>CM053769.1:590380191-590492780 GCA_028658325.1 Potorous gilbertii | reverse complement strand
GTAATGTAAATGAGAGGGAACATGATTTAGTGGGAAGAACACTGGGTTTTCAGTCAAAATACTTGGATTTGAATTTCAGCTTCCCCACTTACCAGCTTCGTGACACTAGATCTCAGTTTCTCCACTTGTAAAAATGGGTGAATTGGACGAGATAAGCCAGTCCCTTCCAGCTCTAATATTCTATGATTAAGTTACTTTGCGTACATGGTGGAAGTAGATGTAGGATTAATACAAGTGTAAATGTGTACATTAAAATCATTGTTTAACTTGAAAAAAAAAATAGAATTAGTCCAATGGAAGTTAGTAACTCCATGAGACATCAAGAAATGCTAAAAATAAAATCAAAAGACTAAAAACGTGTATATCTCAGGAAAAACACCTGACTTGGAAATTAGATTTAGGAGAAATAATTTGGCAATAATTTGACTACCTAAAAGTCATGAACAACAACAAAAAAAGAGGCTAACTATTACATTTCAAGAAATCATAGAGAAAATTCCAAATGTCTTAGAAACCAGAGGGCAAATTGGAAATTAAAAGACTCCACCAGCTACCCCCTGAAACCCTTAAACAAAAAATCCCAGAAACTTTATAGCCAAAATTCAGAGTTCCCAGATCAAAGGAAAAATACTGCTAGCAATGAGAAAGAAAAAATTCTAATGTCAGGGAGCCACAACTAAATCACATGAGATTTAGCAAGCACCAATGCAAAGAACAGAGAGCTTGCAATATGATATTCCAGAAGGCAAAGGATCTAGGCTTACAAACAAGAATAACCTACCCAGAAATCTCAGTATAATCTATTGGGAGGGGGCAGTGAGTGTGATGTGTATGTGTGTATATGTGTGCATGTGCACGCATGTGTCAGGGTGGGAAGGTGGGGATGGATCTTTAATAAAATGGATAGCTTCTAAGCATTCCTGATGAAAAAATGATAGCTGAGTAGAAAATTATAAACACGGGAATCAAGAAAAGCATAAAAAGGTAAACATGAGTCAAAATATATAAACAAGGTTAGTTATTTATGTCACTGTATGGGAAGATGATACATGAAACCTCTCAGAATTTCATCATAACAAGGGGTCATAGAGTGAATCTAATAAGAGAAAAAATTTAGATGTGATTGTGTTGCATTTAAATGATCTCAAAAGAAAAATGCAATAGGAGGGGAAATTAATGCCTTGGGCAGGGGTAAGGATCCATAAGAACAGGGGAAATCATCTCCCACAAATAGAGTACATGAAACATTTGCATGACACAGTAACAATGGATAATATGAACCTCTCTCTCCTCTAAACTGGTTAAAGAAGAGGAGAATACACATACATAAAACTGAGAACAAAAATACCTCTTGTCAAACGGGCAGAGGATAAGTATAAGAGAAAAGAACTGAGAGAAATATACAATTAGCAATTATTAATGTAAATGGAATAAATTCACCTGTATATAATTCAGAAGAAGATAGTAGAATGGATTAGAAACTAGAATCCAACAATATGATTTTTTTTAGAAGAAACACACTTGTAACTGAAAAGTAGGCACAAAGTTAAAATGAGGGGGTTAGAGCAGAATCTAGCATGCTTCATTTGAAGCAGAAAAGGCAAGAGTGGCAGTCAGTTATGATGGGGCAGATGGCTGGCACAGTGGATAGAGTGCTAGGCCTGGATTCATCTTCCTGACTTCAAATCTGGCCTTAGACGCTTCCTAGCTGTATGACCCTGGGCAAGTCACTTAACCCAGTTTGCCTCTGTTTCCTCTTCTGTAAAATGAACTGTAGAAGGAGATGGTAAGCCACTCCAGTACCTTTGCCAAAAAAAAAAAATACCCCAAACTAGGTGACAAAGAGTTGGATATGATTGAAACAACTGAACAACAGCAATAGCTGCAGCAGTCAAACAAACAGTCTCAAACAAACAAACAAACCAACCTGATAAAAAGAGATAATCAGGAAGACAACATTAGCTAAAAGTTTCCACAGACAACGGCAAACTAACCACATATATCCCAGATGGCTTAGCATCTAAATTCTTTTATTCCTGCTGATGTGATGTGCTTGGTAAGTAACATTGGTGGCCCTCTGCATCCCCCAGTTCTGCACTTGGTTGCCCAGCTTGACTTTCTTGCACAAACTCGCGGGAAGGTCCATGGCCGCCAATGATCACACTCAGACTCAGTATCTACATTCTTAATGGAAAAATTAAACAAGTCCAGAAAGAGAGAAAACTGTAATATGAAAATTTAAAATTACCCCTCTCAAAACTAGCTAAATCCAACCAAAAAATAAACAACAAAGAAGTTCAAGACCTGAACAGAATTTTTAAAAAGTTAGACATCTAGAAAATATTGGATGGGAATAGAAGGAAATATATCTATTTCTCATGTGTTTGGAACATTCACGAAAACTGGTCATCTATCAGGGCATAAAATTCTTACGGACAAATCTAGAAAAGCAGAAATATTAATTGCATCTTTTACAAACCATAGTGTAATAGAAATTACATTCAATAAAGGGCCTTTGAATCAAAGATTAAAAATAATTGGAAATTAAATAATTGAATCCTTAATAAAGAGTGGGACAATGAATAAATCATGAAAACAATTATAATTTCATTAAAAATAAGGAGACAATAAGGAGATGACAAACAAGTATTTTTGCCGGATGCAACCAAAACAGTAGTTTGAGGAAAATGTTTATTTCTAACTTCTTTCTCCTCTAAAAAAGAGAAAGAACTTATCAATAAATTGGCATACAACTATAAAAACTAAAAAATTAACCAGTTAAAACCTCAAACATCAAAATGAATATCCTGAAGATCAAAGGGGAAATGGACAAAACTCAAAGAAAAAATTTGAATTAATAAATAAAGCTAGAAGTAGTTTTTTTTAAAAAAAATTATCGGTAATCCTTTAGCTAACTTAATTAAGAAAAAAGAAAACCAAATTAATAATATCAAAATATTGTAAAGGTGAATTTACAACCAGTGAAGATCAAAGCAATTATGAGTTTTTTCACCCAATTATATGCCAATAAAATTTATGTTCTAAATGAAATGGTTGACTATTTGCAAAACTATAAGTTGTCTAGATTAACTACTGAAATAATGCTGTCTTTAAGAAAGAAATTGAACAAACTTTCCAAAGAGAAAAACACCAAGACCAGGTGAATTTACATAGAAATCCTCTCAAACATTTCAGTACTGATTGATTTCAATTCGAGGTAAACTGTCTGAAAAAAAGATACAAAAGGAATCTACTAAATTCCTTCCACGTCACAAATATAATCTTGATACTTAAACCAGGGAGATTCAAAATAAGAAAAAACATATTATAACTTTGTTAATGAATATTGTTGCAGACATTTTGACTAAAATATTACCAAGAAGACTTTAGCAATATATTACGAAGTAACATGTTGTGACCAGCTTTGATATATACCAGGAATGCAGGATAGTTCAATATTGGGAAAAGCACAAACATAATTGGCCAAATTAATACCAAAAACAATAAAAATTATATGATAATTTTAATAGATGCAGAAAAGACTTTGGACAAAAAGCGCATTCTTGTTACATTAGAGAGCATAGCAATAAATGAAGCCTTCCTTAAAGTGATGAGTAGGATCCATCTAAAACCAACAACAAGCATTACCTATAATGGGGATAAACTAGAAGCTTTTCTAATAAGATCAAGAAATAAAGCAAGAATGTCCATTATCAAAATTACTATTTAATATTGTACTAACAATGCTACCTGTAGAAATGAGAAGAAAAAGAAATTGAAAGAATAGACATAGGCAAATTTATATTTTAATTATATAAAATTGAGAAAGTTTTGCACTAAATTTAAACAATACAGCTAAAATTAAAAGAAAAGTGGAAAGCTGGTGGAAAATCTTTGCAATTATCTCTAATGAAGGTGGCATTTCTAAGATATATAGGGAACTGAATAAAATTTACCAGAAAAATGATCCAAAAAAGATTCATTTTCCAATTTATAAATGATCAAAGCATAAATTTTAAGAGGAAGAAATCTAAGCTATCAATAGCCACATGAAAAAATGCTCTGAATCACTAATAATCAGAAAAATGCAAATTAAAGCAAATCTGAGGCACCATCTCACACCTATAAGATCAGCTAAGATGACAAAAATGGAAAATGACAAATGTTGAATGGACCAGGGGAAACAGGTACGTTAATGTACCATTGGTAGACTAATACAAGACTTCTTAAACTTCTCCTCCCCTCCTCCATCCCCCCCACCACCACCTCACCCCCAGTTTTTGACAGTTTCGTGGCCTGAGGGCATGTGCTTCATGTTTAGAACCAAGGATGCAGTGAAGTTGTGAGATACTGACAGAAACACCTTGGATTCATTATGCATTTGATTTTGAATTAATTTTTGGTTGTCACATGTTTAGAAACCTTTTATCATTGCCAATTTTTTTGAGCTACCGACTGTTTAAGAAACAGCCTAGTGCAACCATTCTGGAAACCAATTTGGAATTACACCCCAAAAGTTATCAAATTGTGTATCCTTTGACCCAGTAATACCACTACTAGGTTTGTACCCCCAAAAAATTAAAGAGACTCATATAGGCAAAATTTTGTATAGCAGCTGTATGTGTGTGTGTATGGCAAAAAATTGCAAACTGCAGTGTTGCCCAGCAACCAGAGAGTAAATGAACAAGTTGTGGTATATGAATGTGATAAAGGGGACAGTTTCAGAAAAACCTGGGAAGACTTATATACGAACTGAAGCAAAGAAAAGTGAGTAGGAGCAACAGAATGATTCATACCACAACAATATATAGCAATAATCCACTTTCAAAGATCAGTACAATGATGAACTACAATTCCAAAGAGCTCCTGATGAAACCTGCTGCCCACTTCCAGATAGAGAGTTAACGAACTCAGAGTATAGAGTAAAGCATGTTTTCTTCTCTTTCTTTCTTGGACAAGGCTAATGCAGGAACTTGTCTTGCCTTACTGCTCATATTTATAAAGGGTTTTGTTTCCATTATCTTCTCAAAATAGGGGAGTAGAGAGTACAAAGTATGGGAGGAAAGAGAGAGAGAAAGAGAGGGGGGGGAGGGAGAGAGAGAGAAGGACAGGGAGGGAGAGAGAGACAGAGACAGAGACAGAGAGAGATAGAGAGACAGAGAGGGAGAGGGAGAGAGAGAGAAAGAAAGAGAGAGAGAAAGAGAGGAAGAGAGAGAGAGAAAGAGAGGGAAAGAGAAAGAGAGACAGACAGACAGAGACAGAGAGAGAGAAAATTTGAAACTAAAAATACAGTAAAATTGAATTTTTAAAAAAAGATTGTTTTGTACCCTCTATACATTTGTTACCTTGAGCTTGTATGAGATCTGGAGACCCTATTACCCATATTTGGAGAAAGCTAGATGTGAACTAAACATCAACTGTGTTGGGGAATTCCCAGAATCAGTTCTGAGTGGGAGCATAATTAATCTTTTGGGTTGTTTCCAAGATTGAAGTTTGTCCACATGAGCTCAGAGTTTAGCTGGCGCTGGGCCTCAAGTGAAACTTGCCTTATAAGATCATCAATAAAATCAAACACCTAGAGCTGGGAGAGACCTTGGGTCATCGAGTTCAGCCCTCTCATTCAGATGAGGTAACTGAAGTGCAGAGGCATGAATCGGCCAAGGTCACTCAGGCAGTAAGTGGCAAGGCATTTCAGCAGTTTTAGTGTTTGTGCAAGTTCCAGGCATGTTGGTAGATTCTTTTTAGTCAGTCAACAAACATTTATGACATGCCTACTATGTGCTGGGCACTATAAAATGGTAGGGCATTCATCTCGCTCTATATGTATAACAATCCCTTTCCCTTTCCCTTTTTAACATCTGTCCCTAACTCTTTCCAACACATATTTGTTCATAGCAGCTGAAAGAACCTTATTTGTTTTAATTAAAAATAAGACCACCCTTGGGGTTTGCTCAGGGATCTTGTGAGGTTTTCAGAGGGTGGCCTATGATCATACACTTGAGAGACTTTCACATCCTTCTCTTTTCTCCTGTGTTTATTTTTGGACAAAGACAAATGGTCAGAGCAGCCCTCTGGATTCATAAACACCTAAGTCTTAACATGCAGAGAGGTGGACAAAGGACTAGAGAGGACACAGTTTAGGGTTTCGGTGAAATTGTTCATTTCCTTTATGGGTGTAATTCCTGAAACATAACACGATTACCTTGGTCTTTTGGAGAGGGATGCCCAGAAGCCCTCAGCATGAGCTTTGAGCAAAGCAGAATCAGAATAGAGCTGGAAAAGACATTTTCACAGACATGGACTCATTTTTCCCAATCAGATTTTTCTTTCCCAGGAGTCAGTCTCTTTCTTTAAGAAGCAGTCATGTTGTAGTGAGAAGAGCATGGACTTGGACTCGGAAAGCACCAGATTCACATGCTAGTTCTGCCGCTTAGTGTGTGGTCCTGATCAAACTGCTTCACCTCTTTGCCTATCCACTCATCTGTAAATGGTTCTAATAATACTTGCACAAACCTCACAGAGTTTATCCTCCTAGTTACCCAGATTTGCAACCCAAGTGTAATTCTCAATTCCTCTCCACTCATCCCACACAACCATCTGCTTCCAAATCCTGTCATTTCTACATTTGCAATATCCCTCGTATATATCCCCCTTTCTCCTCTAATACAACCACTACCCTGGTGCAGGGGGATACTTCAGACCTGGGTTCTTGCAAAACCCTGCTACTTGGTCTCTGCCTCAAGTGTCTCCCCGTTCCATGCTGTCTTCCATGCTGCTGTCAAAGACATCCTCCTAAATCCCAAGTCTGATCCTGTTCCCTTCCTGTTCCATAAATTCTAGTGGCTGCCCGTTACCTCCAGAATGAAATATAAAATCCTTTGGTTTCTAATACCTTTTAAAAATTGGCCCCTTCCTACTTTTCAAGTCTAATTACATTTTACTGTCTTTGACTGTACTCTATGATCAAGTGACTCTAACCTCCTTGCTCTTCTTGGCACAAGACACTTTCCCCTGACTTTTTCCTATTCTTGGACTTCTTTCCCTCCTCACCTCTGTCTCCTAGATTACTCCAAAATCAACCAAAATGCCATTTTCTGTAAGTCCCTGCCACTGCTAGTGCTTTCCTTATGGGATTACCTCCAATTTACCCTGCCTTTGTCTCTTATGTATACAGTTCTGTACTTGTTGTCTCCCTAATTGTGAGTTCCTTAAGGAAAGAGATGGTCTTCTGCCTTTTTCTGTATCCTCTGTCCGTGGCACAGTACCTGGTAGATAGTAAGTGCTCAATAAATGTTTGCTTCTATGAGCCTCAAATGAAATGTTTTTAAAGTGCCTTGTAAAACTCTATCTAAAGGTCAGACAGAGAGAGTTTACCACTCTTTACTAAAGGCACAGCCTAGACTGATCTCAAAGGACAGAATCTCTTTTTTTGAAGAATTTTGTCATTTTATCAATACAAGACATCATTCTCTCAGTATCATGACTTCAGACTTCCAACAGAATAGCCAGTTCAGGGTAGAGGTAGAACAAATACACACAGATGTCTAGAAGTCCCTTCATTTGGAGGCTCTCTAGGTAGAAGGGTAGCAAATTTAATGATACATTTCCCAAATACTACATTTTCTCCACTTTAAAAGTTTTTTAAAAGTTCTCTGCTCTTTAAATTCCCTCTACCACCATTTCTACTTGTTGAAATTCCACCAATTCAAAAGTTCCAGTTCAAGTGTCACCATATCCATAAAGCTTTCCTAATTGCCCTGGTAAGAAGTAATTTCTCCCTTCCCAGACCCCTCCTAGATCTTGGCTAAGTGTGTCCTTACCTAGTCTCTTTTTATCATAATCTGTAACTCCTATTTGTGCAGACTGCATTCAAACATGGCAGCTGCTCAATAATTCTCATTACTTTGGCTGATGTCCCTCCATACACATTGTTTTTCTTGAAAACACCTAAATTCAGCTTATTTTTCACCAACTCAGGATTGTCTCTTGAACATTGAATTTGGTTTGTGTCAAGGCCATCCAGGCCTATGAAGAGTCAAGAGAGGAATAAATCCTACCTTTCCGGTGATCTCTGCCTTCCTGGTGACCAGAATGGTTCTCCAAATTAACCTGAGTTTGAGACTTCCCTGAAAAGGCAAAGTAAATGTATTGCTAGAGAAATCAAGAAACCTTTTCCCTCTGCTAAGCTCAATTCTCTTTGACACCCTAGACAATTTTCCAAACTTACAGTACTACCCTCGACTTTCCACCAGGGAAGACCCTAGGCACTTTAAGAGAATCAAGCACTCACAATTTACAGTACAATGAAGGGCAACATGGCTCTGTTTCTTGCTGTTCTTGCACCATATCTCCTCCTTAGTGGCCCAATTCTTTTATTTGGCCAAGAAATACATAATCATCTAGGAATTTCTACTCTGGGTTCAAGAACTACTCTCTAGCATTCTACTACTGCCATCTTGTATTTCTCTGTCTCTCACTACTCGCCACTGCCTTCAACCATTGGCATCTCCTTGGCCATTTGGTTCCATAGAGAAGCTTTGAAGAAGATGGGCTTTCCCTCCAGGTCACTGAGTCCATGTTTCTGGGTGTAGTTCTTTTCTCTGTTCTCTCCCTACTCTGGTTAACTCCATCATTCTTTCTCTAGTTCTCTGGCCTTTTTTCTAAAGGCTGAATACAAACACCTAGCTCAAGTGTAAGACCAGCTAAGGCCCAATATGATATACATGGAGCAAGGACAGTACTCAAAAAATAGGCTGGTCACATCTCCAAGAAATATTAATTCTGAAATGCTGGACCCTGAGTAGTGAGAGTAATGAATCCCTAGAAATGGTCACTGAATATTTCCACTGAGCTGCAATCAATTGCCACAATTATAGCTTTGAGTAGTGTAAATTCAAATACATGTCATCATTTTACTTCAAGGAATTCATTATTTGAATAACTGGGATCTAGTACTAACAATAACTAAATGTTAGGTAACACTTTAAGGTTTACAGGGCACTTTACATATATTATCTCATGTGATTTTCACAACAACCCTACAGGGTAGGTGCTATATCCCCATCGTACAGATTGAAAGAAGTTAACACAATTATCAGGAGGTGTCTAAGGTAAGATTTGAACTTTTTTCTGCTACATCTACTTATCATGTTAAATTTGTTCAGCCAGTCAACAAGCATTTAGGTATCTACTATGTGCCAGGCACAGTACTAAACCTGTTGAAAAAAGTTAAAACTTGTGAAGTGTTTCCTTATGAAGTGAAGGTTACAATTCATTGAAGAGACAAAAGGCATTCAGGAGGCTCATCCTTGGCACATATTCTATAACATATTAAAATAGTCCATGCTTATGTTTTATCTTCTCTAAGTTCCTTGGAAGAACGGACCTAGTCCTTCCTTTTTAAATTATTAAATATTTTATTAGAAACTTGGCATTGAACATAAATAAAAGCACAACATGTAAAATATCCTAACACTACTCCAGTCCTTTCCACCAAGCTTCCATCAAGATTCTTTATCCATTCTCATTTACTTTTCCTCATATAATTATACAACCAAAAGCATATGCCTAGATCTGCTTTCCTTCCTACTTTATATCTTCAAAAGGTCTTTTAAGATTTCTTTGTGTTCCTCATATTTGTCAGTACTGATCAAATCAATTGACAAACATTATAATATTCCATGACATGAATATGCCACAAGTTATTTAACCTTTCTTCTATTAGACATTTAGGTAGCTTCTAGTTTTTTCAATTCCATATGTTCTGAAAAGCTTCAAACGTGGAGCTCTTTTTGCTTGCTTTCAGTAACCCTATAAGAATATATTCTCAACATTTGATTATTGGATCAAAGTGTATGGTTTGGATTTTTTTTTTTTTACAAACTTGCTGCATGCTACCAGATAGTTCTTTAAAAAGATTTTACAAGTTCACAATTCTACCAACAATGTATGCATCTCAAACTTAGCCTGTGTAAAACAGATCTTTTTTCCCTATACCCACCTGTTTTCAGTCAATCAATCAATATATGTTAAGTGCCTACTATGTGCCAGATATTCTGCTAAGCACTGGGAATACAAATGAAGCCAAAAGATAGTCCCTGCTCTCAAGGAGCTCATAATTTAATGGGGGAGAGAACAAGTAAACAAACATGTCTAAACTATTATTACAGGATAAATGATAAATAATTAACAGAGAGAAAGAACTACAATTATGAGGGGTTAGGAAGAGCTGTCTATGGAAAATGGGATTTTAGTAGGAATCTGAAGGAAGTCAGGGAAACCAGAAGGAAGAGATGAGGAGGGAGAGCATTCCAGGAATGGGGGACAGCCACCAACTCTCTCCTAATCTTTCTGTTTCTGTCAGGACTACCATCATTCTTCTATTCCAGTGGTTCCCAGACTTTTTGTGTTCTTCACACCCCTTTCACAAACAATAACCAAAAAAAATGTGTTGGGAGTCATAAGGATAATTTAATGTGCTACTTATGATAATCTTTTAGATTTATTAAATGCTTACAGTGACTACAATGACAGCTATTACTTTCTCTACTCCTAATGCTGTAAATCATTGACAAAAGCAACTTAGAATACTTCAAAAAAAGATATGCCTGTTGTCACAGAGGAAAAATATACATGTAACATAAGTTACACCTTTATTTATTTATCACTTGACATGACATTAAAGAATTTTTAGCTCCAACCCTTTGGACCCTCATTTCAACCCTCAAGGTATTGTAAAACCAGGAAATAGGAACCACTGTTCTTGTCATTCAAGTCTACAACCTATGGATCTCAGCTCTTCACTCTCATTCCCCCAACCCCCAGTTCTCTTTAGTTGCCAAGTGTCATTACCTCTATCTCCTTAATATTTCTTGAAGCCATACGTACAATAAACATCCAATCCAAGTCCTCATTGACTTTCTCCTGAACTACTGCAATATACTCTTAATTAGACTCTCTGCATTCAGCCTGTCCATTCAATAACATACCTTTTGCCTAGCTGCCAAATTGATTTTCCTAATTCAAGGACCTAACCCTGTCATTTCCATGTTCAAGAGACTTTGGGGGCTCCCCATTGCTGCTAGGACCAAACACTGTGTAATTCTACTCTTTGGTAGTGAAAGTCCTTCACAATCTTTCTCCAATCTGTAATTCTAGGCAAATTATTCATTACTTTCAGAAAATAACAAAATCTAGAAAGGAATAATACACTGGCAGCTAGGTAGCACGTTGGATAGGTCATTGACATGCAGTCAGAAAGACCTGAGTTTAAATCTAGCCTCAGACTTATTCCCTTTGTGATTCTGAGCAAGTCACATAACCCCTTTTGCCTCAGTTTCCTCATCAGTAAAATGATCCGGGGAAGGAAATGACAAACCACCACAACGTCTCTGTCAAGAAAACCCCAAATGGGGTCACAAAGAATTAGACACAACTGAAATGACTTAACAGCATTCCATGTTCCAATCAGCCTGCCTTGTTGATGATTTCGGGAGAGAATGTTCCATCACTTACCTCTGCACCCTTATACAACCTACCCCCTATGACTAGAATGATATCTTTACTCATGCCTGCCTCTCAGATCCCCTAGCTCCTTTGTTTGTGTGTGCCTGACACAGGCATAATGATAAACATTGAACTTGCTATTTCACTGGCATGGGCACCTCTCTGATGAGGAAACTGTTAATGCAGGTAGACATCTTTTCTGTTACTTAAAGTATTGAGAGCAAATAACTTGCCTAAGGTCATACAGACAGTGTGTGCCAGAGATGAGATGGGCATCGGGAAAACAAAGACAAAAATGAGGTTCCTGACCTAAAGGGCATACATTCTATCCAGGAAGATAATAGGTACACATGCAAGTATGCACAAAGCAAAATAAGATAAGCTATTTATACACATCTCATTTGATCCGCTGATCAACTCTGAGCTAGATGGCACAAGTATCATGATTTCCATTTTGTAAATCAGAAAACTGAGGCATATAGAAATTACTTCACGTACCCAAGGTCACACAGTAAATAGTAGGTCTTCTGACTCTAAATTCAGCGCTCATTTCACAGTACCACCCTACTAACGCCCAATACATCATTTGTTTATTTTTAGTTCACTTTTTGTATCATTTGTGCCATCATTCTCCTTCATTACCAAACTACAAGTTCCAAGGACAAATCCTATTTCTTTTTATTCCTGTAAAATGTGTGTATGTGAATATATCATACCATAAGAATTCTATATAAAGTGTGATTCCTGTCCTTCCTCCAACAGAATGGAGATAACTCCACATGTAGCCACTTTTAAGTGAATTCAATACAAAAGAATTGACAACTGTGCCAGCTGGTTCAAAGTGAACATTTTTCCAGATGTTGAAAATCCTTCAGAGCAATTCTAAGCCCTACCTACCCTAATGCCCCCTTAGTAAGAGTTTCAAAATTCTGAATGAAATAAAAGGAATGGAAATAATGCACAATAAATCTGGGAAGGTAGCTTTGAAATTTAACAATTCAACAAGTATTTATTAAGTACCTACTATCTGCCCGTGTTAAGTACCTACTATATGTCCATGTTAATATGTTTAATGCTAGAGATATAATGTGTTAGAGATGCAAAAAAAGATAATAGCCTACCCAGCAACCCACCCAAAACCAACCCTCCCCCCCACAAAATCCTCTCACAGTGTGATGCAGGACACAATAAGCACATAGCTATACAATATATACATATACACATGTATATATACATATATATGGAGAGAGATGTCTATGTAATTCATACATATGTATACACATATATATATACATACACATATGTGTATATATATCTGTTGAGTTTATATTTTATATTTCATTTTAGGGGTAATAGGGAGCTATTGTACTTTTTAAAAATTAGATTTGGGCTTTAAGGAGGATTAATTCGGGAGTTGTGGACAGGATTGTCAGTTACAAAAAGGCTTTTTTCTCATCTATAAAAGCAATAGTTTAGACCACATGATCACAAAGATTTCTCCCAGTTCTAAGATTCTTCTTTCAGTTCTAAGATTTCTCTCCTGCTATCAAATGACCCTTCTGCCTCAGGACCTCACATAGACTTCTATGCCCCTTCAGTGTGCTTCTCATGAAATATTATGAATTATAATCATTTATGGGGTGGGGGCAACCAAGTGGGGCAGTAGATAGAGTGCTGGACCTGGAATCAGGAAGACTCCTCTTCCTGAGTTCAAATCTGACCTCAGACACTTGGAAGCAGGGCAAGTCACTTAACTGTTTGCCTCAGTTCTCCCACCTCTAAAATGAGCTGGAGAAGGAAATGGCAAAACTCCAGACATGACTAAACAGCAGCACCAAATGTGCTTGTTTCTTATCTTTTTACTCCATTAAGGCAGAGGACCATTTTCTCTTGAACCTTCATAACCCCTTTCACCCCTAGTATCTAACCCAGTGTTCTACACATAGTAAATTCTTAAGGTTGCTGAATGAATGAATTGTGTAGTAACTAGGGAAGTCTCAAAGAACTCTAAGCTTTAAAGAAAAGATGTAAAATCATAACTCCTGTGGATAACAAAAGTACCTATTCATGAACAGTTATTTGATTAATCACAGAGCTAGTGAGTGTCAAGTGTCTGAGGAGAGATTTGAACTCTGATCCTCTTGACTCCTGCACCGGTGTGACCGTGGGCGTCACTTAACCCCAATTACCTCATCCTGGGTCATCTCCAGTCATCCTGATCACTGGACTCAGATGGCTCTGGAGGAGAAGTGAGGCCGGTGACCTGCACAGCCCTCCCTCCCTCAAAACAAAGTCAAATCAAGTCATGTCATTATTTCTCTGATGGCATGGTCTTCTTTGGCAACGAAAGATGAATACACACAACTTGATTAATGCAGAGGGGATAGAAAAGTTTTGCCCAAATTCACAATATGTAGTGCAGATATTCAAGAACAAAAAGGTTCGTAGCCTGAGACAGCTTCCAGGATGCAGCTTGCAATTCAAAAGACAGCTGAGGTTCCTTGATACCCTTCCCCCACATCCATCTTCTTTCTCACAAGGGCTCTGATTGTGCCCAAATCTTCAGTGGTCTGATTACCTCCAGGATAAAATACAAATTCCCCCATCTGACACTTAGAGCCCCCACAGTCCAAACTACCTCTCCAAGCTTATTTCTTCTTTCTTCCCCTTTTGGAATTCAACTTTCCAGACACGTTGGACGACCAGCTGTTATCTGAATTAGTTATGTCTTGTACCCCCTTTCCCCATCCTGACGTTTATTCAAGGCTTGGCTCAGCTCATAGATTTAGAAACCTTAGCCGTCATTGAGTCCGATTCTGTCATTTTACAGATGAGGAAACTAAGGCCCAATGTCCCAAAACTAATGGGGTCTGTGGTAGGATTTGAGCCCAGGTTTTCATGAGTCCAAGTCCAGGGACCTCTGGACTACTTCTTTAAGGCCAGTCCTAAAGTCACTGTTTCAGTCTTCTCTCTCTTTTCAAATGACTTATGTGCTTATTTGTTTTATGTCTTGAGAAGAAAATAATCGCTCAGAAGGCAAGGGTTGTTTTGATTTCTTCAGTCCCTCATTTCATTGAATTAAGCTGAGCAGACATATTGTGCTACATATCAGATGCCAATGGGAAAGGACAGAAGGAAAAAAATCACTAACACTCAAACCCAAACAGTTCCTTTAAATCCCAGGTTTTCCTCCTTTGTGAAAGCGTTGGTTAAAGAGGGACATGCTGGAATTCTTCCCATAATTAGAATTGTAAACAACAGGAATTTTTCTAAGCGCTTACCTGGAGCAATCCAGAAAGAGCACTCCAGAGTTTGAAAATGTTACCTCAGGCTACAGGAGAGATACTAATTATACAGAGAAAAAGAAAAGGGGATGGGGGTGGGGGTAAGGAAAACCTTATCTGTGCAAAACTCCAACCGCTGGCTTCACAGTCAAGAACCCCTCCCCTCAACCCTCTCCCCTTAGCCACAGAGACTAGAGAAAACCTTCTAAGGCTAGGTTTTCTCTTAAGTGACTCAGTTCTATGGAGAGCAAGTGGTTAACTATTTGGAGAAATATATGGAAATAGTCTTCTACGTACAGATTATAGAGTGTACATGCCTTTATTAATTAAAATAGATAACTGAATACTGTTAATGGCATTGTGAATTGGTCTAATATTTCTTCAGAATCATTTGGATTTGTGTGAAGGAAGTGGCTAAAATTAAAACGTCCAGATCCTTTCATCTAGGGATCCCACTCCTAGACGTACACCTCGAGGAGGTCAACGATTTAGAAAAAGAGGGAAGTAGAGAGGCAAACACACCAAAGTATTTGTTGCAGTAATGTTTGTGGTAAGAACTGGAAACAATGCAGGTGCCCATCAACTGGGGCACGGACAAACATGAAACAGTGAATAGAGCAAATTCAGAAAAATATTGAATGGCTAGAGAGTGAAGTTCTCAAAACTAGAAAAACAATGCAAACAACAGTGATAACAATGTAAACGAACAGAGCACACACTGTGTAATTATAATGCCCCAGTGTGATTCAGGAAAGGTTGAGGAAATACCTTTCTTTGGAGAGGTAGGGGACTGTGTATAATGTGTCGATGTGTTGGTTGTTTTTTTTTCTTTTCCCTCTTTTTAAATCTTTGTTAGAATGGATAGCTCACTGAGGAGGGAAGGAACGACGACATATTAAGAAAAGAGGATGATGTAAAAAAACAAAAGATGTCATATAATAAGAATTTTAATAGATAATCACCTAACATTTTTTATTTTATTTCCAATAGCCAGATCCTAAACCTCTAGGAGAGATAAAGTTTAGCAAAATAAATGAAATTAGTCTCAACTACATGCCTGGAAGAAATCACAACTCTTATTAAGCAAGTGGGTAAGTTAATTCCTTAAACGAATACATAAATATAAGCATTCTGAGAGACCCAGGGTGGCAAAATGGCTAGAAGGATGGACTTTGGGTCAAATCCTGTCCCATGTGCTTACTCCCAGTGCAACCATAACTTGAGTTACAATCTCTCTGATTGTCAGTATCCTTATCTGTTAAAATAGCTTCTATCCCCCACAATTGTTATGAGAATAAAATAAGATCATATTTGTAAAGTGCTTTGTAAACCTCAAAGTACTCTACAAATGCTAACTATTATTATTTAATATGGCCCAGAAAATTAAATTACCTCCTTGGGCTAACACAGGTAAATCTAACCCTCTTGTCTTAGTGTCTGGAATGAAGACTTTATAAAGGGATTGACAAGCACGCTTTTCTCAAAAAATGCTCTTCCCCAAAGAAACAGGGGCCCAAACCCTCACAGCAATGTCATGCACTATAGTAAAAGATCCAATTACTCAAACATTT
Organism: Potorous gilbertii; assembly: GCA_028658325.1. NCBI lineage: Eukaryota > Metazoa > Chordata > Mammalia > Diprotodontia > Potoroidae > Potorous > Potorous gilbertii. The sequence continues at coordinate 590,476,420 of CM053769.1, read as the reverse complement.
TCTTAACGTTGCTGTCAACCTAAGTGTGTATATATGATGGATATGTATGTGTGTATCTGAGAGAGAGAGAGAGAGAGAAAGAAAGTTTGGAGAGTGAGAGACAGACAGAGACAGGGAGAAACCAAGGCACATTTTCCTCACGTATCTCCAAGGCAGACTTTCTAATTTAGACATTTCTACAGAAGCTCCAAGAACCTTGCAGAACCTAGGTTTTCCCACTTCTATTTTTAAATACCTTTGAAACAAACAAATGAGAGGAATCAGAGCTGGGAGTGAAAGCCTTCCAAAAGCTTCACTTAGAGGTATCTCCTGGCAGGAATTCCAAGGCAACTGAGAAGCTACATTGCCAAAACGGCCACCTCCCCCAAAACTTACTCCTCAGATAAAACAAACAAGTGGTCAAGAAAATCTAATGTTCATGAAATCAACCCCACACAATATATTATGTGACATGCAGAGCAACCTGCAAAACTTGCTGGAAGCTCCTGATTTGTAAAGCCAATCTTTCAACTTGAGTTTGAGGGCGGTGGAAAGCATTTGCAAGATTCGTATCTTAGTGAATGACATCATGTGTTTATATATCCTAGGAAATGACTGTGTTTTACCAGAATGTACCAGCCAACTAGTACTTTCAGAGATTAGCCCCAAAAGACTAGGCTACACTCAGCTTTAATGGAGTGTAAGGGAATTCTGTGGTTTGGACTTCCAAAATAATTGAGGTAAATCAGGAAGGTATAGTGTAGTGGATAGAGAGCCGACCAGCAAGTCCTGGGTTCCAGTCCTACCTCAGATGGAAAGTGGCTGTCCAACACAGCCTCTCGATGTCTCTGGGCAATGCTGGAAATTGTAGGCTAGCTGCTGCCCATTTGATTGGCAGAGGGGAGTTCCTACATCAATGAAATCATATGTCTGGACCAAAAAGGAAAAAAAAATCAGGAAAACAGTTTCAAATTTCTCAACCGGCTTCATCCAGGCTTAAGGAATCACTTTTAGGTCCTCAGGGTTGTAATTGCCCTTTACAGACAGAAGACTCCCTTGTCTTCATGAGTCAGGCTCAGGATTTCTCTCCTTTCTAATTCATTTCTGCCTCCACACTCCACACTCACCCTCTCAGTCACTCAAATCTATCGAAAAGTAGGGTCCCAAAATACTTAAGCCTCAAGTCCACACCATTTTGACTAACAACAGATAGAAATGGCTGAATGGGGGGGGAAGGAAGGAGAGTTGGTGGCTTATACACCCCTACCCTTTAAGAAGGAAGAAACTCCCTGCCACTCCTACCCCTGATAGGGTTCATAGTAGGCCCCAAGACACATGTGCCTTCAATTGACTTTTTCTGAGAAATAGCTGAACCTTTCAACCAGAGGCTCCCAGAATGTTTAGGAAAGTATTCCGGTCACAATTCTCCAGGAAAAATGGGACTTTAGAGGTCATATAATCCAACCCATTCCTTTTACAGATGTGGAGACTGAGGTTAAATGACTCCTCAATGTCAGACAGGTCACCATTAAAGGCACGGTTTGAAACTTGTGCCTCTGACTTAGTGGACAGAAAGCTAATCTTAAAGGCAGGATGACCCAGGTTCAAATCTCATCTCTCACCTATACTGGCTGTGTGACTCTGGGCATGTCATTCAAACCTTTCACCTCTCTATATAACTCTCCAAGATGTAGAGCAGGGACTAGCTCAAATGACTAAAGAGCTTCCTCACTGAGGAGTCCCTAGTAACAGTGAACTGGTCCCGGACTTTATTCTCTAACCCTGAAGTCAGTGCTCTTTCCACTTTAATCAGTGAATGGAGAATTAGCCTTCCCTGAAGCTCCTTATGGAGGTTAGGATGAAAAGTGACACCACCGTCTAATAAGGCAAACCCCCTAACAAATGGATTTCCATAAGGAATTTTAATATCTTTGAGGTATTAGAAAGGACAGCTGGACGTTCCATGTGGTTCTTGGAGTGGCTACATTTGCAATAAAATATAAAAGGGCCCAATAAGGGAATTGGAGTTTTAATGGAAAGGGGGTGGCATATCTAATTTTGGAACACAGAACAGTAAATGGGCAGTACCGTGTGCTCCACAAGCTTCAAGAGGGAACTAAACTTCTAAATTACCAGGGAGAACAAGTGAAAAGTAGGGCAGAGAATCTGAAGCTGTCAAAGTTCTCTTAAAACTTGGCCTATGCCTGGAAAGTCTACACTCCTGGAGCCCAAGGCAATCAATCCCTTTATCTCTTCCAATGAGTCCTGCTCCTGAGCGGCAGTTTGGTGTAGTCATGGATAGTGCTCAAGCCTGGAGTTAGAAAAGGTCCTCACCGTGTGACCCTAATCAATAACCTACTTCAGTTTTCTCAGCTACAAAATGGGAATAATACAAATTGAATCTACCTCACAGATTTGCTAAGAGGATAAAATAAGATATTGCACACAGACTGTTCAATACAAACAAAAAGCATTGCTTGAACTTCATGGCCTCACACAGGTACAATCAGTCCCAGAGGGAGATGATGGATTGAGCCAGGAGGCCTGGCCAAAGGAGGAGGGAATGAAGTGGAAGATCCAGCATCATCCTTTTGCCTAAAACACACCCTGTAGAGAGAGCTCTGCATCTATAAATAGTCACTCTATAAGAAATATTGCCAAGTTAATTACAAAACTATCACAGGGATGAGGAAGGGGAAGATCCCAGTGAGGCCCTAAAGTAAACAGTTCATGGTCAGTCTTGGGAGTAGAAGCCCCAGAAATTTCCCTTTCTTCTCTCTGGGGTTTTCACTTACTTCTGAAGGGAGTGTGAGAATTAGCCAAACGGTAACCCCTGGTCTGGTGCATCTTTTGTTCAATGCCTCTGCCCCCTCCCCTTCCTCCTCCTTTTTCTCCTCCTCTCCTTCCCTTTATCTCCCTCCTTCCTCTCCTCTTCCTTACCCACCTTGTTAAGCCTACATCTGCTGTGATGTTATCCTGTGCTTTCTAAAGACCACCGATGAATGAACTCTATAGGGGGTAGGGAGGTACCTTGCTCAAGGTTCAGACAGACTAAATCCAAGAAGACAAGGAGAAAGGCTTGTTGTATTCCTTCATAGTCTTCAGCTTAGTCAACACGCAGTGGTTGCTATAGGGATTCTCTTATTTATGTTTCAACCGTACTTTGGGGAGAAAATAGTGATTCACTCTTTCTTGGAGGAACAAGGTCAGCATTTCATGACTGGAGACTAATCCAGTATTTCCTGTGCCATCTGATCTAATTAACTGAGTTCATCGTTTTAAAAAAGGGAAAGAGAAAATGAATCATAGACTTGGGAAACCTTCAGAGGCCGTTCACTAGAACCTAATGTAATTGACAGGGAAACTGAGGCCCACAAAAATTTAAACGACTAGCCAAAGGTCATGCAGTTAATAAGTGACAGAGTCCAGACTCAAATGAAGTCATGGGATTTTCAACTCACACTCTTTCCAGGGTGCCTTCCACCTGCCTCCTAAACAAGGGACAAGGACTGACCAGAACTGTGATTTCACTGATATAAAGGAGGTCCCAGATCAAGAACTCCCTCTACCGATACTGACTGCTACCTCTGCTGCAGTTGGACTTAGTCTGCATAATTCCATTATTTTTTGCTTTACCTGAAATAGACAAGCAAAAAAATGGAAGGTTAATCTTGAACAAGGCCCCTCCCTACTCCCGATAGAGTTCATTCATCGGTGATCTTGAGAAAAGCGCAGGATAACATCACAGCAGCTGAAAAGCCAAATGCCGGGTTTAATGGGGTTCATGGTGAAGTCCTGAGAATGAAGGCCCAGAAGTACTTCTTCAAAATGCAGATTCCCAGAGGAAATCACCAAGGGGAGGAGAGGGCTTCAGGCATCAAAGGAGGAGACAACGAAGCAACATGGCAAAAGTCCAGAGAGTGAAGCATGCTGGTCTGCAACTTGAAAAAAATGACCAAGGCAGGATTTAAGCCCAGGTCTTCATTACTAGCTTCAAGGTTAAGTCTCTGTTATGTGTGACTTCCTCTCATAAAATGGCCAACCACTAAAATTAGTTCAAATTTTTTTTTGTTTGCTGACATGTAGGAATTAATTAAGTTCAGTTTCCCCAAATATTTGTTAAGGGTTTACTATGTGCAGGAGCTGGAGGAAATGCAAAGTTTACTTGGCTCAGTCACTGCCTTCTTAAGGCCTATTGGGAATGTGAGACATCTGTCTCTCTTAATCTTTAACCGGTAGCCTGGTTATGACTCATTCATGAGTCCCTCCCACATTTTGAAATGAGTATGAGTGGATGATCTGTCTCTACTTGGAGGCATCTGAGAGGTTAAAGTTGGTGACATACAATTGAGACCAGCTAGTTGGAAGAGAGGCCTTGGGGGAAGAGGGAGATGGGACTGCAGTGAGGTAAACCACCCTGCATTTTTATATTTCTTGATACTTTTTCCAAAGTCCTAACATCTCATTTCTAATATACAGCATGGACTCATCTACTAAACTCCTGAGAAATCTGTTATTCTCACCTGCATTGGACACGGACAGTTTGGCCTTTAATCACCCCATCATCTCACAAATGACAAATTCAAAAATGACAAATGTTTATGGGGGATTACAGATTTACAACTGGAAGAGTTCATGGGGACATCTAATCCAATCCTCTAATTTTACATTTAAGGGTCAGGCAATTCAGTCCCCTTTCCCGGGAGATGTAAACATAGATAGAAATGGCAGATAATAGAGATTATGAGGCATTAATATTTGTTAACAAAGTGCAAAGTTCTGTTAATACCCTGTTATCTGTTTCCCCTGAATATTAATGGAGGGGGAATCAATATTCCCTCAGTTATATACAAAGAGTTTAAGTAATTTGTGCCTGATCACAAGCCGGTGTTAGAGGAGGGATTTAACTCAGAAGGCCAGCATTCTATCTTCTACATCATACAATGACTGTATTGCAGTTAGAGGTAATACCTACACTAATGAGATTGTAAATTCCCTGAAATATTTGAATATTACTTATGACTTTCCCATGTGCCTTCAACATTTATCGGTTCCTTTTAAAATCTCTCTCTCTCTCTCTCTCTCTCCCCTCCTTCCTTATCCCCTCTCCCCCTCCTTTTCCCTCTCATTGATAAACTGTTGGAAAGATTAGACTGTACTTCACAGAGTTCTCCTAGGACTTTATCTTGACCCCTTCTGAGTCCTTATCACATATATCCTTGTATCATTCTTTGTTGTATACTTATCTCATTTACCCTCCCCATTAGACTGTAAACTTCTTGAGCTGAAGGACTGTGATGCTTTTCATCTTTATAGCCTAAGTACCTGGCACAATATACATACACACCCTGCACTTCTTCTGACAGTTGTCGTTCAGTCATTTCAGTTATGTTCAACACTTTGTGACCTCATTTGAGGATTTCTTGGTGAAGATGCTGGAGGGCTTTGCTATTTCCCTCTCCAGCTCATTTTACAGACAAGGCAACGGAGACAAGCAGGGTTAAGTGACTTGCCCAGGGTCACACAGCTAGTGATTATCTTAGGAAGATTTGAACTCAGTAATACTCAGTGTCTTCTGACTGCAGACTCAGCACCCCATCCACGGCACCATTTAGTTACTTGTACTTTCCCTAACAAACATTATAAAATTTTAGACCAGGACATACTGATGATCTCCGTTTTCTCCCCCTTTCTCTAGGGCAGTGGTTTCTTAACAGAATTTTTAGGTATGTTGTCCACTTAAGAGTCTGGGTTCATATTCCTCATCTTCTTTTTGAAAATCCTCTAGGATAGTCTTCCATTCAGGGGCATGTTGAATGTTGCTCTGAAAGTTTGAAAGCTTCCAGGATCAAACCTGTAGCTTTCTATAAGTTTTCTAAAAAGTCTCCATCCAAGTCAGCAGGGTAATTTCACAAAAACAGTACTAGGTTTCCAAGTCCAAGACTGAGGTTCAAGCCCCACCTCTGCCACTTATCACTCGTGTAACGTGTAAAGAGAAGAAATCGTCTCACTTCAAAGTACCGGTTAGTCATGGAATAAATAGGACCACCTCTTTCTTCATCTGCAGAGGGAGCCAGTCCATTTCCTCATGTAAACAAACACAATATCCTTAGAGGAAGTCCCCAAAACATGCGTGCCATTGGACCTTTGATGACAACACCACCTACATCTATCTTGGCGTTGGTCCTACATGCCTCCCTCACCTGTACAACCTAGTCAAATGGTCATATCTACCTTTCTAGTCTTGTTGCCTCTAGGTCTCTCTATTCCAGTCAACTGTTCTGTTACTCTATCACTTTGTTTTTGTCTGGTCTCTAGGATTTTGCTCAGAAGATCATACAAACATTGATGTAGAACTGGAAGGGACCTCTGTGGTCCTCTATTCCAATGGTATCCAAAGTAGGGGCTATGGACAGATCCCAAGGGGATTGTAGCCTGATCCCAAAGGTCATATGATCAGGCAGTTGGAGAGTGGGAAGATGAGTCATATCCGACTCTCCAATTCAATCATGCCACTCCCTTTACCCATTATATTATAATTCAGTATCCTCTCACTCTGCTCTCTTTTCACCACTGGACTGCTATTATGATATAGGCATGATTCACTCATTCTAACTTTATTATGGCACCAGCAAATGACGAATGACTAAGATATCCTTACTTTTCATTTTTTTGTGGGAAGAAATGAATAGAACAGAATGATTGATTAGACATGAATAGTTTGCTATGTGCATCACAAACATCACAGATCTCATTACATTATCTGTCTTCCAAAACCCATCCTTTGCCCAAACTTCCCTTTTCTGTTAATCATGTTACCAGCTGCTCTATTTTAACCAGCTCTCTTCGAAGTTAACAATGGTCTTCTAATTGCCAAATTTAGGTGATATCCCTTTTTCAATCCTCTTTCTTTACTTCTCAGCAACATTTAAAACTATTTACCACCCTCTTCTGGATACTTATTCTCTTTTCTCTGAGTTGCCTAAGAAAATGTAAATGTGTTACCTATAAAGACTCTCACCTCTACACACTTTAAAAACTTTAAAATGAAATATTCTAACTGTACAATTGTTTTTCTCAAATGAAGAGTTTCCATCTGTTTTAGATCCAGTTGTTAAACATTTTTCAATGTATTTCAAAGAAAAATTGACATCAGGGAAGCTAGAAATTTGACAGCCAATTTTCAAAAAAAACCTCTGTACTATTGGTGGATGGCATAGAAAAATGAGTATCATGCTTTAGTTACACACAGCCAACTATGCACATCTACTGTTTGAATCTATATATCTTTGTGAGGTTTCTGTTTCATCTCTGATAACCATTAAAACAAAATATTAAAGAACCTAAACTTAGAACTAAATCCCCAAATTTTTACATCACAAAGTGTTAATTTAAGATTGCATATATATTTATAGATGTACCTAGTATCAAAACCAATAGGTTTTGATTGGTGGGGATCAATGCCCATGCCCATGTAAAGGAAAAAGTTGGCAAGATTGGGAGAGCTCTTCATGTCTTGAGTCTTCTGCAAATTCTTTTCAAGGTGCAGACCCTTTGTGTGCTTCTGGTTTCCAGCTTTTAGAGGGAAAATGGATGAGGTCAACCTCATTTCAGGTGGCTTAAGGAGAGGAGTTGGTTGGAAGTCTCAATCATGTCCCTATCCTGAGCTCACAACAATCAATCACTCAATAAACATTTATTCAGCACCTACTCTGTGCCTGGCACTGTGCTAAGTGTTGGAGATACAAAAGGAAGCAAAAGAGAGCTTCTGCCACCAAGGGACTCACAGTTTAATGGAGTAGACAATTTGCAGACGGATGTGTACAAAGCAAGCAACAGAGAGGATAAATAGGAAATGATTTACAATGAGAAGGCACTAGAATTAAGAGAGGTTAGGGATGGCTTCCTGTAGAAGATGGGATTTCAGTTGAGACTTTAGTTGGGAAGGCAGGAAGGTCAGTCCTCAGAGTGGAGGAGGGAGAGCATTCCAGGCATGAGGACAGCTAGAGGGAAAAACCCAGAGCCTACACAAGGAATGTCTTGTTCATGGAACAGCCAAGAGAGCAGTGTCAGGGAGTAAGGTGTAAGAAGACTGGAAAGGTAGAAATGGGTTAGGTTATGAAGGACTTTGAATGCCTAACAGAGAATTTTGTATTTGCTCCTGGAAGCAATAGGAAATCACTGGAGTGTTTTTAAGTAGGGGAGGTGACATGATAGGACCTGTGTTTTAGGAAAATCCCATTATCGGCTGACTGGAAGATCTACTTTGATGGGGAGGGATTTAAAGCAGTCAGACTCACAGTCGGCCATTGCGATAACTAAGGAGTGACGTGATGAGGAGCTACACTAGAATTGCGTAGATCACACTACACTGTAGCAGTGCCAGAGGAGAGAAGGGGGCTACACTAGAGACTTCAGGGAACCTCCCTTGAAAAAAGATCTATTACTCTCTTTCTTGGTTGAGGAAATTATCTTGCTGCCAAGGGGAGAACTCCTTTACTCTGTATTGTCTGGTATGTACTCTCCTATTTATACCTTCTTTGATTTTTCTTTTGGCACCAGTTTGGATAAATGGGTTTTCTTCGATAATTGTTATGTGTGCCCATTGTTGAACTAGTATTTAGAAGGAAAGGAGTCAAGCTCAGAGCCCCCCATATTGAAATAATTATCAGAAGTTAGCTTTAACCTTAAAACCTCATCCCCTAAACTAACAATATTTGAGGGAGCCAACAGATAAAAGTCTGGCCTGGTACTCCCTCTCTCTGAGAGAGAGTAGTGACCTGTAGCTCCAACTTCCTGTTTCTTCTCCTGAAGAAAGTTGGGGGATAAAGAGGCTAGAGATGTCTGTTCTACCTTCCTTCAAGTCACACAGCAGTACTCCTAGGCTACCTGAGGGGAACAGCCTTTGCAAGTCTCTTTTCTCTCTTTCTCTCTCTCGCACACACACACACACACACACACACACACACACACACACACACACACATACACACATCCATGAAGTTCATATGTATGTTTTATCTATATAATGTGTATATATATGTTCATATATGTGTATATAATGTGTGTATATACATATACATATACCTACACACTATGTGAACTCTATAAAGAAATTCATGCTAGCCTTTAGTATTTGCAATAGCAGGGATTTCAGATATATACATATATACATATATATATGTATATATATATATGTATATATACACATATATATGTATATATACACATATATATGTATATATACATATATGTATATATACATATATATATATATGTGTATATATACATATATATATATACTACACCACATACTACATCTCCTCATCTTGCCCAGGCTAAAAGTCCAGGGGTATAATGGTTTCTAACAGGCCCAATTCTACCACTTATAGGTATAGGAACTTTAATCTGCTCCATTTCCAACATGAACTGGTTCTCCCCTTCCTTGGCAGCCTTGGGGCCTCCTACTTCTTGGGGGCTTACCACACTTCTGCTATATTTAGTGTGGATATCCACTCAATATAGCCCATTATGACTCAGAACTCCCAAGCTCAAGAAGTCTATCCTACCCTTAGCCTTCTCTGCAGCAAGGATTATAAGTAGATTTAAAATGAAAATAATGGAGCATATTTATTCACATTGCACTTTTGTCTTATCTTTTAAATGTTTATTTTTAGACATTTTGTATGCAACAATATATAATAGTACATATATTGTATAGCAATATATACAACTACTTTATAATGCCTACATTGGAGGTCCTGGTTAAAGTTATTTTGTTTTTTGACTGAAACAGGTGTCTGATCAAAATTTTGGAGATAGATGATATAAACAAATCCCCCTCGTTTTACAAATGAAGAACCTGATACCCTAAGATCATAAGTGATTTGCCTAAGTTCATGCTGTGTAAGTGGAAGAGTTAGAATTTGAATTCAAGTCCTACAACTCCAAATCTGCTGCCATCATACCTGATGTGGTCTTCTTTCCTCTCTTTGCTTAATGATATCTTAACCATTCCTCTAGGCCCAGGTCAAATAATGATGATTACATATTTATGATGTATTTTAAAGTTCCCAAAGTACCTTGTATTCATTATTTCATTTGAGACTCACAATAAACCTGTGAGGTAGGTACTATAGGTATTAATCCCCATTTTACAGATTAGAAAAATGAGCCTCAGAGGGGTTATGTGACTTACCCATGATCACACAGCGTGACAGCCTATATTCTCCAGGAAATCTTCCCTGACCATGCGAAGCAGAAGGGATTTTTCCTTCCTCCAATTTCTTACACCACTAATTGCCTACATCATTCATTTGCACTTAGTATATATATATGCTGTCTTAGCCTAAATTTGTTGTTATTGGATTTGGTTTTTTAAATAAATGTGCATCTATCTTACCACACTGAATTATAATTCTGTAACTCAAAGGCAGGAATAAATTTTACTGCAGTTTCCCAACCAACATCTAATGCAGTGTCTTGCACAATCAAAGGTACTCAATAAATATTTTTGATTGCACCGATTGGTTAAATGAATTGCCCAAGGTTCTCTTAGTTTCTGGAGAAGCTGAAACTATAACCTCGCTTTTAGGCTGCTCATCTAGATCTTTAGCCACTATGCCAAGTAACTGGTAAAAACTGTCAGAGGCTTATAGATTTTCTGATTGCATCTGAAATGTTGGCCTAAGGAATCTAAGCAAGACAGTTACAGTATTTATCCCTCTCTTAATAGGAAAGGAGGTTTCACAACCTCCCTCCCTCAGGAACCCATTAAGGCATCTAGCTCAACTGCCTAAACCCAGATTCCTCATTTTTCTATTCTAAGTTGCCTGCTGATCTGGAGGCAGGTAAAAATCCCATTGAAACCACCCTGGGAGGCTAGGGATCATTTAGTGTTGTTGGGCTGACTTCTCTTTCGAAATGACTGTTTCCAAATTAACCATATTATTCTTTTACCATATGTTCAGCTGCCTGAGGGACAGGGGATTGTGTTTCAATTGGCTTGTTCTCTCTCCTCCTCTGGGTCTCCCTCTCCCTCTCAATTAGAGGCACAGCAAGAGGGATGTAGTGAGAGGGCTTTACACAAGAGGAACACCTCCCTTATAAAGCACAGGAGACCGGGTGAGAAACAGGGTGAGAGGCTGGGAGCCCAAACCAGAGAGGGGCCTATGGTATAATTCCATGATGGTATAGCTTTAAGTCATCCTGTTTTTTCATCCAGCCTTCTTATCCTCCCATAAGCAAGCCACATCTCAAAGGAAGAGGATTTTGTTTGCAGAGAGCAGCTAGCCCCACTTTCACTGCTGTCTAAAACAGGTATTGGTTCACGGCTCACCCTGCCCACCACGTATGACTTGATGATGATGAATTTAACACACTAAGGATTTATGTTAATTATTTATATCCCAACCGTCACACATACTGCATGACTATGGGAAAGTCACTTAAACTGCCGGTCTCAACCTTCTCTTCAGCAACATTTATATATTACTACCTGCCCCACCTACCTCATAGCACTGCTATGGAGAAAGCACTTTTAAAACTGCAAAATGCTAGATAAACACAACTTGTTAGTATCTGTATTTGATTCTCTTTCTTGACAGGTGAGATCCAATTAACCAAATATTTATTAAGCACCTATTATGGACAAGTTCTCTGCTCAAAGTAGTAAGGATGCAGTGATAAAAAGGTAACAATTCCTTCTCTCAAGGACCTTGCATTCTGCTAGGGGGTAATACATACATACATACATATATACTTACACACATATATGTATACACACACAAATAAGTCATTACAAGGTAGTATGAGGCAGAGAAACTTGCATTATGTTTTACTGAAAAAAAATCGAGGCTGTTCACCATGGCCTCCCTCTTCTTCCCTCCTTGTTATCTCATCACTCAGATGCCTTCTGCCAATATCTCTTCCTTCATCCCTGTCTCAGGTGAAGGGGTGGCCTTTCTCCTTGCTAAGGCCAACCCTTCTACATGCACAGGGGATCCCATTCTATTTTGTTTCTTCGAGTAGATTATCCTTTCTATCATCCCTAACTTCTCTTTAAACTCTTTGCCCACCAACTGCTTCCCTACTGCCCACAAATACACTCCTATGTCCAGCTGTCTTCAAAAAACCCTCTGGGGAGGGCGGTGGAACCAAGATGGCAGAGTAGAAACATGTACATACTTTAGCTCTTCCCCCATAAAATACATGTAAATGTATTTTAAATACTTGTGAAATACTTGTAAAGTATTAAATAAAATAAAATACTTGTAAAGCCCATAAAATACTTGTAAAGAAAGACTCAACAAATTCTAGAGCAGCAGAAGCCACAGAAAGATGGAGTGTAGGAGATTTCTAGCCCAGGGTGACCTGGAAGGCTGATGGGAAAGGTCTGTCACACCAGACTCAAAGCAGAGCCCAGCCCAGTCTTGGTCAGGTGACTCTAGGAGGAGCAGGACCAGAACAGATGTTGAGGATGAAATTCTCGGAAATAGCAGTGGTTCGCCAATCCCTCAACCCAAAGGTCAGTGAGAGGACTTCTTCAATCACAGCAAGAAGTGAGCAGAGTCCACCCCTGGCCCTGGCCCAAGGTGGTGGCAGAGGTTGGGCACCAGATGCTTCTGGAGGCAGGCAGCAGCCAGTGTCCATTGTTCCATTGTTGGAGCACTGAGCATAAAGCCTCTGGGGAAACTGAGCAGTTGATCTGAATCTCAGCCCTGAGCATGGTCCTAGGGTGAACAGGAGCACTAGAACCCTGCTCTTGACAAAAGATTCAGAAGTCAAGTAACTGGCTGGGAAAATGCCCCAAAAAAGGAAAAAAGAAGACCATAGAAAGCTCCTCTCTGGTGAACAAGTATTTCCTTCCATCCTTTCAAATGAGGAAGAACAAAGCATACTGTCAGAGGAATTCAAGGATTCTGCATCCAGTACCTCCAAAATGAATATACAATGGGACCAGGCAATGAAAGAGTTTGAAAAGCTAGTCATCAACTTGCTAAAGGAGACCCAAAAAAATGCTGAGGAAAATAACATCTTTAAAAATAGATTAACTCAACTGGAAAAAGAGGTCCAAAAAGTCACTGAGGAGAAGAAGGTTTTAGAAAGCAGAATTAGCCTAATGGAAAAGGAGATTCAAAAGCTCACTGAAGAAAATAGTTCTTTAAAAATGAGAGTGGAGTTCAGGGAAGCTAATGACTATATGATAAACCAAGAAGTTGCAAAACAAAACCAAAGGAATGAAAAAATAGAAGATAATGTGAAATATCTCATTGGAAAAACAATTGACCTGGAAAATAGATCCAGGAGACACAATTTAAAAATTTTGGGACTACCTGAAAGCCATGAATCATTAAAAGAGCCTAGACATCATCTTTCATAAAATTATCAAGGAAAACTGCCCTGATATTCTAGAACCAGAGAGCAAAATAAATATTGAAAGAATCCACAGGTCACCTCCTGAAAGAGACCCTAAAAAAGAAACTCCTAGGAATATTGTGGCCAAATTTCAGAGTCTCCAGGTCAAGGAGAAAATATTGAAAGTAGCTAGAAAGAAACAATTCAAGTATTGTAGAAATACAATCAGGATAACACAGAATCTGGCAGCTTCTACATTAAGGGATTGAAGGACTTGGAATAGGATATTCCAGAAGTCAAAGAAACTGGGATTAAAACCAAGAATCACCTATGCAGCAAAACTGAGTATAATACTTCAGGGAAAAAAATGGTCATTCAATGATATAGAAGACTTTCAAGCATTCTTGATAAAAAGACCAGAAATGAAGAGAAAATTTGACTTTTAAACATAAGAATCAAGAGAAGCATGAAAAGGTAAATAGGAAAGAGAAATCATAAAGGACTTTCTAAAGCTGAACTGTTTACATTCCTACATGGAAAGATTGAGACTTTTCTCAAGGGTTTTGGATAGGAGGAGTGATAGGAGGAGGGATTATACACACATGCACACACACACATATAGACAGAGAGCACAGGTTGAATTGAATCAGGAGGAATGATACCTATAAAAAATAAAATTAAAGGGGGAGAGAGGAATATATTGGGAGGAGAAAGGGAGAGATGGAATGGGGCAAATTATCTCTCATAAAAGAGATAAGAAAAATCTTTTTCATTGGAGGAGAAAAGGGAGGAGGTGAGAGGGGAAAAAGTGAAGCTTCCTCTTGTCACATATGGCTTAAGGAGGGAATAACATGCTCACTCAATTGGGTATGAAAATCTATCTTATACTACAGGAAAGTAGGGGAGAAGGGGACAAGTGGGGTGGGGAGGATGATAGAAGGGAAGGCAAATGGGAGAAGGAAGTAATTAGAGTAAACACTTTTGGGGAGGGATAAGGTTAAATGAGAGAATAGAATAAAGGGGGAACAGGGTAGGATGGAGGGAAATATAGTTAGTCTTACACAACATGGCTATTATGGAAGACTTTTGCAAAATGACACATATATAGCTTGTATTGAATTGCTTGCCTTCTCAGTGGGGATGAGTGGGGGAGGAAGGAAGGGAGAAAAGTTGGAATTCAAAGTAGTAGAAACAAATGTTGAGAATTGTTATTGTATATAACTGGGAAATAAGAAATATAGGTAATGGAGTATAGAAATAAATCTATCTTGCCCTACAAGAAAAGAGAGAAGATGGGGATAAGGAAAGGTTGGGGTGTGATAGAAAGGAGGGCACATTGAGGGAAGAGGTAATCAGAATGCAAGGTATTATGGGATGGGGAAGGGGAGAGATGGGGAGAAAAATTGGAACTCAAAATTTTGTGGAAATGAATGTTGAAATCTAAAAATAAATAAACTATTTAAAAAACCCCTCCCTTGGTCCATCCATCCCTGCTAGCTGTCATCTCATAATTCTCCCTCCCTTTTCTGGCTAAACTCCATGAGAAGGCCATCTATAATCAATATTTTTGTTTCCTTTCCTCTTACTCTTTTCTTTACCCTCTACAGACTAACTTCTAACCTCATCATTGCTCTCTCCAAAGTTACTAATGATCTCTTAATTGCAAAATCTATTGGCCGTTTCTCAATTCTCAATGTCTTGACTTCTCTTTAGCCTTTGACACTGTCAATTACCTTTCTCTTAACCCCCTCTTCTCTTTAAGTTTTTGTGATGCTACTCTTTCCTGATTCTCCTCCTTCCTATCTGATTGTTCCTCAGTCTCCTTTGCTGAATCCTCATCTAGGCCATGCCCACTAACCACAGGTGCTCCCCAGTCTCCATTCTGGGCCTTATTTTCTTCTCCCTCTATACTGTTTCTCTTGGTCTTCTCATCAACTCCCTCGAACTCATTATCATTTCTATGTTGCCAATTCTACCTATCTAACCCTAATTTCTCTGTGATCTTTCAGTCTTACATCTCCAGCTGCCTATTAGACGTCTCAAACGGGATGTGCCAGAGTCATCTTAAACTCAACGTATCCAAAACTGAATTCATTATCTCCTTCCCCCCCAAAAGAAACCCTCCCTTCTTTCTAACTTCCCTATTACAGCTGAGGGTAGTACCATCCTTCTTCACACAAGGAACTCCATCTCTTGACTCTTGGCGTTTTCTCTGGCTACATCCCATGCCTGGAAGCTCTTCTTCCTCATTTCTGCCTTCTGGCCTTCCTGGCTTCCTTTAAGACACAGCTAAAATCCTACCTTATTCAGAAAGCCTTTCCCAATCTTCCTTAGTTCTAGTGTCTTTCCTCTCTTGACTATTTCAAATGAATCCTGTATATATCATGTTTGTGTATGCATGTATGTATGTATATATATGCATATGTGTATGTATATATTATATATCTATATATACATATATGTATGTAAATATATATATATATATATATAATCTCCCCCATTAGTCTGTGAGCTAGATCCTTGGGAGCAGACAGTCTTTTACTTTTCTTTGTCTCTCCAGTGCTTAGCACAGTCCCTGACACATAATAGATGCTTAATATTCAAAAACAAACTGGAAAAGAGAGCACTATGAGATAAAATGGTGGTGGTGGGAGACCAAGAAATGCTTGAAGGACATGACACCTGGGCTGACATGAATGCAGACAAGGACTCTGGGAAGTGGAAATGAAGATAAAATACACTCTCGGTATATAAGATTAATCACTCAGCAATAAGCTCCTACTGCTATGTGCCAAGCACAGTGGAGATATAAAGACTGGAGATATAAAGACAAAAATTAAAATAATTCCTGTCATCAAGGAACTTAAATTTCAATGGAACTGAGAGGATATACATTCATTATTATACAAATAATACAAAAAAACTTTATTACTTAGGCATTTATTATTATGTAGGCAGTAAATACAAAATAGATACAATGTAACCTAACAAGGGAAGATGGAGATGAGGAAAGGTCTCTTACAGAAGGTGGCACTTGAAATAAGACTTTAACCACAGATTCTAAGATGTGCAGCGTACAAGAGAGCATGAAATTGGAGTATTGTGTGTAAAAAACAGCCAACACACCAATATTACATAACCAGGGAGTGATTGATTAGGTGGGGGATATCAAGTTTCCTTTTGGATATATTGAATTTGAGATTTAAGAATCCAGATAGAGATGTCCTAAGACTTAGACAAGAGATTATGACATTTGTATATGTGTGTATACATATATATGTATATGGATATATAGGGAGTGATTGAAGAGGCAAGCTGCTGGAGAACATAGGAATAGGATCAAGGAGTTAACCTAGGAAGGAATGCCATAGGGCTCTTTCATCTGAGATTAACACAAAAGATGAAAGGGTAGGGGATGATAGGAAGGTGTTTTGAGGGGTGGAGCCAAGGAAGCAGGGGAGTCTGAAAGGGACAAATGGTTTCAATTTTCTTAGTAAAGTAGGAGTCAGAGTTATCTGCTGGGAAAGGGAGCTGGGTGTGGTGTTTGGGCTTTGAGGAGATAGAAGAAAGTCTCAAAGAGCTATTAAGTGAAGTTCAATCAGCACTCTATAAAGAGATGTGGCTATGTCTTGGCAATTTGGCAAGTAGTCCAATTATCTATGAGATCTACTTGAATTTTACAGATCTGATGATTTTAGTTTCAAGTTTTAACATAGTGTCCTCGATTAAGTTCTACTGATTTATTCTACTTTATATAATTGGAGTTTAGGTGACTTCTACTGGCATTGTTCCAAAGAATATATTAGGTAGTGCCTAGCATTGGAATCAGGGAAATTGAATCCAAGGGATCAGAGATTAATCAGAGACTCTCTAATCCAACCCCTTCCTTTTATGGATAAGGAAGTGGAGGCCCAGAAACTTTTCACTTAGTATATATTGAGTGCCTACCATGCCCACTAGACATCTCCAGCTAGATTCCAGCTGGCATCGCAAATGAAAAAATGAACTCTTCATCCCATACTATTTACCTTGGAAGTATTTATCCAAATAAATAGTACTAAGTCATCTTTAAAAAAAAAAAAAGGCAAGAGGAAAGACAGATAGCTATGGACCATAGAGCTCAGAGAAGTTTTTGTAGAGTACACTGGTCTTGAGTCAAGCCCAAAGTTGGGAAGGTGTTGAAGAATTATCATGAACAACGATACAGAAGGGCATAATTATGTACTATTATAGGTAGTCATGAAACAAATATTTATAATAAATACTGGTGTTTTTTAAAGAAATGACTAAACATACAAATCTTTTACCTCTTTTACTTCTTCCCCAGGAATTTCTATACCCCAAAGTTATTTCTGACCCAAAATGTCTCCCTCGTTCCATCTTTGCATAGGGAACTGTTGGCCTCTCAAGTAGCTAGGGAGCTGAAGAAAACTTACAATTTTGAAAAAAACAATAAATTCTCCATTGCCCGTTCTTTTGTGAAAAATATGTCCCATTGACAAAATAGTTATGCTTTTTCTCTCTTTCATTGGCTTCATATTCCTTTCTTAATTAAAGAGAATTGTTTCTCTCATGTCTGTGTGTGCTAGAAAGAGGTTATTTATTAGAACTCATCCTTCTGTTTCTCTTTACCATGGCTATGAAAACTCTATCTCACTTTCTCTCTTTCTCTCCCTCTTTTAAAATGGCTGATTGTCCTTCCTGTTGATGTAACATAGTAATGAACTTCATAATCAGTCCCTTTCCATTCATGGGAAAAAAGGCATTGATGTCAGTAACAAGCATGAATTACAGAAGTACAAAATTTCACAAAGGAACCTGATTTATTATCCCCATGTTAGAGCTTTCTTTTTCTTCTTAAATGAACATTTTTTTTTAAATTGAATTTTGCGGATGTCTTTAGCTTTTATACCACAGACATTTTCTGATATGCTGTCCCCTCTTTTTCTTTCCTCCCCCCCGCTTCTGTTACAAAGAAAAACAGTTAAAATCAACTGACATGGCAACTGTGTCTGCTGTCATTGTATTCAGCATTACACACCTGGAGTCCCCTACCTCTCTACTGAGAGGGAAGAAAGGTGTTGCAGCATGTGTTATATAGCCCCGAGATTAGCCATTTTGTAGAATTAATCAGAATTCAGATGCCCTTTAGTGTTTTCTTTATGTATAACACTATCCTGGTTCTGCTCATTTCAAATTGCCATCATTTCATACAAATCTTCCCATGTGTTTTGGAAACCCTCATATTTGACATTTGACATATAATGTTCCATTATATATTAATACTATAATTTGTTCAGTCAAGTCCCTATTGATGAACACCCATTTTGTTTCCAGTATTTTTTTCCTACTAGAAACAAAGGCTGCTGTGAATCTTTCTTGGGGTATGTGCCCAGGAATGGAATTTCTAGGTCAAAGAGTCTACAAATTTTAGTGACTTATCTTGCATAATTACAAACTGAAATCTTCGAGAATAGTTGCACTAATCCATAAGTCCACCAATGATGTGTGACTGTCATCCTGCAGCCCTTTAATGCAGACTAGTTCTGTCTTTTGTCATCTTTGGCACTTTGAAAGGTATGAGGTGAAATCTCACAATTATTTTATCATGTATTTGTATTATTAGTGGCTTGGATTATTTTTTCATATGACCATTGATGCTTTTCAGTTCTTGAGAAAATGCTTCACATTCATTGACCCCTTAACTATTGGGGAATACATTGCTCTTGGCCTTATATATTTATATCAATTTCCTTTATATCTTGGCTGAAGATTTCCCATTGTTATTTCATCCAACCTTGCTAAAACCTGTTGACAATATTCGAAATTAGAATGTTCTGGAAATATATTTGGGCTATACTTCATTCAGATCAATATCTACTAAATGCAAGATGTTGCGCAAGACTGATTTAGTGATACACAAGGACGTGGTTCTCACCCTCAACTAAGTAATGGAATGAAATAAGTTAGAAAGAAAATGTGGATGCTGCAGTCAAATGGAGAAGCATAAGAGACTGGGGTGAGGGGTAGGTGGGTGATGTATTTCCTCTAGATAAAGTGGTAGAATCTAACTTTGTCCTTACACTATGTGGAGAAAGTGTAGTATAGAGGCTATACATATTGATTGGATAAGTTACAGGGACACAGATGCTTGTAACTCAGCTACCCTTGTCAAAAGTTTAAAGCATTTATCAGTCTCTGCCAGGCACTCCCTACTTTACTCCCTTCAAGCAATCTGGCTCTTTCTAGCCCTGACCTCTGTGGTCACCCTACCCTTCCTTGCTAGCTCATCCTTATTTCTATCACTGATCCAAGTTTGAGGTACTTCTCTTACTCCCTCTGAGAAGCAAGGTCACATCTAATCAAGACTCAAAGTCTTCCCTTTAGTTTCAAGTTGAAGCTGCTTTCAGTAAAATCACTTAAAACCAGCAGCCTCCACTGCGCTCCAACCACAAATGTGTCACCCATTTTTATTCTCTGTGATCAAACAGCTTTCCTGCTCAGTTCCCTGAAGCTGAGTCTGCTCTCTTAGGCTCCTCATCACTTCTCTGCTTAGCAGATTCTATCAGTTCTGTATCTTATGTGGGACATCTTTTCCAAACCAACCAATATTTTCATTGTTTTTCCCTTATTAGAAACTCCACATTATTTCCCCTCCCATCTTCTCACAGTTACCATTCCCACCTGGGAAAGTCAGAAAAGAAAAATAAACAATACTCCAAGCTCTCCATTAGGTCTAGCATTTCAAGAGAACTCATTCAGGCTTTCATCCTTCCCTGTTAATATATGGTTTATCCTTTGTTACTTATGACCAAACCTTATCAACCAATCAATCATCCCACTGCTCAATCAATCAACAAAAAATCAACAAAATCCTTACTGTATGCCAAGCACTGTGCTTAATACTGGCTCCAAAGGGAGGCAAAAATAGTCACTGCCTTCAAGGAGCTTACATTCTTGGCCAAACAATCAACCGAACAGCAATCAGTCAATCAACAAGCATTGACGATACCAATTCAATAAATGAAAAAAAATTTCTCATCTTAAAGAACTCCATTCTAACTGGATAGACCACAAGTATACATGTTAAGTACAACCAGAAAATATAGAGAGAACAAAAAAATAGGATAAATACAAGATCATTAGGGAGGAAGAGGGAATACTAGCTGTTGTGGAAGTCAAGAAAGGTGTTATGAAAAAGATGGTGCTTGAGTTGTGTCTTGAAGGAAAAGATTCTTTAAGCTAGACATGAGAACAGAGTATGTTCCAGTCATCAAAAATAGCCCTTACAAAGGCATAGAGATGGGAGGAAGAGTGCTGGGTGTGAGGAACAAAAAGAAGGTTAGCTTAGCCAGCTAGATCACGAAGAACAAGAGGGGAGCTAATATTTAATGAAGCTAGAAAACTTGGTGAGGATCAGGCTGAAAAGAATTTTCAAAGCTACATAAAGGATTATGTATTTAATTCTAGATATAATAGAGAGAGAGTCACTGGAAATACTCGAGTAGAGGAGAAATGTGGCCAGATTTGTGTTCAAGAGCAATCACTTTGACAGCTATCTGGAGGACGGACTAAAGTGAAGAGAAAACAGAGGCAGGGAGCCCATTTTGGAGGCCACTGTGATGGTGAGAAGGGAATGAACTGAGATGATAGCTAGATGAATAATGAAAGGAGATGTTGCAGAGGAAGAACTGTGATTTGACAGCTTCTTGATTACATAGGCGATGGGTACTGAGCAGTTGACTGTACTAATGAGGTTACAGCATTGGGAGCCTGTAAGAATGGGGATCCCTTCGACAGAAGCAATACGTTTGGAAGACAAGTGGGTTTGGGGAAGAGGGAGAGAATGAATTCTGTTTTAGACATGTTGAGTCTGACATATCTCTAGGTTATCCAATAGCTGGTAATGTAGGACTGATGACCAAGGAAAAGACTGGCACTGGTTATAGGGATCTGAGAGCCACCTCTACAGAAATGATCATTAAACTCATAGGAGACGATAAGGTCACTAAGAGAAGGAGTTTGGAGAGAGAAGGGAAGAGGGCTCAGGCTAGAACCCAGGGCTTTACAAATAAAGGACTATCCAAGAATAATTGCCCCAGTGGACATCCAGAAGCCACCTAAGTGGGATTTCCCTTTTTACCTTTTCTTCTAGCCTGCTGTATGCAACCTAGGGCAGAACCCAAAAATGTATTTTTAATTTTATTCTATGACCAGTGGAGGAAAGTGTCTGCTATGACAAGAGAAGTGCTAACAAAGAAAAAGGGTAGGGAGCACAAAATTGTCAAAGCCATTCCCCTTTCCCTCCCTCCATGCACAGCTATCCCAAACCTAGCAGACATCTCAATAACAATGAACACAGCCCCAACCTCATTTCATTTCTTCATCCCTTTCTCCAGAGCCCTTTCCTGCTCCTAAATCCAGCACCGGTAATGAAATGCCTGGGACAGACTGACTCTTGTTTGCCTCTTAATAGTTGGTGAATTCTCAACTACTTTTGTAGTATCTGAAGTTCCAGTTGGCATCTTTGTACTTTGCTCCTTTTGTTTTTTTAAGGTCTAACATCCAGATCTTATTTGGTCTACTGCCCCCCTTTAAACAAAAGTACCCCTTTGGAAATCTACTTTTTTTTAACCCTTTAATGTTTTTTTGAAATTTGCATCATTTCAAAAAACTGTAAAATATTTTCTTTAAAATTGATACATCTTAAATTTAATAATTTATTGTAAATTTATGATTTTTCCCACACTGAAATTTTGATGATGCAATATTGTGTCATGTGACCATATAATATCATATTGTAAACAAGTCATTACAGGCACATATTCCTGCTGATGCATACTAGACTTCCCGACTATTTATGACACGCTCATCTGTCAACACTTGCTTGTTAAGACCTGTTGGCTGACTTGACCACTGATCGGTTTCAACATGCGTTTTGTGTGTCTCTGGAAAACAATTTAATCATTACAACTTTAACTCTGTTATACAACAGAGTATACAACATTTAAGAAAGTTTTTTCTAAATTTTATCTTCTTTTCTTATGCTTCCACTGCCCCCTATTTTTATTCAATGCTGCCCAATTGCACCCGAGGATACTACTACCCCTGTGGCCCCAGGAGGTGGTATCACCCACTTTGGGAAGCTATGGAGATGAATAACAAGAAAGTGGGGGTCAGAGCTATTGCTATAAGAAAGTCAGGGCTATAAAGCAAGATGGCAAAGGAGACCAGGAGGAATCTTTTTCCCTGACAATAACTAATGTTATTATAAACTTAATAACAAATTTAATAAAAAGGAACAATTTAGCTAGCAAAACAAGATAAAAATAATTCATAAAACCATGAACTCTAAACTAGGTGTACATTTATAAAATAAATCCATATGTATTTAAACTTAACAAATTAATTTTTTGTTTTGTCTTATCTGTCCTTGGTTCTCTTTTCCATCTATATACTCACACAATGCAAATTATAGAGTTACAGCTGGAATAGACTTTGGAAGTCCTCTCATCTAACCCCTTTATTTTACAGATGAGAAAAACTTAAGTCCAGGGGAATTATTTTAATTAATTTCCATTTAATTTGTGTTTATGTCATTCTGATTGTACTTTCTTCATTCTATATCATTTCATATGTGTTTCCAAATTAATTGTATTGTATTTTTCATATTTGAGGAATTCTGGCTAGGGGTAAGGACAGAGGCTGGGCTTCTGATCCAAATGGTATTGGAGAGCTCCCAGGGAAGAATTTCTTCTAGTGTGGATCAGAACCTTCTCTGCAATTTATAGTCTTCAAGAATGAGAAGTTAAGTGACTTGACCAAGGTCATACAGCCAGTATATGTCAGAATGGAACTTGAACTTAGATTTTTTGAGCTCTAAGCTCTCTGTCCACTACACAATGATGCCTTTTCATATTTTAAGAATATAAGGAATAAATCTGTGATCCTACGAGCCCTGTAAGGTAAGCACTGCAGCAATTACTATCTCCACTACATGGATGAGAAAACTAAGATTCAGAAAGTCTAAGTAACTTGCTTATGGTTACACAGCATATATTGCTCAATAAACATTTATTAAATGCCTACTAAGTGCTGAGCACTGTACCAATCACTGGGTAAGAGACATATTCACAGGAAGCAGGTTTTGGAACCGTGTTTTCCTGACTCCAGATCTACCCTGATAACCACTAACCTACACATTGAACGATAATGCTATGGTTGACAATAATTGCCTTGCTCCTGGGATACGGCCATGATCTTTTGGGAATGCTTGTGTCAGAGGTCAAGAATTGATTTTATGACCCTAGGAGCCCTTACAGAGGTCAAAGGACATCGACAGGGTGGGACACTGGGGAGTTTTGGTTTTTTTTATTACCAATAGTTAAGAACCCTTAGAAAATCCCTCCCTCAAAAAAAAGCTATGTATTTATTTCAGGAACAGGAAAATAGAGAAAAATCTATGAAATTGTGTTCTGTTTCACACCATGAGTAAGGGAAAGAAGGGAAACAAGTATTTATTAAATGCTTACAATGCACCAGGCACTGTACTAAGTACTTTACAAGTATCTCATTTGATCCTTACAGGCCTGGGAAGTAGGTGCTATTGGTATCCCCATTTTACAAATTAGGAAACAGGCAAACAGAGGTGAAGTGGCTTGGGCTGGAAAGAGAGAGAGAGAGACAGAGAGACAGACAAAGAGAGACAGAGACAGACAGAGATACAGAGACAGAGAGAGAGACAAAGAGGGACAGAGACAAAGAGAGAGAAACAGAGACAAAGACAGAGAGAGACAAAGAGAGATAGAGACAGAGAGAGAGACAGAGAGAGACAAAGAGAGACAGAGACAGACAGAGTGAGAGAGACAGAGAGAGAGACAAAGAGAGACAGAGACAGACAGAGAGAGACAGAGAGAGAGAGACAAAGAGGGACAGAGACAAAGAGAGAGAAACAAAGACAGAGAGAGACAGAGAGAGATAGAGACAGAGAGAGAGACAGAGACAGAGAGAGAGAGACAGAGAGACAAAGAGAGACAGACAAAGAGAGACAGAGACAGACAGAGATACAGAGACAGAGAGAGAGACAAAGAGGGACAGAGACAAAGAGAGAGAAACAGAGACAAAAACAGAGAGAGACAAAGAGAGATAGAGACAGAGAGAGAGACAGAGAGAGACAAAGAGAGACAGAGACAGACAGAGTGAGAGAGACAGAGAGAGAGACAAAGAGAGACAGAGACAGACAGAGAGAGAGAGACAGAGAGACAAAGAGGGACAGAGACAAAGAGAGAGAAACAGAGACAAAGAGAGACAGAGACAGACAGAGTGAGAGAGACAGAGAGAGAGACAAAGAGAGACAGAGACAGACAGAGAGAGAGAGAGAGACAAAGAGGGACAGAGACAGACAGAGAGAGAGAGAGAGACAAAGAGGGACAGAGACAAAGAGAGAGAAACAGAGACAAAGACAGAGAGAGACAAAGAGATAGAGACAGAGAGAGAGACAAAGAGAGACAAAGAGAGAGAGAGACAGAGACAGACAGAGAGAGAGAGAGACAGAGAGACAAAGAGGGACAGAGACAAAGAGAGAGAAACAGAGACAAAGACAGAGAGAGAACCTTTATATAATACTCACCAGGCGCTGAGCGCTGTGCCAAGCGATTATTCTCTCTCTTGATTTTCATGACAACCTCAGGAGGTAGGTGCCACTATTATCCTTATTTCACAGATGAAGATACTGAGGCAGACAGAAGTGAAGCGACTTGCCTAAGTCATGAGCTTGGGCTGGAAGCTAGATTTCAACTAAGGTCTCACCAACCCCAGACCCAGGGGTCTACTCATCCACTTAGCTGCCTAACATTACCCTTCCTCTATTCTGTAAGTATGTTGTACATACCTATTAGCAGACATGTTGTCTTGCCCTGTTAAACTCTAAGCTCCTTGAGGGTAGAGAATGTTTTTGCCTTTCCTTGTATCCCTAGCACTTAGTACAATGGTTCAGCCATGTCCAACATTTCATGACCCCATTTCTTTCTCCAACTCATTTTATAGATTGGGATATTGAGATAAACTGGTTTGAGTGACTTGCTCAGAGTCATACATTTGAAATCAAATTTGAACTCAGGTCTTCCTGAGTCCAGACCTGGCCCTCTGTTCTCTGTGTCCCCTACCTGTCCCAGGACCTGGCACATAATAAACTCCTAATAAAGGCTTCTTTATTAACACCAAACATTTAAAATGGTGTTTGAAAACAAATAAACAAAATGTTATTTGACTTACTAAAATTTAATTTCCATTAAAGCATGTTGGGCACATATCCATTATGTACTTTGGGACCACCTGCATTCATCTCCTCACTGAGTAAGAAGTACAGGGCCTAGGATGTGACTCAAAATAGGAAGACTCATTGGAATTCACATACCATTTAGCTTCCTTCTAGCTACATTCAGCCTGAGTCAGGCTGTTAACTTCCCTTGCCCATCATGGTTTGAGACCCAGTGGGTGGGTGAATACAATCTAGCTCCTGAACAAAAAGCCCTTATCCTGCCTAGCTAGCAATGGCCTTGCAACTAAAAATACACAGCACTTTGTGTTTCTTTTCATTTGTTAGACAGTACCAATCATTTTCCCAGAAGATAATATCTGTATTTGGCAGAAACACGCTTGCAAAAATAAATTCACCTCTGAAATTTTTCCAGGCTGGTTTTAGAAACAAACACGTTAGTGGCTTTTGCCCGTTTTCAAAGCCAAACAAACCAGACACCCAGAGTCCTCACTCTGAAGCATAAATGTTATGAAAAAGGTGATGATCCATATCTTTTCCACTGATAAATAACTGAATGTCTATGAGAGGCGCACTCTTGGCAACCTCTCTAAGAAGACTTTCCTGAGCCACCACATGCCTTCTCACCTCCAGTGTTTCTTCCTAAGGACCAGACGGCTGACACTGGAGGAGAAACATAGATAGAGGGCTGTGGAATGTTGACTTCTTTCTGCTGAAATGCTTTCCAGGAGGTAGGAGGAGATGAGTGATAGAATGCCTGGCCAGAATTTCCTGAAATGACTGACAAATGCTGCAAAAGTTGCAGTCCTTCAAGTCACCCCATGAGCGACATCTGGAACTATGAAGTTTTGTTTTGCTTTGTTTTAAATATGGGAGACAAGGTGATACATCTGGAAAATCAGGCTTAGAATCCCGAGATGTAGGTTCAACTCTTTCCTGTCAGGCAAACTGGCTGTGACTGTGGTTAAGTGGCTTAATTTCTCTGAGTCTCGGTTTCCTTATCTATAGAATGGGGATAATATACACATAGCAAAACAATGCCAGAGAACAAGCAAAAAATTAATCAAAACTGAATACTAGGAAGTCCTAATGACCAAGTTTTGTACTGAGTACATCCCTTCCTCCTTTCTTTGAGGAGGGCATGTGGGGGTGGAATGCTTTATCCAGTGCCGGAACTGTTTAGTTTTGTCGAACTTTATTTTCTCTCCTTAGTCATTTGTTGTTGTTATGAAGGATAGTTCTTTAGGGAGGGAAGGGGAAAGGGATATAGTGAAACCATAGATATAAAAACAAAAGATATAAATAAAAAATTTAAAAATAACAAGAATCATATGGGCAGCATCCAACTCACAAGGTAACTGTCATGAGGCTAAAATGATATAATGTACATGAAGGCCTATGTAAACTTTAAAGCACTCTATAAATAATGTGCCTGACTATATTAATCATGAGGGGTCACTGAAGCTTTTCAGCAACGAAGCACGTCTGTTATTTTTATTTTCATTGTATTCACACGTGTGCACACATATAAACACACACATGAATGGCACATCCTATTGTTAGGATAGGCCTGGGTCCTTGTGCCCACCTCCTTGTCAGGACCCGTGGCTCTTGAATTTTGTTCTTCCTATCAGGCTAATCCCACTTAGAGGATGGGTACTGGTCAGAGGTTCCTTCAAAAGCAGGGACACTTGGGGACATAGGTATGCCCTATCTTGTCTAAAAAGATATGCATCAAAGTATTAAGCACTTTTTGTGGTAACAAAGAACTAGAGACAAAGTAGATGCCCATTGATTAAGGAATGACTGAACAAATTGTGGTGCAAGAATATAATGGAATTATGGCTGCACTATTAGAAATTATGAAAGTGATAAATACACAGAAGTATGAGAATAAAATGGTGCAAAGCAAAGTAAGTAGAACCAGGAAAACCATATACACAATGACTATACAACTAATATACTAAATAAATGAAAAAAAATGAAAATGAAAAAAACAAGAGGAATGCTAAAACACAGACTGCCAAATTATAATGACCAAGATATACCCGAAGAGATGTGTGAAAGACACTATTGGTCGGATCTTTTGTAGAAGTGGGGGTTTTCGGATGTGGAATACTGCAGTGGATAGAGCACCAGTACAGGAGTCAGGAGGACCTGAGTTCAAATTTCACCTCAGACACTTGACACTTACTAGCTGTGTGACCTTGGGCAAGTCATTTAACCCCAATTGCCTCGTCCTGGGTCATCTCCAGTCATCCTGATGAATATCTGGTCACTGAATTCAGATAACTCTGGAGGAGAAGTGAGTCTGGTGACCTGCACAGCCCTCCCTCACTCAAAACAAAGTCAAGTGCAAGTCATGTCATTATTTCTGTGATGACATGGTCTTCTTTGGCAATGAAGAATGAACACACACTTCATACAACAGAATAGTTTGATACATTGGTGGTTTAGGGGAGCTTTTCCTCCCCCATTTCTTCTCTAAAAGTTCTATTGAAAGATATGATCCTCTGCAAGAGAGGGAAATAGGACACAGAGGGAAATGTATTAGTCAAAAGACATCAGTAAAACAAAACACGGCCCAGCAATACTACTATTTGGTCTATTTCCAGAGATGATTGGGGGAAAAGAAAGAGAAGCTATATGTTCTAAAATGTTTACAGCAGCTCTTTTTGTGATGGCAAAGAACTGGAAATTACAGGGATGCCCATCCACTGGGAAACAGCTGAGCAAGTTGTGGTATATGATTGTGATGGAGTACTATTGTGCTATAAGAAATGATGAGCTCAACAACTTTAGAAAAATGTGAAAAGATGCATACAATGATGAAGAGCAAAAGGAGGAGAGCCAAGAGAACAGTGCCAGCAATATTGTTTTAAGAACAACTTTGAGGCAATAAGTTATTTTGTCTATTATAAATCCCCAATTTAACTAGAAAGGACATATGAAGAAATATGCTATCTGCATCCAGAGAAAAAACTGATAAATATGTATAGGATAATTTTACATATATATTTGTGTCTATTTGTGTCTAATGGCAGCCATCTATGGTGGGGGTGGAAGAAAGGGAAGAAAAAATTTTGCTTAATGATAATTTTGTTGTATATTTGAAAGGCATATCAAGTTGTGCATAGTAGTTCTGCAGTTTCATGTGCAATTGTCTTTTTATTTTACTGTTATAGACATGTGTGTTTTATTCCATAAATTAAGAATCAAATTATATTTAATTTTAAAAAATGAACACTTGCTTCTCTATATTGTCTCTCTACAGCCCATTTAGTATCATTTGATTTCTGCTTCAACTTTTCACATCTATTGTGGATCCTGAACTTATTGTCCTGCTCCAAAAAGTCCTTGAATAAAGTCCTCTTGGGAGATTCTACACATTTTCTAGTGTTGCTGCCATTGCTTTTTAGGAATGCCACTTTGAGAATTTTCTTCAGCATCTATGCCATTATTTGTTCATTTTTAAAATATTTTCAATAGAAATAAATCTTCAAAATTTCATATTCATATCCCTGTAAAAGGAGTAGAAGATTGACCTATAATACCTAAGAGCTCACAGCAGCTGGTTAACCTTGTCTTCAGATTCTGACCCCTGGACTGTATTGATGATTTGTCTGTCTTATCATCCTCTGGAATAAAAATAACTTATATCCACATATCTCTTATATTTTCCCAAGTGGTCCCAAGTTAAGCATCCTTTCCACTACACTACAATGCCCTTCACTGGTCAGGCTTCCACTCTTATCTTTTCCCTATGGCAGTTTCCCCAGCAGGTTCTGTCTCCTTTTTTCTCTAGCAAATATCCTAAAATTCTGGCATACTGGAAAATCTAAACTGAACTCCCAAAGTCTTAGGAGAAATTTCATGTTTATTTTCTGTAGGTTAGATTTACTCTGGGGCTGGCTTTAGGGAAGTCATACAATAGGATTTGCCAAATTTTTAAAAAGCATTTATCAGTGAAAGTAGCAAGTTTGTGAATCTATGATAGAAATGATCCCCTTGAAATTCAATTGGAAGAATATTTAGTTAGTATATATGGTGTATGGGGTACTGTACTGATAACTATAGGAAACAAAAAGGTATGAAAAGCATGATCTCTGTCTTTTAGAAGCTTATTATCTCAGAAGAGGGTTAAAAGAGATGTGGAAATAACTACAGTGTGAAACAGAATGATGTGGCTGTGAGTGAAGTACAAATGCTATGGGGTTAATGCAAGGGAAGAGCACATCCATTTGTGGGATCAGGACAGGACTGACAGAGAAGATGATATTTGATATGGACCTTGAAGGATGCTCAGAGTTTTGGCAGGCAGAGATGTGAGGCAAGGGCATTCTAGGAAGAGACAACAGCCTGAACTAGGGCACAGAATCATATGAGAAGCAAGTCTGTTCATGGAATGCTGAGTATATGCAATTGGGCAGGTGTATAAAGGATAATGGTGGGACGACTGAAAAATAAGGAAAATAGGGTGGATAGCCATGAAGTATGGGCTAAAGCACTTAGATTCTATTCTGTAGGCAATGGAGAAGTAATGAAGGTTTTAAAGCAAGAGAGAAAAATCACCTTTCCTAGTACTATGCATAACAATCAACAATCATATAGCATGTGTTTTGCTTTTTTTTTAAATTCTAGTGTGAGTTGCGTACTATGGGTCTTATTTTCCCCATTATACAGATGAAATAGCTAAGCCCAAAGAGTTTTACTCACTTGCCCATGATCATACTGGGCAGCTAGGTGACTCAGTGGATAGAGGGCTAGGCCTGGAGTCAGGGAGAATCATCTTCCTGAGTTCAAATGTGACCTGGCACTTACAGGTTATGTGACCGTGGACAAGTCACTGAACCTTGTTTGCCTTGGTTTCCTCATCTGTAAAATGAACTGGAGAAGGAAATGACAAATCACTCCAGGATTTCTGCTAAGAAAACCCCAAATGGGATCATGGGGAGTCAGACATGACTGAAATAACTGAGCACCAACCATGATCACATGGCTAATATCAAAGACAAGATGTGAACCCAGGGCTGATAGTGGCATACCAAAAGTATTATAGAGAATTTCTCTTTTGTATAATCCAGGTCTTGCAAACAGGAACCTCACATAATACGAGATCTGAATACTAAGTAATATAACTGATTTTTTAATTAGCATGGCAAGTCATAGATATCCAGATGGGTCTTATTCCCTTCAAAGTAGTTCCATTAGGAGACTCCATATATCTTCTAATGATGCTGCTGCTGCTTACATCATTTGGGGGAATTCCTCTTTGGGCATTTGTGCCTTGCCTTTTTTTTAAAATAACTGCCATAGTGATAGATCTTCTACAGTTTCATACTCACATTCCTATCAAAGAAGGAGGGCTTACTGACCTGTGACATACAAAAAACTCTCAGCAGGTCAAATTAGCCACTCAGACTGTCCATTTCAGGCACGTGAACATTCTGCTCTAATCTTGGTTGCATAATAAGCCAACTATCTGTGCCCCATACTTCCTGCCATCTTAGTAGTAGATGGATCTGCCTAATGCCTTAATTCAGTCTTGCTGACCTCACTCCTGATCAGTCTTTTTCCAGAGCCTACGCTGTAGCCTGGAATCTTTGCTATCATGGACAACATAGAGAGGTAGGAGCTAAAGTATAACACATTTAAGTATGGAGAGTCAGCTTACTAAAGGGCTGGTCTCAGTGAGTGGTTATTAATAACATACTGCCAACTTAGACGGAATTCACTGGTGGAATTCCCCTGCTCTAATCCTTATTCTATTCAATAGTTTTCTTTAAGACTTCTATCAAGACACAGATGGAATGCTTTATCAAATCTACAAATGACATAAAGCTGGGTGGGGGTGGGAGGATAGCTAATACATAACTAAAAGATCTTTGTAGCTTGGATGACAGACTCAAGCTAATAGTTTACATACAATAAAAACAAATGTTAAGTCCTATGCTTGGGTTTAGAAAATCAACTTCACTAGGAAGGGCATTATGAAAGATGTGACCTTTAGATTGTGAGCTCCTTAAAGTCAAGGACTATCTTTTTGTCTCCTTTTATATGCCCAACCTTGGCACAGTGCCTGTCATATAGTAGGTACTTAAGAAATATTTTGACTGATTGAAAAAGATCTGGATCTTCTAATGGATCATAAGCCATATGAAACATAGCAACAAAAATAAGTGAATCTGCATTAAGAGAAGCATAGCTTCCAGAAATAAAGAGCTGACAGTCCTACTGTGTTTTGCCCTGGTCAAAACACATCAGGAGTACTACATTTTGGGTACTACATTTTAAAAGGGTCATAGATAAGCTAGGCAGATAAGTGATAGATGAGCTGGATAGATAAGCATTCAGAAAAGAGAGGACCAGAATGGAAGGAACCTCAAGACCATGCAATATAAGATGGCAAGTTGAAAGAACTGTTGATGAATAATTAAAAGGGAAGATTTATTATTGGAGGAAGATGAGGGCATAAGTTGAAAGTTGTTTTCAATTATTTGAAGGCCTTCCATGTAGAAAAGTAACTTGTTCTGCTTAGTCCTAAAGGACAGAGCTAGGAACAATGGAAAATGTGAAAATTTTGGTTAAATGTATGGAAAATTTGCTCATAGGTAAAGCTATCTAAAATTAGAGTGGGCTATTTCCAAAAGTGACACCTCACTAGATGTCTTCAAGTGGAGATTAAATTAACTCTGGTTGAAAATAGTATAGGGGGAATTCTTAATCACATATAGGTTTCAATAGATGACCTCCAGGGTTTCTTCCATCTCTGACCTACTATAATTCTAGGAATCCATTCCCAGCAATTTCTCCTGCTGTCACCATGACTTTCACCACAACAATAACATGCTGCTTCTCGAGTACCTTTTTGAAAGGGATTTCTGATCAGTCATCATCTGCCTGTTCAAATAATATTTCTCAGGTACTACTGGTTGATGGGCATCTTGTCTCTGTGGTCAAGATATTTCATCCTTTGAAGGTGAATTTGAATTTTGGAAGCCATTTGGAAGTTGCATCATACTTGCTAATATTGAAACTTATTCAAAATGATCAGGACGGAAATTTAGCTTAAAAATGTGAGTTTTCTGATTCATTGTTGAAAGTCAATCTGGATCTTTATTGAGGCAATGTAGAAGAGTGGAAAGAAGACTGAACTTGAAGTCAGAAGACCTACTTGATGTTATTAACTGTATGACTGTGGGAAAGTAATTTATCTTCTCTGAGCCTCAATTTTATGATTCATAAAAGGAGTTTATAATACTTTTGACTACCTGCTTTCAGAACTACCTATCCTGAAAGCACTGTGAAAACCTTAAAGTATTACCTAAATGAGTTATTAGTATTTCAATTTGATCAGTATTTCCATTATTTTAAAGAAGTGGATAAATTTGTTTAAAAGAATGACTAAAATTTCCATATTTTTTATCTGAATATCTCATGTGTTAGACATATTCCAAAGAGGTCAAAGACAAAAAGGTCTTGCATATGACAATAAATTCACAGCAGTACTTTTCATGGTAGCAAAGCATTGTAAACAAAGTAGGCACCCATAGACTGAACACTGGCTAAATGAATTCTAGTATATGAATGTAATGGACCTACATTACCACGAGAAATGATAACACAATGAATTCAAAGAAAAATAGGAAGACACAAAGTGATGCAATCAAGTAAACAAAACCAAGAAAACAACATATCTGATGACTGCAGCAATGTTGTGGAGGAGAAACTGAGGCTGGTGATTTTGCCCAGCATTCCCTCACTCAATCAAATTCAATTGCAAATCATGGCATCATCTTCCTGATGTCATGGTCTTCTTTGAGAATGAAGGACAAAACACACACAACCACAGTGTAAATGGAAGCAATAATAAAACTATACATTTTATTATAATAACAAGGCTTAAACTGGAGAAAATTTAGAAAATGCATCCCCCTCCCTTCCTGAGGTGGGGGACCATATGTATAGAATATTGAATATGCTGTCAGATGAAAATGATGTTGTCTGGCTTGGCCAAAATGCTTTTTTCTTCCTCTTTCTTTTAAAATCTTTGTTACAGAGACTGACTCCCTAGGTAGAGGAGTCAGAGAGGGAGATGTTCAGAAATGATTGTGATACAAAAACAAAAGAATGAAGTGAAGGAAAGAAATGTAAAAAGGAAAAGGCAATAAACTCCTGACAGGATTTTTTTTTTTAGTCAGGCAAAACTCTTGTGAGGGGCAAATCCAATAGAAATGGGAAAATGTTTTATGGCACTTGTACATTAGTTTCCCCTTCCCCCCTCCCCATTCAATATCGTTTCTCTTCCTTAAATAAGCTCCTCACTAACTCATCACCAATCACCACAGGTGACAGAAGTTCTCCGGATCTCCTCATGTGTCTGACACATTTTGTTATGAGCTGGGGAAAGCTTATTTTTAGCATATTTCCTGTTCTGAGTGGAATCTTCCCAAAATATACATTCTTTGTGGTCAGATCACATAAGAATGAAATATTTGGTCCATCCAATTGATTGTTTCTTGTTTCTATGGGAACGGGGTGTGGAAAGGACCTGGAAATAAAAAGGACCTTCCTTGCCTGTGCCATAAAAAAGCCCCTTGGGAATTGGATGGATTGAATCTTTATTGAATTATTCAGCTATTTAGATCAGGTAGAACCATCGCTAGCAGTAACTGCACCTGGAATAAATTCAGTTGGGGAGGCAGTGAAAGAAGAGCGGTAGGAGCACAGAAGGGAACCCAATTAGAGGCACAATCTTAATGGGAGAGGGCGGTAACTCATTCTCCAGAGAGTCCAGCCTGTAGCCTCTTAGAAATTGAGAGAAAGGCAGGTTCCAGGAGCAGGCTGTCATGATCCTGGGATACTGGCAGTGGTAGTTTGTGGGCATCACTGGAAGCAAAGCATGGAGACACAACAGACCCAAGTATGAAATTCAAGGCCCCCAGATGCTGCCATCCTGGAACAAATCCTTATTCATCTAGTGCTAGTTACAGCTCTAAGATTAGGCCTTAAATTCAGTGGCTATATACTTTACTACTCACAGATTTCAATTTGTATAACTAGTTTGAGTTGATTAATTGATATAATTAATAAAATATATAATATATATATAAAATTAATAAAATATTGATAAAATAGCTATTTTAGTAAAAAATTTCCAAATATAAGATCTTGAGGCTAAATTTAAATGCCTTGTTGTAGTAGAATTATTGAACTGGTTAGGACCTTAACCATCTTCTTGTCCAACTTCCATATTTTACAGATGAGGAAACTGAGACCCAGAGAAATGAAGTGACTTGCCTGCTTCCTGGAATATGCCCTCTCTACATATCTGCCTCTTAGTATCATATTCTTTCTTCAAAGCCTAGCTAATGTTACACTCTTTCCATTAAGTCTTCCTGATTCCTTCCTCTTCCTCTAGGTTTGTTAGCTCTTGGTTAAGTTTCTGATATCAAAATTAATAATCAGTTGGGAAATACTTGAATAAACTTATTATAAATATAATGGAATATAACGATTATTATGAGGAATTCAGAGCAACTTTGGAAGAATCGATGGAGAATTAATAGGAAAAAAACACATATGCAATGACTACAATAAAATAAAGGAAAAGAACATTGAAATGAAGCCGAATGATGAACAATTGTAATGAGTAATTGACGACAGAAAAGACGAGGAAACGTCTTCCTCCTTTCTATGGTAGGGTCAGAGACAACAGTATTATGTAGATGGGATAGGGAACCTGTGACCTCGAGGCCACGTGGGGTCTTCTAGGTCTTCAAGTGACTTGACCTTTGACTGAGGCCAAGTTTTATTAAGGGGATTTGTTCTATAAGATTTGAATTCAGTCATTGAGACACATTTGAGGATCTCGAGGGCCACATGTGACCTGGAGATCATAGGTTCCCTACCCCTAGTGTAGAATGATGACTATATCCATTGATTTTGCATATTTTTTTGTTATGAAAGAGGTATTGTATTTCTGGAGGGGGTTGGAGGAGAGCTTAGGTGAGTCCCTGCCTTTACCCTGTTATCTTAGCCATAACGGACCTTTAATGAAAGGGAGGACTTCCAAGAATTCCTGAAGAGAAGAAAATTTGACATACAAGCACAAGAGTCAACAGAAGCATAAAAAGGTAAACATGAGTGAGAAATCATAAGAAACTAAGGTTAAACTGTTTACATTCTTATATTGGGAGATAATACATATAGCCCATCAGACATTTCTCATCACCAGAATTCATAGAGGAATCTAATTAGACAGAGGGCCTACATGTGATTGTGTTGTGTTAAGATGATCTCAAAGAATGAAATGAACAGGGAAGAAGCATGAACTGGGAGAAGAAAAATGGAGAAAATTATCTCACATAAATGTGATGCACAAAGAGGCATATATACAAAGATAGGATATTAGGGGACAGGAACAGATAACCCTTGAACCTTACTTTTTCTGAACTGGTTAATGGAGGGGAGAAAACACATACACAGTAGGGAAATACAGTTAGCAATAGTAATTGTGAAAAAAAATTTGAATTAAGTTTCTCTGATAAAGGCCTCATTTCTCAAACATACAGAAAACTGAGTCAAATTTATAAAAATAAGAACCATTCCCCAATTGATAAATGATCAAAAGATGTGTAATGAAGTAGTCCAAGCTATCTCTAGCTATATGAAAAAACACTAATTCACTATTGATTGGAGAAATGCAAATTAAAACAATTCTGAGGTACTACCTCACAGTTATTAGATAGGCTAATAGGACAGAAAAGGTAAATGACAAATGTTGAAAGAGATGTGGGAAAAATGAGACATTAATGCACTGTTGGTGGAGTTGTGAACTGACTCAACCATTCTGTAGAGTAGTTTGGAACTATGCCCAAAGGACTATAAAACCATGCTTGCCCAGCTATACCACTACTAGGTCTATATCCTAAAAGACATTAAAAAAAAAAGAGAAAGGACCTATATGTACAAAATTATTTATAGCAGCTCCTTTTTGGGAGCAAAGAATTAGAAATTGAGGGAATACCCATCAGTTGGGGAATGGCTGAACAAATTGTGGCATGTGATTATGGTAAAATACTATTGTACTATAAGAAATGATGAGCAGGATGCCCTCAGAAAAACCTGGAAAGATTTGCATGGGCTGATACACAGTGAAAAGTACTGTGTACAAAGTAACAGCAATATGGTAAGATGAACAGCTGTGAATGACTTAGCTGTTCTCAGCAATGCAACAATCCAAAACAACTCTGAAGGACATGACAAATGCCCTCCATCCCCAGAGAAAAAACTGATGGTGTTTGAATACAGATTGAAGCATATTTTTTTTTTACTTTCTTTGTTTTCCTTGAGTTTTCACAACATGCCTATTATGGATATATTTTTGCATGACTACATATGTATAACTTATACAGAAGTGCTTGCCTTCTCAATGGCAGGGGAGCTAGGAAGGGAGAGAATTTGAAACTCCAAGTTTTAAAAATGAATGTTAAAATTATTTTTACATGTAGTTGAGGAAAAATAAAATACTAAATTTTTTTTTTAAAAAAAGGTCCATTTTCCCTCCTGTGGTATTATACTCAATTTTTTTTTTGGAGTAGGTTATTCCTGATTTATAGGCCTTGATCCTTTCCTTTCTGAAATATCACATTCTAAGCTATCTGCTTCTTTATCATGGTCATTGATAAATCTCACATGATCTTGATTGTGGCTCCGTAGTTTTTGAATTTTTTCATTTGGATTACTTGCAGTATTTTTTCCTTGACTTGGGAGTTCTGGATTTCGGCTATAATATTTCTAGGAGTTTTCCTTTGGGTGTTTCTGTCCTAAGGTAAGTGGTAGATGCTTTCAATTTCTACCTTGCCCTCTGGTTATAAGATATCTGGACAGTAAATTGTCAATACATTGAAATCCCTTAGTACGAGGACAGGAGTTGGGAAGGAGAAAAAGACTGTTGGCCAGGTATTGTTGAAAAAGGAAGAGGAGTGTCCTGCATGTGTGTAGGTTACAGCTACCAGGATTTTGATTGAGTGGAAGATGGTATGAACCTCAAAAGAGAAATTACTGAGAACTGGAGCTAAGGGGAGAACCTGGAAGCAGTAACAAGGAGCAGAATTATCCCTTCCACATCATGGGAGTTAGAGGCATGTCACTCCCATGATCTGGAAAATCCACGTAAAATTTTTTGGCCCTCTTTATACCAGAGAAAAAACCTGAATTATTATGGTATTCAAATATAAAAATATGTTGATATTATATAATGCTATGCATATATTTTATGCATCTCTGAATTTCTAAACTTTTCTGTTTTATCCACTGGACTTTGTGTGTCATCTGAAGCTTTCACAAAACTTCCCCCATATTCCCATTTAATTTCATATGGTGACCCATAATCAGTTTCAGATCATGACAGTTTCAAAAACAGGTACCATACAGACCAGTGGCTTCTGACTGAAAGGTTTTTTCAGACTGATATCCCTAAGTTCTTATAAACTGGAGTTTCAGGAGTCCATGGACACACCTGATTGGCTTTTTCAAGCATTGTGCTTTACCCATGCCAGTCAGACTTGTGAAATATCCTTATTAGAGCAAGCATACTAGGCAGCAATGATACGCTCTAACCAATCAAAGTGTAAAATCTTTTTGACAATTCCCAGGGTCTCTGCAGCTCATCTAAACCTTGCTAGAAAGCTATTACAAAAGTGAGACAAAATAGGGCAAGAAGAATTCCTCCATTGGCCCTATTGAATATTTGAATCTTTGGATTGATGATGGCAAACCAGTTTATCCAATATCCTTCCCCACTTTTTTTGTATTTTCCCAGAACAGTTTTTAATTAGAAAATTAATAACACTTTCAACAAATACAAAATATGGGCTAAAACTATATAATCTAAACTGGTAACATTTTGATTTTTTTTTTAAAGAAAAAAACAATACAAACTTCAATAAAGTAAGAATGGCAACTCATTTGCGCTGAAGTCTCTTGCCATCATGAGGCAGCCGAGAGTAGTAGTTGGAAGCTGAGTCTTGGATCCAGAAAGACCTAGCTTCAGGTTCCAATTCTGGGGCATCCTGACTGGAGAAGTCACTCATTTTTCCAGTGCCCTCCTGCAACTCTCCATGACTATGAGTTGCAAGCAAGGTACTGACCTGCGCTGACAGAAGCTCCTTACCTAGATGCACTCCATATCAGTAAAATCTCAGATTTTGTCCTTTTTTCCCCTGCCAAATATTTTTGTCAGCGTACTTATAAAGTTGTGCTGATGGTGTGCTTTTAATGATGTGTGTATGTTGCTCCTTATCACATTTCTTACAGCACTCTGCACATCTACTTTGCCCATATGACATTTTGCCTTGTAGTCTATTTATCCATACTCAGATCTGATTTCCCCCACAGACTCTAAGTTCTAAGGCAGAGACTAAGACAGAACCCAAAGACTAGGTCACTTCCTACCTTTATATGTCCTGTAACCAATAAAGTGGCTAGCACGTTTTCAATTGTTTCAGTCATACCCAACTCTTCATGACCCCATTTTGGGGTTTTCTTTGCAAGGATCCTGGAGGGGTTTGCCATTTCCTTCTCCAGGTTATTTTGCAGGTGAGACTGAGGCAAACAATGTTAAAGGACTTGCCCAGGGTCACATGGCTAGTAAGTGTCTAAAGCCTTGTTTGAACTCAGGAAGATAAGTCTTCTTGATTTCAAGTCTAGTGTTCTATCATGCCACCTCACGGCTCTGACTAGTATATAAAAGGTGCTTAATAAATTAAGGAATTAAATTCAATTGTCTAGTGACACAGAATAAGGTCTAGAACCCAAGGCATTTCTAGAACCCATCTCATAATGGTACTTTTACCACTACAGTACTGCTTCTTCACCCTAAGTCTCCCATTGTTTTCCCACTTATTTCGAACTTGTATTGGCAGATAACTTTTGCTAGGCAGGGAAGAAATTTAAAAGACTTAAACCTAAAATCTCCCATTTGAAATTCCAGGCCAGAAAGCCTGAAAACCTCTGAAAAACCTCAATAATAGTGACAATGCTTTTCAGTGTTCACCTAGCTAATAATCCTACCTACAGTCATTGGCCAAGCAATCTGCCTTGCTTTGGTTTGTCTCCAGTTTGGCAGCCTGGAGCCCACTGCCCCGAAGCAGGCAAAATTGATCACTGATTGCCTTTCCCCTTAGTCCACAACCCCCTGTTCTCACTACCTTTTCATGCTATCTTAATGGATGACTTCAGGAAAAAGTCTTCACCTAGGTTTTTGTTTCTGACATTTTTACTGACTAAAGAACCACAGGATACACTATCAACCTGGAGATCAGAATCCTCGAATCTGGCCCTCCCAAACCCTCTTATTCCACCTTTCTCTCTCTTTCTACTACCTCTTTCTACTCCTACTTTTAGAAACCAGCCAGGGAGAGTGGTAAAGGCAGCCAGAACACCTGAATTCTGACTCTACCTCTTTTACGAGCTGTTTGTTTTTGGGCAAGTCACTCTTTCCTCAACTATAAAATGGAAAGCAGGAGTAATAACACACTCTATACCTCACTAGACTCTTGCGAAGATCTAAGGAAAGAGTGTAATCAAAGCACTTTGGGACTATGTATACATACAGACAGACAGACAGACACAGACATAAATATGTTAGTTTCTAATTTTTTGTCCTCTCCTTTTTTTCTCCTCCTTCATTTCTCTCTTAGGAAAAGAGAGAAAAGAAGAAAGATGAAGAGTGTGGCATTGGTCATATCTCTCTGTTTGGGGGGATATCGGGGTTATACCCTTTAGCATTAAATTCTTTTATTTCAAAAATTGCACCTTTGAACCAATTAGATTAGGTAGCCCCCTAGCGGTTGGTTATTTTTCAAGGTTAATAGACTTCATCACTCTATCTGCCATAAGTCTATGTTCCTGACCTTTTGCTCCCCTGACCACCATCCTGCCCCAGGCGAAGCTAATCTGTCTTGAACTCTGTCCCATCGGTTATATTTTCTGTGCTTTCCAAGCTGATGGCTAGCTAATCTGATGAACAAAAGAGGTCAAGGCTCTTTCAAAGTCTCCTTCAAAGTGAGTTTCTATAAATGATGCCTTCCTGGCTTTTATTGGCTGACCTAGATGGAGTGACTTTAGTTGGGTGAATTTGACAGGATTTGATGAGATGCAGGATATCACCACAAACAGCTTTTTCCAGGAGATATAATCAGCCTTGGGGACCATGTTGTACCCCTCAAGTAGTTCTATCTGCTTTGTTTATGTTTGGGACTGACTGTACTCAGCCATTGATTTTAGGGAAACAGCTCACCCTGGAAATGCTTTACAAAGCTGCATTTTGCCATTGTCATAATTATAAACCCTTTATGATATCAGAGGGTTTAGAGGCTGTTGCAGTTGGATGAGTGGGATCTGGATTTCCCCTACCAACTGGAGTTAGACATTATGAAGGCACTTGCCTTAAGAAAAATAATAACCCTGTAATTTCATTGGTAAGGAATTCCTTCACCGGGGGCGGGGGCAGTTAAAGGTCAAGTTGCAGTCTTAGAGAGCCCAAGATCACAAGTTAACATAAGTCAGAGACAGGACTTGCACACATGTCTTCCTGACTCCAAGGCCAGCTCACTATCTACTAAGCCAGATTGCCTTCTCATGTATATTTGTTTTATCCCGGACTTACTAGGGATAACCAGGGATATGAAAAATGGCCAACGAACATGATTAATCAAATGATGACTGATTCTTTAATATTAACGTTCAAAATAGAACTTATCTTTCACCACACACTTCCCTTCCATACTTCTCTTTTATTGGTCAGGGTACCCTCTTGTTTCCAGTCAGGTTTTCAACGCAGTGTCAGAATCAACTCCTCACTTTCATTCATTTGACATATGCTAAAAATTGACAAATCTTGTTTGAATGTTTACCTCATCTATTCTATAGTGGCCTTCTCTTCCTTCATGTAAGTTAAAGACTTTATCACTTCTCCTCTAGATTATAGCAGCAACCTTCCAACTGCTTACTCTACTTCAAATGTCTCTCCACTCCAAACCATCCTCAATTCAGCTTCCAAACCCCACCCTCAACTCAATGAACTTCAGTTACTCCTTATTACTTCCATGATAAAATATAAATTCTTCTTTTTGTCATTTAAAGCTCTGAATCACCCAACTCCTTTCTACCTTTTCTGATTTCTAACTCTTTTCTCTCCTGTATACACTCCATGGATGAGTTAGATGAATATCTATCCCAAGGATGTGAAGACTTCCCTGGCAAGTGGGTGGATGAGAACAAGTGGTTCCAAT
Organism: Potorous gilbertii; assembly: GCA_028658325.1. Lineage (NCBI taxonomy): Eukaryota > Metazoa > Chordata > Mammalia > Diprotodontia > Potoroidae > Potorous > Potorous gilbertii. Next base: position 590,434,510 of record CM053769.1, on the reverse strand, counting down.
GGTCATGAGAGTGCTCAGAGCTTGATCAGACATCAAAGATGGTGAGGTCATCCATTGCATCCCAGGCCATCTCCAGTCTTCTTGACTTTTGTCTTTGCACTGAATTTGAATAACTCTGGAAGGGTGAAGCAGGCTTTATATGACTCTGCCTCATTTAAATCCAATTCATGAGCAAGTCAAGACATCACCCCATGATGTCATTGCTCCTCTTAGAAAAGATGAAGAACAACCACACCCCATTATCCAGCTACACTGACTTATTTGCTGTTCCTAGGTCATGACACTCCCTCTTCCATCTCTGTGTCCCCCTCCCTGGGATGCTCTGCCCCCTTATCTCAGCTGCTTTTGCTGGAGGCCTTTCCCAATTCCCCTCTCCTATTACCTTCCATATTCTTTATATTGTATGTACCTACCTAGTTATGTACGTGTCACCTCCCCTATTAGAATGTAAACTCTTTGAGGGCAGGGAATGTATGTTTGCCTTTATATATCCAGTGCCTAACACCGAGTAGTGCTTAAAAAATGCTTGTTGACAAATAGATGCCAAAGGACAAAACTATTAACTATAAACTCTCCTGGAATGCCTCTTTCTTCTCTCCCCAACTAGTGCATAGAGAGATAATCTCCCTGAGGCCACAGACTGTGGCCTGTTCACCTGTGCATCCTCCACAGTTCTAGCTCAGTATTTTTTACATCCCAATAAATGCTAGCTGAAATGGAAAGCACAAATGAAAGAATCATATACAGCTATCCCCTAGAAGGTCCAAACAAACTTTGCTTCATCTGTTTAATGGAATGACAGCAGCAGAGCTAACTGGTAGTTTCCACTTTGGCTCTTCGGGATTGTCCCGCCCTTGAGTAAGTCACAGAGAATTCAGATCAAACTGACATTTGGGGCACTTTACTAAGGGAGACTAAATAGTATGTCCACCAGGTGGCACCATTGGACAACACCCATATACTTGATTGGCTCCACTCTCCTACATCGGACAGACCTCAAGGTAGTACTCGGTAGAGTACGTTACTAACAAACGCCATTGTCATAGCCAACTTCAATATAATGAGAATACTTTTATGTCCTGGCCAAGCACCTGAACTAATACTGATTTTCCAACATGGATACAGCAAGTTCTGTTTGAATCAAAATCCTGTATATCACACTTTTGTGACTGCACTTGGCATTCTATCCAATGAAGATATGCTTTTGATCTGGCATTTAGGTATAGTAACTGTTTCATTTAAAAAATAATGCTTATTAAGTGCTTTTCTCCAAACAGTCCTGGGAGATTGAATCATAAGGTCATAGGATTTAGAGCTGGAAGGAACCTGTTTATGAATCATCTAGCCCAAATGTTCCCAAACTTTCATGTGATACACCGCTTTGACAGGCTGGTGAAGCACAGAGATCACTTTTCAGAATAACATTTTTAACTGAAATTGTAAATATCAGTGAGAGGTTAGGAAAAAGTAGTATGTATTTTTTTCCAATTAAGTTCGTAGGACCGCCCCCTCCCCCATGGTGAGAGGTCCATGGAACCCAGATTGATAGGCATACAGTGGTTAAGTTACTTGTCCAGTATTATACTACAACTACCAGGCATACAGTGGTTAAGTTACTTGTCCAGTATTATACTACAACTACAGGCATAATCCTCCCCATTTTTCAGATGAGGAAAATGGAAGACTTGTCAGGTGCCATGCTGAAGGTCATATGGGCTAGTAATTTTCTGAGTTGAAATCAAACCCAAGATCTATTGATTTTAATACTCCTGATATATTTTCAATATATTGTAATAATGACATTACTTATATGATGATAAACGTTCTAAGTAACATTTGTTGTGTTTCAAAATGTTCTGCTATAATTTTTCCTCATTTGAAATTCCAAATTTCCTAATTTCCAAACTTGAGAAATTTATAGGAGGGCATATGGGGAAAATAAAGTTTTGTTGATGTTCATGGTCAAAGGCCTTATGGCAAGAGTCAGGGTTTTATAGAGGATCAAATATTGAACCTAGAGAAAGGGGGACCTACATGAAAATTGTCTATCAGATACTAAATGAGTCCAACCCTAGGCAAGTTACTGAACCTTTCTAAACTTCCATTTCCTCCCTGGAAAAATGGGGATAATGTCTGTAGCACTTACCCCATAGCATTGTTGTGAAGAGATGATGTAAATTAAGTGCTTTTTTTAAAATTAAAAGCTGTACATAAACAACAGTAGTTATTTTTATTATTCTATAGGGTGATAGCATACCTTCCCTAATCTTTAAATGAAATTTGGTTTCAGTGGATGCTAAGCGTTTCCAGATTAAAGGTAGGGGAGGGAGGAGATGCAGGATTTGTTTGATTAAATAATATGGACTTATTTCAGCTTATAGAGGAAAAAGGTTTGGATCTGGATAAGGTGATGACATCTGAAATTTAGACAATCTATTACTTGTTTCTTCTTGGTAGATGACTTGGGAGTTTAGCTAGGAACTTGGAATGTTTGAAGTGGGAATGCATGAGTAATCCTTGTACAGAAGAGCTATGGATAAGATCCTCAGTTGATTTTCCTCTACCCTCTTTCCCCAATCTATACTTTCAATTTTGACTGTAAATAAACAAAAGAGAATAGCTCTGTGAACAGCATGTCCACCAGCTAGGTAAGATTCTGCCCCTTGGGGCTGCTAAGGCCCACCCCTCCTTCATACTCCCATTCCATCAAACCTTCTTTACAACCCTCTTAGAAAGGGAATAGAATTGGAGAAGGGATGATGAGGAATGAGAAAGTCTGGTTTTGGAAAAGGGAAATCCCATTACCCACTCAGAGTACTTTCCAGAGCTGGAAATCCTAGCTGGCACACTAAGGGCAACCTCGAAGAACCTAGGAAGGCAGCAGAGCTCAAAAATATAATTTGATGGAGAAGGAAACAAACTCAGGAAAGGATTTTGTTTTGATTTCCGGTAGGAGTGAAGAGTTGGTGGGGGTTTCTTGATTGGACGACTTGGCCTTTTACCCATCTCATAGGATTACTTTGAACAAAATGCTTTACAAACTTTAATGTGGGCAACTTGGTGGCACAGTGGATAGTGCTCAGGTTGGAGTCAGTAAGATCTGAGTTGAAATGCTGCCTTAAATACTTATTAGCTAGGTAATCCTGAACAAGTCCCTAAATCGCTTTCTGCCTCAGTTTCCTCCTCTGTAAAATGGACATGATAATAGCAGCTACCTGAAAGAAACCAATGAGATACTGTACAAGGTGTCCCAAAAATGTTAGAGCAATTTTAAACTGTAAAAGCTTTTGTGACACCCTGTATGTAAATTACTTTGCAAACCTTAATTTGATATACAAATGTTGACTGTTATTATTAAGCAAATATGTTTTTTAATTGGAGTAAAATGTAAAGCATGGTGGTAAACTTTATTAATTTCTGTTTCAAAGAATGCTTCACACCTAAGCTAAATCTACTTCCATGGCCCTGTGATCTCATCAATTGGGGTATTCTCTTTCACAATGCCAATCAAAACCTGGCCACACCTTCTCACCCTGGGGCAACCCTGGGGCATGTCAGCCTTTGAGTCTTTCATCTGATGTTTCTGATGTCCTCCTTTGTTTCAGTCAGTGACACAAGGAGTAACTCCTGTTAGCTTCAAATACTGTTTAGAGGCCCAAGCATCACTATTTACTGTCACGTACCATTGTTTTTGAATCTCCTCTACAGAGTGTTTTATTGCTGGTAACTATCATATGGATTGAGTATTTGCTTTATAGCAAAATACATAACCGTATCATATAAATTATATATATATATATAAAGTCTATAAGCACAATAGCAACTATGCTTTTATTTGTTTATTGGAATTATAGATTTAATGAAGTTTGAATAGAACCCATTTTGATGGATTCTGGCTATTTTCTCTACTAACATGCTACTCAAATATCTCATTGTGAGATAAAGTTGACCCTAGGTCCTCAAACATAAACATAAAAGGCAAGTCATTTTGAAATGAAAAAACTTGAGTGGGTCCAATGACATCTGTCTTTAAAGGACCAGTCTTGCTAAGTTCCAAGACACTCATTTCCACAATATTGATGACCCAATGGGGAGAATTGTTAGGTTTTTACTTGTTTGTTAGCTTTATTTGGATCACTATCACTCAGGAACTCATTCTGCTAAAGTGGAGACAGGTCTCACTCTAGTGGAAGCGCCCAACCTTAACACTGCTGACGTGACTTGGTCCTTGAAACACTGAAGGTGAGACATAGGAGTCAAGAGGAAGGGAGTCTGATCCCTGCCTCAGACACTGGACAGACCACTTAACTTCTACTCTCAGTTTACCCACCTGTAAAATGAAGATGCTAATGATACCACCTACCACACAGGGGTGAGACTCAAATGAGGTAACGTCTATAAGGGGCTCGGCAAAACTCAAAACTTGTATCAGTCAATGGATTATTATTGAACAACTGCACATTTTAATGAACTTCATATTTTAGCTCTATGAGGAGTGTGTGCCGGTTCATAAAGTAACATGGATTAATAGAGAGAACTAGACACCAGGGAAGAAGTTAAGAACTCTTTCAATGATAAATCCCTTTTCCCAGAACAATTTGGTACCTGGCATTTTAAAGTCATTATTTGAACAGAAATAAGATCAAAGACTAATGAGTCTGCAATTTTTATGAAAGTGAATATGGTATGAATTTGACTGAATATAGGCTTGGATTTGCTAACACGAAGCCAAGGGTGCTCCCATATGGAGTTTGAAAGAAGACAAAGTATTTGGGGCCTGCCTCGTTCATGAGTCAAAGAAGGATCACAAGTCAGGGTTCAGAGACCAGGAAATCTTCATGGGTCAGGAGCTGGAAATCAGGCAAGACCAAACAGATGGCGGTGCTGACCTCTCTGGGCCCTTTGACTTCTTAATTACGCTCCTCCTGACCAATCATCAGATCTCAGGGGCATGGTCAAGGCAGGAAACCCCTGTGGGTTAGAACAAGTGCCACAGCTGGTCCAGGGGACAGGAGGTGGAGACCACCGCAGCAAATTAATCTGCACCTGGTCCCAGCAATTGCAGGGACAGAATATGGGTTAAGGGCCAGGCAGGGCCTGGATACATGGTTGGATTCATTCAAACAATGGGGGGCGTTTGGAAAATAATTGCTAAGTAAATGGTGCTAACCATTTTTTTTTTCAAATAACTGGCTAAATCCAACTCTTTCTCTTCTCCCACCAGTTTTCATGTATATATACAACCATACTTAGGGCTAGATTCTCATGTAACTCAAGGTAAAATTTTTTATAGAATCCTCCAGAATTTATACCTGTAGGTACATTACGTACACCAAGTATATTGTTTTAGAATTCTATTATTTGGGAGCACTTTTCCCCCTGCCTACTTTGTATATTGGGACATCAATTTACTTGTGCAATAGCAAAATCTCATTATTTTGAAATGCAAAGAACCAAAAGAGAAATCCCCACCACCACCTCCCACTGGACTTTGAATTCACCAAGTTCAGCTAATTCCAGCATTTTTATTAAAGAATAATAAGGCATCTCTCTGATTGGGGAATAGTGGCAGCTTGGAAATACAGACAGTTTCAAATTAACCAACATAGAATTAATTAGATTTCTCTGTAATTCAGTATGATTTTAATTAACTTGAACTTTGCGTTTCCACTCAAACTTGTTTGCCCTCCTCAAAAAAGGTGCCTGAATTCTAGAGAGGATGCAAGGGCCTCCAGAGTAACTGAGCATGGCCATCATTAACTGCAGTCAGCAACTATGTTGTGGAGAAGTTTGGGACAGAAGAGTCCTGTCTGTTAAATAATAATCAGGTTCCCCCACATGAAGGAGAACTGCTTCTAAAGTCAGAGGATCTGGTTTCAAATCCTACTTTTGACAATTACCGCCCATGTGACCAAGGCAAATCACTTAACCTCCCTTTGTCTCATTTTCCCTATCTCTATGAATAAGGGACTAGATTAGATGACTTCTAAGGTTCCTTTTAGCTCTAGATTTATAGTCCTATAAATGTCTTTCTTATAAGGAGGCAGTAGCAGGGCTCATAGTAAAGCCTGATGGTCCTACCTCATCAGAAGGAATGGAGTTGTTGACTCCATTGACATCCCTCAGCTCCCTTCTCCTTCTGCCCCTTCTACTATTGATAAGTTCTCCTAGGTCCGCCATTTTGAAGAAGGGCTCAGATCAGTGCGTTGAGAGGAGAGATTGTGTGTGTGTGTGTGTGTGTGTGTGTGTGTGTGTGTGTGTGTGCATGTATGCTTATATTTGTATCCTACTGTTTAACAAAATGCCTAGCACACAGTAAATAATTAAGAAATGCTTGTTGACTTGATTTTCTTGACTTCAGCCAGAAGCCTCTCCTGATCCCATCTTAATACTAGTACCTTTCCTCTAACATTATCTCCAATTTCTCCGATCCATATCTTGCTTGTATATTGCTTGAATGTCTTCTTCCCTATTGGATTCCTTTTTTGGGGTTTGGGGGCATATCTCAAGTATATAGTGCCTGGCACATAGTAGTTGCTTAATGAATGTTTGCTGACTTGGCATTTAGAACTTGCGAGGAGCAGCTCAGGCAGAAGGAAGGGGTAGGGTAGGGTGTTCCTGGTAAATTACAGTGATTAAACCACCCAAAATTAGAGAATCTCAGAGTTGGAAGCAACCTCAAAGATTACCCAGTCTAAACCACACCTGAATACAAACTAATCCCTCCACAGTAGAAAGAAATTTTCCCCCAGAGGGAATCTACTCTGCTTCTAAGCAGCTCATTCCATTTTGAGATTACTTGAGTCATTAGGAAAGGTTTTTTTTCTTCCTAAACCAAAGTCAGAATGACTTTATGACACATAGGATCAGACATTTAGGTCTGGAAAACAACTTAGAGGCCACTGAGTGCAACCCCTTCCTTTCACAGAAAAAGAAACTGAGGTAGAGAGGTTACATGACTTGACCAGGGTCAATGGGTAGGATATGCAACCTAGTCTTCTTGTCTACAAGTCCAGTGCCTTAGCTACTACATCCACTGCTTCCATTGCTCCTGGTTGTATCTTAGTGCAATTCAGTGCAATTCCTTTTCAGAATGGCAGTTTCAGATTCAAAAGAGCAAGCCTGTTCCTCCTGTCTCCTCTCCTTCAGGCTAAACATCTCCTATTCCTTTAAATGATCCTTTTATGGAACAGTCTTTTGTCTTCTCATCATCCTTGCTACCTTGCTTTGGTTGAGCCTGTTTTTCAATACCCTTCCTAAAATGTTGCTCCCATAATGGAATATCATAATACAGATCTGGACTGATGAAGGTAGAACACAATGGAGGTATTTTTTCATTCTTTCTCCTCCTCATCCTTGTTAAGAAGTCTTGAGTACTTAGAATTAGAAGGGACTTATTTAAACCATCTAACCTCTTCTACCCTCCTTGCTTTAGCAAAAAGAAGAAAGACTCAAAGAGTGTGACTTGCCCAACCTCAGATAGATGATAAAGATTACACAATTTAAGTGTGAGAATGCTACAAGCAAATTCTAGGAAGAAGCATTGTGCTATAGTGACTAGGAAACCAGGCTCAATCAGAAAAATCAGGCTTTAAGTTCTTCTGAACAGCCCTGAACAAGTCACTTCATCTCTCATTGGCCAGGGAAACTTTCTAAGAAAAGGTGCCATCTGCATTTCTCACCAGACACTCCCTACATCAATGAAATCATAGGTCAGTCCCAAATAAGCCAACACACAGAAAAAGCTTAATCCAGTTCAAGATGATTATTGATTTTTTTTTCTCTCTCTGTGGCAAATAAATACACCTAGTAGGTCTTTCATGAATTCTTCCACTCTGTTCAAACTTGACAGATTCCAAGCTTATGGGTTGTGACCATTATTGCTGGCTTACTTGTATCTCTCTCTTCAGTTTTTGTCAAGTCCTCTGTGTCAAACTGCTTAAAGTCTTTTCTCTTTTTCAGTCATTCTGAATGAACCTTTCCTAATACCTTCCAACCTTAGCCTTTACAATCAGGCCCCACAGACTTCCCTGAAAATAGCCTGAACCACCCAGTACTGCAAATACCAGACTTATTAGGTTTGTTCAAAGATAGCTCTCTCCCTGCTTCCTCATTTCCAGAAGCATTGAAGCAAGGATTTCCACTCAGGAAAAAATTACTCTGTAGCACATTCCTGCTTCTGCTTTCCAAATGAGTTCTATCCAAGTCAACTCACTGTACAGTCTCTTCTGAAAGAAGAAAATGAAAAGCAACCTTGATATGCCTTTAAAAGACAAAAAGTACTGAATTTGCATGAGCCCAGGGAGAGTGGGAAGCTTCATTCTACAGGAGCTTTCAAAATTAAATAAAAAAGGTACTTGCTTTTCTTCTCTCCCAAAATAACTAGGCACTGGTTTCCAAGCCCCTCTTTCGCCCATGTACCTACCCAAAACATCAAAGGAATTTTATTTTAATTTGGAAATTTGGTCTGAATTGACCTCTTCTTAAAGTTTAGTTAAACTCAGCTATAAGAATCCATGGGCTAGCATGAGAGAGTGTTTAAGTTCCACATATGAGATTAGAAAGCAGAATTCAGCTAGTTACTAAACATTTATTAAGTGCTAGGGATACAAAGATAGGTAAACAACAGTTTTTCTCTCAAGAAGCTCACAGTGTAATGGGAAAAACATACAAACAACTATATGTAACCCACAGTCCATTGGTTGATACCAATGAGGCTCTCTCTTCATTGGTGAAGATCAATGACCCACTCCTATGAGGAGTCTGTGAGTTGGTGAAAGTTGGAAAGAAGAAAGATCTGTTTCTTTCAGTCTTTTGGGGTTCTTTTAGATTCCAGCGTCAGGAGAGAAGACATACATGATCCCACCCTCTCTTTATGGTCATGAAGGGATGAAAACCTCTGGTGACAAGTAGAATTTCAATCAATCCTTATTCTCAACTTTCTGTGAGAAACTGTGGAAGGGAGTGAGATGTGGTACTGAACTGAGATAACTTGCTGCAAATGAGAAAGCTCTTTCAGTCTGTATCGTCTGATATATATTCTCCTACGTTTTTTGTTTTTTGATTTTTGTTTTGAACAACACACTTTTAAGTTTAATCCACATTTTTGACATTTTTTCCATCATTTTATTAAGTCTAGACCATCAACAAAACAAAAAATCAAGACCTGGTTTCAAGTGTTTGTCAATTTCTGAGGGGTAAATGCTGACTCTGAAAATTTAACAATTGGCTCTTGGGGACTGGTTTGAGCTCACCCTAGCCGGCACCTAACACAATGGTTGGGTTTCTCCATCTGGAATGCACATAATCGGCTCTTAATAAATGCTTTTTCCTAATCCTAACTCCTTAATGAGATTCTTTATAACTTCTACTCAAAGTCGAAAAGAATCTGTCTTCTCTGTGACATCCCCTCAAATAATTGAAGATCATTAGTATACTCCCCCTAAATCTCCATAGGCTAAATATCCTATCTTCAACTAGTTTTCATATGGCAATATTTCAAGGATCTTCATCATCCTGGTTGGCTTCCTTTGAATGCAGGCCAGTTTATCAATGTCCAGAGTTCCGTAAACCTTATTCCTGAGGCCCATTGCAGAGCACAAATGGCTACAGTGATAAAAGAGAGAATAGGAAAAGGTGACTTTGCTGAGATAGTTGTCTTGACATAAAGTCATTACCAAAAAAAAGTCAGATGAACCTGAATCTACCATAGCAACAGAGGGACCACAAGAGAATGTTATCTCTAATCAACACCCTCCTCAGCTTGGGAAATAAGTAATATCTTCCTTTTTTTTTTCCTTTGAGGGGAAATTTTGTGGTCATTCGGGTTTGGGGAGGAGGGAGGGAGCCTAAGAGGAAAGTGGCAGAGATAAGATTTTTAAACACCCCAACTGTTTTTGGAGCTGGGAATTGGGGAGACCTTGGCTCTGGTTCCTGCTTTTCTGCGAATTAATTCTGTGACCTTGGACAAGTGACAACTTCTCTGGCCCTCAGCTCTCTCATGGGCGAAATAAGAAAGTTGGGTTAGATGATTTCTAAAGGATCCTGCAGCTCTAACATTCTATGCTTCTGGACTTAGACAGTAGGTAAGAGCCAGCTAAAGTGGCACAGTGGAGAGAGTGTCAGGAAAACCTGTGTGACCAGTGGCCCTGGGTCAACAGAGCTGTCTGCCTCAGTTTCCTCATATGTAAAATAAGAATAATACTAACACCTTCTTCCCGGGGTCATTGTAAGACTCAAATGAGATAATATTTGTAAAGTACTTTGTAAGCCTTAAAGCACTACATAAATGCTAGATATTCTTCTATATGAATAGGAAAGGTTGCTTTGCTTTCTGTGGTAGAGCTAAAGGACCCTCTACAAGTCTTTATCCCCTCTGAACTAAGCCTTATTACTTATTTCTCACCTTCCCTCTTTGTACTCCCTTCCTCGTACCCTAGTCTGACTATTTAAACCTTTTTTATGTGTGTAATTTGCATTGTAAACATCCTGAGAGGTGGAACCATGCATGCCTTGTTTAATTTTTGCATCCCCAGGACCTAGCACAGTACTTTGTGCACAAACAGCACTTAATAAATACTCGTTACATTAGGCTGAATAGTCAAGTTAAACATCAATCATGATTCCCCAGGGTTGGACCCATGGGAAGAATGGTTGACGTAGGATACCCAAGAGCTTGTTATAAAGTAACATTGTGATTAGCTCAACTTGTTCTCATTTTAGAAATGAGAAGGTAGGCTTATTATGGTCTTTTTATCTTCTTTTTTTTGTAATAATATCCTCCATTTTCTCTCTATTCTCTTAGCTTCTTCCCTGGTTTGAGGGAGTCCTTGAAAGTCAATCCCTAAAAGTCTTTAGAATTATATCCTTTCTAGAATAGATTCCTTCCAAATGTATTTGATGAAGTTCAACCTCTCCCTTTCTGACTTCCTATTTTTCTCCTATCTATTTCCCTAATGGCCATTTTGACTTCCTCATCTGGTAGACTGGGTAATATGGGGTCATAGCAGAAAGGATCACAGACTTAGACCTGGGGGAAAAAAACTTAGAAGCCATCAAGTCCAACCCCTCAATTATAGATGAGGAAGCTAAAGCAGAGAGAGGTTAAATAAATAGCTAGTAATCATCTGTGACAGGATTTGAACTCAGGTCTTCCACGCTCTTAATCTAGTGCCCTATTCACTATACCATATTACTGAAGCATGAGAATTTCAATGTAGCCATTTTATTGTCATTGGTGAGGAGATGAATGGATCACTATGGGAATGCTAGCAAATCAAATCCATCTTATCTATTTTTAAATATTAATTCAAAATTTTAATCAATTTAATTAATTAAATTAATATTAATTAATCCGGCTCAGCCGTGTTGCTATCTTTTTTTTTTTGCAGTCTTGTTTTTCCCTCTGTTTTTAAAGAAATTAGAAAGGGTGATTATTATGAGGGTGATATATAATCTTTCTCATTCTCCAAACATCCTCCTGAGATGTTACTATGGAATGGATTTAAGTAAGTATGGGGAAGTTAAAAGGAGGCTTTTAATTGAATTGAATTGAATAAATATTTGTGGTTTCCTATGTACAATACTATACTAGATTCTGGAGATACAAAGCCTAAAAAAAAAAAGATAATTTCTGTCCTTGAAGTGTTTACAGGGAATATAATATTAGCCACATTTATACAGCACTTTAAGGTTTGCAGGGCTCTGACTATGTCATTTTACTTGATCCTCGTAGCAGTCAGATGAGGCTGGTGCTGTATAATCCTTGTTTTACAGATGAGAAAACTGAGAGTGTAAGTGTCTTGCCCAGGGTCACACAACTGGTAAGGATCTGAGGCAGAATCCGAACCCAGATCTTGTCGAGTCAACGTTCAGCACCCTATCCACTATACAACCTAGCTATCAAGGCATCTGACATATATACAGATTGAACCAAAACAAAGTCAAGTGCGAGTCATGTCATCCTTTCTCTCTTTGAGAATGAAGGAAGAACACACACACAACACATATACGGGTAAGTACAATAATGATGGCTAACGCGTCTAGAGTTTTCTTACTATGTGTCAGGCACTATGCTAAGGGCTTTACAATCAATATTTCATTTTATCCTCACAACAATCCGGGAAGATGCTTTCATGACCGCCATCTTACAGACAAAACTGAGACAAACAGACATTCGATGACTGTTCCAGAGTCACACACATAGTAAGTGTCTGAAGTGAGATTTAAATTCAGGTTTTCCTGATTCCAGGTCCAGCATTCTAGCTGTCTAGGTATGTGACATATATACAGGTAAGTATAAATCCCCATATTAGTACAATTCAATGACATCATGATGTGCGTTCATTCAACTGAGAAAAACACTGTGGCAGGAGAGTCAATCTGACCTGAAGTTTTATGACTTAAAAGTGATTTGGGAGGAAAGGCTTAGAATCAAACAGTTACAATTACCAACCAAAGGGTAAACATCACTGTATGCAGTGTGGTGGGCATAATGGTTCCACACTGACTTTTTTAGCTTCCAGTTGTAGCTACTGTCAGTAGTCATCTTTGATAACAAAATGATACCAAGTTTACTTATGTAGGAACCTCCTCAGATTCATGTGTGAATCAGAGTGAAATTATAGGATGCACCTATAACCCAAGGAACTGGAAAATAAGGGAAGACAAAATTTACCCCAAGACCTTAGGGAAATTAGATAGGGAATAGAGAGCAATGATTCACCACAAGGCACCCCTAACCTAGATCTGTGAGGCAGCCCTAATCAGTCCCAGTCTCCATGAGCCCTTGTAGGCTGGAAATGACCTTGTCCCGAACTACTGGAGTCATTGCACAAAAGAGAAGAATGAATTATTAAGTGCTTACTACATACAATATCCTGTGCTGTGCACTGGGAACATACCTAGAAAAGCAGAGACAATCCCTACTCTCAAAGAAATCACATTCTAATGGAAGAGAATCAAATATATATATATATATATATATATATATATATATATGTTTGTGTGTGTGTGTGTATGATGTGTGTGTATATGTATATATATATATATATATATATATACATATATATATCAAGGATTTCAGCAACAAGTCTGATGGAAAGGTTCTATAGTCTTTAGGGTGCTGTGGCAAAGCAGATGACAATGCATTTTCTTTAATGTCATCTAATGTCCCAAAATCACATCCATTTTTTATATTGAACCATTTGATAGTGTCAAGGGCCCTGGAAAAAGAGCTTTCTTTTCTAGGTCTTCAGTAGCTGTGGTTTTTGAGGAAGTAGGGACTGCAGCAGCCAAAGAAGCAAATGACAAGATCTCTCTCCAAAGGGATTGCTTCAAAGGAGGTTGGCTTTGAGGGGAATCAACTGGAAGCAGGACCAATGAACTGGGAGGGCACTGTCTTTCCCAGAGCTCCTGAGAATGGCAGTAGGTCATTGTTTAGTATTAGTGATGAGAAAAGTAGGCCCCTTTTTTACAGGAATTGCTCCTGTCAATGATGGCTGCAGAGCCTGGATTGGAAATAGGTAGGCATTCTGTGGGGCACTACTATTCCCAGACTTCTTGGGTTCTAGGGCTATTTTCAGCAGAATCTGTAGGGAGATGGTGGATTAAGATTGTTTTGGTGATTCAACTCAAAAGTAACAACAATAGTGTGTGTGTGTGTGTGTGTGTGTGTGTGTGTGTGTGAGAGAGACACACACACACACACACAGACTTACTATGTGCCAGGCTCTGTGCCAAATATTTCATAATTATTTCATTTGATTCTCAAAACAGTCCTGGAAGGGAGGTGTTACTATCACCCCCATTTTACAGGTAAGGAAACTGAGAAAACAGGTTAAATGGCTTGCCTGCAGTTACACAGCTAGTAAATGTAACTGGATTTGAACTCAAATCTTCCTGACTCCAGATCTGTCTCACTATCTACCATTCTACTTGCCTGCCTCTTGGAATATACTTCATGTCTCTCACTCAGGGTGCCTGGTTACTTCTTCTAGATTGGTCTGCCTCTTCCAGAAGGACCTTGAGCTTCCTGTTCTGGCTCTGAATCCTCATGGCTAGGTTTCAACCAAATAATCCACCTGAGGGAGAGGACTATAAATTCCACAAGGACAGAGATCAGTCCTCATCTAAAACCTGTATTCCCCTAGTCCCTAGCACTGCCTTCTGTCCAAAGCAAGCACATAATTAATATTGGTTGGACGGTGGAATGAATACACCAGAAGTGACCAATAGTGAGTGTATTTTTCCATCTTGAATTTCCTGCAGTTACCCTGATAGGTAACTATACAAATTTCCTTTCAGAAGTATTATATTTCCTGTGGAAACTGAGTAACAATAAATATATCTGTGATGCCGCTTTTCAACCCACAAAGAAATGGGTTAGTAGGATGATTTAATGCAACTTGGAAAGGAAGGACAAAAGCTTATATAATGAATTGTTCTAATGATTGGGATAGTAAATTATTAGTTATTATTTGCATATAGAGAAGTCCTCTGGGGATCCTAGGTTCTCACCATTTTAATTTATGTTTGGGGAGAAAGTAAGAGGCCCTTTAAATTTAATCTAAGAGGCTTGGGGAGGTTAACCTACAGAATATAAAACCTCAGTGTTATTTATGGCTAAGGGAAAATTTGAATGGACTATATATGCTGGTAATGTTATATAAATGTCAAACATTATTAATATTATTATAAAATATCTACAATAGACAAGGCATCATGCTAGTCACAGGGGACAAAGAGACAAAAATGAAGTTTAATGAGCTTAATGGATAAAATCATCTATTCAGCTAACAAAGAAAATTAGAAAAAAATAAAAACCCTGATATGTAGAGTCTTTTACTAGAGACAAAGAACTTAGGTTCAAATCCTGATTCTGAAATGAAAAAAAAGATGCTGGTTTATTGAATAGGAAAATGCAGCATGGAAGTAAGAAATAAAGAACAGGAAGAGTTCTAAGAAACATGGGGAGATTTCCTATGAATTGTTGCAGAAGACAGTAAGTGGAGCCATCAGAACATGACTATTAAAGATCGCAAAAGGGAAGCTGAACTAAGTAACTGAAAACCAATTAGAGTTTTCAGAGGATAAAGAGCTGCCCTAAGCAAAGAGGTGAGAAATGCCCAAGGAGAAGCTGGAAATAGCCGGGTTGAAGACTGGGTGATGTTCCACGCTTGAGTCTCCCCTGGTTTTTGTGCTTTGCATGCACACCTCCCCCATACCTCACGCTCAGCTGCTACAGCAGCTGGTCCAGTGCCACTTCCAGTCACCACCACCACCATCCCAGCCCTCCAGGAGCAGTGAGTGAAATCATTCTGTTCTTTTAGGAGAATCAGCCTCCCTCCTCACCCAACCCCTCAACTGCTATGAAAGATGGTCTGGTCAGAAAGGACTTGAACCCTTCTCCCAGTGATCTCAATCACTTGCCTCAGCAACCAACAGATCAGGAAGGAGTTGATCAAGATGGGATTGATTCTGCCACTCAAAAACCAGACATTGGAAACAAAAGCTGTATTTCAAACAACTTATCCGCAATTTACGGTCCATAACATTTTCCTAATACAACGTAAAGATGATTTTAACACAGATAGCTTGAACCCTGAAGATTCTCAGTGTGTTCACGTTTCATCAATAAGAGATTTTTAAGAGTTTGCCAGGAAAACGCAAATAAAATTAGAAGGCTCCCAAGGAACTTTTGAGGAGGCAAAAGAAGAAGGGGCCAGTCCAACCAAAAAAGAAAAAAAAATTGCTTCGGAGGTTTGTCAGAAGCCATTTCTTTCAACCACAGAAATTGTAAGAGTAATATCCCTGATCAATTTTTAAATAATGTGTTTTTAAAGCTACAAGTATTTTTTGAACCTAGGTTTATTCTACTTTTATTTTAGCATTTTTCACAAGGTTCAGTGTGAAAACTAATATGAATTTGTATGAATGTTATAGGTCACTGCCACTGAGAATCAAGTGTCCTTACCTTATAAACAGCTTCTCAAGCTCTAAAACAAGATGCGCAGTACATCTACTTTGTATGGCTGTTGAATATGTTGTAATATATGTACTTTGATTTGCTGCAAACAGGCATACCTCAGAGATATTGTGGGTTTGGTTACAGACCACTTCAAAAAGGAAATATGCAAGTCACATGAATTTGTTACCCAGTGCACAGAAAAATTATGCTTATATTATACTGCTGTCTCTTAATAGCATTCTTTCTAAGAGAAAGAAAAAAGCTGTATGTATCTTAAATAAAAAAATACTTTATTGTTAAAAACGCTAACCATCATCTCAACCTTTACAGAGTTGTAATCTTTTCGCTGGTGGAGGGTTTTGCCTCAGTGTTGATGGTTCCTGACTGATCAGTTGCTGAAGGTCATGGTGACAACAATGAATATTGCACATCGATTGACCTATCCTTTCCCTTGAACGTTGTAAGGCTGTTAATTGGTCTAATTTCAGTATTGTTGTGTCTCAGAAATAGAAAGAAAGGATCAGGAAAAGAGAGCTGGGACTGATGGAGCAGTCAGAGAACACACAACATTTATTAAGTTTGCTGTCTTATGTGGATGTGGGTTCCTGGTGCCCCCAAAACAATCATAAAATATCAAAGATCACTGATCACAGATCACCGTAACAGATAGTGTAATAATGAAAAAAAAAATGAAATAGTGTGAGAATTACCAAAATGTGGCACCAACACATGCTACTGGAAAAAAGACATTGATAGATTTGCTTTACACAGGATTACCACAAACCATCCATTTGTAAAAAACAGAGTATCTTCAAAGAAAAAGTCAAACACAATCAAATGAAGTGTGCCTGTACATTGATAAAGACCATGTTTATGGATAAAGAAGTCGTTTCTTACCAAACAGCAACATTTTAGACCTCACCTGAATTCTCTCTAATGAATTGAACTAGCTTGGTTTCTTTTAGTTATAATTAGTAAATGAATTTGAAAGGAAATGGTATTTTCAGGAAAAGCAATTGTAGGTTTGAGAATTGCCTAAAGAGATAGAATTTGACAAATTTGTCTGGCAGGCAGAAATTGTTCTCTCCCCTCCTTACCCACATCCCATGAAATCAATAGCATCTCTGTATTTGAGCTTTCTGTTTACTGAATAAATGTGTGCAACTGTAATTTCTTTTAAGTTGAGTTGCAACTGGCACTGAATTTTCTCTTATTTATGGTTAAAATAGTTCTGTGATGGTGAAAACTTATTTTTGCATTTACAAGGTTATATGAATTCTTCATAGCTGTATGAATCCATTACAATAAGGATTGACTGTATGGATGGCATTTATTTCTTCAATGTTTAAGACTGCTTAAATTAATACTGCTTAACATTTAAATTAATTGAGTTAAATTAATACTGCTTAATATTTCTGAAGGTACATTGGCCAAGCAAGCTTTGCTACACTCGTTACTACATTAATAAATTGGAGTTATCACTTGTAAAACAAGTAAAAAGAAATGAGTTAGGAGACTGTAAGGGCTGAGTGTGGTCTGCACTGTTATATCCAATTCACTCTATTTCTTGTTTTATTTAACTGCTTTTCTTTGATACCAAAGAAGAGGTGGATTGTTGTGGATCTTGAGAAACTTAAGACTTAAAAGTGACTGTGATGTGTGGTATAATGGACAAAGTACTGAACATGGGATCAGGGGACTTGTGCTTCAATCCTGCCTGTAACTTACTACCTGTGTGACTTTGGATAAATTGCCTAATTTCTCTGGTATCCTTAGTTTCCTCAATCTGATGGAAAACCTTTTACTTGGTTGTTAAGATGGAAATAAGTATGCATAAAACGTCGAAGAGGAAAACTTTTCTCCCTGGTAGCTTTCAAGTGAGGAGGAAGGGAAATTGCTATAAGCATCTTTTACGGGGAGAGACATAACCCAAAGGTTGTCATAACTCCCTACTCAGACTGCCACATGGCCCTGAATGTACAGTCCTCTTGTTTCCTCTTTTTCTCTTCGGTTTCTTCTTTGCTAATCTTAGTTGAATAAGTATTGGAGATGGAAGTGACCAGGTCACAGCCTTGGGAGGCACTTGTGGGGAAGAATCATGGGAACTGTGTAACTGGAGTCCACAGCACAGTCAGGTGAGGAGCTAGCAAGCAGAGGTTACTATGAGTCCTCCAGATTGTGATCCCATGGGCCAGTCCTCTATAACAGAACTCCTTAAACTTCTTTCCACTCTCGACCCCTTTTTGTGTTTCAGCAGTGTTAGCTGACTTGGTGTTGCGTAGCCTGAGGGCATGTGCAGTGCGAAGTGCGTAAGCTTTGTGTTCAGAACTAAGACTGCAGTGAAGTTTCATGAGCAACACAAGCAAGCTCTTCCAAAACACCTCAGATTCATTACAAGCTTGATTTTTAATTAATTTTTGGTCACTGAGTGTTCAGAAACCTTTTACTATTGCCAAATTTTTTGCAACCCTATATGGAGTCTCAACCCACAGCTTAAGAAGCACTGCCCTATAAACATGTAAAATGAGGGGTGGAAGTAGATGAACTTTAAAAGGACCCTTCTATCTCTAAATCCATTATTTATTTCTATGGTCTCCTCCCCCTTTTAAAGAATGCAGTATGGGCCAAATAAGGTAGTCTGAGAATTTTTCTCATTCGGGACAGAAAGAATCACATATGTGCTAGGAGACTATACAGATCTCCTTCAAAAATTACCAGGTACCACTGATTGGACTCCCTACACCATAAACAGTAGGGGCAATAATGCAATTTGATTATTATTTTACAGAGTTCATGACAAAAGTGTAAAGTGCCAGGAAAGAGATGAAAGAGGCATTAAAATGAAGAGTTATCAGACCTTTGGTGAGGTGGTAGGATCAACCTGCTTCTCAAACTGGATGATATAATTAGATTCTTGCGGATTGTGGGAGACTGTGTTCTAGAAGTAAAATTGATGCATAGCTTATGCCAAGAATTGATTCATTGTGAGATCAGGCGGGAATTACTATGATCATATCAACTACTGATTTATGTAAAGGCTTTTGGCAAATAGCCTTGAATGAAGAATCCACGCCAAAAAAGCATTTGGAACACCAGATGGAGAATATGAATTTAATATACTGTATTAGCCCAAATCTAGGCTGCACTTTTCTTCCTCAAATTTGGCTTACATAAACCTGAGTGGAGCCTGCCATTGGAGCTAATTTTCAGTGTTTACCTGTATACATATATATATATATTTTTTTTTCTTTTAAAAGAATCTTATTTGAAAGATAAATAAAAATAAAAAAAATACCAGGAAACAAATCCCAGATCTAAGGAAAGTGTTGAGTGTGCTGGACTGATTCCAGGACTGATTTTTTTTTAAAATTAATGACCATCAATAGCTCTTCCAGATTTTTAGAGCCAGAATATTCAAACCAATATAGTAGTATCAATCAATTAATAAACATTTATTAAGTTTATGCTGAGAGGCAGCATATTGTAATGGGTAGAGAGACAGCTCCCAAGCCAGCAAGACCAGGGTTTGGGTCCTGCCTCTGTGTTATTAATACTATCTGTGTTACCCTAGGCAAGTCATTTAACCCTTCAGTATTCTAGGCAACCCGCTAGGATTATAAGTTACAGAAAAGGTGCTAACCTTCATGAGGAGAGTTTACTGTACCAATTAAATCATGGTTCTAGTTTGTATTCCTATTTTTTATTAGGTACCTGCTGTATGCCAGATAGTGCTAGGCACTGCTGATATAGATACAAAGAATAAAACAATCTCTGTTTAGACTGCAAAATCACCTTTTGGTTCATTCATTCCAGAAGCATTTATTAAGTGCCTACTGTACAATGTACTAGGCTCTATGTGAGGCTCAGGGTACATAATGACCAAAACAGCCCCAGTCTTCAAAAACTTTGCATTCCACCATGGTAGGGTATGAAGTTGGGGAAAACTATATATAACAACATGGTGGTGTGGTGGTGGTGGTAAGTGCCTTAACAACTGAGGCGAGCAGGAAAGGTTTCCTATAGATGGTAGTGCTTGAGCTGTAGAAGCAAGGGATTTTAATAGATATAAAGATGGTAAGTGTTCCAAACACAGGGGAACTGTGCAAAGGAATGGACAATTAGACACAGATTATCCTCCATAGGAACCCAAGTCATCCAGTTTGACTGGAATATAGAATACGTAAATGGGAGTAATGTGCAATAAGCCTGTAAAAGTAGGTTGGAACCAGATGGTGGAGGGTTTTTGCAAAGGTTGGTTAATAAGTTATTAAGCAGGCTAGTAGTGTTTGCTATAGCCTACAAAAATTACATCATTATATTTAGTCAGAGTATACTGGCACATATGGAACAGCTCACATTGGTGCTAAGTGTAATTCATAAAACAGGACTTGTAGTGAAACTTAGCAAATGCTAATTTGAACTTGGAGAGTATAAGTGTTTAGGATATGAGACAGGAAATGGGCACATGATATCCTTGCAAGGATGATAAAGTAGACCTTATGTAGGGTAATGTGTTTATTTAAGGTTTTTTACTTTGTTTAAAGCATTTACTTTTTCGTAAGTTGACTGTAGCCAAGAAGCAAGGTGGCTATTTGGGGAAATAGTGGTCTCAAGTTCCTCATTTGAAGATCATACCTGGTCTATTGTCTGTCTCAACACAGAAAGCAAAAACCAATAAAGCTATCTGAACTCTGGAGTCAACATGCTTTTGAAATAACCCTTTGTCTTTTATTCCCACCATTTTTGAAAGCCCCTGACTTTTCAGACCCTTCAGCACAGCAATTGAATGTATTTGATATGGTAGAAAGGGAAATTTTGTTACAAGACTATGAGAACATAAAACACCCTGTAAATACCCCAGGACAGAATTATTGTCAAGGAAAAGAAATGTGTCTTCTATCCCAAAGAAATGTCTGGCAATTGTTGTGACTTTGGCTAAGATCATGGTGGCTAGGAGTTTACCTTATGGACTGATTAAGTCTCAGCTGGGATAAAGGTTGTTCAGTCACCAACAGCAAGTTGCAGGCATGCTTCTGGGAGCTGTAAAACTTTGAAATGAAATGTTCAATTTGATCTTGAATGAGAGGTTCTCCTGGAGTAACACTTTCTGAAGGAGAAAATAGAATCTTTGAGCATTTTTCTTAGCTAAGTGAAAGCTGTGCTTTGAAACTGCCACACAGAGAAGAGTTAGGTAAAGGCAGAAATGGGAGATCACTATGACTGGGTACCTGTTCAAATTTTCATAATAGGTGTGGGGAAAGCAGTGGAATTAAAGTCAGAAGACTTTGTTTTTGCAAACAGTGCTCATCAACTGTGGAATAGCTAAACTGTAGTATGTGAAGGTAATGCAATATTATAGTGTTATAAGAAATAATAATTATAGGGAATTTAGAAAAACACAAAGATTTGTATGGAATGATGCAAAGTGACTTACGAAGAACTAAGAAATCTTTATATGTGTGTATGTGTATATACACATATATGGAGAGGATTCCTTGAAGACCATGCCATCAGAGAAATAATGACATACTTGCACTTGACTTTGTTTTGAGTGAGGGAGGGCTGTGCAGGTTATCAGCCTCACTTCTCCTCCAGACCCATCTGAATCCAGTGACCAGATATTCATCAGGATGACTGGAGATGACCCAGGAGGAGGCAACTTGGGTAAGTGATTTGCCCAAGGTCACACAGCTAGTGAGTGTCATGTGTCTGATGTGAGGTTTGAACTCAGATCCTCCTGACTCCTGCACTGGTGCTCTATCCACTGCACCACCTACCTGCCCCATAGAGAGGTAATGTACATGAATAATACTGTAAACAAAAAGAGCAATAAAATGAAACTCAGTACTATATAATTAGAATTTCCAGTCAACCCCAGAAGAGATAAACATGCCTTTCTTCTTCTTTTGTGTTTAAGAGATACTTATATGTGTATATGTCGTCTCCTCTTACACAATGGAAGCTTCTTGAGAACAAGGTCTTTTTCTTTTTCGTCATTGTATCTCCAACATTCTTGTACAGGTGCTTAATAAATGCTTGTTGGTTGGTTGGTGGAGAAGTGGCTGACTAGGAGTGTGGAGTGTTTTAGATACATGGTCTGGTGACTTGACAGTGACTTTTGTGTATGTGGGAAGGGGATGTTGCAAGGGAAGGGTTAAGGTTTGTAAAACTTACAATGAAATATAAATATAAGCTGTTATCATAATTATTAATGCCTTATCCAAACTTTACATATCCCTCCACCCTCTCATAGTGCTTAAAAATGTTGGTTGCATTAAATTGAATTATTTAATAGAGGAGAAAGAAAAGAAAAGCAATGCCTTAGTTTGACTTCAATGGAAAATATTAATATTAAACATTCCTGCTTCAGTAAGCAAGATACACATACAATAGGAATTATTTCAACAAATATTTACTGAGATCTTATCATGTACTAATTCATTCCAAAACAACGACCATTTATTAGGTCACTGTGATGGACACTGTGGGTATAAAGAAAAAATGGAAAACAATCTGCCTTCAAGGAGCTTACATTTTAGTGGGATTAGGATCAAAGGAGCATTAATAAAGAGAAGGAAACAGAATAAAGGCTTCCCTTAGGAAATGTCAATCTAGGGATTCCACAAGGCATTGTGAGGAGGGAGTGTGCTCCAGAAATAGGGGACCCACTACATCAGGTCACAGAGGCAAGGGGGTGGAGTTTCATATTCAGGGAGCAATGTGTAGGTCAGTTTGAATGGAATAAACAATGTAGGGGGGGAATGACTAACTAGGTATTTTAGGAAATGCAAAACTATATATTCAGCTGTTTTCTAGGATCTTATACTGAATGAAAAGGAACACTATGAATGCAGAGATGGGAAAATTAGGAGACTACTAATGGCACCGGGCCAGTAATTTAGGCACACAGGTAATAATGTCCAGTTTGAAAGACAAGAGAAAGTTAAAGAAAGGTCTGTTTTTACTCCACGCTTTGTAGGACCTCCCTGTTCTGACCACAAGAAAAGAATAAATGGAAAAACAGGCTATATATATATAAACATCTTTGAGATTATCTGGTCTGTTTCTTATTTTACAGGTAAGGAAACTGAGGCTCAGAGAATGAAATCATTTAGGAAGCATGATACCTGAACCCTTTGAACCTTTGAAACACTTTCTACTACACCACTATTAACTCCACTGAGGGTACTAGATGATAAAAAAGGAAATGGCCTAAAAGCTTTTAGGGTTCCATCAACATCGTCTCTTAGATTGCTATCAGAGGAGTGAGTTTTCTAATACCTAGTTTTGATGAAATAGAGCAGCTAAGGCGATTTGAAGTTTTCCCATACTTAATCAGAAGTTGCTTACAGGACATGGCCTGGGGCTAGGCTACCACGTAAGGTTAAAAATAGTGTTAGATTAAGCCAAATAGCAATAAAAGATTGTAGAAGAACCTAGCTTATTTTCTACCTCATTAATATATCTTTTGTTGTAGTTAGCATTTTATCCTGACTCCATTGTAAATGGAGGGAATCATATATCATAGACTCATAGCAAGTTCTTGATAAAGAGATTATCTAGTTGAAAGGTGTCAAACACAAAGCTCCCATGTTAGGAGAACTTGATTAAAATATAATTGAGGGTAAGCTAGCGGATAGCTCACTGGATAGGGCACAGGTCTTAGAATCAGGGGATCCTCAGTTCAAATCCATCCTCAGACACTTACGAGTTGTGGGACCCTAGCTAAGTCATTTGACCCTGATTGCCTGCAAATATATACATATTATATGTGTGTGTGCGTGTGTGTGTGTGTGTGTGTGTGTAATCCATAAGAGATATTTAACAAAATAAAAAAAGCACAATAGAACACAGATGATACCTGGCTTTACAAGTCAATATGCAGCCCACAAGCATCCTTGTGTATGGTTTAGTGGCTGATCTAGTCCATATTCTTCATGTTGCACTCTGTAGAAACAGGGAATTAAAGAGACTGAGACTAATGTGAGAGCACATGGGTAGTAACTGATATAACTGGGACTTGGACTCAGTCTAATATAAGGAAATTTGAGGAGAATAATTGTGATGTCTTACCCTTGAGTGCAAAAAGTCAAGTGCAAGATGGGGGAGGCATGGTCAGATAGCAGTGTATTTGAAAAATGTCTGCGAGTTTTAATGGATTTTTAGCTTCATATGAGTCAATAATGTGATAAGGGAGACTAGAAAGTGAAAATTTAGCTTTCAGTAAGAGAGACCACATTCAGGGCTAGAGAAGTGACAGTCTCATAGACTATATGCTCTAGCAGTGGGCAGTGAACTGGAGTGTTGGATCCACTCTCGTTACCACATTTTAAGAAAAGCATCGATTAGCTGGAGAGCATTCACACGAGGGTCACCAGAGTAGTGAGAGCACCTTTAACTTATGCCATATGAAAATTACCGAAAGAACTAGGAATATTTAACCTGAAGGAAAAAAGAAGACTTATTGGAGACAATTTAGCTTCATAAGGAAGTACTAGAATTGTTCTGCATGGCCCCGGAGAGCAGAGCTAGCATTTCAGAGAATCCGTATGTGACTTGATGTAATGAAAAACAGAAATAATGAAGCTATGCAAAAGTAGAACAAGTTGTTTCTGGGAGGTAGTGAGTTGTCCTTCGTCTGCAGTTTTCAGGGAAAGGCTGAATGGCCACTTGTCAGATATGTTGTAGGGGTAAGAATGAAACCCCATGACTTCTGAGGAACCTTCCAAATCTAAGGATCTCTAGCATAACACATTTTCCACTCTATCACAACACACTCTGCCTCACTCATATTGAGTGCTTAGCTAAATATTTATGTTATTTTAATAAAACAATTGCACTCTTACAGAAAAAAAAAACCACTTTCTATATTATATGGGAACATTGGAGATAAAAGGCAAACCCTACGTTTAATGATTAACCAATAGATGCTGTGATAACCAAGATACTACTGCCACCTGGTGGAAGCTATTGGCATTTCAGTCATCAAGTGTCAAAACATCATATGATTCCTAATGGCACACCTTCCAAGTTCAATATTCTTCATTTACAATAAACATTATACCTGATTGTATGTTTTATCCAATATTTCTGCATTCTTACCCTTGAGTTCTTTCATAAATATTGGCTCCCAATATTTTACCTATATCTGCTTATTACTTGTTACTGGTGAAATGTTGACTTGAGGCTCATCTTTTGTTTGGGCACTTGAATTTATTTAAGATTCTTCGTTTTACAACCAGTCTATCAATTTGCCCTATTTAGAGATAGGAAAGGCTATTTTTAAAGTTAAAACACTGATATTTCTTTACATAAAACATTTGATATTTCTTTATGTAATTTTCTTCTTAGAAAAAATATTATATGGCTTATTGCCAAATGAAAGGAAGGGGCAAATAATGAAATGGTATTATTTGATAAGGTGAAACCTAGCAACAGGGATTATGGTCTATCTCCTGGAAGGCTACCACTTAATTTCTCTGGGCCTTAGTTTTCTGTGAAATAGGGGAGTTGGACTAGACTCCTCTCAGTTCTAAGACCACATGTCTCCATTATCCCCTCTGAGGAGGAGGTCTGATGGCTTGATAAAAAGTAAATGAAGTATAATCGATGGTTATACATCAGGCTTTACTGATGGGTACTCAACTAAACTTTAAAAATGTGAATCTCACAAATAAAAAAAGTACACAAGACACTGAAATAAATTAAGTTTGCTTGGCATTGAGTATTTGGAAATATTAATTAGACTGAGCTAATTACAAATTAAGAACTGAATGGGTTCAAGGTGTTTACTTAGAATTTACACTCAGAACATTTTGTTCTCAGTTATTTATAGATTTGTCCTTCTTGGTCCCAAAGGACAAAACTAGAAGAAAGTGAAATTTGTAAAGAGGTATAGTTAGGCTTCATGTAAGGGAAACATTAAACTAAAAAAAATAGTTTTATCTAAAGGTAGAATGGGCTGCCTTAGCAGGTATTGGTTTCCCCCTCACTGCTGCCCTTCAAATAGAGACTTGTGGGTTATGCTATAAAGGGCAGACTTGTTCAGCTGTGGGTTTAACTAGGTGACCTCCAAGGTCCCTTCCTATTCTGAGATTCTGTCATCAGGGCTAACTAATCACCACTTACCAGCACTGAGAACCATGCAAATGTAATAGGATTATACTTTCTGTTACTGTGAGGACCTATTGTCACTTTAAACACAAATAAGTAAAACATACAGGTTGTTGAATTCATAGTAATTTATTATGGAGACAGGAAGAGAGAATACATCTGCCATTTCATTGGACAAGGAAACTCCCCCTACCAATGAAGATCAGTGCTTTCTCTGATTTATTTATTTTATTTATTGCTTTAGAAATTTATGGCTTCAGAATAGTGATTCCTGTTTAGAAGTTTATCAGCTTCTTAGGGGTTGGCAATGATAATCCAAGGAATTCCAGTTAAAAAAATTCTGATGGCCTGTCATTGCAAGAAATTTTGAAACTGTCATGCACCATCATAAATATTCTGTAGAAAGAAACTTTATATATCCTCTCATTGTAGTATTAAGGCTCTTTTACAACATTTCCCCAATTATGTTACTATATTTCTTTCTTTTTTTTCTTTCTTTCTTTTATTTCATTTACTTTTATTTGTTGGATTTTCAAATGAACTGGTTAGTGGCATAGGCCAGTCATTCAGGAGAATGTCTATGAGGATGTAGCTGTTGAGTCAGTGGTAGAGAAGAAGAAAGTCATGTACAAAAAGAGTCTTACAAAATTTCATTTAGATATGAACCCTATTAAAAACAAAGCAATGTGTGTGTATATATGTATACATATATACATATATTTGTCCGTGAACTTTAAGCACATTCATCATTTAATACAGCTTTTGTTATTAGCCAGTAGAAAAGTAAATATTCCCTATCATAGCAGCTGTTCATTTTTCACCAATTAGTTTAGTGGCTAAAAATCAATTTTCATCTCTCAGCAAGAGATCTTGTAAATTTTTCTTCCCTATTTTCTACCTGAGCATTTTTACTTTATTAATGTTTTAAATCAAAATGTAGAAATAAATTTGATACACAACCAAAGTTGACTGTTTATCTGGCGTTGAACCAAAACTTGCAAATATTTGTTTTACAAAATCAGCATCAAAATTGTTTCTTGACTATTATGTTATATTAAACACCTTCCAAGTTGTAACTTTTTTCAGTAAAGACATTATTTACACTGCATTCAACAACATTAGTAAAATATTGTATTCAACAACAATTTGAAAAATTGTAAAATATGAAGTCTTGCAGAAAATAGTAAACATATGAAATTTAATATGAAACCTTGCTGGATTACTCCTTTTAATTCCTACAGAATATCTCCCATAAAATACTCATAAATGTTTATAATTAGGTTTATAGATAGAATAACATGTTATTTTACCATTGTAATTATATACTATAAATTTGAAACAAGCCACTTTGAAAACCACTGCCTAGGACACTGAAAGGTTAAATAAAGCTTTTCTTATATTTGACATTTCATTAGCCTGAGTGCTTGTAGGAAAGTTGAAGGCCCTTTTCCTTTTGTAATGGAAAAAATCTGAAGCTCCCAGAGGAAATCCTGAGTGGGGATAAAATGAGACAAATTCTGTTATTCCCAAGGAAAACTTTGTGTGTATATTTTGAAGGGGAGGGAGGGAAAAGACATAAAAGAGATATTAACCCAAGTCCTTTCATAGTGGGGACAACTACATGATACAGTGGATAAAATGCTGGTCCTGCAGTTAGGAAGACTCATCGTCCTGAGTTCAAACTGGATCTCAGACACTTATTAGTTGTTGTGACCCTATCTGTTTGCCTCAGTTTGCCTCATAAAATGAACTGGAGAAGAAAATGGCAAACCACCTCAGTATCTTGGCCAAGAAAACCCTAAATGGGGTCATAAAGAGTCAGACAGGACAGAAAGGTGCCCAATAGCTGATAGCCCTTTACCTTTTGTGGTGGTGATCGAGAAACAAGATGTTTCTGTCCCCTTGGGAAACCTTGGGTGAGGGATGGCTTAAGTTTTTATTATTAGTAGTATTTTCATATTAGTCATGTTGTAAAAAAGAGTTAGAATCAATGGAAGGAACCATGAGAAAGAAGAAAAAGAGAGAGACAGAGAAAGAGAGAGAGAGACAGAGAGAGAGGGATAGAGAGAGAGACACAGAGAGATAAAGAGACAGAGAGAGAGAGAGATAGAGAGAGAAAATATGCTTTGATCTGCTTTCAGACTCCATGGTTCTTTTTCTGGTTGTGGATGGTATTTTTCTTGCAATGTTGAGAAGAGTAAGTCTATCAAAGTGAGTCATTGACAAAGTTGCTGTTACCGTCTACAATGTTCTCCTGGTTTTGCTCATTTCACTCTGCATCAGTTCATGGAAGTCTTTCCAGATTTTTCTGAAGTTCAGCTGCTTATCATTTCTTATGAAACAATAGTATTCCATCATATTCATATACCACAATGTATTTAGCCATTCCCCAACTGATGAGCATCCCTTCAGTTTCCAATTTTTAGGCACTGCAAAAAGAGATGCTATAAGTATCTTCGTACATGTGGATCCTTTCCTCATTTTTATGATCTCCTTGGGATACAGATCTAGAAGTGATATTGCTGGGTCAAAGGGGATGGACAGTTCCAAACTGCTCTCCAGAATGGTTGGGTTGGTTCACAATTCCACCAAAAATACATTAGTGTTCCAATTTTCTCACATCTTCTCCAGAATTTATTATTTCCTGTTTTGTCATGTTAGCCAATCTGATAGGTATGATGTGGTACCTCAGAGTGGTGGCTTAAGTTTTGATATTCTCATGGGAGTGCTGGGTGAGGACCTTACCATGAGAGATTTTAGAGGGAAGCTCTCAAGTTTGAACTCAATCTGCATAAACTCAGAGTTACAGTTCTATTATACTGGTTACATACAAAAATAGCAACATTTATTTCTCTCTGAGGTGCTCCTGTACCATCTGACAGTTTTAGAGAAAACTTGAGAAGATTTATATTAACTGATGAAGAAAAAATAGAACCATGAGTACAGTGTATACAGTAGTAACATTATAAAAGTGAGAAAATTCGAAAGCCTTAACTCTGATCAATACAATGCTAAACTTACTCTTCTGGAAAATGAATGCTACCCTCTTCCTAATGGAAGACTCAAGATCTAGAATGAGACATACATTTTTGGATATGGACAATTTGAGAATTTGTTTTGTTTGATTATGCGTATTTGTTACAAGAGCTTTGTTTTTATTTTCCTCCTCACTTGGGAGGGAGAGGAAGAAAGGGAAAGAAAAATAAATGTTTATTAATTGAAAATATTAATACAATTTTAAAAAACAATAAAAAGAAACTAGCACAGTATTCATTAATTCCAGCTGTTAGTGTTCTCAAATATAGCACGCACTGAGAGTTTTTTTTCTGTAAACAATTTTTTAAAAATACCATGTTCCTTTTTGTTGAATTTCCATTTTAATAAGTTTGAAAAGAAGGCATCAATTTGTATCTTCCTTTCAAGTCCACTAAAAATAAAGCATTTCTATTATCTGTTTTTTTTACTCCATCCCATCTCCACACCCTTCCCCCCCAAAGAAAAGCTTGAGACCTGCTTTGGACTGCTACATCATTAAGCTAAGATGGCGTCAAATCACAACAATTTTCTTATCAAAGAACATCCTGGCCAACTTCAAGTTGCAAAGTCACACCATTACTTAACTGTTCTGAGCATATTGCACATCAGTCACTTACCTCCTTGAAGTGTTGTGGAGCCTTGTGTCTATTAAAACAGTTGTTGTCAAGCTAAAATTCAGTATCTGAATTGTTTTTTTACTGCTACATACATTTGTCTTTTTATATCTCTAAGTACAAAGAAGTAAGTCACTTAATAATGAAATATACTATATGAATGGAAATGCTTTTTCAGCTCCCAGGCTGCTTTTTAATTTCAACTCTTCAGAGTCTTGATTTTTCACTCTCACCTCATATATCTAATCTGTTGCCAAAACTTGCCATTTCTATGACCATGAAATCTCTGATATTCAACCCTTTTCTATTCACAGTCACCACCTTAATTTAGACCCTTATCATTTCTCCCCACACTATTGTAAAAGCCACCTAAGTGGTCATCCTGCTTCAAGTCCATATGACACCAATTTATCTTCCAGCCATCTCACAAAATGATTTCTTTAAGCATAGATCTGACCATGCCACTCCATTACTAATTAACCTCCATGGCTCCCTATTTCCTCCAGAAGCAAATAAAAACTTTTAAAACCTTTAAAGTCCAACCTATCCTTACTATACATTATACATTATTCCCCTTCCTGCGCTCTTTTCACCAGCTGAACTGATCTTTTCTCTGTTTTTCACACACAGTGTTCCATCCCCCATTTCTGTCCCTTTTCACTAACTGTCTCCTATGCTCAGAATGTGCCTCCTCCTTACTTCTGTTTCATGGAATCCCTCTCTCCTTTATGACAGGAAGCCTTTTCTGATCCTTCCACAAGCAAGCATCCTCCTTCCTTGACTACATTGCATTTATTCTGTATATATTTATTCTAGGGGCTTGATAGGTGCAGGTTGGACTCTTGAGAATGGTTGAATTTTCAGTGTGAACATTCTTGACTTGGAAATTCACAATTGCTTAGACTTAGGAAAGTGATGGAGAAAAGGTTAACAATGCGAATTGAGCTTCACAGTATGTCATTTGCTCAATTCTCCTCTCCCCCACACCGTTGATTGTTAAACATTTACCAGTTCACCCCAGCTTACATGTGTATCTGTTGCCTCCTCAGATAAAACTTAAGCTCCTTCTAGGCAGACGTTGTTTTATTGTTTGCATTCCGTTGGGAGAAGAGCAGAGCCCAAGAATTCAATGCTCATTTCTTCCTTTCCTACTGTCCACCTCACACTTGACTCAAGGACACTTAGTAGCTTTGTAACCTAAGTTACTTAACCTTTGGTTGCCTCAGTTTCCTCAACTGTAAATTGAAATAGCAATAATAGCATCTGCCATGTAGAGTTATTGTGAACATCAAATAAGTTCACATTTTTGAAGCACTTAGCACCATGTCTAGCACATAGTAGATGCTTATTCTCATCCTCCCTCTCTTCTCAGGCTTCTCTTTGGAAAAAAAAAAAGCTGGGGGGGGGGGTAGGCAAATGGTTCCATGAACTTTGGAGATCCAAGGGACTTTCTATTTTCCTACTGCTACCCTACTAGTGTCCCCAGATCAGCTGAGAGCAGTGTCCACATTGAGAACCAAGGGTAGACTGGATACAGATTTAAGACTCTATCAAGAGATAAGCAGAGGTATATCATCTTTAAGGGGAGCAAACATCTTGAGTATTCTAACAAAAGCACTCCCTGCAGCCATGAATTATCCCTTTTCCATACATGTTTTCTAAGCTGGAGCCTTTTCAGATTCAGACACTATATCATCCTGAAGGAAGGGGAATAATGTATAATGTATAGTAAGGATAGGTTGGACTTTAAAGGTTTTAAAAATTTTTATTTGCTTCTGGAGGAAATAGGGAGCCATGGAGGTTAATTAGTAATGGAGTGGCATGGTCAGATCTATGCTTAAAGAAATTATTTTGTGAGATGGCTGGAGGATAAATATGTGTAATATGGACTATTGCCATCTACCTCAGTTTCCTCATCTGCAAAATTGGGATATTAATAGCACCTACCAGCCAGAGTGGTTGTGAGGATAAAATGAAATAAAAAGCACTTTGTGAACCTTAAAGTATAATATAAATGTTATCTATTATTATTATGGAATGTTTACTGCACCACCTTAATAAATGCCCCTCTCTAAAAGTAAATTAATGGTAGATGACTAAGTGATATTAACCGATGGCTACAGTGGGAAGCATGTTGCTTAATAATCTATATGAAAGGATAGTCTTCCAACCTTTCAGGAGCACCCCTTAGGACTTGCAGTAGTAATTTCTGGAAAACGGACTCATCAGCTTGAGTGGGATTTGGGATAGTTGTCCCAGAGAGTGTGCTAAAATTCACTAGAAACTCATTCACCAAAAAAGTTTTAATGGTCTGGGAATCAAGTTCTAACATCCCTTCCACATGCTAGGAAATCATAAACTACTTGACTAGTGGACTAAGGGGTGATGCACCTATTCTATGGTCTCATATCTGGAGTCGTTGAAGTGCTTTTTTTGTATAATGACTTACAACCAGTCAACATTCACTGTGTCCACTATGTGCCAGGTACTGTGCTATGTGCTGGGGGATACAAAAAGCAAGAAACAAACCTGTCTCTCTTCTCAAAGAAGCTATACTCTAGTATGGGGGACATACTATTTTCATAGATAAATATAGGACATAAACAAAATAAATACATAATGAAAGGGAAAGGAAAATCGGGAGGCTCAGTAAAGGTTTTTGGAAGGAGGTGGTAATTGAGCCCAAAATAATTAAAGTAATTCATTTATTAAGTTATAGTAAAATAAATTCAACCCAATAGGAATAAAACTTCTTCAAGACACAATAAACTTTCTTTTTTATTAGTATGGGCTTTAATAATCCATAGTAATGAACTTTATGTGTCTCAATAGTCACCTACTTTTACTCATATACTATATACAGACTTATGGATGAAGGGTACTTAGTCTCTAAAAGTCCTTGTAAAAGGAGGATCTAGTTTAAATCTCTCATTTTACAGATGAGGAAACTGAGGATCAGTGAGGGTGAGTGACTTGACCAAGATTACACAACTCGTAAGTGGCAGAACTGAGGTTTGAACACATGTCCTCCAAATCTTAATCTAGAACTTTTCTTTTTTGTATACAATGAGAGATACAATCTATACTCAAGAAGAATTCATTCTTGAAAAAAAATTCCCTTGGAAATGCACTTGGAAGACAATTAGACGACAATAGAAACGTAAGATCTAAAAATATTTGATGTGGAATTTTTATCCTTCAGATAGAAACTATTGCTCAGCAGATCTGAATTACTTACAGAAACTGATCATTGAGATAACTGAGGGGGGAAAGTATTCAATTCAAAGAATTGTTAATTTGAGGGACTGTGATATAAACGTGAATTCAGCGTCTAAGTCAGATTTATGTCAAAAGCTTTGTGTAAAGTTTAGAATCTGATCTAAATTTTCTTTATGCAAGGATATATTGCTAATACTGCTGCTAATTAATTTTCATTATTTTGTGCAATTATTTAAACAAACCAAGGTCAGTTTAAAGGTTAATATTTAACAGAGGCATTATTATTAAGTTAGCAGCAATTTTGATGCATTTTGTATGGCCTGGAAGTTAATTCTAATTGTAGATTCCCTTCTTTACTTCAAGAATTTGATATTGCCAAGTTGGGCACTCCCTCCACTGATAACGACATCGATATACTAATGTCTAACATTTACACAGTGATATGTAGTTTTCTGACTCTTTTATATACATTGTCTTATTCGAACCTCTCAACAACTCTGAACTATCGAATGAATTGATTTTATTAATTTCATTTGAACCTCATGACAGCACTGTGAAGTAGTTACTATGGGCATTATCTCTTTTATAGATGAGGAAACTGAGACTCAGAGAGATTAAGTGACTTGTTCATGATTGCTGCATGACAATTGTCAGAGGTGAGTTCTGAACACAGGTTTTCCTGAGTCCATCACTCTATCTGCTAAACCATACTGCTTCATGAACTTAGTAGATACTCTTTGAGCAGGATTATGACCAAAACATTCATCATCCTGTTGCCAACCAGTGAATGGGCTTCTCCTACCCTAGCAAGATTTGTTCTTGGACCTCACTTAAAGAATCCACAAGCTCTCCATTCTTCTCTCGAACTCATCTGCTGCTGAAGATGGGACAATATGGTGAAGGTCAAAGTCAATGGATTTGACAGTATTGGGTTCCTGGTGATTAGGATTGCATTTACCTCAGGCAGAGTGGACATTGTGGCCATCAGTGACCACTTCATTGATCTCAAGTAAATGGTTTATATGTTCCAATGTGATTCTGCTCAAGGCAAGTTCAAGGGCACTATCAAGGCTGAGAATGGAAAGCTGATAATCAATAGAAAAGTCATACTGTCTTCTAGAAAAGTGATCCCACCAACATCAAATGGGAAGATGTTGGAGTTGAACATGTAATAGAGTTCATTGATATTTTTATCACCATGAGAAAAGCCAGAGCTGGCCTCACTTCTCAAATATATAGGGAAAAAAATAAGAACTACTGCACAATTGAGAAATCATCAAAAGATATGAACAGTTTTCAGAGTATGAAATCAAAGCTATCAATAGCCATATAAAAATTCTCCACATCACTAATAATTAAAGAAATACAAATTAAAATAACTCTGATGTACTATCTTATACCTATGAGACTGGCCATCATGACATAAAAGGAAAAAGACAAATGTCAGAGGGGACATGGAAAATTAATAGTCCAATCATTTTGAAGAACAATTTGGAACACTGCCCAAAGGGCTATAAAACTATGCACACCTTTTGACCCACCAATATCATTACTAGGTTTGTGTCCCAAAGAGATCAAAGAAAAAGGGAAAGGGCCTATATGTACAAAAGTCTTTATAGTAGCTCTTTTTGTGGTGGCAAAGGATTGGAAATTGATGGGATGCTCATCAATTGGGGAATGACTGAACAAGTTGTGATGTATGGTTGCGATGGAAAACTATTATTCTATAAGAAATGATGAGCAGGATGGTTTCAGAAAAACCTAGGAAGACTAATGAACTGATAGAAAATGAAATGAACAAAATCAAGAGAACATTGTACACAATAGCAGCAATATTGTAACGATAATCAACTGTGAAAGATTTAATTACCCTGATCGATTGAATGATCCAAGACAATTCTAGAGGATTCGTGATGAAAAATGCCATCCACCTCCAGAGAGAGTACGGAGGAACTCTGAGTGTAAACTAAAGTATACTTTCTCCCCTTTATTTTCCTTACTTCCTTTTTTTCTCCCCTTAGCAACATGGCTAATATGGAAATGTTTTGCATAATTTCATGTATATAATAGGTATCATATTTCTCAGTGGGTTAGGGGTGGGCTTGAAGGAGGAAGAGAATCTGGAAGTAATTTTTTAAAATGAATGTTAAAACTAAATAAATACTATTTTTTATATGGTATGTCTATCTGGGAGAGGGAGAAGGAAGGAAGGATGATAGGGATAACTATGATGATATAAGAAACAGAAGACTGCAGAATAAAAACATTTTTTAAAATGATTAAAAAAAGAGGGCAGGACTCACTTGAAAGGTGGAACTAAGCATGTCATTATCTCTGCCCCTTTTGTTGATGCCCCTCTGTTTGTGATAGGAGTAAACTAAAAGAAATACAATAATACCCTTAAGGTTGTCAGTAGTGACTCCTGTACTACGAACTACTTGGCTTCCCTGGTCAATATCATTGATGAATGACAACTTTGGCATTATGGAAGGACTCATGACCAGACGTTGATAGATTGGCCCGCTGACAAGTTATGACTTGATTGATGGAGCACTGCCCAAAGCATCCTCCCTGCTTGCACTAGTGCTGCTAAGATTTTAGGTAAAATCACACCTGAGCTGATTGGGAAGCTCATAGACACAGCTTTCTGCGTTCCTACTCCTATTATATCTGTCACGGATCTGACCTGCTACTTAGAAAACCTGCCAAAAATT
Source organism: Potorous gilbertii (assembly GCA_028658325.1). NCBI lineage: Eukaryota > Metazoa > Chordata > Mammalia > Diprotodontia > Potoroidae > Potorous > Potorous gilbertii. The sequence continues at coordinate 590,398,847 of CM053769.1, read as the reverse complement.
ATGATATCAAGAAAGTGATGAAGCAAGCACAAAAGGGACCCTTGAAGGGCATCTTGAGCTACACAGAGGATGAGATTGTATCTAATAGCTTTAACAACAGCAACCACTCTTCTAGCTTTTGTGCTGGCCCTAGTACTGACCTCAATGACTATTTTTGTCAATCTTCTTTCCTGGTATGACATCGAGCATGATTATAGCAACCATAAAGTAAACCTCATGGTCTACATGACCTCCAAGAAGTAAAATGGAAAGCCATGGGTCTCTATCCCATGAGAACTAGAAGAGGAATTCCACCACTGGTGAGCCCACTTCCATGACCCATTTCCCTCTACTGAGGATCTCATTTTTCATTCATAGTCCTTGTCCTAAAGTAGCCCTGTATTAGGGGAAGAAGCATAGAAATCTGTGTTGCATACCATCAATAAAGTCAACATTTTCAGTGCAAAAGAAAGAGTCCATTACCAGGCCAATTCAATGCAATAAACATTAAGCACTTATTAGGTAAAAATGTAAGGAGAGGGGCCTGGCCAATGAGTCTGGTTCTTTTCAATATGCCCAGTGTGCCTGGATTGAATCATGTGTAGACATTATGTACCTTTGATCCTCTAACCACTTGGTGAAGAGAAGCATGTTTGATTATGGAGGTGAAATTCGGGTATATTCAAAACGCACTAGCCAGCTGGGGAAGTCTCTTGGTTCTGGCTACTTCCAGATTGACTGATATTAGAGAAGAAAGATGAGTTGCTGGGGGATCTCCCTCCCTCACCTGAAGACAGCATGAAACCCTGCTGTTGCTTTGGTCTCTGTTGCATCGCTTTTTTCCTGCCTTGAGGTAAAGAAGACTGGAGATGGTTTTGACCTGATGAGCTCTGAATTGTCAAGAAAGTGAGCCATCAGAAGTCTTGAGTTGGAGTCCGTGCTGGAGTTTACCACAAGACAGACAGTGAGGAGCAAACCCCAGAGTGACTTGACCAGTCAAGTCTAGTAGTAGCAGAAACGCAGGCTCATTCATCTATCAGCCATGCTGCATTTGTGATTTTGGTGATGTAAATGCTATATAGAAATTGTGTTAAATATGAGCTCATTCTCCCTAGAGATTTGAAGTGGTGTAAGGTAGAATATGCCTCCAGGTTTGAGGGAGGGGCAGAATTTGTGTACTTCTGTCCTGCTATATCTTCAACATACATATTCCTTTGCAAAAGCAAATTGATGTTAATTGATTAAATGGAACTGGGATAGTAATTATTGACAGCCAGTCCTGGGAGAAATACACTGGGATGTTAAAGAAAAACAATCCAAACCCTCAGAGGTACCTCTAGAATCCCGAGAGGGAGATATCAGCCAGATTTGTTCCAGAAGAGTGATTTTGGAGCATATCTACACAAAGTATTGTGCTGGACATTGAAAGCTTAGCCATAGAAGAAAACCTAACTTTGGGTGAGTGAAGATTTCTGTACCCAGGTTCTCAAGTTAATAGCCAGTAGAGTGTGATGGAAAGAACAGTGGTTCTGCACCCAGAAAACTTTGGTCTGAATATCAGTTCTGCCAGTTGCACTATGGTCAGTTTCCTCATATGTAAAATGAGGAATCATAGATTTAGAACACAAGTCTTCTATTCCAAATGCAGCATTCTCTTTAAGATCTTAGAATTATTAGCTAATTTTATTACTATTATTTCTTCTTGATCATAGCAGTTAAAGAGTCAACTTCAAAGTGGGGAAGACCTGGGTTCAAGTCCTAACTTATGCATAAGGACTATGTGAGACTGGACAACTGTTGCTTAATCTCTCAGCACTATAGACAATTTTCTAAAGCTGTAAGGTGCAGAGGAGTTGCTAACCTATACTGGTAATAAAAAAAAGAGTTTTTTCACTGCAGGTTTCATACACCAGTAAAAATCATGTCACATTAAAATAATTATTTATTTTCCTTATCCCCAATCTAGCTTAATTTAAACCAAAATAATCACAGTATTTAAAAGTACATACAGGTAGGTCCCAATTAATGAGAAGAATAAGTCTCATAAAGTGGTCACATTATTTGAACTGGCATTATTCAAAGTTATACTTACACATAAAATATGTAACTGTCAGTCAATAAATATTTATCAAGCCTAGTATGTACTAGGAACTGTGTGTCAACCTACTGTGTTCTGCGTTATGCCGTGGAAATACAAAGGCAAAAGAGAGTCCTTCCTCTCGAGGAATTCACAGTCTAATGGTGAAGACAACATGAAAACAACTATATGCAAGCAAGATATATCCAAGAAAAATTGGAGGTAATCTCAGAGGGAAAGCATTTGTTAAGGAGGCCTGAAAAGAATTGTTACAGAAGCTGGGACTTTAACTGGCACTAGAAGAAAGCTAGGGGAGCCAGCGGGGAGAGCATTACTGTGCATGGGAAAAGTTAGTGAAAATAACTGGAGTTGGGAGATACAGTGTTATGTTTGAGCTACAGCAAATGGGATTGGTGTCACTAGATCGAAGAGTACATTAAGTAAGGTGTAAGATTGGAAAGGTAGGAGGAAACCAGACTGTAAAAGCCTTTGGCTTCTGGAGGTGACACAGAGACACTGGAGTTTATCCAATGGGACTGGTGGTCTTGTGACATGGTCAGATCTTCACTTTATGAAGATTAATTTGATGGCTGATTGGATAGGCTGAAGAAGGGAGTGATTTGAAGTAGGATAAACAACCAGAAGACTCTTGTAACAGTCCAGGGATGAGGTGATGGGGCTTGCACCAGGGTGGTGGCAGAGGAGGGAAGGGACATATGTGAGAGATATGACAGATAAAATCAATAGCACTTGGAAACAGTTTGCATTTGGGAGGTGAGCGAGGAGTCAAGGATGACACCTAGAATGTAAATATGAGTGACTAGAGAATGATGGCACACAGTGGCATGGAAGATTGGAAGAGTTGGGGGTTCTGGGGAAAGAAAATAAGTCTAGTTTTTGGACATGGGAAGTTTAAGATGTGTATGGGATACACAGCATGCAATGTCTTTGTAGGCAACAGAGAAACAGTGGACAGGGAGAGGCAGAAGATAAGTGAAAGATGGGGACTGATAGAGGATATAAACTTGCAGAAGATGAGATAGATGAACGGGGCCATTTTTGCATTCAAGATGAAGAGAAGGATTATTTACTTCTTCATGTGAAAAAGATGTAAAGGAAATGACAGTGACAGAAGGCATCGGTAATAATAGGTGAGACGTGGAAGAGGGGAGAAGAAGAGGGTTATCTTAGCAATTTTTTTCCAGTAAAATATGAGGCAAAGTCTTGGTGAATTTTGCTTGCTCATATTCTCATTCAATGAACCAAGTATAGTTGGAGGGTCTGGATCATTACCTAAAGCTAGTAATAATTTAAATGTAACATTGTTGCCCTTGAAACATTCAAGAACTGGTCTAAAATAACTTGAAAACCAGTCTCTGAAAACAGCTTTTGTCACTCACATTCTCCTTTTTTAAAAGTTTTTAAAAATTGGTTTTTTATTTATTTGTTTGTTTGTTTTTAGTTTTCCACATTCACTTCCATAAGGTTTAAATTTTCTCTCCCTCCTTCCCCTCTAACGCCCCCAAGACAGCATGCAATCTGATATAGGCTCTACGGATACCATTCCTAATAAACATATTTTCACATTAGTCATGTTGTATAGAAGAATTAGAAATGAATGGGAAGAACCATGAGAAAGAAAAACAAACAAAAAACAAAAAAAGAAAACCGTCTGCTTTCCTCTGAATTCAGATTACATAATTCTTTCTTTCTCTGGATCTGGATGGCATTTTCCATCATGAGTCCTTTGGAATTGTTTTAGGTCCTTGCATTGCTGAGAAGGGCTAAGTCTCTCAGAGCCAGTCATCGCACACTGGCTGTTACTGTGTGCAGTGTTTTGGTTCTACTCACTTTATTCTGCATCAGCTTATTTAAGTCTTTCCAGGTTTTTCTGAAATCTGACTGTTCATCATCTGTTATAGAATAACAGTATTCCATTACATCCATATACCACAACTGGTTCAGTCATTGCCCAATTGATGAGCATCCCCTCAATTTCCAATTCTTGGCCACCACGAAAAGAGCTGCTATAAATACTTTGGTACATGTGGGTCTTTTTCTCATTTTTACAATCTCTTTGGGTTACAGCCCTAGAAGTGGTATTGCTGGGTCAAAGGGTATGCACATTTTTAAAGCTCTTTGGACATAGTTTCAAATTGTTCTAAAGAATGGCTGGATCAGCTCGCAGCTCCACCAACAACGAATTAGTGTTCCAACTCTCCCACATCTTCTCCAACATTTATCATTTTTCTGTTTTGTCATGTTAGCCAATCTGACAGGTGTGATGTGGTACCTCAGAGTTGTTTTGGTTTGCATCTCTCTAATCAATAGTGATTTAGAGCACTTTTTTTATATGACTATAGATAGCTTTAATTTCTTCCTCTGAAAACTGCATATTCATATCCTTTCATCATTTATAAGTTGGGGAATGCACCCACACTTTCTTATTTGACTTCCAAAGAAATATAAGCAATAGCTGTTTGTAGCTTCTCCATGAGGAGTCTGAGAATGACAAATGAGCATTGGTTTTAATTTATAATCCCTTTCTGTATTGCTATTACTGTTCAGTTGTTTCCTTCATGTCCAACTCATGTCCAACCCCATTTGTGGTTTCCTTGACGAAAATACTGGAGAGTCTTGCCATTTCCTTCTCCAGCTCATTTTATAGATGAGGAAACTGAGGCAAACAGGGTACAGTGACTTGTCCAGGGTCATACAGTTAATAAGTGTCTGAGGCCAGATTTGAACTCAGGAAGATGGGTCTTCCTGATTCCAGGACAAGCACTGTGGCATTGTGCCACCTAGTTGCCCTACCTCTCAATAAAAGTGTCAGCAATCCTTGAAAACTTTGAATATGGGTTGAGCTTTTCTTCCTAGAAATGTCTGAGTTATAGAAGGTATCATTTTCCAGAATAAACTTTTTTCACCTATATTAAAAATTTCTTGATAAGTGTATCTATTTTTTATATTTTCTTAAAAAATAAGTTTATTTAGCTTCAGAATCGTCATCTACACTGGTTGCCTCTCTGGCAATTTTAACATTATGCAAAATAAACTTGAATCTTTTGTCTGAAGGGTTGCTATGCTTAGAGGTATGTGTTTTTTTATTGCCATCTTTAACCATACAGCTAAAAGATGCTCCATTTTTATCATTGATAAATTATCATTTATCACTTCTATTCTTTGTTGTAATTGTTTGCAAACCACAAAAGCTGAGGCAATTTTGCCATTTTCTTTTCTTTCACCTGAATGTTTTATAATATTCTGTACCGTAAATTAAGGCATTCTGACTTCTTGTCCTATTTTAAAGTTACTATAACCATATTCATGTCATTTAATTACATCCAATTTTTATTTTAATATAACAAGCCTCCCCTTTTTTCTTTTCTTCTCATTCTTCTCCTCTTCCCTCACCTCTTCCTCTTCTTCCTTCTTTTGTGCTGGCAGTGTTTTCACCATAAGTAGTCTCCTTTCTAATCATTTTGTTAAGGGCCCTTTTTAAAGAATAATATGATACACAGCAGCACATCATATCGACACACAAGTCAAGTTCAGATTGAGGACTTAGTAGCATATTAAAACCCCCAACCAGCTTTTATGAGTTGCATTAATTGAATTTTGGCTCACATTAGATTTGACTTGGCATCTTCACATTAAATTGAATTTTACATTATTCAAACTCACATTGTAACCTAGTTGTACATACATGTGCACATATATGTATTTCCTTGTTTCTTTTCCTTCCTTCATTCCTTCTTTTCTTCCTTCTTTTTTCTTTATGTATTTGTATTTATCTTTCTATCTATCTGAAATCACAAGACCAGTAAAAATAAAATAAATGTATTAGGTTTGAACCTGAGATTTCATCCATATAAAGAAGTCCCAATGTAGAAATTCCTCCATTCATGCTGTTCCATGTAACTGAATATCTTAAGAGAGTTACCTAGGGGTACAATCATACTAGTATCTATCAGGAGTGGGACTTAAACTCAGGTATTCTTGATTCCAAAGCCAGAACTCTACCCGCTATATCATCCTACCTTTGTGAAAATATGACAACATTATATACAAATAATCAACGAATCTATACCATCAACATGGATGTTCCCTCCCATAAAGCATATTGAGAACCTATACTTGTCCATCTTGTCAGTCAACCAATAAACATTTATTTAGCACCTACTGGGAATACAAGAAAGATAGCCCCTGTCTTCAACAAACTTATAATCTAATGGGAGAAGAAAATACACAAAAAGTAGCTAAAAAGCCAAGAGAAGAAGGGATACTCAGTAGTGGGAAATAACGGACAATCTCAGAGGAGTGCATCCAGGTTGGAAATGAAGAGATGATGAGCCCTCTCCTTAAATAGGGGTTCGGAGAGGATCCCTCTACCTTCTAAGCAGAGGGAAGGGTCCCAGGAGCAGGTGGCATTGATGAAATGTGAATTCTAGGATTCATATCTATCATAGGATAAAGAGATTCCTGGAGTATGACGGAGAAGTTAAGAAGAATACAGCCAGCTCTCTGCCTATCTGTATGTTCACTACAAAGGATTCACTCAACATACTAAGAGTTTTTCTTGCTTTCTCCTGACATTGTGAGGATGCCAATGGCATATCTTTCTATCCGTTATCCTTTCTTCTTTTTCAATTATGCATTTCTTTGATCATAAATTTTACTCCAGTTCTTCCTAGTTCGTTATCTGTCATATGTTACAATCTCTTCACATATGCCTCTTCATTGTCTCATGAGTGATACTATTTTTGTTTTATTTTGGGGAAGACTTCTGTTCTATATCTCATAGCCATACAATGCTAATAGAATATTAGTATTAAAAAGATGAGTTTTTGTTTCTGGAAGAAGTTTGGGGTATTAAAAGGGCTTAGCAATTTCCTGAAAGTCATTCAGCCTATTCTCCTCTTGCAGTTTAATTCTGGGTCCAACTTGCCCATTTTTATACTTTCAAATATACATATTGGTGGAAAAGTTCTGCAGGTTGTCCATTAAACTACATGTTGTAACTTGTATAATAGATATTTTCCATCCAATTGGATGGTGTAGATAGTGAAGTCAAATTCTTTTGATCAAATATGAAAGTTTTCCAAGAGACTAAATATTTCCACCCTCAAAATGCCATACATAGACAGGAACATCTGAGGGACCATGTATAGGGACTTCCCCTTCTCCCTGAATTTTGCCCTGGATTTCTTCCTTGAGAGTGGCAAAGAACCTTGATAAATGTAGATAAATGAATGAATAAAGGATTTATTAAAGTAAATTATTACTTGCAAGCCCTGAGGACACAAGTAGAAAAGTAAGGTAGTCCCTGTTCTCAAGGAACTCACTTTCAAATTAGAGACAACATATATGAAAGATTTCAGCTTCAGTCAGATGGAACAGTCCCATGGTCCTTAGGGTGATAACAAGGTCCTTAGCAGATGATAATGCTTCTTCTTTAAGATAATTTCCACCGATGAATTCCTCTGATGCTAAACCATCTGACAGTGTCAAAGACTGGTGACAAGAACTCTTTTCTGGGTCATCAATGGACATGACTATAGCACTTGCACAAACTATTACCAGGCTATGTCTCCACAGGAGTTTCTTCCCACAATAATGTCTGTGAAGGCTCGGCTAGAAGCAGAACCAGTCTTTGGGACGATGGGGGGAGTTCTACCACCCTTGGGGCTCTGTGCCCATCTCTTTATTGGTGATAGTCAACAGTTGTTTGCTTGTAGTGATGAGGATGGTGGACCCCAATGATTTCTCTCCTCAGTGATGGCTGTGGGACTGGGCTAAAGGCAGGTCTTATGGTTTGGTAGACATTGCTATTCCCAAAGCTCTTGGCATTAGAGTCCTGGCTTGTCTCCACTGGGGTCCAAGAGGAGATAATGGGCAAGACAGCGGTGGTGGTTTGACCTTTCTGGCCCAAGCTGCCTGCCTTCTCCCCTTCAGGGTGACCTGCAGCTCTTTTCAATGTGTGTCACACTGGATTTGCCCTTCATTGCTTGGTGTTGGTGTTCACTGGTGATCACTGTTTTTCATTAAGCTTCCTCTGTGAAATTTCACAGATCATTCAGATTTCCCTGTTTCATGCCTTCCTTGATATTAATGATCAGGGGAGCAGGAGTAAGTTTATCTGTGTTGTTAGATTTTTCAAAGACTCTTGAATAAATTTAATGTATGCATAGGAGACACTTTGTTGGAAGAGAATCAACAAGGCTGTTATGTTGTTTCACTTAAATCAATGCATTTTAAAAAATCAATAAACAATAAGTATGATGGTATCTTGTATTTTCTAGCTCTTTTAACCAATTGTGATGAAGATAAACATAGGTCCACTGTGGAAAATTGTTTGCAGAAGATTGTCTGTTCCTTGATATTCTCTTGATTAAGGATGCCCCTTCAGTGTGTGTGTAGATTATTCTGATAAAATTTTCACATGGTTGGGAAAGCAGACAGATAGGATGACATTTGCTGAAGTTTCATTGGTTGCCTCTTTTCAGTATTAACAAGTTTCAAAATTGTTTCATGCTTTTAAAATCTTTTCTGAAGCCCTTTGTGCTTAAGAGCTCAAAACCTCAGTTTTGCCAATGAATGCCTTTGGCTAAATCACTTTATTTCTCTCTGCCTAGGTTTTCCCATGTATAAAATGATGAGATTGTTAATCTTTCAGGGCTGATATAGGTTATAGATGTTATTCATTTCAAGTCATGTAAAGTTAATTAAATTCAACAAACATTTATTAAGTGTTTGATGCAGGCTTCTCAGAATGGATTCCTTTCCCAAGGGCTAAACATAATAGTTAGAATTACTGATGAATGCATGGATATAGCCTTTAATAATAAAGGAATTTTACTAACCTTGGTATTTGGATCATTCATTGTTTTTGTTTAAAAAATGTTGGAGCATGCATCCTCAAAACATGTATATTTATTTATTAATAGTATGTGCTACTGCACTAAAATATTATGTACTTTATTGTCATACATGAAAAGAAATTCAAAGGATAAATTTAAGATGAAACACATAGTATTTTATAAATACTAAAATTTTTACTGAATGGTATAAAGCATTTTTGCTGTCATTAAAATATTATTATTTGGTTTTGATTTTGAGCAAGAGCAATGTGAATGAATATGCTTCATTATTTTGGGGAATTTTTATTTAATATTTTGTGGTGGGATTCTAACAGTCTGATTCTAAGTTCAGTGTACTTTGATATTTGGCTTTAATGATTTCACAGATTAAAATCGTACCCCACAAAGAACCAGATCAAAATGGAAGAAGGGAATTGTTGGCTGTGCTTAATTTAAAAAAATCATGATACTCATTTTTCAGTCCTTTCTGCCAATAAGACAAAGGTTTTTGTTATAATTCAGCTAGTAAATATTTCTCCATGATATCAAAATCAGTTGTTCTTGCAAAGCAATTGAACCATGTTGCATTTTTTATATTCTTAAGCTTAACTGCTTTCTTTTTAAAATAAAGTGACTAGAAATAGGTTTCTTGTCTGTAAACTGAGGCAGTTGGACTATATTTTCTCCAAGGCCCTTTCTATCCCCAGATCTATGATCCTATGGAGTATGATCCGAATTGCCTCTAAGGCGATAGGTTCTGCTTTTATATCCCATGTAGGAATGATAACCCTTGGGCCTGTCTCTTGCCTTCTGGAAAATTCATGACATTTAACATTTTTGGGTAGCCTTCTGGTTATCATTATGTCTACCTTTGCAGGTAGACCTGTGAGTTCTGTGCCTATAGAATGATACTTTTTTTTTATCTTTCTATTTCCTGCACCTAGAACAGTGCCTGCCTAGAATATAGTAATGTAGTAGGCTCTGGACTTACTTTCCTAACCCACATTTTTACTATCAGGCCTAGTCCCCAGAACAAGGATACTTGTTTCCTCAGAATTCTAGGGGATAACCCGGAGGGTTTGGGGTGCTGTTTATGTGATACTGTAGCTCATGAACTATTGTATTCCTTAAAATATCATTCAACCAGTTAACATCTTCCCAATATCCATGTAACCTATTGGTTCAAACACAGAAAGAAACAGGGGCCACTCAAATGAGGATCACTGTAGGCAGAAAATTGACTTAGAAAACCACATATTAATATTATCTATGTTCTGTTGTATTTCTGTTTATTTTTAAAAAGTATTTCAAAGTTATTCCCAAACCATAACCTGGTTCTTTAAGTTGTGGGCTACAGTGAATGTTTGACATCTCTGATGTAATCACTTAACAATTGATCTCTCACCAATATCAATTAACCAATAGATTTATATATGCAGAGTCTTTGTTGCTCTCATTCTTGATGTGGAATTTGATTTGCACATTTGCAACAAATATGCATAATTCAATAAAACAAATTACCACATTGCCCAGCCCTTTTATTAAAAATAAAAGTAGCAAGGACTTCAATGTCATACTTATTCCAGTTAATTCAATCAAGAAGTCAAAGGAATTTCAAGCAAAATAGTCTCTCAAGAAGAGATAGAAAGATACTAAGCTTAATTTTTGAAGTAAAGGCAACATAGGAAAATTGTGGCAAAAAGTTCTTCAGTAAATTTTTCAGTGATCTATGATTAATCAACTTTAGGAATTCCTTCTATGAAATGGCAACTCCAGCGTCACACATCAAAGAAGGACCAAGGGTTGAGTTTCTCTTACGCTACCCTCAGCATGCTAGCCCCTATGCCAAGCTGAGTCTACTCAATGAGTATGCTGGTCAGGAAATATTACTTTAGAAAAAAAATCTAAAAGAGTACTGTTGTTTTCTGACTAGAACAAGAGACAAAGCCCAACACAATAATTGTGCTATTGACTCACCTTTTGACCTTAGATGAATGATTTAATCTCTTTGTGGCCTAACTATCCAATCTCTAAAGTAAAAATAATATTTACTCATTTCACGGGGATGTTGTTGAGCTTAATTAATGCTTTAAAGGCTGTAAGTGGCTCTTAGAAAATAAGCACAATTGTTAGTAGGAGTTATTATTGCTAGCAATAAAGTATCTGTGAGTAGACTATATCGCCTACTGCTAGTGTAGACAACATCTAAATCTAATGAACTTGAATATCATGCGACCTAACATAATATATTAGGATTATAGTCTTATGGATTTAAATAAATCCAGAAGCACTTATCAAGTACCTAGTATAATGGAGGACTGCCCAATAAGGGTTCAGTTCTTAAAAAATACTCTGCCTGAAATACATTTGGTGAGCCTGCTTCCAGAAGTTCCTAACAAAGGAGCAATCCTTTACCCTTCCACTTCAAAGAATGCACAAATACTATCTGTTTCCTGTCTATTTTTTAGTTTTGTTTTGAATTTGGGCAGGGGGAGAGACAGTGATAGGGTTGCCAAAAAACAGAAAGAAAGCATCTTTTTTAATGGACAGAAGAAAACAGAAGGAACTTGTTCAATTTATTACATACTTCTAAGGAAAAGCAAGCTGAATATGATAGAGATTTGAAGTTTCAAATACAATCCTTTCTTCCTGTCTACTTTGTATATGGAAAAGTTTCTTTTATTTGGTGTTTATTAAGTTTGGAATTTAAAGAATTAAAAAAAAAACCACTCCCCTCAAAACTCCTCCCCCAAAAATAATAGGAGCAGGTTAAGTGACTGATTCTGAAGACCAGAGGACAGGCATTCAAATTTGAAACACCAACTTAAGGGGCTCTTCTTTTCATGTAATCTCTAGCCTCCCTTCTCTCTCCCATCTCTCCTTTTTGGGGTTGGCAGGAATAATTATTGGGTTGAGAAATGAGGAAATAATTGAAACATTCACTTCACAATCATCTTTATTTAGCCTAGACATTGATAATTCCCAAGGAATCTTTTTGTAGTGTTATTCCTGGGTCATTCTTAGAAGTAGATTGACATGGATGAGTACTTATTTAGATCAGCATGTGTTTTTTTCCCAGAATACCTAGTTACTTCCTCTCAAACCACTGTATAATTATGAGGAACATTTCTATGACCCATTATAGCTGCCAGGTACCCTAGCATCACTTTCATTAAAGTAGTTGTTTGTCAAAACATCCCTCACAATTCAATTCCCTTTTTTTCAGGTGAACAAAATGAAACTTTAAAATCTACAGAGGAAATCAGTGATAGGTGGGATCAGAAATATCATTTAATATTCATTACCTGTTCAAGTGAATCACCTCCTTCCTTACTGATTGAATTTACCAACACTTGTTTTCTTCTATAGGAGCATTCCAATTGTTTTTTAGATTTGATTACTTCAGAGGACAAAAGTTCTGACTAGGCCTCAAAAAGTTCATTAACAAGGCATCTTCTATTTCAGGACTGTTTAGCTTTATTTCTAAATATGAAGGAATGTAATAAATGGGGTAGAGGATTTTAAGGGAACAAGAGCTTTGAATATGCAAAAATAATATGAAGATAAGGACATTTCTGTTAAAGGTCACTGACTCAGAAGGAAAAAAAAAATCAACTTAATCTGGTTTTCCCTTCCTCTACTGTAAACAGAAACATTCAAATCTCCCACTTTTAAAATTTAAACAATTAATATGAAACTTTGTTTAAAGTAAATGCTGAAGAATATGTTTGGATTCCAAATTATGATCAATTAGTGGAGAGGGAGAAGAAAAGAGAGGAAAAGGCATAGATTGATGGGACATTAGAAGAAAACAAGAGGAAAGATAAGCCAAGGGAAAGAGAGGGAAACAGAGTTAAAGAGAGAAAAGAGAGAATGCAAAAAATGGAGACAATTAAAAGAGGAAAGCAAAAGAAAATATGGAGATAAGGAATGGGAAGAAACACTGAGATAAAGAGGGAAAAGCAGAAGAGGAACGGAAAGAAAAAAGTGTTTTATTGCAGTGAAAAGAATATTTGGTTGGGAGCAAGGGCCCAGCTCTGCCACTAACCCACTCTGACATTTAGCTTCTCTGGGTTTCAGTTTCCTTATCGATAAAATGAAGTCACTGAGTAGATTATCCTTAAAGTTTCAATTACTTTTTCTAAGCACAATATATATTGTCCAATTGGCATAGAAGACAAGAGATGTCAAGCCTCACAGAGGCTATGGGAAATTGGCAAAATGATAGAGTTATGAAGCGTTCCAATGCCCCATCCAGCTTGTAATTATGTCAGAAGAGTGTCTAAATTGTCTATATACTTTTGGCCTACAGATCCCACTGGGTATATAACCCAGGGAAGTCAAAGACAGAGACAATGATCAATATACACCAAAATATACTTAGGAGAACTTTATATCATAGTAAAGAACTGGAAAAAAATAAAAAGTAGGTGCTCATCAAGTGAGGCATGGCTTTAAAAAAAATCTGTCATATGAATCTAATGGAATATAATATAAAAAATCATGATAGAGAGTTTCAGAAAGTATGCAAAGATTCATATAAACATACAGATTGAAATAAGTAGAACCAAGAGAAAATGTACACAATGAAAACAGTAATGAATGCGAAAACTACTAAAAGTGAGTCAATGCTGAGTAACTGAAAAACCAACGAAGGACTAGGGAATTAGATAATGAAACAAGTATCCTCCCTCTAGGAAGAGAAGACTACTAGAACAGAATATTTTAAACATTTTCAGAAGTTGCCACTGTATCAGATGGTTTTGCTTGTACTTCATAAACATAAGAGAGGGTTCAATGTTTGATGCTGAAAAACAATTGTAAAGAAAAAAGGCATTGATCATGTTTTTTTAAAGATACAGCTGAACCTAATCTCCAACTAGCCACCCGTTTTCATAGCGGATATATTTGTTTGTAATTTCTATTACTATTTTAAAAACAGATAGGCAGTAGAATGTAGCTCAGTGGTTTTCAAAATATGGTTCAGAGAAAGGGAAATAAGAACAAAATTAATTTCATAACAATACTAATGGGAAATACTGATACACATAACCTACATAAATAAAAGTGGGGGCTTTTTTTAAGAGTATAAAGGGACAAAAAAAGTTTGAGAATTTCTTGCATAGTGAATATCATGCTAGACCTAGAATTATGAGCATCTGGATTCTAATTCTGCTTTGACATTTATTAGCTGTGGGACCCTGGGCAGGCCACTTAACTTTACAAAGCCTCAGGCAATTCTTTAACATTATTAAATTTGAATATTTTATTAAAAGCTTAATATTGAACAAATACAAGCAACTAAATTTCTATAGTAACTATTTACATGAATTACTTTAAATGAATAAGGCATAATTTTTGTCTCTACCTTTAAGTCTTTATGGGAATTTCTAAGACAATTTTTCCATCATTGTTAATGACGCCAACCAATTCCCTATTCCCCAAATTCATAAATTAAGAGGTTGGTTTTTTTTTAAACTCCTTTCCCTCTTATGCCTTCCATATCCAATTCATCATGGAGTTATGATAATTTCTCTGCAGTGTCTCTTGAACTGGCCTCTTCCTTCTGTTTCCTAGTTCAAGACCTCATCTCACTTCTCTACTCTATTACCACAATAACCTTCTGGATGGTTTCCTGGCTTCCAACAGGCTCTCCCTGTTTCAGCCCAGAAAATAACAAAGCTGCCAGAACATTTTTCCTTATTTTTTTTAAAAGATGCATGATAGTCCTGTTCAGGATAAAGATTTCCAGTGGTTTGGTTATTGGGCAAAATATAAATTCTTTATCCCATAATTCAAGGTCCCACATTCACTTACTTTACTCCTACTTCAAGATTTCCAACTTCATTTTCCTTTCTTTCTTGATATTGTCATTCCTTCCTCTGCAAACAAAGCAACTTTTCATCTTCTTACCGGAGAACATGGACTGTCTTTTACCTTCTTGATATCCTCAGTGTTCAGAATGGTGACGGCACATATTAGTTTCTTTTAAACATGTTTATGATTCACTGGTAGATTTTGTGTCAGAGGACCTGGTTCAGATCTTCTGCTACCTACTACCTGTGTAATGCTGAGAAGTTTACTTAAGCTCCCTGGAAAAGACCTTAAAGATCAAGTGAATATGTAAAATGAAGGGGTGATCAAGATTTACTTGATCTCTAAATTCTCTTCCACCTCTTTTTCTATAGGTTATTAAGCTGGTGGCAGAGTGGTTACAGCGCTAAGCCTGGACTCAGGGAGACCTGATATTAAATCCAACCTCATTTCCTTAGTAGCTGTGTGACTCTGGGCAAGTCACTTAACTTCCATTTGCCTCAGTTTCCCTAATTACAAAATGGGGATAATAGTGCAATAATCAAATGAGTAAAAAGCACTTAGCACACTGCCTGGCACACAGTAGGTGCTATGTAAGTGGCTATTCCCTTCATTCCTAGTATGGCTCAAGTTATCTAATTTTACTTACTCTGCTAAATTACAGTGAAAGTGCTACAAAAACCCTGAGAAGAAAGTACGAGCACAATTACCCACTTGGTCAATCAGTACCCAGTTCATCCAAAAAAAAATCCTTGCTTTCTTTATTAGTGATTGGACTCCTTCTCAGTGACAATAGACGTTACCACTGCATGAGTTCTACTTTGCCACTGATGACCTATATAATCTTGGTGGAGTTCTTTAATCTATTCCTCTTGAATGTAGAACTAAATATAAAATCAGATGGGTTTTTGTTGCTAATTATTTCAGATTCCAGTGAGGGGAGTTCAGCATGCGGATGGAATTGCCCAGAAAAATACTGGGATTGATGGTAGTGGTAGTTTAGGAGGGTGGTAGAAGTGGGTAGGGTAGTGTGTTACTTACCTGGTCTTAATACATGTATCTGGCAGGGGTAGGTCTAGTATCAACAGATAGAAACTACAAAGAGGCAGATTTATGTTTAATGTAAGGAAAAAATTTCCTCACAACTAAAGTGATCCCAAAGTTTTTCAAGATAGTGGTATTTCCCTTAATTTTCAATGGGGATTCTTTCAACAAAGGCTAGGAGATTCTCATTCAGGTATGGATCGGACTAGATGACCTCTCCCAGCCTTGGGATTCTGGGAAGGAAAGATGACCTCAAAAGTCCCTTAAAACTTTAGGATTCTGCAACTTTTAAAATCTGTGTGTGGATGAGTTATGTCATATTCCCTTGAAAAGAAATCACACACTATCCTGGTTCTGTCATTTTTCTGGGAATTTTTCTAGGGAAGAATCACTATACCCCTTTAACAAGATACTCTCCCCATCTCTTTCAGCTCCTCCCATCACTGGGTCACTGTGCATATGCATGGAAATAAAACGAGATATACCTAATAGGTATGAATATATAATTATACCTCAAAGCACACAAATAAAATGTTATCTTTACATCCAGAGTATAAAATACAGTTGTGTAAATAGTATCAGCTCATTAATTGCTCTTTATAGCTTAGGATGCTATGACTCCCACATCTCCATCTTCACTCTTGATCTCTTTCTTACACTCTAGCCCCACACATCCAGTACTGCTGGATATTTCCATTTTCATGCCCTACTTTCAAGTAAAACTAAATATGTCTAAATCAAGTTCCTCAGTTTTAAATACTGAGGTCATCTTGGGTTCTTTTTTCTCCCTCACATCCAATCAGTCACTAAGTCATGCTGATTTATCCTCATCCAAGACATAGCTCATCCATTCTCTCCTTTTCATTCCCACTCAAACCACCTCATCATGTTACTTCTGGACCTTGAGAAGCTAACAGCCTCCTAACTTATTTAGAATTACCAAAGAATCTTAGGAACTCAGAGGTCATCTGTTTGGACAACCCCTACAGAAATTGTGAACCCTGTTCATAACATCCTCAACAAGTGGTCATCCACTGCAGTAATTCCCAGTTTGTCTCCCTGTCTCCCTTTTCTAGTAGCGATTCCTTTTCAGAATGGCTCAGACTAGATGGCAGCTGAAGTTCCTCCTAATGTATTCTTCAGACATGTGCCAAAGTGATTTCCCCTAAAACGTAAGTATGAGCATAATCACTCTCCTATTCAACAAATCTCAGTGGTTCCCTGTTGCCAGTAATCAAATACAAACTCCTCTGTTTGTCATTGAAAGCCCTTCACAACCTGCTAGCAACGTATCTTTCTAGTCTTATATATTATTCCTCTTCGTGAACTCTTTAGTCTAGTCAAACTGGCTTTCTTCTTGTTCCTCATACAGCTAGCCACTCCTGGACCTCCACTCAGGTCTTCCTGAATTTAAATCTATGCCTCAGATACTTACTAGCTGTGTGAACCTTGGCAAGTTACTTAACCTCTTTGTGTCTCAGTTTCTTCATCAGTAAAATGGGGATTATAAAAATACCTACCTGATAAGATTGTTTTGAGGATCAAATGACTTAACATAGGTAAAGCACTTTGAAGGCCTTAAAATGCTTGCTGCTGTGTTTGTCCTTCGTTCTCGAAGAGGACCATGACATCAAGATGATGACATGATTTGCAGTTGACTTAGATTTGAGGGAGGGAGGGCTGTGCAAGGTCACCAGCCTCACTTTCTTCTCCTGAGCCATCTGGGGCCA
Organism: Potorous gilbertii; assembly: GCA_028658325.1. Classification (NCBI taxonomy): domain Eukaryota; kingdom Metazoa; phylum Chordata; class Mammalia; order Diprotodontia; family Potoroidae; genus Potorous; species Potorous gilbertii. The sequence goes on along the minus strand of CM053769.1, from coordinate 590,381,343 downwards.
GTGGCCTGATATTTATCAGGATGACTGGAGATGGTCCAGGATGCAACGTGAGACCCTGGCCCTTTCAGGCTAAGGTTTTATTACATTCTCACTTTCAGGGAGATACACTCCTTAAACGAATAGGCTTCTTTAAGTTACTTTAATCAGAATCAAGGGATAGCCCCTTTAATAAAAAAACAAAAGAAATTAAACTGGGAGGGGAAGACCCTCAGGGTTCCTGGATAAAAGAGAAACAATGGCTATTAGTTTTATTTATATATATATATATATATATATATATATATATATATATACACACACATAAATACATACATATATATATATATATATATATATATATATATATATATATATATATACACATACATGTATTTATGTATGTAGATGTACCATTTTGTTTCTCCTTTAGAATTAAGCTCCTTGAGGACAAGGAACTGTTTCTGTTCTGTCTGTGTATATGAAGCACTTTGCCCAATGCCTGACACATGCACTAGAAAAATGCTTGTTGACTGACTGACTAATAGAGTGCAAATATTAAGTTGTGTCAAAACCTGAAGTTTGGAATCCATATCTTGAGGTCCATCCTAGAGTCTTAAGGGCAGCACTTTCTGCCACAGAGGACAAGCTGTAGTTTTCCTCCCCTTCCCACCCTGACCTGAAAGCTTCCCAGAACAAGCAGGAGCTCCAAGGACAGCACTCCATTGGCTCTGCTATCACTAGACTCCTCTCCTCTTCCTACCCAAGGGTTCCAGTCTGGTTTTAGACCTAGTTCCTTTGACTTCTGGAATATCTTATTCCATGCCCTTCGATCCCTTAATGTAGAAGCTGCTAGATCTTGTGTTATCCTGATTGTATTTCCACAATACTGGAATTGTTTCTCTCTAGCTGCTTGCAATATTTTCTCCTTGACCTGGGAACTCTGGAATTTGGCCACAATGTTCCTAGGAGTTTCTCTTTTTGGATCTCTTTCAGGTTGTGATAGGTGGATTCCTTGAATACTTATTTTCCTCCCTGGTTCTAGAATATCAGGGCAGTTTTCCTTGATAATTTCATGAAGGATGGTGTCTAGGCTCTTTTTTTGATCATGGCTTTCAGGTAGTCCCATAATTTTTAAATTGTCTCTCCTGGATCTATTTTCCAGGTCAGTTGTTT
>CM053769.1:590355494-590379691 GCA_028658325.1 Potorous gilbertii | reverse complement strand
GCAGATTGGTGATATGGGTAATTAGAATGTCCGGTGTATTGGGGAGGGGGGAGGGCACAAATGGGGAGAAAATTTTGGAACCCAAAATCTTGTGAAAATGAATGTAAAAAGTTAAATAAATTTATTTAAAAAATAAAAAAAAATAAAAAATAAAAAATCACTTTGGAAACAATAAAGTGTTACATGAACATGAGCCCTTACTATCATCCCCAAAAGGTTGGGATTTCCTTTTACCAAGGCCAGCTTTAAAAAAAAAAAATCACCTCAGTAAAACTGTCTTTCTCTCCCTTCCCCCATCCATTTCTCACATTTCATTTGTTTTGGTTTCAGATTCTTAAATTCACCAGAGCCCATTCTATTAGCAAGATAATTTGGATCTTAGCTAGTGTTTATCCATCAACTAAGACTTATCTATACCCTTTAGATTCCTCCTAATCAATAACCAGCTACCCACCCTTTCATTTCAGTGCAAAGGCCATTTTTCTAGAAATGGCCTCATTCCAAGACCTAGAAAGTTTTCCCCTCTTATCACCTCCCCCACCACAGGCATGGAAGCTTTCTCTGCACCACTCCTTCCATCATTCTGGCCTACTTGAGTGGGAGTGCCAGACAACTCTTCCCTTGGGCTCCCTCAAGGATCTAATCATTTTGTAAACTGTCACCCAGAGAAGCAGTTCTCTCCAATTCAATGAAATAAACATTTGTTAAGTGCTGGATGCTAAGAATGCAGAGATAAAAAAGGAAGATTTCAGCACTTTAATAGTTTACCATCTACTGGGGGTGGGAAAGGAATACATGTACATATGCACAAGAAGTATAATTCTTGTAGAAGCATAGGATTTTGTAAGAATGTTGAGGAATGTAGCCAAATTCACTTGTTTTACAGATGAGGAAACTGAGGACTAGAGCAGTGATGAAGGTATGAATGCAAAAGCGGTTAAGGGCTCACAAAATGCTAAGCCCTAGGCTAACAGCTGTGCACACAGGAAGGCATTACCCAGGCTGGCAAAAGAGCTCCTCTACTAGTAAATAAGAAATACAGGTAATGGGGAATAGAAAGTTATCTGGCCCTACAGGACAAAAGAGAAGATGGGGACAAGAGAAGGGAGGGATGACAGAAGACAGGGCTGATTGGTGATAGGGGAAATTAGAAGGCTCGGTGTATTGGGGTGGGGGGAGGGAACAAATGGGGAGAAAATTTGGAACCCAAAATTTTGTGAAAATGAATGTAAAAAGTCAAATAAATAAATTTATATTTTAAAAAAAGAGCTCCTCTAAAGGAGGACATAAAAAAATATAACAGTGCTGGGGGAAAGAGGGGGAGTGTATTTTTCTTTGGAAAGTTTCAGGAATGTGAGCGGAGCCACAGGAGAATTCGATACACCATTTTCAGTAGCAGTGGTATTACTGACTTGATTCTGGGCTAAGTCCTTCAGAGAATGGTTTCTAGTCTGAGTTAAAGAAGGAGAACATGGCAGAACAGAATTAGAACTCAGGGCACAACTCCAAAAGCAGTGCTTTCCCCATTACATCACACACATGCACACATACCCAGTGTCAGCCAATCTTCTAGTAATAAACTTCTCCAACCTCACTTAAGTAGATAGGTCCTTGAACAACAGACTTTTTTTTTAATCTTGTGCTAGCCTTAAATCTGCTCCCCTTCCAGTCTGACGGATTATCACAATGAATATGTTAGGGGCAAAAGAAAGATCCAGACAATGATACAGGAATTATTTACAGAGTAGGAGTTGGGAAGGGGTCTGGATGAAGCCCATAGGCAATTTAATAAAGGTAGCAAGGGAGTTGAGCCTTGAAGGAAGGTCTGGAATGTTGACACCTTGGTATTTGCTTTCTTTCACTACATGAGACTATAGGATCATAGATACAGGGCTAGAAGAATCAGAAACCCATCATTTGAGAGTTGGAGGAACCTCAATGGCCATCTAATCCAATCCACACAAAAATGGAATTCCCACTAAAGCATATGGGACAAATGACATCCAGAAGACCTCCAAGGAGGAAGACTCAACCCTTCAGGTCTTTAAAGAATTCAGAAATGGTGATCTAGTCTAGTGTGTCCAACTCAGATAGAAAAGAGAGTCATTGAACCATCTGTGAAGGTCAAAAACTACACGTTTTTCATATAGATGTAGTATATGAAACAGCATTTTAATCTGGTTCAGGCCACACTCAGGACTCCTGTGGGCCACACATGACTGATGGACTGCACGTCTGATACCTCTGATCTAGGCAGCTAGGTGGTGCAGTGGATAGAGCACTGGTGCAGGAATCAGGAGGACCTGAGTTCAAATCTCACCTCAGACACTTGACACTCACGAGCTGTGTGACCTTGGGCAAGTCACTTAACCCCAATTGCCTCATCCTGGGTCACCTCCAGTCATCCTGATGAATATCTGGTTACTGGATCCTGACGGCTGTGGAGGAGAAGTGAGGTTGGTGACCTGCATAACCCTCCCTCGATCAAAACAAAGTCAAGTGCAAATCATGTCATCATTATTCTGATGGCATGGTCTTGTTCAGCAACAAAGGACTAACACACCTCTGATCTATTCCAATTTCCTCATTTTACAGATGAGGGCAATGAGGCCCAGGGCTCATACAGGTAAGTAACAGAGTTGAAATTTGTATCCAATACTCTTCAATTCAATACTCTTGCCACTGATTTTCTCTTTAAAGGGATAAATAGTTGGGGGTTATATAAAAAGGTTTTATGGCAGAAAAATAAAGGCTGGCTAGTATTTTTAATCAGGAGGTTTCTGTTTCTTCTTTGGCAGCCACATTACAGAACAAGGTTCACCTGGTTCTTTTGTAAAAGTAAACACTGTAATGACAGTTGTAATTCAGTGCCCAAAAAGGCAAGTATAGTCCTTTGTCCTCGGATTCTAAGTGTCCTCTTAGAAGTACACTCTCCCGGCTACATTAATCACAGTTTCCTTTGGTCTGTGGGCACCACAGTGATCCCTGTATGCCAGATACACCTGTGACTTTCTTCCCCATAACAGAGATTTGGCTATTATGCCAGAGGGAAAGACTATTTGCCTACTGTTCCTCTAGTCAGGGTTTAGAAGAATCTTCAAGCCAAGCCTTGGCATTTGCTGGCCATCTATCAATTACCGCCCCTCAATGAGGACAACAATCCAGCAAAAGCCATATTAAAATGAAATAGCAATCATTAGAAGATGCTGCTTTTTTGAAACCAAAATGAGTTGTAACACAATGTTTTGATGTTCTGTCAAGTCATCTTCATACCAAATCAAGATGGCAGAATATACGATAAAAAAAAAATGGCTCAATGGATACTTAAGAAAATATAAGCTATAAGTGATAGGGACAAAAGCAAGATGATTTCTGCACAGCAAAATATTGTTTGACTAACCTATTAGAGTCCCCAAGATTCAGGACAACCGTCCATTCTACAAATATTTATTAAACACCTACTCTATGTAAAGACTCATTGCTAGAAACTAGGAAAGACACAAAGCTTTGACAAGGCACAGTTCCTCTCCTCATAGAACTTATTATCTGGTGGAGAGCTATGATACATACACAAGGTTAAAATCTCAGCTCCAATCTTAGCAAGCCTTTTAACTCTTCAGGCCTCAATTTCCTTATCTGTGAAATGAGAGGGTTGAACTAGATGATCTCTAAGGTCTCTTCCAGCACTCAATTTATGAGCCTAAAATCTACACAGTATAAAATAATGGTCAGAAAATGTGTTAGAGATATCCCCCAAAGTGCTAAATGAGGGTGATGAGGTTGGACTTAGGAGAAAAGGTCATTAATGACTTGGAGGGAGGCATCAGGAAACCTTGCCCTAGATCAGCAAAGTCTGTGTAAACTACAGGGCAAAGTGCATACAATTCAATCCCAAATTGGCCTAAATCCCAGAGGATTCTCAAAAGGCTGACTTGCTTATACAGATGACTGGACTAGCAGGTCAAGAGCCCAAAACTTCCTTCCTTTCCCTCTCCTCTGCCTCTCTTCCTTAGGAACACTATCGTCCCAGAAGAGTATTCAACCAAAGACTCAAGTAGTGATGGTAGGTATATGATTAAAACCCACCCTAAATCCTATCTGGTTGCTTCATTTCTCATTGGTTAAATCCTTGAATTGGATTCAATATTTTTGTTTTAATCATTAAAACAAAAAAGGCTTATTTGATTATTTTTGTTGTCTAAATGTTATTGCCTTCCTAAAACAGTAAGGAACTGAAAGGCAAACTTGCCATCACTTTGACAATGATCTACCTGGGTGTGCTAAACTTGTTTTGGATAAGATTCCAGAATCTGTGACTTCCAAATACAAAATTCTATCTCCCCAAAGGAAATATCCAGACTTCAAATGGAATTTCTAGTTGGTTTACCCTGAGACCACTGCTTTCTTTGCATTTGCCCCAAATGCTGCTTTTCTGCCCACCCAAGTTTCAAGACGCCTTCCCCTTCAACTTATGCTTGACATTCTACAACCTAGAACAGTTTAGTATTATATGCCCTTAATGTCCTTCCTCTCCCAAATCACTTATGAAAATTATCTAGGTCCATTTAAAAAAGAAAACAACTCATCTAGGGACGTTAGGTCCTAGAGGATCCCATATACTCTTCCCACGTCTACATCCAGAAGTACTCCCTTTTCCCCATCCTTTGTTTCTTGTTTCTAAGTCATGTCTTCATCCCAAACAATATAATAAGACTTGAAGTGAAAGGAACCTTAGAAATAGGTTCTAGAACTTAGGAAAATGAGACATCTTTCCCCCTTCTCAATTTACAGATGGAGAAACTGGTCAAAAGAAGTCATGACTTATAGATAGACCCCAAAATGGAAGGGACTGTAGAAGGTTTCTAATCTAACATGTCATTTTATAAATGAGGAAAGAAGCTAAGGGAGGCTAAGAGATTTGCTCAATATTGCACACCTAAGTCACACATTAAAGGTGAGATGTGAATCCAGAGACAATGCTCCATTCACTGTACCAGGATGCTCCAGGTCTCCCAAGCAGTAAATTAGCAAAAGCAAAATTTAATTCCAAGTCCTCTGACTCCCAATCCAACCAGCCACAGAATTCAGCTCCTTGAGAACAAAGGCTGTTTACTTTTTGTCTTTATATTACCAGCACCTAACAGAGTGAGTGCCTTCGACATAGCAGGTATTTAAGGAATGTTTGTTGAAACTGAATTTTATGGAATACAATATACCACTGTGCTTCATTTCACAGAATTCCACAGTGACTCAATTTTTAAAAAATGTTTTCTTCTGTGAAATCTATGAGAAGCTAAATAAATTCTATCTACTCACTCTTTCATCTTTTATACATTTTTATACTCCCCCAAGGGTTATTCTAGAAAATTAGTCCAGAATATTTTCCCATTATAGAAATCATGCTACCTGCCCCTCATAAGTTATACTTATTTAAGTGTTGAGAGATCCTACCTATTTTGATTCCTTACTCATTTTGATTTGGTATGGAAATGAACTGACCATAATATCAAGACTCTTCCCTTTAGCGCTAACTCTGAATTCAGAGAACCATCCCCTGAAATTTCATTGCAGATTACTTCCTATTGGCATCAGGGTTTTATAACCTCCTTTTCCCTCTCTCCAACCCGTTTCCCCCTAGAGAACAAAGCAGTCTGAAGCCAATGAAATGCTACAATTGTTGGCAGAGGCCTCCAAATGAAAATATAAAGCAAAGTATATAATTAAAGGTACAAGTTAAGGATCATTCATTCCACAGATCTTCTTTTAGAAGTTCATATTTCCATTCAATGCCAAAGTATCCACTGAAACCTCTACAACAGGGCTTTTTAATGGCTTAACTGAGCAAAGCTTTTAAACCAAGTTTATAAACAGGGCATGGTGGGTATTTTCTAGTGACTTGTTTTTTAGCCCAACCATTCTGTCACCAGAAAATTAAAAGTACAACTTAAGGCCATTGCTGGTGTTCCTGCTGAGAATTCTTCAGCAGTGACCAAATACCTAATACAATGTATTCCCAAACCAGCCCCAATAACCCTGGCATGCAAAGTTAATTTCAATGTTCATTTCAAGGGTCATTAGAAACTCTGAATGAGAAGGTGGAGAAAAAACACTCATCGAAAAAGTCCTGAAATCCATGAAGAAAAATAAATCATACTGCTTACAAGCAAGGCTGACTTGGGGAGATCAAAAGGGGCCTGACCAAAAACGGGACTCCAATGGTCAAGCTACAGCAGAAAGAGCCTACATACAAACAGCAGAGCTGTGGCCAGTTCAGGGCAATGAATTTTAGAAGGGATATTTGCTATCGCAGCCACAGCCAAGAGAGGGTGACTAACCAAGATGGTTAAGAGAGACCCCCAACCATGATTTATAAAGTCTGGCTACAGCAGGGATCCTTAAGCTTTTCTAAATCATGGACCTCTTTCAATGTCTGATGAAACCTACCAACTCCATAGAAAAAGGTTTTTAAATGCATAAAATAAAATACATAAGATCACAAAGATAACCGATTATATTAAAAGTTAAGAAAATATTAATTTTAAAAGTTTAAAAAGCCTATGTTAAGAAGCCCTGGGTTAAAGGAACTAGGGATATATAGACTAGTAAAAGAAGTTGAGGAGTGCCAGCTGTTTTCTTAAATATTTGAATGATCTAACTTCATCTCTTTGACCCTAGAGAGTAGATCTAGTACTCCGTGGAAGCTAGGGGAGATGGCTTTCACTTCAATCGAAGAAAGAACCTAACGAAAATGGAATGAGCTGCCTTGGTCAATAGAAGTTTCCCATCTCAAGGATCACCAAAAAAGCCACTAACAAAAAAGGTTGTGTAGAGGACTCAAAGATCTGGGTAGAGGCTGGGCTGGGTGACCTCTAAGTTCTACAACTCCATGACTCTAATAATACCTTACAAGTGTACAGTGCTTTACAATCTGGCCCCCTCATTTTACATACGAGAAAACTAAGACTTAGAAAAGTTAAGTGATCTTCTCATGGTCACACAGCTAGTATTTGAAGTGCCTAAGATAGAATTTGAACCAAATTGGACTCCACGTCCAATACTCTAACCCAAGGGTGGGGAACCTGCAACTTTGGGGCCATGTGTAGCCTTCTAGATCCTTGGGTGCAGCCTTTTGACTAAGTCCAAGTTTTACAGAACAAATTGTTTCATTAGAGGGATTTGTTCTGTAAAGTTTGGATTCAATCAAAGGGTCATATTTGAGGACCTAAAGGGTCATGTGTAGCCTTGAGGCCACAGGTGTCCCACCCCTGCTCTATCCAGTAGCCATATTAATTCAATTTTCAGCTTTCAATAGAATAAGAAAAAATTACAAAGTGCTTTCACACCAATCAAATATTTTTTTCATATCCTACTATATGCCTGATATTATACTAATAATAAATTCACATTTATATAGATTATCCCAAAAGTCTTAATGGTACTAAGAATTTTGGGACATCCTATATAGTGCTTTAAAATCTACAGACAATGCAAGTATTACAGTCACTCTTTCCTTTTTAAAAAAATTCTCTTCTTGTCTTTTGCTTTACATTGACATTCCAATCATTGTCATTTTCCAGAAGAAATCGAGGTGCTGGGAGAGCAGGAATTGTCTTGCGCCATTTTTTTTGAACTTAGAACAGTGCCTGACACATAGTAGGTTCTTAATAAATGCCTGCTGACTAGCTTAAATAACTTGCCCATTTCTGCTAAGTGTCTAAGTCAGGACTTGAACACAGATCTCTTGCCTCTGCTCCCACTATGCCACACTGCTTATAAGGACTACACTAAGTATAAAATGCAGCCCCTCTTTTTGAGGAGTTTATAAACTGGAACTACAACCTACAAAACCAAGGAGACTAATACAGCACCTATAATCGCATTCTCTACCAATATAATATAGTGATAAGATATACAATGCAGGTTACTTTAGGACAAGTTATAAGGTATTACTTATGTGGTACAGACAGGAAGAGCCAAAGCAACTGGCACAGGAGAGAGATCAGAGGCATCACTGTTGTCTGGAAGCAGCAGCAGTATCAACAACCTCCAACAGGAATTAAAACTTCAGATGAGCCTTAAGCAGAACATAGGAAAAGAGAGCAGAGGGGAAGAAAGGAATGAAAGGACATAATGAAAGGAAATAATGACAGAAGAAGCCTCAGAGGCTGGAGTAAGGGAGGGAAGAAGGATGGATAAAAACTGGACAGTGAAGAAACCATGTTTCACTAGAATAGTGTATTTATTTGTACTTAGGAGACATGCTTTCCAAGTAATAAGGTCAGGTACACGCTCATCAATAAAGGGAGCCTCAGCAAAAATATTTCTGAAAGTGTCGAGCTTAGTTTAAAATTACACTAAGACTTTCAGAATGCCCTCTCTGATACCACAATTTCTTGCCAAAGTAGAGGGAACTAATCACAGCTTAATTTTTCTTTTAAAACTATTTCACAATGGATTTAGATTGTCATTGTGAATACCAGTCGTGGCATGACCATATGTCTATGGTGTATGACATCATCAGGAATGTATAACCATTCTAGAAAGTGGATGCAATTTTTTTAAGTAATTAATAAATTGCTGATTTGAACTTGCTTTTTCTAAAAGCTAAATGCAGACAAGTTCTGGTAGAAGGCCCTATGTCAACTGTGTTTTGGTGAATTACTGTTTTAGCATTAGTTATGGGGCAGAGAATGGTACAAGCCAGAAAACGGCACATCCACAAAACCAAACCACAATGAAATCTCACTCAGTAGGAGGTCAGGATTTTGGAATTTGTGATACTACAGTGAGCAAACAAGTTTTCACTATCTGTAAAGAAAAGCATTTGCTAAGCAACCACTTTTTCTTGATCTAATGGAACAAATAACAATGAAATGGAGTAAGTTCAAGTCCATAAGAGGTTAGCACGTTTTAACGAATTTTACACCTTACTTATTTGTATGTAAACGACCTTGCTAATTACAAACAGATCTTCTCTAATCACTAAAACAGCCTTTTAGAGTAATTTAATGGAGGTCAAACACACATACACACACACACACCTCAAAATTTCCTTAGGGCATCACAGCAGAGTTCAGAACAACACAGGCTTTATAGAATACTTTACAAAGGTTTACCTACATCAAGCGCATCCTAGAAGAGGCCAAAAAGCACTGGCTCCATCGTCAGAAGGCCTGGGTTCAAATCCCAGATTTGGCACTACCTATGTGACCTTGAATCACTTTTGGAGCCTTGGTTTCCTCATCTGTAAAAAATGACCAAGTGGTTGGCCTAAGTAATCACTGAGATCCTTTCAGCTCTAAATCTATGGCCCTATAAACAGGTGTATATTCAAAATAGACCTTTGAGATATTCCAGGTATTATGCTGTATTAAATTTTAAAAGTTTATTAAGCTTTTGCTCTGTGCAAATCACAGAATACAGAAACAAAGCAACATGGGCCCTGTGGTTGGAAAGGGGAATGAAACAAGAAAAATAATAACAGCATTTTACAGAGCTTTAACTCATAACTCTGGGAGGTAGCTGCTATTAGTAGTATTTCCCATTTGACGGATGAGAAGCCGGAGTTAAGTTTAAGTGACTTGCCTGTGCTAGATGTGAACTCAGGTCTTCCTGAATATAGGTCCAGTGTTGTATCCGCTTGACTATCCAACTGCCTATAGGAAACTGAATGTCTGTGTACACCAGTGAGTAGGAAGACATAAAGAATGAAAATAAAAAGCAGAAGAAAAATCCAGACAAAATGCCACAGGAAAACACAAACAAAGGAAATATTTTCAGTATCAGGGAAGGCTTCATGGAGGAAGGGGCATCTAAACTTGACTCTGAAGAAAGAAGAGTTAGGCAGAGAGTTGCACACATAACCCAAAGGTACAACTAAGTGAATAAATCACAGGATCATAGAATGTCAGAGCTGGAAAGCATCGAACCCTTTAAATTTACCAATGAGGAAACTGAGGCACAGAGAGATATGTGACTTCCCTTGCTTCGGGTCATAAAGAAGGAAGAGAGCCAGGATGACTAAAAGAGAGAAATAGGCTGAATAATGCTGAAGAGGAGGTCTGCAGCTAGACTGGGGGGAGCCTTCTTATCAATGCTAGCCTGTGGAATTTGTACCTTATCTAAAATGACAAGAAAGAGGAACCCACTCTAAGTAGGTAGGAATCTGTGTTCATTTTTTTAAACAGTTCCTTCCTATCTTTTAACCTTTCAGATTGGCCTTTCCCCATTAAATTCCTATATGACTAATGTCTGTTTTTGACCTTCTCAAGTAAGCACTTTCTGCCCCTAGAGAAATGTAGATGTGAATAAGGAAATCTGTAATACTAAACAGTTAAATTTAGGACAAGGCAAGCAACTAATGTTAAAACTCATCCTGTGGATGAATTCAAACCCAGGGGGAAAAGTACTATGGCACCTGAACTCTGCAGGTGAATCTCAAAGTCGAGGAAAATGCTTTCCACTAGCTTCTGGGGTAATAAAGGCACATTATAACATTCAGAAGGAAAAAGGAGGTTCCTTTAGTTATGAAGCCATTGGCAAGTCTGTGCATACAGATATTCTCTAAACAATAAATGTATTATGCACAGATACAAAACAGGAGACTGCTGACTTTGAAAGCTTTCCCAGGCCACCAAAAGAGGAAAATAAATGACAGATGACTAACATGGTTTTCCCCAAGAATTGACCATGTTTGTTTTAGTGTAACACATTTCCCCAGTCTCCTCTTTCCCCCAGGACAACTTCTGAGGAAACTGATTCCAAATTCACATTAGAAAGATGGACACACAGTGTCGGTAAGAGTATAACAGTTTCTCTCTTAAACTGTTTGATTTGATTCTTCCTTTTCCTTCATGTTTTGGGGGTCAACCCCTCATTTTACAGATAAAGAAACTTGAGGACCAGAGACTTGCCCAAGGTCATTTAGCTAGCAAGCAATTAGCAGAACCTCAGTCATGTACCCATTCAATAAATACTTATTAAGTGCCTACTGAATATTATGTAGTGGGGAACATACACATTTTAGATGATAACAAATCCCTCAAGGAGATTCCTTATCAGACTTAATAAACACAGGTAACAGTGATAAACAATATTCACAGGATCATAGACTCAGAGCTGGAAAGTACTCAAGAGATTACTCAGAGGTAATCTAGTGTACTTCTCTCATTTTACAGATAAGGTAAACTGAGATCCAGGGAGGGTGAGTGACTTGTTCAAGTAGTAAGTGAAAGAGGGAAGCTATGAACTCCAAAGCCTTTGGAGTTGAATCCAACTGAATGGAAGTGCATCAGAGAGATATAGAACACAATGGTACTTCCCTAAATCAGTCTTCCAACCATCAATTTCTTCCCCCTCAATTCTCACCTTGGTACTGCTATCAGATGAATCTTCCCCTTCCCATTCTCACCCCCAAATCTGATTATTTCACTTTTCTGCTCAAAAGCCTTTAAAAGCTTGCAATCGATTGGGGTGGGAGGAAGAAACAAGGAGCCACAACTCCCAATTACACCCCTTCAAGGCTACTACTTCTCCCCTTCTCCTGACCCTCATTCTAGTTTCCTAGTTTCCTAAATGCAGATTGTGTTGTCAATCCTGAGTTCAGGAAGTACTAGATGGCAGTACCTCCAACAAAAAAAGTTTGGTCAAGGTACAAGAGAGGTAGAAAGAAACACTCATCTTGGAGTCCAGAGCCCTGGGTTTGACGTCTTGGCTCAGATACTGACTCAGATGCAAAATAATTTTTTATATTTAACCTATTTTGATACCTATTGATATTTAACCTCTGTAAGTCTCATTCCTCATCAATAAAATAAAGATAATAACACTTCCATATGCCTCACTATTAAGACCACTGTGAAAAAGGTGCCAGGTAAACCACAAAACCCTACATTAATGTGACCTGTCATTATTTGTAAAGGCAAATAATTGCTCCTTAGGCATATGATGTTTGACTGACTCTCCAACAAAGTCAAACTTACTATGTAGCACCATGAGAGATCCAACAAAACAGATGAATAAGGTATAGGAAGGAGACAATAAACAAGTATGGTTCAGCTGGACCAGAGTACATGGGGGATGGGGTGGGGGGAAAGAGACTGAGCTTTATTTTACATATCATGAGGAACCATTGAAGGCTTTTCCTGTAAGAGCATCATGAAAAAGCAAAGATTGGAAGAGCAGCAGAAGGTAAAGGACAAATATAATGGTCTAGCAGGTAGCAGCTGGGACTTGGACTAAGATGGCAGCAGCAGGAGTGGAGAGAAGGAAGGAATGTTAGAAAAACTGGAGGTTAACAGCAGTTTCATAAATGATTTGGGTGACAGTGGAAGGAGAGAAGAAAAGATATGTGAGAGAAACCATGGAGGTTAAACAACAAAACATCATTAATTATTCGAGAGAAGGGTTAGAATATAAATTTTGCATCTCCCCCATGATCTAATACTTAGGAGGCACCAAATATATATTTATTTACTCAGTGAAGAAATGAATGAGAAAATCCAAGAAGACAATGAATGAGACAAGGTTGTTTCTTGTTTGCTGGCCCTGTGACCTCCACAAGTCAAGTAAAAGTCTCTGGTCCTCAAGTTTCTTCATCTGTACAATGAGGAAGTTGAGCTAGATGGCTTCCAACATCCTTTCCATCCTCCCACAGGGGGAGAGGGCAGGAGGGCAGATTTGGAAAATCAGAAACTCAATTCAACACTTATTAAGCAACCATTTGAACCAATTAAGCAACCAATTATGAACAGCACTGTGTGAAGGTTATAAAGATTTTTAAAATGCCAAAGACTCTATCACAAAGGAATTAGTTTTGAATATGGTAAATGTAGGTGCCACTGACATATCAGAAAGTCAGAAAGGGCAAAGATTCTTGGGAATACACAATTCAATTTGGCTACATTGAATCTGAAGTGATGGACATCTAGGTGGAGACGTTCCACAGGAAATATAAAATACAGGTCTGAAACTTAAGTGGGAAAGCCACTTAATCTATCTGCCTCAGTTTCTTCATCTGTAGATGGAGAGGATTAGACCTAAAATAGATACAAATTTTTAAACCATCTGCACAGAGATAGATGAGGAATGAGACAGTCAAGGAAGGGAATATAGAAAAGAGGAGAAAAAAGAAAACCAAAGACAGAATCTTGGAAAACAATAAAGGGAAATAAGAAGATGAAAAAGGCTAGAAAAGAAGACAAGGAAGTAGTCATCAGAAATGTAAAAACAGCAGGAGAATGCAAGGTCTAGGATCAAAGGAAAGTATACACAGAAGGTGAGGATAGTTAATCATGTGGTAAGTGAGTTGGAAATTCCTTCCACCAAGGCAGATCAGAAAATCTATAACTTACACCTGAGGGACTGAAAAGATAATGGCTTGCTTGCCCAGAGTCAAATAAACTAGTGTGTGCCACAGTTCACACTTGAATCCAGGACTCTTCCCGACTCTAAGATCACTATCCACTGCCCCATGCAGCCTCTCTTCAGAGTTCATGGTATCTACTAACATTTCTTCCTAATTTTGAAATGCAAGAATGCTCCCTCCCTCCATTGGCTAATAAATTTACAACAGACAACTGAGTATCTGATCTACAACAAATAAAATGTATGAACAAGGACAGCAGGAGAAACAGTGAAAAAGCCAAGAAATCCTACTCATTTTTTCCCAGTCCCCTAAGAGGAAAAAAAAGTATTCTGGAGCATCTTTCTAGAGGCTAGAACCTAGACGAATGCAGTATGTTGGTTTTTTTTTTTTCCTGACAGGTTTTAAAGAGTTGAAAAAAATGTGAAATCAATAAAGTTCCTTAATACAGAGGTTATTTTTTGTTTCATGGACCCCTGTCATGGAATTCTGGTGAAACTGACCAGAAACTGAGAGGCTCCAACAACTGAGGAATGAATGAATAAGTTGTAGTATATGAATGTGACACAGTACTACTGTGCTCTTAAGAAATAAGGAAAGACAGTTATTCCTTCCATATAGCAACTTTCCCCATTACAGTTTTGATATATTCCAAGTTGGCATAAGAAATTAAGCAGGAATTTTAGGGGAGTTCTGTAGAAGTAGCAGTAGATAATGGATAGAAAAAGTTTAGAAACTCAGAAATACATAAAATATATGTATAGTATTGTATGCCAACATATTTAACTTCTAATATCATAAGAATTCAGACTTCTTCTCTGGTACAAAGGGAGGGACAAAAAATTTTACACCAATTTTCCAGATGGTGAAGGTGATGTGCCCCTAATCCCCACAATGTGTAAGGGATAACTGTCTACAATTTCAAAAGGAAGAATGGAAAGATTTTTATAAACTGATGAAGGATTAAATGAGCAGAACTAGACAAGTTTATACAATAACAGCAATGTTGTGAAAAGAAGCAACTTTAAGAGCTATAAGAACATAATGATACTATCAATGATGGAGACTTGACTGACAGAGTGCAGAATGAGTGACAGACGGAGACAAATACATATGTGTAATACATGTGTCTCTGCATCTATATATTATTTGTATACAACCACTGAGGACTTTACTTTGTTTGATTATGGATATTTGCTACAAGGAATTTGTTTTCCCTTTTTTCCCCAAAGTGAGAGATGGGAGAGAAACTAGTTTTCTGTAAGTTTTTTGTTTGTTTTGCTTTGTTTTTATTTTTGTTTCAGGGGTAGTGCTAGAGATGTGAAATGCTATACTTTTAGATTATTAACTTAACTGTTTTACTTTGTTACAAGAGATCTTCTATGAAGTGGGACTAATCTGTAAATGTATGTAAATGCAAAAACAGAACATATGAATAAAACTTTTTAAAATTTTAAAATAAATTTAACTGAAAATTTTAAAATTGAACAAGGGTTCTTGACCTTGTTTGTGCCATGGACCCCCTTTGTTAGTCTGATGAAGCTTTTGGGCCCCTTCTCAGGTTTTTTAAATGCATAAAAAAAAATACATGGAAAGACACAAGAAACCAATTATCTTCAAACAATTATCAATGTGTTAAAAAAAATTCATAAACCTTAGATTAAGAAACTCAATTTTAGAGTTGTAGCTGAAAACTAACTACATTATTTATTCTCCATGGGGCAAGCAGACTGGCCCACAAAAGAATAAACTCCTCCCTGTAAACAGGTAGGCTGCCAGTTGTGTTGACAGACATGGTACAAGTTCATAGCAAATGTACTGTGCTCTAATCCCAAACACTAGTAACTCCATGACTACTATGCCCCTAAGTCCCTGAAAATCTCCTAAATCAATATTTCTTAGGGTCAAATGTTAAATTATGTTTCATTAAAATAGCAAATGCTTATCGGCAACCCAGTTTGAAGTTCCAAATTTATCTCCTGTCACTGAGTTGACAGTGAGGCTCCTCACTTTTACTAGCTGCCTTTCTTAACAGCATCAGGTAATTGTTCCGTTGTTCAACCATGTCCAACTTTTCACGACCCCATGGCCTACAACATGCCAAAGCTGTCAATGGAGTTTTTTTTTTGGCAAAAATACTGGAATGGTTGGCCATTCTCTTCCTTACTCCAGGGGATTAAGGGGAAAAGAGGTTAAAGGACTTGCCCACAGTCACATAGCTCGCAAGTGTCTGAGGGCACATTTGAACTCAGGTCTTCCTGACTCCAAGCCCAGTGAGCCACTAAGCCACCTAGCTGGCAATGAGGTAACTGCTACATGGCAAAGATATTTGCCACACGTACCACATACATAGGAACCCAGTGTTTCCAGTGACAAGAATAATCAGAACAAAATGGAGAACTTCCTTCATGGAATAGCTATGGATATGGTCTTCAGTTGTTTCAGCTGTGTTCGACTCTTCATGCCCCTATTTGGAATTTTCTTGGCAAAGATACTGGAGTGGTTTGCCATTTTCTTAGTGACTTGCCCCAGGATCACACATCTAGAAGCTAAGGTCAATTAGAACTCAGGTCTTCCTGACTTCAACCCTCCACTGGGCCATCTAGATGCCCCCACTATAGATAACCATAGCTCCATGTGGCTGGATGGAAATTGGAGATGGCCTTTATAGGGTCTGAGTAGCACTATACTCAGCTTTCTTAGTGGTTCATCTATTGGAGGAGTTCTTGACTCAGGGTCCATGAACTTCTTTTCCAAAATATTTTTATAACTATTTCAATATAATTGGTTTTCTTTCTAACACTTCATCTTTTATTTTGTTCCCTTAAAAATATTATTCTAAGAAGGGGCCCATAGGTTTCATCAGATTGCCAAAGGAGGCCATGGTACAAAAAAGTTCATTCTCTTCCTTTCCACAAAAGGAGAAGGGTAACACACCACCACCACCAACAACAACAACAATACACAAAAAAACACCAATTAGAGACAAAAATTTTTCTCAAGAATGTGCTCCAGCATATAAACCCTTCATCATTTAACAATATGCATGCCAAGTGTTTCAATATGACACCTTGTCTCTTTCTCATCTTCCCATCTGAAATAAGGTTAGCTAACAGAGAAGACATTTTCATTCTAAGCAAGGAACTAATTGTGGTATATACCCATCCAGGATTCACTTCTGGCTAAAGTAAAATACACAGACTAAATCCTACGCTCCAAAAAGTCTGCTATATATACCCTACTCATAGCTCCTCTGTAATGGCAAGCCAGAATGAAACAATATTCTAAATTTCAATGCACTAAAGAAGTGCCTTTTCAACATTCATTAGTCAACTGATTTATAGACGAACCTTAACATTTCCTTCAAGGCTCGGTTCAATCACACCTTCTACATGAAGCCTTTCCTAATTCCCTTCAGGTGCAAGTGCCTTCCCCCTAAAATATACATACATTGTATATATGCATATGCAAAGATATATGTGTATATATGTGTGTGTGTATGGATTATGGATTATGTATGGAGTGTCCCAAAAGTCTTGCAGTTTTAAACTAGTTAAGCTATCAAAACTAAAAAAAAGCACTAAAACTTTGGGGATGTCATGTACTTATGAGTTGTAAATATAAGCTCCTGGAGGACAGGCTCTGTTTCCTTTCAGTGTCTGCCACCTAGCAGCTTATTTTGATTGACTGCAGTTAACAACCTTTGTACACAGAATAGATGCTTAATAATTTTTTTTGTAAATTGAGTCATAGGTTGCCCTCAATGACCTAATTGCCCATTTCTTTCCCTTTCCTCTTCTTCTGGCAGCTACTTTCTCTCTCATTCACACTATCAAAATCTGCTTTGGAAGGGGAGTGGAGGTAAAAGATAATGGCATCAGTCAATTACAACCCAGGGTGAACT
This sequence comes from Potorous gilbertii, assembly GCA_028658325.1. NCBI lineage: Eukaryota > Metazoa > Chordata > Mammalia > Diprotodontia > Potoroidae > Potorous > Potorous gilbertii. The sequence goes on along the minus strand of CM053769.1, from coordinate 590,362,424 downwards.
TAGGACAATGAGTTACTCTCTCTTGGAGTATTTATACTATATTCCTATCTCAAGGTTAAAAAGGAAGCTTTGTCTCAAAAAGAATTTCAAACTTCAGAGAGGAACAGTGGGAGAAGTGGGGGGGGGGGGGAAGGAGAGGACACTAGGGGAACAAAGAAAATCTCTTCCGTACTATTTAAATCAAACTCTGTGGATTTATTAACTACTCTACACAACACAACAACGTCCTCATTTTCTACCATTCCATTTCCAGGGTTTTCATTAGACAGACAGTGTTCTGGAGAATATCACTGTTAGATGCCAGTAGAGCTTTACAGAATGGTTCCAATAAATTCTCTGCAAATCCAATTTGCTGGTGGTCCTTTGCCCTTTCTTTTCTTACTCTACCTTACCTGTAAAATGGGGAGGACAATCTTCCTATTACCAATTCCCCAGGACTCTAGTGAGGATCACATGAGATGACGTACATAAAGTACTTCTAAAATCTATTTAAACATCAGCTCCTCTTACAATTTTTAAGCTGCTGTCAGCTTTTCCACAGATCATTAGCATTAGAACCAGACAAAGAAAGTGGGAGAAAAGCAAAGCTTAAAAATAAAAATAAAACTCAATTCTGTTCTTCCACAGGAAGATGGGCCTATTCTTTCCAGAAGTAAGAGCTTCTTTCTAAAAAGTCTACATCATCTGATGGGATACATACCCTCCTCAGGAGAGAAAGAATCTGGCAGGGACCATGTTTTTTCAATTTTTTGTATCTTCAGTGCTTTGCATCATGTCAGGCACATAGTAAACTTTTACTATATGTCAACTGTCTGACTGACCTATTGATGGAAATGAAAAGGATACAAGTTTTCTACTCAATTCAAATTCTGCTACATGCTACCTGTATGACTCTAAACAAGTCATTTCCCCTCTGTTTCTTCATCAGAAAAATGAGGGGGAAAGGACTAAGATGGTGTCTGAGATGTCCCTTCCTATTCTCCTATCTAATCTAAATTAATCTAATTTTTCCTCTAAATCTAAATTTTCTGCCACTTTACCTTTTCATTCTAATCACATCAGTACCATAAAACCAATGATTCTACAGTTCTGTCAGGTTTTCATACACTCAAACTTAATTTCATTCTTTCAGAGACCTATACCTTCATCTGTGTGGGTACTTGTCCCTACTGAGAGTGATCCCTAGAGGCTGAATAAATGGTCTTTGAAAGGTGCTGTGGCCAAAAAGATTCATCATCTTTCTCCACCCTAAAGGGTCTGAATTAAACAAGGCTAGATCTAGGACAGGAGGCATGCTGTCCATCACTGATTTGTACTTGAAGTCTTTCCAGGTTAGAATGACTTGTCAGAGATATTCTTCTGCTGGGATAGCTTCAAGAAAGAAGGGTCATTTCCTACCACAGTGAGGCACTAGAGGAGGACTTCAGTGGAGGTCAAACTTACATATTATTTTCAAATGCCCTTTTGCCAAAATATTTTGCAAAATCCACAATATAGTTGTCAACCTTAGGATACAATGCTTAGACTAGAACAGGAAAGATGATATAAGAAAGATAATACTGTACTCGGAATCCAAGAGCTTCAAATTCTGGTTCTCCTAGCACCTCTCTAATGCCAGGCAGATCATGTCCCTCCTCTGTGATCTGAGGAATGTCACTTTCCCTCTTCGTACCACTAGTTCCTCATCCATAAAATGAGAGTGCAGAACAAGATCAGTGGTGTTTAATCTGTAAATTTGCTTTTTTAAAAAAAACTTGTCAATTGTTTTCTTCATAATCCTCTATATTTGATTTTATATATTACTCTGAAAAGGGGTCCATAGTGTTCCCAAACTGTCAAAGGGATCCATGAAACAAAATAAAGGTAGCTTGGAGTGGGGATGGGGTTTTTTACAATGATTAGAGGACTGGATCAGAAAGATCTCATTTCAAATCTGACCTCAGACATCTCCCAACTGTGTGACCCAAGTCACTTAACCTCTGTCTGCCTCAGTGTCCTCACTTGCAAAATGAGGATAAGAGCACCTAATTCTCAGTAGTGAGAGGATCAAGTAAGATTACATTTTGTAAAAAGCTTTATAAAATACCTTAAAGCAATAGCTATAAACAAGGTTAAGCACTACTGAATTAGATAATTACTTGCATTTGTATAGCACTCTAAGTATTGCCCAGGTAAGGAAATACTGTTATCCTCATTTTACAAATTAAATCATCTCTAAGAGCTCTTCCAGCTCTAAAATCCTATCATTCCTATGTGTGGAGTATTTTCGGCTGAGGATTTCTTAACCTTCAAAAGTGTGTTTCTGGGTTTCAACCAAGAAGGTAACATGATTTGATTCTGTTGTCTAACCAGAAAAAAAAACTACAAGAAAATGCCATGGTTTTGTTCTCTAAAGATTAAGTATTTTGATTAAAAGTCACTCTGCTGTTTATTTAGCCATATAGCAAAAGGGCAGGCTATAGAGGTAGAGGGATGAGGTGGGAGAGAAGGAAAGGAATGAGAAGGAGGGGAAAAGGAACCCAGTCCCACAACTTACAAAATTTTTAAAGTAAACTAATTTCATCCTGTCATTGATACAGACTATGTAAACCAAACAGAAACAAGCATGAGCATTCATTTCTGTAGGGCATTCTCTTGAATAAAGTATGTCATCAAAAGGCTAATAAAACTACAATGTCCTGTTATTAATTTTTAAAATAACATCCTCCCCCTTTCCACGCCCTCCCCCCATTTCCATAGCTGGCACCTAACAGTAAACAACTGTATGGAAAAAGAAAACAAAAAATTAACCTAGACCCTAGAAGGCTGATGCTAGAAACAAGGACACTAAAAAAATCATGTTAACTACTTTTGTTAAATTAGCTTTAAAAATCGAATTTTTCTACAGGTCCTTCACATCTTTATAAGTCAATTATATAGGCTTGGTCCCATCAAATTCTATCCCTGGCCTCTAGCTAATGTCCATAAATGGTGCTATCCTTTATTTTAAAAAAGAAAAAGGGGGAAAAGAAACATATATTGTATTCAATACAAAAGAGGCCATTAGCCCTCCCAGAATAAGTAAAGCACATTCATTCAGGCCATGGTGGCATAAGATTATTCTCCAAAACCTTAAGGATCTCATTAGCCCTCAGTTTGGAGGATAAGTGCAAGACCCTAGCATCCATGCAACACATTTCTCCAGGGAGTCTCAAAGATCTGTAGAATCCATAAAATAGTCTCATTCCTTCCTTTAAATCTGAAATCCTTTAAGTTTAATGTCAAATTCATATTACCCTGGTTTCCAGAGAAATGGGACAATCCTATATATTATAACCTTGTTTCTATTGAGGGTGGATGTTCTAATTCCACTTCAACCATCTGCATCTAGAAAAAAGTAGAGATATTTACTGTACAGAGGTGGGGTGGGGGAGGTACCTAAAAAGGAAAGATACCACCAACAATTTTCAACCTGGTCCCACTAACAAAGAAGCCCTGCAATAAGGAGACAATTTTTAGGGCAAAGTCATGACATTAACCAAAACCACAGTTTATGAGGTGTGGCTAATAAAGTAATGTGAATTTTCTTGTGTGGCCCAGAAACTGTCTGTGAGGGCAGTTTCCAAAGGAGAGCTCCACAAATGTTTTGAACAACGGCAGAGTGGATGGAATAAGCCATATACCTTCTAAGGGGAATACTTTGAAGGACAACCCTCATTTGGTTGTAAAAGTTTTGAAATTATTGGTTAAAAAAATTTAACACCCAAATATAACTTTATAGTTCTATAAAGATGTAACCTGGAAAAATTCCTTAGCAAATCCAGGAAAAGGGCAAAAATGGGGTAGGAGTACTCCCAGCAAACACTAGCGAAGAGTAGGGTTTAAAAGTATTTGGTTTCCAAACTTTGCTTGGGCAGAACTCTACCTCAGGGATCGGGATCTGAAACGCCAGAGGGGAAAGAAAAAAAGAGAGGTAACTCCAGGAGTGAAGTTCCTTCCCTCAATGCGCCTGCCTCCAGGTCCTCAGCCATCACGGATGGGGAGTCTAGTCTCCCTGTTGGGATTAAGAGGACACGACCTTCCCCTTCAGGATGTTTAGAAACTAGGAAAGGAGGTCGCTGCTACAGCGTGCGCTGCCCGGGACCCCGGAGACCCTTCCCACCTGGCTCGCTCACCAGCAGCTGGACCCCTATGGGAAAGAGTCCGGGAGAGAGTCGGACAACCCTTCTCCAGCCCCGAGTCCAGCCCTGCCTGGTCACGTCCGGCCCAGGAAGCAGGGGGGGACCCCGACCCCGCACGGGAGCCCAATCCAAAAGGGGAGGTGAGGGCGCGGTCCCAGAACCCGGCCAATCTCCCCCTGCCCTTCACCTTCCTCAGGGCTCCAGGCGCGGGGCGGGGAGGCTCACCTGGCGGGGCAGTGACCCCCGGCTGTCCCGCGATGAGTCCCGCAGCTCCACTCCCGGCCACGCGTGGCCCCTCGAGCCCCAGCGCGGCCCCAGCACACACACAGCCCACCGCCAGCCGCGGCCCCAGCACCAGCTTCACTCACCGCCCGGCCGCCCGCCCCGGACTGCCTCCGGCCTCTGCTCCTGCAGCCAGGCTGGTCCGGATCCCGAGCCGGAGCCCCGCGCCCTAGGGCTGGGGGGCAGGGCAGAGGGGCCCGCCCCTGGGAGGGGCGGGGCGGGGCGGGGCGGGGACAGGCGGGCCCTGCCCCAGGGCAGCGGGGGGGGGGGCAGCCCGGCTAGACACCGCTGGAAGTTCTCCTCCGGGCTGGCACGCTGGAGCGCCCGGCCCCTTGCCCACCTCTGGAGAGGCCTCCGGGTCTTTGCCCCGGGCCGTGCCCACCCCGCTCCCAGCACGGATCTCCTCCCGCCTCTGCACCCTCCGCCCGGTCCCGGGCCGCCTCCCCCGCGCCGAATTCCCGAGGCTCTCCCCTGGTGTGGGAAGTCTTTCCCACCTTCTCTGCCCATCCCTCTCCTTCCTGTCGGAGGCGCTCCCCAGGACCACCTGGACACTGGGCTGCCGGGCGTCTGAGCCCTTCCCGGGCCCATCTCGGATCCTGGGACGCCGAAAAGCGACTGAAGGACGGAGCGGTGCCGCCTGACGCTGCCGCCCTTGTATACTTTTGTATACTTGTACAGCCACAAGCAGGCTTAAGCACCACAACTTCTCTGCCCCGCTCCCATCCAACCGACACACAGTTATCAGGCTTTTCCTATTGCCGTCCGTTTACCTACCGGGATCAGAAATGCTGGAGGGGAAAGAGAAAGAAAGGCAATTCCAGGCGGTAAAGGGTCCGAGGGCTTCCCTCTGCTCTATTCAGGTTGACTGTGAGGTTGGAAGGATGCTCTATAAATGTCAGGAAAAGCTCCCTGTCAGTGAAGGTGCTGAAGCCGCCAAGAGCATTTATTAAGCACCCATGGTTGTGTGCTAGACTCTTCGCTGCCTACTTAGTGGGAATATAAAGACAGAAATGAAGCTGTCATGGTCCTCCGGGAGGAACAACCTTGTGGGAAACAATAGGGACGACAATATTGTTATTCAGTGTTGTCATGTCCAGCTCTCCCTGACGACCTTCTTATCCGTGGGGTTTTCTTCACAAAGACGCCAGAATGGTTTGCCTTTACATCTCCAGTGGATTAAGGAAAAAAGAGGCTAAGTGACTTACCCACAGTCACACAACTAGCAGCTGTGTGAGGGGAGATTTGAACTTGGGTCTTCCTGACTCCAGGCCCAGTGCTCTATTCATTGAACCACCCAGCTGCCTCCAGGTATAAATATAAGTACAAAATATTACTTAAGTAACTTTCCCAAAGTAAATACAAGGTGATTTTGGTGAAGGTGGAGGAGGATAGAAAAGGTGCTTAAGTCTAGTTGAACTTTAAAAGAAGTTAGGGATTCGAAGAGATAGATAAAGGAGGGAATTCCAGGTATGAGACGCAGCCAGAGCAATTGCATGAAATTGTTTGTAGTAGTGGTGGTGCTGATGGTGCTTTTAGTGGTATGTAGTATTTTAAGTCAGGGACAGGAGAACAAAAGGGGCTTATAGAAGGGTCCACAGGCTGGGCCCCAGGCTCCCTTACCTTCTCTGATCCCTCAGATCTGGCCATGTTGGTGTCAGACTAGAGCCCTTGGGGGGCAGAGCCAAGATGGCAGAGTAGAAAGACTCACCTATGCTAGCTCCGAACCCACGGCCCATGGATTTCCTCTAAAAAGAACTCCCAACAAATTCTGGAACAGTGGAAACCACGCAGCAACATAGTGAAGGAGATTTCCGTTCCAGAGAGCCCTGAAAAACTGAGCCCAAAGGTCCATCGGGCCCTGGACGGGAGCGGAACCTGCCCCTGCCCTGGCCACGCGGCACTGAGAAGAGTGAGCAGATTCGAGCAGACTTCACGGAGGGAATCTCCAGCGGGCCGCGAAGGTCCCTCCACCCACAGACACACAGGTCAATGAGAGAGAAGTCTGGATGGACTGAGAGGGGAGCAGGGTGTCTCCAGGACTCAGGCCCCCTCGGGAGGCAGCAGATGCAGCAGGCAGGAGCTCGAAAGCACTTCCATTACAAAAGGTCTCTGCATAAACCCCCTGAGGGAACTGAGCCTGGGAGGTGGCCCTGCCCCCACCTGAGCACTTGATTTAATCTTACCCTGAATAGCAGCCAGGTCTGCCGCCAAAAGCCCTGAGGCTGGGGAGCAGCATTTGAATCCCAGACCCCAAGTACTAGCTGGGTGGGTCTGGAGGCAAGGTGGGGTGGAGAGGAATCTCAGAAGTCAAGTAACTGGCTAGGAAAATGCCCAGAAAAGGGAAAAAAAATAAGACCATAGAAGGTTATTTTCTTGAAAAAATGATTCCGCCATTCCTCTCTGACGATGAAGAGATCTGCTTACCATCAGGTAAAGACATAGGAGTCAAGGCCTCTGTATCCTAAACATCTGAAATAGGTATCCCATG
>CM053769.1:590251995-590354994 GCA_028658325.1 Potorous gilbertii | reverse complement strand
TTGTTTCTATTCTCTCTTTTGATCCTGTCCCTCCCCAAGAGTGTTGACTTCAAATTGCTCCGTCCTTCCATTGCCCTCCCTTCCATCATCCCCCCCCACCCTGTTTAACTCCTTCTCCCTCAATTTCCTGTGTTGTCAAAGTGATTTCTTTACCATGGCCATGTGAAGTATGTTGTACAAACATTTTCATTTCCATTTCATAGATGAGGGAAGTGACACATAGAATTATCAGAGGATCCTAGATTAAGAATTGGAAGGGGTGTTAGAGGGATCTTAGAAGGGATCACTTACTACAACCTCTTTTCCCATTTATTTATTATTTTAATATTATATTCTTGTTTTTGACTTTTATACTACTGTCACTTGCTTAACCTCACCCTTAACCCCTTCTTATAACAAAACTAAAGCATTATCCATAATCTACAACCTTCCTGAAGAAAGGTGGAAAAGGCCAATGGAGAGGAACAATGGATGTAGGACAGGAGGGGACCTCAGAGATCTAGTCCGACTCCCTTATTTTATAGCAGAGGAAACTGAAGTACAGAAAAATGAAGCAACTTGCCCACAGTCATAAAGTTAGGTACTGAAAGGTTTTATTATAATTTGAACAGAAGTCCTGTCTCCATGTCTAATGTTCTTTCCATTCTTTAATAGAAAAGTCACACAACTAGGAAGTGGCAGAATTGGAATCCCAATTTTAGATTTGAGTATATCCGAGTTTTCTAATTTCAAGAAGAGTGCTTTTTGTACTACATCACATGACTTCCTCCTTTATTGACATGAATTGACCCAATCTGAAAAAGTTCTTTTCAGTGATGAGTTCCTCAGGGAAGTTATGTCCATCTCTCCTTAGATTATGTGTAAAGGCATGCTTTTAAGAATTTTTAAATGAAATATCTTTCCTACTTCAGTGACATATAAGAAAATGGCTTTCATTATAGCAGATCGCTCCTGCAATAGGATAAGAACTCCCGCAATAGGATAAGAACAACTTACCTTAGGGGAAATCTTTCTATTTTTATGTGAGTAACTGTGCTTGATTACAACTCCATGGAACAGGATTCCTCACCCAGGATAAGCTGAAAATCACTTGAAATCTCTTCACCATGCTGATGAACTCAGTTTTTGCTAACTCAGACCTTCTCAACTTCCCCAGTTGGCGAGGGTCAACTCTTGTTGGAGCAAAAAACTCTTCCCACAGCCTTCCTTTATTCAGGTCGCAGATCAGATATTTTCTAGTGAGTGAAACAGCATGTTCCCCAGCTACCTACCCTGTAATGTTTCCCCTCCTCTCTTTTGTCGTGTTATCTTCCCCCAACTGATTGTTAGGTCCTTGAGAACAGTGATTTTCTTGATTTCTCTCCCCCTCCTTTTTCCTTCTCCTCTCACCCCTCTGGTTTCCCTCTCTCCCCCTCCCTTTGTCCCTCCATATAGTTAAATAGTATTCCCCCCCATTACATGTAAAAGCCATTTTTAGCTTTCATTTTTACAAGAATTTGAGGTCCAAAATTTTTTCCCTTCCTTTTTCCCTTCCCCTCCTTCAAAAATGGTAGGCAATTTTGATATAGGTTATACATGTACTATCATGCAAAATTTATTTCCATATTAGTCACAGGTATGAAAGAAAAAATTGATCAAAAGAAAAAAACATGAAAAAGAATAAAGTGAAAAAAATATGCTTCAATCTACATTCAGAGTCCATCAATTCTTTATAGATGTGGATACATAGTATTTTCCTTCATGAGTCTTTTGTACTTGTCTTAGATCATTGTGTTGCTGAGAAGAGGTTAGTCATTCATTCATGTTGATCATCACATAATGTTGATACTGTATACAATGTTTTCCTGGTCCTGCTCATTTCACTTTGCATCAATTCCTATAATTCTTTCCAGGTTTTTTTTTTGGGGGGGGGGGAATCTGTCTGTTCATTTCTTATTGCACAGTAGTATTCCATTACATTCATATGTCATAGCTTGTTCAGCCATTCCTCAAGTGATGGAGCATCTCCTCAATTTCTAACATTTTGCCACCATGAAAAGGGTAGCTATAAATCTTTTTGCTCATAAAGGTCCTTTTCCATTTTTTTATGATTTCTTTTGGATACAAATCTAGTAGTGGTATTGCTGGAGCAAAGGGTATGCAGAGTTTGGTTGCCCTTTGGGCATAGTTGCTCTCCAAAATGGTTGGATCAGTTCACAACTCCACCAACAGTGCATTAGAGTTCCAATTTTCCCACATCCTCTCCAGTATTTATCATTTTCCTATTTTGTCATGTTAGCCAGTCTGATAGGTGTGAGGTGGTATCTCAGAGTTATTTTGATTTGCATTTCTCTAATCAAAAGTTATTTAGAGTTATTCTTCCTATGTCTATAGATAACTTTGATTTCTTCATCTGAAAACTGCCTATTCATATCCTTTGACCATTTATCAATTGGGGAATGGCTTGTATTCTTATCAGTTTGAATCAGTTTTCTATATGTTTGAGAAATGAGGCCTTTATCAAAGATACTTGTTGTAAAGATTGTTTCCCCGCTTTCTGCTTTCCTTCAAATCTTGGTTGCATTGGTTTTGTTTCTGCAAAAGCTTTTTAATTTAATCTAGTCAAAATTATCTATTTTATATTTTGTAATGCTCTCTATCTCTTGTTTGGTTGTGAACTTGTAACTCAATTTCTCCTTTAAGCATTTAGATGCTATGCCACTTGGTGCATTTATGTTTAGTACTGATTACTTCATTGTCTATGGTACCTTTTAGCAACATGTACTTTCCTTCCCTACCATTGCTACTCCTGCTTTTTTATGTCAGCTGAAGCATAAAAAATTCTGGTCTAGCCCCCTGACCTTCATTTACTCAGTGTGTGTCTCTCTGCTTCAAGTGTTTTCTTGGAAACAACATATTGTAGGATTCTGGGTTTTGATCCATTCTACTATCCATTTTAATTTTATCCCATTCACATTCACAGTTATGGTCACTAACTGTGTACTTTCTTCCACCCTATATTTCCTCCTGTTTGTCCTCTCCTTTCACCTTTTCCTTCCTCAACAGTGTTTTTGCTCCTATCTGTACCTCCCCCTGATCTGCCCTTTGGGTTCCTACCCCTTCTCCACCTTTACTTAATTTCCTCCTGTCCTACTTCCTTATTGGGTAAGATAGATTTCTATATTCAACTGGTTGTATATATTATTCTGTCTTTCAGCCATTGAAGTGATGAGAGTAAAGTTCAAGTGATACCTGCCTTTTCATGTGAAATAATTGATCTCATTCTGCCTCCACTTTCCTTCTGTACCCAGTGTACTCCTTTCTCACCCCTTAATTATTTCTTTTTGGTCATTCCTTCAAATTCACCTTATGCCCTTACCTTCTTTCTCTGTATATTTCTTCAAGCTGTACTGTTAGTGATAGAATTTTTAAGAATTAGAAGTACCATCTTCCCATGTAGGGATATAAACAGCACAACTCCAATGAATCCCTTATGTTTTCTATTCCTTTTTTCGGCTTCTCTTGGGTCTTGATATTGGAGATCAAATTTTTTTGTTCAGTTCTGGCCTTCTTATGAAGGCTTGAAATCCTTTTTCCCCTTGAACTGTTGTGCCTAATTTAGCAGGGTGTAGGTGATTCTTGGTTGTAGTCCATAATATCCTGTTCCATGAGTTTCAGTCCTTTAATGTTGCAGATGCTAAGAAGTCCTGTATAATCCTGATTGTGGCCTTTCAAAATTTCAATTTTCTTTCTGGTCACTGGCAGTATTTTTTCCTTGACCTGGTAGTTTTGTAATCTGGCTATAATATTCCTTGGAATTTTTATTTTGTGATCTCTTTTTTGAAGTGATTGGTGAATTCATTCAGTGCCTATTTTGACCTCTGGTTCTAGGATATCCAGGGCAGTTTTCCTTGATAATTTCTTGAAAAGATGTTGTTCTTTTGATTATGGCTTTCATGTTAAATCTGTTAAATCTGTTAAATCTAATATTGTCTCTCCTGGATCTATTTTCCAGGTCATTTGTTTTTCCAAAGAGGTACTTTACATTTTCTTCTATTTTTTCATTCTTTTGAATTTGATGGATTCTTGATGTCTCATAGAGTCATTAGCTTTCCAATTCTAACTCTGAAGGAGTTGTTTTCTTCGGTTAGCTTTTGTCCTTTTTTTCCCATTCAATTGTAAAAGCTGTTGTTTTCTTCGGTGGATTTTTGTATCTCCTTTTCTGTTTGACCAATTCTGCTTTTTAAGTAGTTGTTTTCTTTTTCCAAGCTATGGGCTCATTCTTCATAATTCTCTTGCATCACTCGCGTTTCTCAATTTTTCTTCTACATCCCTTAAATGATTTTTAAGCTCTTTTTTGAACTATTCCATGAGTTCTTTTTGGACTTGAGACCACTTCCCATTTTTCTTTGGGGCTTTGCCTTTCAGTATTTTGACATTATTGTCTTCTGAGTTTTGTCTTGGTCTTCCTTGTCATCATAATAACTTTCTGTAGTCAGATTATTTTTTAAATTGTTTTTTGCTTTCCTTTTTTTGCCTTTTTCCTTTTTTTTAAAATTTGGACTCTATTCTTTGGTGGGGAAATGGCACTGTTTCAGACCTTGATTGTCTGCTTGGTGCTACATTAATGCTGCTCTGAGGCCCACAGGGGACCCTTGTATCTGGTGCTGCAGTGAAGACATGGGGTGAGGGGTGACTGGCGCTGCTGGAGGCTGTAGGGATGTGGCAGTTTGGTGCTGAGGTGGGGTCCTAGCGCTGGTGTCTGGTGTGTGTTGAGGCTAGTGTAGTGTTTCTGCATTTCCCTGAGGCTACACTGAAGCAAGTGGTGGTCTGACCTCTGCAGGCTACCAGTTCTTCTGGCTATACTGAGGCAAGTGGGATATCCAGGTGTTGGCTTGCTCTACCCAACTGGGACTCAGGACCCAGCCATGGCATTTTGAGGTGGGACTTGCTGGGACTCTTCCTGTCTTGTACTCCATTCCCCTTTTACTAGAGTGAGACTGATCTTCCTTGACAAGTTTCCAAGTTTTTTGGGTTTAAACCTTGTTTCACCCCTTTTGCCAGTTCTGTTGTTACAGAATTTGTTTTGGGGTGCTTTTTATTGTTCTTTGGAGGTGAATGTGGGAGAATTATAGTGATTTACTGCTCACTTCGTCATTTTGGGTCCTGAAAGTTGTCCTTCCATATATTAAAAACGATTTGAGAAAGGGCTTCATCAGATTGTCAGAGGTGTTGAAGACACACAAAAAAGTTAGGCATCCTTGGCCAAATCTATGGAAAAGGAGATGTTGAGCATAGAGGATTATCGATAGGCTAAAAACAAAAGTTCCACATTTTGTGGAACTGCTAGGTAAGCCTTTCACTTTACAGATTAAAAGAAAAGGAGAAACTGTAAAGAGTTATTCCTTGTTAAAAAGACTATGTACCTACTTTAGATTCTAAGTGTTCCATTTTTGTATTTTAACTTTAATATAACTTAGGTTCTGGTGTCTAGTCCTTTAGAATAACTGTTTCACTTAAACATGAGATCATTGAGCTGGGATAAGATCATTTCCTTTGGAACAAAATGAAAAGCTTTCAGTATTCACAATGAAAATGGGAGGAAATGTTGTAAAACATCATAAAATATCCAGTGTGATGTTGGTTGGATGGATCCCATGTTTGAACACCCGTGAGTTCTAAGCAAGCCACTCCTTGTCAGTGCTATGTAAAGGAACCGAATAGTTTTCCTGTAGTTTCATTGGGAAGAATAAAAAATATCTTTTTTTTTCCAGCTATGCATCACATTGCCTCAAGGAGTTAATTCTTATTGAAGAGGACAGTGCAGGAAAAAGAATACTGGATTAAAAGTCTGGATAAACCTGGGGTCTACTCTAGCTCTGCTATATGTCATCTTGTCCAAATCATTTAATGACTGTAGGATTCAGTTTTTCTCATAAGTTGATTGACATGATTCAATAGATTAGATTTGTAGTTAACAAATTTTTTGATGTTCAGACCTTTTTGTACTCCTAAATTATTTTTTCATAGAAATCTATCATTTATGTTTAAATTTTTATTTTATTTGTTTTTAGTTTTCAACCTTCACTTCTATATGATTATGAGTTCTAAATTTTCTCCCTCTCCCTCTCCCTGTCCAAGATGGCATGCAATCCAACATAGGAGATACAAATACAATCATATTCAACATATTTCTATATTAGTCATGTTATAAAGAAGAAGTAGAACCAAAGGAAAAAAACCATGAGAAAGAAGAAACAAATAAAAAGTGAAAATAGTATGTTTCCATCTTCATTCAGACTCCAGAGTTCTTTGTTTGGATGTGGACAGTATTTTCCATCATGATAGTCCTAAGTTATTGAGGATGCTTCCAAAGAAGAACTTTTGTTCGTGTGGGTTATCTCTGTTGATATTTACTGTGTTAGGCATTAACACATATTACTGTTATTATAAGAATAGTTTTGACTTTGAGGACCATCTAAAAGGAAGGGTCCAGAGGTCCCCAGATGACACTTGGAGAAGAGCTCTAAGGCTCCTTTTCATTGCTAAATTTTCAGACTTTTAAGTGGTTTGACTCATCATCAAAGAAGCATAAATGGAAAATCTGAGACAACAACCCTGAACTAACTAACAGTCCTTTTCAGTGCATTAGTTAGAGCATTATAATATATTTTTTATATTGTTTTATTTGCAAAAGAATTTAAAGAAAAACCGATTAAAATAAATTCTCATCTAGTTTGAGATATATGTATGTTTGTGGTGTATATATGGGTATGTATACATGTATATGCAGGGAAAGTATAGTAAGTCCATTTTACCCTTATTGTACGTGTACTTGGGGGTCATTATGAAGAGGGGCACAGGCTGACTGACTGTCTGCTTAGGAGCAAGGCATTGAGCTGTGTGGAAAGAAGAGGGAAGGGGAGCTTTATAAAGCTCACTCTTCTGCATAGGCCAAGCCTGACCCACAGGACTGGTTCTCTCTTCCGGTCCTTACCCCAGGAGAGCACATACCAGGCCCTGATTGTTAGGAACAGAACAGTGTGGTGTGGTGGACAGAATGCTGGCCTTGGCATCATTCGATGCATGGCCATGGGCAAGTCACATAACTTTTCTGAGCTCCTGTTTTCCTTATTTATAAAATGGCAATTACCTGTTAGACCTACCTGACCGGGTTGTGGTAAAGGTCAAATGAGGTAGTTTATGTCAAGTCCTTTGCAAGCTTTAAAGTGTTATATAAATGTCAGTTATTCTCTGGTGAGGCCTTCCCTTAGTTACTGAAAGGCATACTAAAGAAACTGTCCCACATTTCCAATTAGCTCCATGCTTAACTCCTTTAACTTCCTTAAGTCAATAAGCATTTATTAAGTACCTAATGTGTGCCACTGTTCTACATGCTGGGGATGCAAAGGCAAAAACAGCCCCTGCTGCCAAGGAGTTCACAGTGTAAACAGGATGCAACATGCAAACAATTATATCCAAATTGTAATTGGATTACGGAACTGCCGAAGGTGAGGCTATAGCTGTGACTTGAAGAAAGCCAGCGAAGATAGGAGATAAGGAGGGAGAGGATTCCAGGCATGGGGAACAGACAGTGAAAATTCCCAGAGTCAGGAGATAGCAAGTGTCACCAGATTGGCAGAGACATGGGAGGCAAGTTGGAAGAAGACTGGAAAGGTAGGAAGGGACAGATTACACAGGGCTTTAAAAGTCAAACAGAGGATTTGATGATAATAGGACTTCAGCACCAGAAATGTCTAAAGGGAATTTGAAGGGATCCTGTTATCTACAAAGAATTTGTACAACTTGTAACTGAGGGACAGGGAACAATCTTGTGCCAACCTTCCCTCTCCCCAGAGTTACACTGAGAAGCACCTGCGAGGGTCACCCATGTAAGAGGTTGGAACCTGAGTCTTACCAGGATTATGCACACAATTAAGCTGATTGATTTTAATGATGGGGGAAGTGGAGTGTCCAGAGAAGACACATTTGTTTTTAGAAAATTTCCCTCAGGCAGAATTCAGCTTTTGGGATAAAAGTCCTCTACCTGGGTTGTTCTAGGGTAGTACTGGGAGAAAAATGGTGTTATTGTTCTGGAAACTACTTGCCAGCTTAATCCAGCAATTGACTTTAATTATCCTAGAAGGTTAAACTGTTTTGAAAAAAAAACCACTTAAGT
This sequence comes from Potorous gilbertii, assembly GCA_028658325.1. NCBI lineage: Eukaryota > Metazoa > Chordata > Mammalia > Diprotodontia > Potoroidae > Potorous > Potorous gilbertii. The sequence continues at coordinate 590,346,836 of CM053769.1, read as the reverse complement.
GTTTGTTACCCCATTGACTTACCCTAATAAGAGTTCACATTTGTACAGTGCTTTAAGATTTATAAGGACTTTCCTTATAAGTCAACCCTTTGAAGTAAGCTGAACACATATTCTTGACCCCATTTTACACATGGGGAAACTGAGACCCTGGGAGCTAAAGTGACCTGCATTCTTCAATATTTCACTCTCTTCTTCCTTTCCTGAGTAGATTAGGAAGTTGGATCTTCATGAGCTTCTAGCCTCTATCTTTAGGTCTCTCTGTTCCACTCTTGTGGAATGTATGTTGATCTAGACTAGTCTCTTATGGAGTTTCTTTCCTCCTTTCCAAGATCATGAGTGAATTCTCTCTAATGTGAAGATTGAGCCAAGTGATATCTAAGCCCTCTTCACTTCCAATGTGGTGTTTCTTTGACTCTTTTTTTAAACTATTGGGCATTGACTTACTCTTTCCTGATCATCTTTTTGATGATGGCTCATCCATTTATTCCTTAATAACCTCCCTATCCTTGGCAGAGACTGAGCTTACGTTAGCTCTTAGTTCTCCAGTTCCCCTAATGGTGTCTCTTTGTCTCCTTTTTTTCCATTGGCAAGTGGGTAAGTCAGAGCCTCCCACTGGGCTTGTACTCTTCCGTCTGCATTTCCATTACTGATCCAGATTAATTTCTCTACACTCCTGGGACGGGTTCGGCTGGTCTTCCTAGCGTTGTTTCATACATTAATTTTTTTCTCAGGGATTTATTTCATTGTAAATTTGTTCATTATCCATCTGTCTATAAAGTGGAAATAAGAATACTTATATTGCCTACCCTCCATGGTTACAGAAGGATAGAATCACAGAATTTGAGGATTGGGGAAGGGACCCCAGTGTCTGTGTAGTCTATCTCATACACAAAAAGACTCCTCAGTATAACAAGTGGTCTTTTGTTGTAGGGAAAGTGATTTGTAAATCTCAAATTGCTAAAAATGTCATTTATTCAGTTAAATTCAATAAGCAAAAGTTCCTGTCTTCAAGCAGTTTACATTCTACTGAAAGGGCAGGAGTAGGGTGCAAAAGATACACATAAGAAAATACAAAATAAATGTAAAATGATTTTGTAGGGGATGTGTGTGAAGAAAAGTACAACCAAAGAGAAGGAATGACTTATTAGTCATCACATATAACAAGGAATATATGTGTGTGTGTGTGTGTGTGTGTGTGTGTGTGGAATAGTAGTAAAATTTGAGTATTGTGAATTTATGTAAAGCGAGAACAGTATCAATATGCACACATACACATGTGCACACATGCATATATATTTACGCACACTTATATACATACATGCACACATACATACACACACTAGATTGAACTAAGTCTTAAAAGGAAGTTGGAGATTCCAAGAGTTGAAGATGAGGGGAATTCTCATTCTAGGTTTGGGGTAGAGGGCAGACTCTAGGCAGTGGATGGATGGGATGTTATCTTTGGGGAATACCAAGTAGACCAAACATGAATTTTATTAAAACATTGACTTTTTGCTAAGTACTGCAATATACTAAAGCTTGAACCTTTCCTGTATCCCCATGGTATCACTAGAATTTCTCATTGTCTAATCAGCATTAGCAGGACTCCCAGCTACTCAGATAGAGAGATTTTAAAAATAAATTAGTAAGCTGTTTGGTGACTGAGGACTTTCCCAGTCTTTTCTGGAACTGGAGGTGGTGGTTGGGATGTGAGAGTAGCCAACCAGCAAATCATCAGACTTCATTTGAAGACTGCTTTTTCTTCCACAGCTATCTGCCAGGAGAGTTTGATGAATGGAGAATTATCTCTAAGTGACTATTAAACCTACATTGGTTTGTGGTATCTCCTGCCAGGATTTGCTTTCTTAGTGTCATCCACAGAAGTTGTCTTGGCTGGAACAGCCTGCCCCTGGCTTCGGACCTGTTCAGTAATTGTCTAATCTCAAATACTGCTCCTAGGTTTTCTGACTACCTTTGAGGCAGGACTGTGCTAGGGTGGTACCATTGTGGTTAATGTAAGTACCTCTCATAGAAGTAAGTTTAAAATCATCCCCACCTCTCTAATAGTGAAAGTGCTTTCAAGAGGACTCAGAATTATATTTTTTACCTGAACAGTGGAGTAACTTTCTTACTTTAAATACTTGAAGGCTCATTTTGAAATAGTTTCGTTTCATACAGCACAGATTTAAAATGAGCTGCTCTTAACAGGCTTGGAGGGGGAAAACAAAGGATGAAAACAATACTCATCTTTTTTGTGGGAAAAAGTGGATGCCATAGTAAACCCTCGTGGTTTGGGAGTGTGAGCCTCTCCTGGAAATAATTACAGAAACATGTATCCCTGAAAGGCAACATCTGGTGGAGATGAAGGCAGGCTGGCAGATGTTCAATCTAAATAAAATGAAGGTGATGTTGGGAAGGAAGAAATATATTGAGAACAGGACCAGTGCAATTTTCAGCTCTTCATGTGAGGAGACATGATTCTTTCCCCTTTGCTGGGGAAATTTCCAAGCTCCTGGATCTGCTCTTTCCTCCTCCAGTTCTTCCAGGAGACTCTTGGGGGGCAAGGTCAGGGTCATTTTTCTCTTTCTACTTAGTATGAGGGACATAGCACTTTCCTGTTTCAAGTCCAGTACTCCTTATTGTTCTGAATCTTCTGGTCGAGTCTTATAAATAAAGTTGTGGGGATCTACTGGAAATCTATCATGGTACAGAAAACCTCCTTTGGCCCAGGTAAGGAAGTATACTCATAGATGTCATGGATGCCTGGAACTGACTCCCTCCTTATGTCTACTTCTTGGAATCTCCCAGTTCCCTTCCAGGCTTAGTTCAGATTCCACCTTCTGCTTGAAAACCTTGTACTCAAAACTTTGTCTGTTTTGCTTATCTGTGTACATGTGTTTTCTTCTAGAGGAGTTGAAATTCCTTCAAGAGAGGGACTTTTCTCTCTTCAACCTGGACCAGAACCTAAGATTTGAACTTTCAGAATCTGTGCCTTCAGCTCCTGGGAAGGTTTATCTTCTCATGTATGGAGTCAAGGTTCTAGGGTCCAGCTTAGTTCATTGGGAACTGAATGAGGGCAAAATAGCCCAGTTAGACTTCTGTATCTGCTATCTAAACCCCAGATTGGAGTTCATGCTTTAGCCCCAACCAGTCTAACCATCTGCCTGAGGCCATCTTGCCACCTGTTTGCTAGTTGTCCTTGCCCTCCCTTGCTTTCTACTGCTTACTTTGGGCGCTACTCAGATCATCAGATCAGTAGTACCTTTGCTTCTTGAAAGCTCATCTTACCGGCCGTCCTGTGTGCCACCTTACCATCCCTGGAACTCTCCAGACCAAAACTTTCCCCTCCTCCACATCTTGACTTCCATTGAGCAAGAATTGCCTCACTTTTTTTATATCCTCAGCTCTTATCATACATAGTGCCCGGTCTGTAGTAAGCACTTAATGTGGAGGCTTTTTCATTCATCCAGAGCTCAGCATATTGCCTTGTTCTTAGTGGAGCATTTAGAGTTTATTGGCATGAATTAAAAGCAGAGGTGTGTGTGCTCAGCCCATGAGCACCGTGCATGCATGCTCTGCTATCTGACTTGACCACTCATCTACTTCCAAGAGCAATTTAAAATGTTGATTTTAGGCCCTTAGGAATGGCCTGTTCTCACTGTGCTTTCTTAAGGCTCTTAAGATACCTGATATTCTCATTCTTGCTAATGTTTCCCAAATAAACTCCTTCAGGAAACTAGAAGCAGGAATATTTTCCAGGAAAGTAGCATTTCAGCACCTCTCCCTTCCCGCTGATGCGTTTGGAAAATCTTGACTTGTTCATCCCCAGGCCCCAGCCCGGTCACGTCTTTCCCCCTTAGGTTAGCAGTGTCCTAATGGATGAAAAAAGCAGAGCAATTTCTTAATGGATTTATGGGCATTGTAGGTTAAAAATTTTTTTTTAAGTTTGTGAATGTGACTTGAAGCAAAGGATGCAGTTTTAGTAAATCAAACTCGTCAGAAATAATCTGTGGCCCAATTTCAGTGGAAAACCACAGCCTTTTAAATGAGCTTGCTGAAAATGCCAAAGCTATGGGAACCCTCATGAAAAGTTTTACAAAGAAGCAGCCTTTATGCAGCAAGATGTTCCTTTCTCTCATTCCTCAGAAGTAGGGCTGGGGTAGGGATGCTAGTGAGGGATGGGGAGTTGGGGTGGACCGATGGGAAGGAATAGGCGAGGAACACGAAGACAAAAGGAAAACTTGTCTCTTCAAGGAGTTCATGTATACCTATATTGTAAGGATACAAAATATATACCAAGTAGAAACAAGGTGATATTAGAAGTGGGGGTGGGGAAGGTCAGAAAGGATCCTGTAAAGGACATAGTTTTTGAGCCAAGCTTTAAAGGACCTAAGAGGATAGATGGAAAAGGGAGTTTATTCCTCGCATGGGAGACAGTCTCTGCTAAGACGTGGAGGTGGATAGAGATTGTCCTGTGTGAGGAGCAGTAAAATCGTCCAGTGTGGCTGGAAGGTAGACCCTATAGTCAGAGGTCCTGGATTCAGAGTTAGTTATTATTGCCTGATAATGGACAAGTCCCTTAAAATACCTGACATCTGTAAAATGAAGGGGTTAGATTAGATCAGGGCTCTTCTGTGGATAGGGTTTTTTTGGGGGGTGAGGGTGGGCATGGGAAAGGGTGAACTTGGATGACGAAAATTCCACAAAAGTAATTTTCCTGAAGGGCAGGTTTGAGTGTGTCACTCACCTCCCCAGTAAACTCTAGTGGGTCCCTATTAACTCCTAGGACAGATACTAACTCTTTGGTTTCATATTTAGAGTCTTTCACAGTCTGACTCCACTCCATCCTTCCAGGTAATATATATATATGTATTACTCCCCTTTATGCATTTTATTTTCCAGTCAGACTAGCCTGTTTCCTAGTCTGCTTGCTAGAATATTCCATCTCCTATCTCTGCTTTTGTGCAAGTTGTGTTGTCTTCCTTGCCTGGAATGTTAGTTTTCTCCAAAATTTGACTGGCACGCCCCCTTTCCTGCAAGAGGCTTTTTGGAACTTCCCCCAAGCTGCTAGTTCTTTCCCCTGAATCTGGAATTATCTTGCATGTCGTGTGTGTGTGTGTGTGTGTGTGTGTGTGTATTATATATATATTATATATAATATACATAATATACTTATTGATAAGTGTACATGTTGTTTTCCCGGATGGAACGAACTTTCTTTTGCTCCTTTTTTTCTTTTTAAAAATTTATTTATTTATAGTTTTCAACTTCCATTTCCACAAAATTTTGAGTTCCAAATTTTCTTCCCATCTCTCCCCTCTCCCCACCCCATAATGCCGTATTTGCCCCTTTCCCCATTCTGCCTTTCCTTCTATCATACCCCACCCTTCCCTTATCCCCATTACCTCTTTATTTCCCAATTGTATGCAAAAACAATTCTCAGTATTCATTCCTAAAACGTTTGAGTTCCAACTTCTTTCCCTTCCTCCCTCACCACCCTCCCTCCCCACTGAGAAGGCAAGCAATTCAATGTAGGCTTTATATATGTAGTTATGCAAAAGACTTCCATAATAGTCATGTTGTGAGAGACTAACTCTATTTTCCTCCATCTCATCCTACCCCCCATTTATTCTATTCTTTTTTGACTTTGTCCCTCCCCAAAAGTTACTTCCCTCCTCCCATTTGCCTTCCCTTCTATCATCCCCTCCACCCCACTTGTCCCCTTCTCCCCTACTTTCCTGTAATGTAAAATAGATTTTCATATCAAATTGAGGGATCATGTTATTTTGTCTTTAAGTCAAATTTCCTCTTTAAGAGAATAAACTTCACTTTTTCTCTCTCACCTCCTCCCTTTTCTCCTCCATTGAAAAAGCTTTTTCTTGACTCTTATAAAAGATAATTTGCCCCATTCCATTTCTCTTTCTCCTCCCAACATATTCCTCTCTCACCCCTTACTTTTATTTTTTAGATATCATCCCTTCTTATTCAACTCACCTTGTGCTCTGTGTGTGTGTGTGTGTGCGCACGTGTGTGTGTAATCCCTCCAGCTACCCAAATATTGAGAAAAGTCTCAAGAGTTGCAAATATTATCTTTCCACATATGAATGTAAACAGTTCAACTTTAGAAAGTCCCTTATGATTTCTCTTTCCTGTTTACCTCTTCATGCTTCTCTTGATTCTTGTGTTTGAAAGTCAGATTTTCTATTCAGTTCTGGTCTTTTCATCAAGAATGCTTGAAAGTCCTCTATTTCATTGAATGACCATTTTTTTTCCCTGAAGTGTTATACTCAGTTTTGTTTGCTCCTTTTTCCCCTTCAACATTCATATCAATTTTGTTGCTCCCTGTATCTTTGGGCTGGTAGGAACCTTATGGAATGTTAAGAAGACTTTGTTTCAAATCTTGCTTCTGACATTTATTAGCTATGTCACCATAGGTAAGTCATTTAATCTCTGAATTTTTTGCCTTATAAAATAGGGATAAGAATACTTCTAATACCTACCTCAGGCCCAGGTAAGCTTAAATGACATAGTGTATGTAATGTTGCGGTTCAGTCTTTTTCAGTCATTTCTGACTCTTTGTGACCTCATTTGGGCATTTCTTGGCAAAGATACTGGAGTAGTTTGCCATTTCCTTCTCCAGTCCATTTTACAGATGAGGAAATTGAGACAAAGAGGGTGAAGTGGCTTGCCCAGGGTCACACAGCTATTTGTATTTGAGGCTAGATTTGAACTGAGGAAGAAAAAAGTCTTTCTGACTCCAGACCTGGTGCTATATCCACTGTGCCCATATATGTAAAGGATCTTGTAAACAGAAAGTACCATATCAATAGCAGTTATTATGAATAATCATAACATAACTTACAAAGTACTTTTCTCAAAACTCTAAATATTATTTTGCAGATAGGGAAGTTGAGGGTTAGAAAGTTTGAAGTGTCATTTGGCATGCCTTTATATGTGTGTATAGTTATACTGAGATCCAAACCCGGGTCTTTTGATTCCAAATCTAGTTCTCGTTCACATATATTATGCTACTTCTCCATCATCTTGGCTTGATCTCCTATTTTACTCCCATTATTTAAGACACCTTCACTTCCCCTGCTAGCATTAGATAACCTAGTTAATCTTGGTTTTTGTCTGTACTCTGCTTTTCTCATGGTTTAATTATCTTAAACTTTGTCTGTCCAAACCAGAATCTGCTCCCAAATTCAACTTCTGCTTACCTGTCTTGCCCCTTGAATGTCTGTATAATGTTTTGCCATTTCTTTCGCAAACTTTTAACCTTGTTTTCTTTTAAAGGAGGTCAAAGGTGGGGCTCTTGATGAGTACGGTGGGTGAGGTTAGCAAGGTGGCTAGCTCTGTTTTCCTGGAGGGTAAAGACCTGGGATGACCCAGAGAAGAAGATTCCTTAGCCAAGATGAAAGTTACTTTGTCCTTTTCTCCATAACTTCCTTCCCCTTTCCCCAGATGAAACTAATTTTTGCTTCACTGCACTGAAAAAAGATGAGGGAGGAGGCCCTGTGAAACTTTTTTGTTCAAGGGTGGCTACTAGACAAAAGCCATGGTGAGCATTGCTCCCTCCAGTCTATGTTTAGGAAGTTTTTTGTCGGAAGGAACTTTTACTAACCATTTCTAATGGGCTGCCTCAAGAGGTAGTGATTTCTGTGGGTCTTCAAGCTAATACTGGTTAACCATTTTCTGGTGGAGTCTGAGAGGAGATGCATGGATTGCATGAGAGGACTTCTTCGAACCCTTCCAACTTATTTTTTATAATCATTTTTGCTTCCTTAGGGAGGTAGACAGTATTCCCTTTTAAGATATAAAAGAAAGAGTGAGGGGACAGAGGCATCAGGTTCTTGTCTAGAAGGGAAACATGGAGAACTGGTCACAAGTTGTTTTATCTCCACGAGCCTCAGTTTCTTAATCAGTAGAAAGATCATAATAGCATCTCTTCTGCCTACCTGCCGAAGGTGTTGTGACCCAAATAAATTTGGGCTATTGTTGTCATTACCACTGACTGTATCACTTGGTGTAGTGGCCTCAGGCAAATGGCGCAATCTACTCAGACCTTAGTTTCCTCATTTACAAAGTATGTTTAATGATGCATGTTAAAGGCACCAGATGGTGATGATCAAGGTCAGATGAAATGTACTATGTAAATCCAACTTATCATTAATTTGTTTGCTCAATTATTTACCAGAGTTGTATTCTGAGTTGGTTATGGGATGGGAACAGAATCTGGAATTCTTCCCCTTCTTAAGACAAAGTCCCTCCTAATTATAGGCTACTTTATAGGTTATTTTGAAGGTTACTTTTCCCTGGTCATATTTTACTTTTGTTTCTAATTATTTGATGGGGACAGAATAGTTAAATAGTGGAGTAATTAACTTAATGTGAGCAAAACGTACTGCTACTTAGGCCTTCTCCTGGAATGCAGGGTGAAATAGTTTTCTTTTTAAAAGAAGAGTTTTCTTATGATTACCTTAGCACTTTGAAAGCCAAGTTTTAACTTTATAAAAATGTGGCCCATGGCCTGAGAACCCACCTGAAAATAAGAATTATTGTAATCTGATATAAATCGTCAAGGTAAGACGTAAGATTTTAGACCTATAATGGTGAAAGAAAAATACCTCTTCTTTTCTGATTTTTTTTTGTTTGTTTTTGCTACTTTCTTATGTGTACTGCAACTCTCTTTGAATTTTTCCTCCTCCCTCCCAAATACCTTTAGAAAAGAATATGCAAAGTAGACCCCAAAGCTCATCACAGCTGATTGACTTTTTCAAGTGCAAAAATCAAAATTCCTTTCTTGGTATTAATTTTTTCCAGGTTCAAGTTTTCTTACAGAAGAGGTATGAGATATTATGCTAAGTTCCACAAAATGCAACTTTCATCCTCCAAGGAGGTTGAGATGAAGGTAGTGAGTTGGAGAGAAGCTGTTCAAGGGATCTGGGAAAAAATTCTATGATCTGGCTCAAATCCCATGAAAAATAGACTCATCAGAAAGGAAAGGCTATCTCAAATATTCATTTTGCATAAACAACTAATGGTGAAGTATGCACTTGGACATGCTTATTTTTCTGGAGGTCGGATGAAAGATGGATAGGATCATATTTTTAGAGCTGGAAAGGACCAACTCCTTTTTTTTGCAGATGGAGAAACTGAGCATATGAGTCACTTGCCCAGGATCATACAGCTAGTAAATGTCTGAGGCAGGATACAAACTCAGATATTCCTAATTCCAGATTCAGTGCTCTCTCCACTACGTCATGTGACCTCTCTCAGAGTCTTGAGGAGTTACTTTTCTCTGTATCCTGATACCATCAAAGAAATCTGTGCACATGCAAATTCATAAGCTGGGATAATTATAGAAATATCTTTGATAGAAGACCCCCCTCATCAGCAGTTCACCAGAGGATTTAATTTAATCTCTTTTTCCTAATAAGCACTTGCTATTTTCCTCTTTGAAATGACAGAATCCATTATGTAGGAATTTCTAAAAAGAAATGTTAAGTAATCATAGACCTCAAGTGTGTGGCTCTGAGATGCTCCTCCAGTTCAACAGGTGAATTTTGTCAGGACACATTCTTAAACTCTACAACCAAGAGAAGCAGTGTTCTTGAAGTCACATTTTTGCCTTTTGCCTTATTTCAATTTTAGCGCTTGAAGGACTAGAATTTAAGAATACCTTGAAGGACCAAGCTATATCAATTGAAAATGTCATTTTTGAAAATCTGTAAATCAAAAGAAAATAAAAGTTGTAAAACAAAAATGTTTATTTCAAAGTAGAACAATAACATTTGCTAGAGCAGTAACACAGTAAACATTCGAAGTAGAACAACAGTATTATAGTGTATCTGTACAGATAGAAAAATTTTAGTAAATTATAATATAATTTTAAAAAATTATGCCAATTGGCTTCCTTAGTGTTGGAGGGGGCACGTTTAGGGAGGGGAAGACAATGTAAGATCAACCAGCAAATTATCTCTACTTATATAGAACAAATTTATGGTATTTCACAAGGCATTTCCCAACAAATCCCCTTTCCAAATATATCCACAGAAAAAGATAGTTTATTATTTGTTTCCAGAAAGAAGGACGGTGTCCTTCAACCTTGATAGCGTGATGCTCATGGAGTCTATTGTATTTGACTGGAGCTTATCTCCCATTGCCTTTGTTTAGATTGTATTCATTCCCTATATTGCTCTTTTGGCTCTCCTTTTTTAAAAAAAATTTATTTATTTTTTATTTTTATTTTATTTTTTTAAGTTAAATTATTTTATTTATTTTCAGTGTTCTACATTCACTTCCATATATCTTCAAATTTTTTTTACCTCCTCCCTCATCCCCTCTCCCTTCCCCCTCCTTCCCCAAGATGGCATACAATTTTATATAGGTTCTACACATATATTCCTATTAAATACATTTTCACCTGTTGCATGTTGCATACATGTTGCATAAAAGAATTAAAATGAATGGGAGGAATCATGAAACAAAACAAAACATAATACAAGAGAAAATGGTCTGCTTCCTTCTGTGATCGAATTTCATAGTTCTTTCTCTGGATGTGGATGGCATTTTGCCTCAAGAGTCCATTGGGAATTTTTGAAGTCCTTGCATTGCAATGAAGGACTACCAGAAAAATTCCTCACACACTGTGGTTGTTACTATGTACAAAGTTCTCCTGGTTCTGCTCCTTTCACTCAGCATCAGATCATATAAGTCCTTCCAGGCCTCTCTGAAGTCTTCCTGTTCATTATTTCTTACAGAACAATAGTACTCCATTACATTCATATACCACTATTTATTCAGCCATTCTTCAGTTGATGGGCATCCCCTTGATTTCCAGTTTTTGACCACCACAAGGAGAGCAGCTATAAATATTTTTGTACATGTGGGACCCTTTCCCATTTTTATGATCTCTTGGGGATATAGTCCTAGAAGCGATATTGCTGGGTCAAAAAGTATGCACATTTTTGTATTGGCTTTCCTTTCTTCACTCTACATCCCTTCATGTTGTGAGATAGCCCAGTGTAATAGAGAGAGCTGGCCTTGAATTCAGCAACACCTGCCTGGCTTTTTAAGTCGTGACTCAACACATCCTGACCATGTGTGATCCTGGGCAACACATTCTCAGTATTCTGGGTAATTCTTTTAATACTATAAGTTGTCCCTCCATTTTTCCCTTTCCCTCAGTGAATTTGCCTCATGTGTAGGAAATTATAGTTAAAGTTATGACTGTTAAGGCCTCTCTGAAAGTTGACTGAGTCCCAACCTGGCTTCCCACTCAGGTGTTTACACTGGACACAGAATATCTCAGGATAGTATAATCAGGGAATTCTTAGAATCCTTTTCCAGTAAGAAGAAGGACTGAGTGATTCACTGTCAAATACAGAGGTGTCATCTAGCCCTAATTTCCACCTTGTGACTTCACAGTGAAAATACGGTGCAGCCTTGATTATGGGCACATGCCTTCTATAGATGCAGTAAAGTCTGATCTGACAGCTATAAAGTAAACAAGAAGTTAAATAGAGAACTTTGCCATAAATAAGTAACATTAGAATAATGCCTTGTTACTCAGTAAAGTTAATAAAGGTGCTATTTAGTATTTTCCAAACTCAGCGTTCTACTTAAATATAAGAGATACTAGCTAAAATGCCTGTAGAAGACTGATTATGAGCCATCAATGGGACTTGGAATAGAATCTGGCAAAACTGTTTTTAAGATACCTTTTTATAAATGCTACAGTGAAACTATGGCACCTTCACAGCCTTATGTTCCATATTAATCTAGATATATTAAACTAATACAAATTTCAATACTTATTAGGTAAAGAGAACAATTGATTAAATAAGATTTGTATCCCAAGTCACTGTTTTGTACAAACTACTCACACTGTATAGATAGTGGTAGGAACTGTCACTTTCCCCAGTTCATTTTCTTCCTGCCCCAGAATGATTCCATCCACTTCACGTGTCTGTGCATGTGAGTGATGATGCCTTTGGATAATGGTATTGTTATTATGGTGTAGAGAGGTAGAAGAGATTAAATTTTAGTAGGTAAGAGATTCTTTTCTGTCTGCTCCAGGAAGGACCAAATATTCCTTGACTGAAACTACAATAGATCCAAAGGGAAGCCAAGTGTTCAGAGAGTAAGTAAGTAGGTTGTAGTTATTGAAAGAGATTTAGCCAATTAGACTCCGGGAAGTAGGAGCAGTATAATTCATCATCCCACATGTACTGTAGTATTTTCACTTTTAATGATAACAAAGAATTGGAAGCAAAATGGGTGACCATTGATTGGGAATGGTTAACCAAACTGTGGTACATGAATATAGTACATACACTATAAGAAATGGTGAATATAAGAAACATTATAAGTAAAGGAGCAGATGTAAACTGACACGAAATGAAATAAACAAAACTAGGCAAACAGTGTGATTTCGTTGTTTAGTCATTTTTGTCGTCTGACTCTGTGACTTCATTTGAGGTTTTCTTGGCAAAGATATTGGAATAGCTTACCATTTCCTTCAGCAACTTATTTTACAGATGAGGAAACTGAGGTAAATTGGGTTAAGTGATTTGTCTAGAGTCACATAACTAGTAAGTGGCTGAGGCTGTGTTTGAGCTGAGGAGGAAGAGTCTTCCTGACTCCAAGCCTGACCTTCTATCTATTGTACCACTTGACTGCTCCCAACTGTGCATGGATACAACAATATAAATGGAAAAAATTACAAAGATCAAAAGTAGATTTCCCTGCAAGTGCTGTGAAATTGTAATGACCAAACTTGGTCCAAAAGAAGAGATAAATATGAAACTGCCCTTCTCTCCCTCCTTTGAAGAAGTGAGAGACAAGAGACATTGAACACTGCCTATAGTAGTGGGGACTTGGTGGATATGCCAGTTGGTTATGTTGTACTGATTCCTTCCACCTTGCCTTGTCTCTTGCATTTTGGGATCCTTATTATAAAGGATGGCTCTCTGGACTTGGGGAGAAATATATTGGGAAATTAGGTGATATATATAATTCCAAACTTCACAGTTGTTGCCATTCTAACAACAGTTATTAGGGATCAAGGGAATTGTACCTTTTAAGATTTGTTTTTGCCAATTGCCTACCATGGTAACAGACATATCCTGTGTTTGCTCAGTCAGTATAATTTTGATTCATTCTTTGATCATTTTCCGTTGCCCTTCAGAGACACCTTTTAATCTAGACTCCTTCCTCACCCTGGTGCATTTCCTAGAGTATTTACCACAGTTTGCCTTATTAAGAGGTACTTGCCATTCTCTCCCTTCTTTCCTCTACTCCCAATGAGAAGATACTCAATGACACATTTCTTTCATCTTAAAATTTCGTGTACATAGTAGACCACCAATACAGATGTGCTGAATGAAGCAGTATGGTGTAAGTGAAATTGTGACTTTTGCATGGCCTCAGTTTCTTCCTACATAAAACATAGTGGATGGATTAAATGATCTCCAGCCTCAAAAATAGGCTTTAAAATTGATTGTGAGTGAATCCCTGGCAATCTTACATAAATGCAGTTTCTTCTTAATTGAATATATAATAACCATCAATATTTTCCCTTACACTAAATTAAATTAACTTCATGTCATTTCTCCTTGCCTTCATTTCTATACCTGATTCCATCTTTCTTCTCATTTTTCAGTGCTTGCTTCTTGCCTTCAATCTCCTTCAGTGAAAACTTGCCTTTCATTGCTTCTGCTGGTTTAATCCCTATGCCTGGAACAGCCTTACCTTTCACATCTGAAGAAAAGTTACTCCTACAAGTATTATTTGTGGATTTTTAGGCTGATCAACTTGTGAGGTAGAGAGTTAGATGAGCATTTCTGATCTATTCTTTGTTCTTTCAGGGACCAAGGGGATAGGATGTTTGCACCATCAGTGCTTTTTCTCCCCATAGGTATCACTTTGTATGCTTTAAAATGCCGTATATCAATAATGAGTTATTGATAATATTTCTATTATCAGTGTTATTTTGTTTTGGCCTAATGGTATACAAGAAACTTTAGGTTAGGTGTCAAAGTTAAAGAATAGTATTTTAGCCAATTGAATTTTAACCAATTTAATTGAATATTAGCACACCAAATTGAAAAAAGTCTTGGTTTTTATTTTTGGAACATAGAATCATAGAGTGTTATGGCTAGAATAGACCTTCTCTATCATCTGTATCAGGGCTTCTTAAACTTTTTCTAATCAAGACCCTGTCAGTGCTTCTTAAACTGTTGGTTGAGACCTCATGTCAGCTTCATTTGTTTGATTGCTAGGGACTTGAGAATCAGAGAGATGTAGTGAGTTGCCAAAGGTCATGCAGGGGGATTTCTGACCTGAACCCAGACTTCAAGTCTAGTCCAACTGCCTCTCTATCCATATTCCCTTGTGATTCTTCAGTTCTCTTTTCCCTTCCTCCATCCTCACCCAAATCACACACCTTTTTCAATTTTTAAGCATGTTTCTACTCTTTTTCTTATGGGAGAAGCTATCTGCAGGACATAAATTATCACCTCTTAGGTCACATTGACACCCCTCTCTATTTGTATTGCTTTCTGAGCATGGGTCACTGTAGCTGTGAGGTTAAGCTAGTCATGCATGGGAACAGAAAGAGATTTTCACCTGCCCCTGATGACTTTTTAGTGAGAGGCTTTTTTCCCCTCCCCCTGGTATCTGACAACGGAGGTGCATCAAGTGAAGGAAATGAGCATTTCTATCTAGTATGGCTGTCCCAACAAACTAGAGGTATCATGTTGAATAGAACATTACTGATGGCCCAGATGCTAAGGCTGTACCTTCTCATCTATGTGGCTGCTGGTGCGGCTTTTATAAAGAGGTTGGAAATCAGGAAATGACATTTCTTTTCCTGTGTCTCTTCAACCAGGATCAGGAATGCTATACACTGTGAACCAAATGAGAAAAGAAACTCATGGTGGAGCATAGCAATGAGAGATAGCATGTCCTAGTGGATGGAGAACCTTCCCCCAGAGGCAGGAAGACCTGAGTTGCTGACCCTTCTGGGATGCTTATTAATTGTGATCAGGGGCCAGTTTCTCCATACTTACTGTCTGAGAGTAGGAGGTACTGGAGATCAGCTGATCTGCATCCATGGAGGGAGTTTATACACCTGGAAATTCCCCACACTGATAAAATCTTTAGGTCTGGATAAAAAAAATTAGTAACTTTCTATGGCTTTAGTGAAGCCTTTGTTCCAGGTGATCACCTTCTTGCTAACCTTTTCTCTCCAGGTTTTCCTGAGGAGTAGGATTCTCCTCCTGCTTATCTCTCCTTTTTTGGATCCTTATCATCATCTTGTAGTTAACTGTGTTGGGCGGGGACGTTCCCTTTGCTTCTGTCCTCCCTCTGTACTACCTTGATGATCTCATCAACTCCTATAGTTTCAAGTCTCCTTTCTATGCAGATGATTCTTCTTATCTAGTCTTGATCTCTCTCTTGACCTCCAGTTTTGCATCTCCAGTTGGCTTTTAGACATGGAACTGGATGATCTCTCAACATCTTAAACCTCAATATAACAAAACCTGAGTCTTTGTCTTTCCCTTCAAATGCTCCTTCTTCTTTTCTGTTAATGAAGAAGGTACTTGTTAAGGGTACCACCTTCCTTCTTAGTCTCCCAGGATAAAATCAAGGTGTCATCCTCAACTCTTCATTCACCCTTCATATACAGTCTCTATTTAAATTTTGTTGTTTCCAGCTTTGTAATATCTCTTTTATGTGGTCTTCTCTCTTTGGACACTTCTTCTACTTTGGTACTGGATGCCATTATCTCACACCTTGACTGTTGGCAATCTCCCTGCCTTGTCTCTTCTTACTCCACTCCATCCTCCTCTCAGCTGTTAAACTGATCTTCCTAAAATGAGGTCTGACCATGTGTCACCTGTCCCACCCCCTTTCAGTAAACTCCAGTGGCTCCTCATCACCTGCAGAGAGCAGAAGTAAAATCTTTTGTTTGGTATTCAGAGCCTTCGTATCCTGCCCCTTTCCTCCTTTCCCAGTGTTTTTGTACCTTGTCCCCCTCCATGATTGATTCAGTGATTCTGGCTTCCTTGCTGTTCCTTGAACCCAATCTCTACTCCAAACATTTTCACTGTCTGTCCCCATGCCTAGAATATACTCTCTCCTCATGTCTGTGTCTGAGCTTCCCTGGCTCCCTTCAGATCTCATCCCAAGGATTACCTTCTGCAAGAAGTCATCTCCAGTCCTTAATTTTATTGACTTCCATCTAAGAGTTTGCCCAGTTTATCTTATCTGACTTATTTTATATATTTGTTTGCATATTGCCTCCCATATAAGACAGTCAACTCCTTGATAGCCGGGGCTGCTGTTTTTTGTTTTGTTTTGGGTTTTTTTGCCTTTCTTTGTATTCTCAGCAGTTAGCACAGTGTCTGATCCATAGTAGGTGTCTGATCCATGCTAGCTGATCGACCATCATATATACTCAGTGGGTATATATTATGAGTACCATTTAATAGAAGAAAGAACCTGGGGTTTGGAGAGGATTTGTGACTCATCCAAAGACAGACAGCTGGCTTGTGGTAGAGTCATGATCTGCACCCAGCTCCCTCCTGACTTCAAGGCCAGGCCTCTATCTCTTGTTGCTGGCTATTGCTTGGTTAGATTGGGTTGTAAGATAGCACAGTTCTTTTCTTTGAAATGTCATCTCACTTCTCAGCTGAGGTGGTGTCCTTGGGAGTATTATATACACAAAGGAAAAGCACGATGAAAACCTTGGGCTGGGGTATAGGATGTCTTCTTATCCCTTAACTCCCAAGATTTTAGCTTTCCCTGCTTACATGCAGTGACTTTCTTTCCAGAGGGAAGCGGCAGCTCCTGACAGCTTGCTTGTTATGGGGCTTTTGAATCTGGGACGCATGACCTTGTGCCTGGGCTTGTCCAGAACATGCCTAATTAGAACACATTGGGCCAAAACAGCCTTGAAGAAAAACAGGAATGACTTAGAAATTCAAATCCTAACTTCATGGACTGTTAGAGTGGGAAGGGACTTTAGAGATTACCCTTTTTTTTTAAAGTTGGAATGTCTTAATTTAAAGCAAACGTGACTTTTTTCCTTTTCCCTTTAAATTCTCCCCACCCGCCATGAGCTCCCTTGAAAAGGTGGTTGTGAAGGGTTTTTTTTTCTCATTTTGCTCCTCTCTGGGCTGTTTTTTTTTTTCCCCTTAAAGTGCCAAGATAAGTGCTTTTAGTTTTTCTAGGCAGTTTCTCACATATTACTCTCCTTTGCTATGCATATCTGCTCACATAATACATGGAAGTCAGTTGTTATTGCTGTGGATAAAGCAACCTGGGAAGTGGGGGAAGTCTATGGAACCTAACCCTATAGACTTCTCTTATTTTCTTTTAACCAATTAGCTGTTAGGAAGGGATTTCCTTTCATTGTCCTTCTCTGGTTTCTTCCTTTTCCTCTTTTCAGTTATTTTTTGGCCTTTCCTACTGTTTGAGGACTTTTCATGATCACATTCTGGCACCTGACCTGACAAGAATGACTTTCTCCTGCTTTCTTGCTCTCATTTAAAGAGAGAAATAAGCAAGATGAATTTAATCAAGCACTTACTTGATTAGGAGGAAGGGACCTAAATCCATTTCAGGATTGGCACTGGGAACTAAATCCATGTCAGGATTGGCACTGAGCAATTCAGTTCAATCCAGCAAATGTGTTGGATGCATGCTACCTACATGGAATGGGGTTAGATGTTGGGAATTGTAGAACTAAAAAATCAAATCAAAATGTCTCTTTCCCTCAAAGTGTGTATATTTTTTTAGGAGGAAGTGGTTTACCTTACACATGTATAAATATAGGGTAATTTGTTGAAGGAGAAAGAGGTCAAGTAACAGAAAGAATGGGATGGAACCGTGGAAGGAGCCACTCTCTGAGCTGATGTTTGAGGCAGGGTAAGGATTCTGTGAGGCTGGGGAAGGGATGCAGAGATTGGAGCCTGTACATAATTACGTTTCTCCAAATACAGGGGAATGAATGGGTGTGCTTCTCCTATCTCTAATTTGTGTTACATAGTTGTTTGCATATTGTTTACTGTTAGACTGTTAGACTGCTAGCTATTTGAGGGCAGGGATCATCTTTTGTCCCTTTTTGTATCCCCAGCACTTAGCCCAGTGCCTGGCACATAGTAGGAGATTAATAAATATTGATTGATTGATTGTTGGAGGTTGTAAAGGTCCCAGAGAATTCTCTTAGGGTCTCTGGACACACTGGAACTAGCTCCAGTCTCATCCTTAGACAGGAGCTGGGATGAGGAGCATCTAGAAAGTTCCTACCATTCACTCAATTTCAGATATCTGGGGAACTCTTTAGTACCTTTGGATCACTGAAGAATGTCATTTTGCTCTGGTGTAGGCATAGGACCACTAAGGACTCTTACTGGGTGGGAAGAGTACAGAAAATGAATGAAAGCAAAAGCATTTGTTAAGTTCTCACTATGTGCCAGATGCTTAGGCAAGTGCTGGAGGTACAAATACAAAAAGTAAGACAGTTTCTGTTCTTGGGATCTTATATTCTAATAAGGAGAAACAACATATGCAGGACTGGTGGCAATAGAAGGGGATTTTGGTCTGAGGGAGTCACAAGAAAGGTGAGTTACTTGACAAACCTTTTCCAGAGACACTGATAGTACTGACTTACTTTCTGTGCCTAGAGCAAAAGATGGAAATTGGGGAGGCGGTTATGGGACAAGTAAGGTGCCAAGGCAGACGGCTGGATGGGGGCATGTGAAGCACAGTCTAGGACAGAGGTGGTAGATTTCTGCTTTACTCAGTCCCCAAGCAGGATGATTCAGCCCTAAGAGGTGAAGTTAACTTCCCTCAGAAATAGTGGCATGGATTCAAGAGGTCTAGCACAAAGGGTAATGGTTCAGATAAGGAGAAGCAGGACAGCTGTGTCAGGACAGATGGCAAGCTGGAAAATAAAATAATTGGAGCTTATCTGAATACCTTTTATAAGCTGAGATTACTCTGAGGAGGACCCCTGTAAGAGAGCCCAGAAATAGTCCTGTTTCTATAATTTTCCCCGTTTGTCATTGTTCTTAACTTGTGATCTGTTAGCTGAACAGTGGCATTGAAGTCCCCATGTGTTCAGATTCAACATAAGTTCAATGTCAGGAGGTTAATATTTTACGTGGCAGGAAGTGAGGGTAAATTCAGCGTTCAGTATCAATGGGAAGCAATTGTAGGGTAGCTACCGTGCTGAAATGGACAATTACAGTCAAAAGTGGGAGGGGAGTAAGGACCCAAGTTCACTAGTTGGTTCAGGTGAAGAAAAACAAATCGGAAATGCTATAGTGTTACACCTTCCTGTGTTTGGACCAGAGGAAATGAAATGGTTGTGTCAGAAGAGCAGGAAAAGTGATTATGGAGTGGGAAAAATGGAACCAGGCTCAAATGCTTCAGTAGTACTGTTAGAAACCAAGCAGCTGTGGTCTAGGTAATGGGTGTGAAGAGGGAGATAACTATCAGCTTCCTCTTCTGGAATGAAGGGAGTGTGGTAAGGTACGAAAGAAGATGTGAGGCTTGCAACCTATGTGGCGTGGGGCAAATTACTTAACCTTCCTGGGTCTCAGTTTTCTTCTTTGTAAACTGAATAGATTGGTTTTTGGGGCAGCTAGATGGGACAGTGGATAGAGTACTCAGCCTAGAGAGTTAGGAAGACCCATCTTCCTGAGTTCAAATGTGACCTCAGGTATTTTACTGGCTATGTGACCCTGGGCAAGTCACTTAACCCTCTTTTCCTCAGTTTCCTCACCTGAAAAATGAGCTGGAAAAGGAAATGGCAAACCACTCCAGGATCTTTGCCAAGAAAACCCCAAGTGGACTCACCAAGAGTTAGACATGATTGAAACAACTGAAGGGCAATGATGATGACCACAAAAGATTGTTCCTTAATGGGTCTTTGTAGGTCTGTTAGCTTAAATCATGCACAAATGTGTGTGTGTATGTGTGCACGGATATTATAAAATTCACAAACAACCTTCTCAAAGCCCAAAGAATATAGAAATATATGTATACAACAAAAGAAATCAAGGAGCTATGATAAGAAAGGCATGAAGAGTACCTTTTTAATGTGTTTTTATTACATATTTTTACCTCTTTTTTTAAAAAAGGGCTCTCATTTTAAAAAGGGACTTTTTAATATCATTTGAGCCAAAGCTGGTGTTTTAATTAAATTCAGTTCAGGCCTCTTTAGCTGCTCTTATCAAGCTTTCTTAAGTTCAGGATTGCTGCTGTTGAAAATATAGATAGAAGGAAAATGTTGTGGAGGTTAATGTGTCTGGATGTTTGCAGCCAGAGGTTTCAGTGAAATTTTAAGCTATTAAAGCTTATCTGTTTGTCTGCCATCTATTATCTCTCTATCGATATATCTCCATCCTTTCAATCTATGTAATCAAGGGGTGGGGAACCTGTGACCTTTTAGGTCCTTAAGTGAAGCTTTTTGACTGAATTCCAACTTTACAGGACAAATCCCCTTAATAAAAGGATTTGTTCTGTAAAACTTGGACTCAGTCCAAAGGCCACAGCCAAGGACCTAAAAGGCCACATGTGTCCTCAAGACCACAGGTTCTCAACCTCTGCTCAACAGTCCACACTATTGGGGATAGTGAGGTGAAGGAACTGCCAACTACCAGTGTAGGCCCCTTTGCTAGATGTATGCATAAATACTTGTAGAACTCAGTGATAAATGTGGGGTGGTAAGCTCAGTTTTGAATCAGACCATCCAGGGCTCAGCAGATGAATAGTCATCACTGTATGAGAAGTCATTTTCCTTTTCTGAGTCCCAGCTTCTTCATCAGTAAAGTGGGACTGATAATACTTTCCTTAACTTCCCCACAGTTAGCTAGACACTTCTGAGTTGTTACTACTATCCTTATAGACTGTAAATCCCTCAGAGGCAGAGACTAGATGAAGAATTTTTTACCTTTGTATTCCCACTTTCCAGCACATTTCCTGCCTGCCTGCCATGCCATATACCTTGGTGCTTTACCCACTATATAGGAGGAACTGAATGTTGAATTGAATTGAATTGAGAGGAATGACATAAGACTGAACTAAGATTTTTGGAGCCCACTATGTGATTCAGATAGAATTGAAAGATTCAGCTAGGAACATGCATTTATGTATTGGAAAAGTAGCCTTGGTTTCAAACGTAAGTTTAGTTTATGAAGAGAGAGCCAACAAAAGAGCATGAAATTTCTGACCTAATTGTGTATACTAAATGCTTCTTAAACAATGTATTTATGAGAACTAACTAAAAGAATACAGGGAGGAGATATTCTACATGGCATGAGAGTGGATTTAGAATGACTCTTAGTAAAAATAATATTTTTATTCTTTATCACACTCAATTTCTAGTTTTCCTCCTAGTGAACTTTCAGTAAAGTAGGGTCTATATTTTGAAGAATATCTTGTTACTAGAAATTATAGAAATAGAAACTTTTAGTCTATGAGTAATTTATAAACTGTGAATATTACCTTATTTCAAAAAGACTAATTTAATATAAAGGAATTAATAGCTTTATTAACTGTTCAGAAACGAGAGAGGGACAATTAGAAGATAGAGGGGAACACATTAGTGTTACTTTTTTCCCCAAGAAATAAATTTTTTTATTGCCTTTTGTTTTGTGCCTTCATTAACCCCTGTATTCTCCCTCCCTCCCTTAACAAAGTTTTTTTCTTTTAAAGAAGAAAAAGAAACAAAAATCAGCGGAACTGATCAATACTTTGAAAAAAAATTAACCTCATGTAATGTTGCACACAGGTATTACCTTCTAAGATGGAGAGGTGACTTAGTGTCTCTACTCTGTCTCTCATCATTTAATTGTAACTTTTCTAAAATGGGTGGTTACGTGGTATTTTGCCAGCACACAGAGAAATGAAAGATAAATACACAAAACTTACACATCTTAGGGAAGTTTGTTGAAGGATATTTTATAACCTGACAAAACTTTGATTGAAGACCAAAAGATGCAAATGTTGCTGATTTGTCTTCCTGGCACGACTAGGAAGATTGTTTCTTGTTTTGGGTGTGTAGATCAAGTTGTACAATAACCACCTGGGCCATGTAGTACCAGCCTCTCCGTGCAAGTTTATGAGATTCAGTCACACAAAAAATGGCTTCTCCATTTTTCCTTTACATAGAATAAGTTCTATCTGTTACACAAGTGAGTGATAATGCAATAATTTTTTTACTTCCTTGGCAATTTTAGGGTAGGGAGATACCATGTTATTTGTTCCATCTGATCCCAAATCTATGCTTGGCATCTTTGAGGATTGTAATTAGTTGAGGAGGTGAAGGTGGGAGAATAGGAAAAAATACGCATAGGAAAGGAAGAGTCCTGCTCTGTACTGTGGTTGGTGTTGCACATTTATTATTTGTGTCACAAAGATGGGAGCTGCTCTCGTGGAGTTGGGTCAGGGTCTGTGAAACATTACATCCAGAGTATTCCCAGAGCTGGGGGTAGCAAATTGCATCGCTGTCTTTTTCTTGTTGCTGTTAATTTTGGAATAAATTCATGATTTAATTTTTCATTGGTACTAAGCCAGTCTTTAGACTAGTGCTTATGTAGGTACAACAAGTGGGGAAGATGAACTCAAGATGTACTTTGATTCAGTATTTCCTATATCGGTTTACCTTGCATCTGTTAGAGGTGTATTATATACATCAGCAGTCTAGAATAGGGTTTTTCCCTCAAGGACCTAACAGATCTCCAAAGATACTGTCAATATTTAGGAAGCTGGTCCTCCCTTTAGAAAATCCGGTGACCTGCATAGCCGTCTCTCACTCAAGACAAAGTCAAGTGCAAGTCATGGCATCATTTCTCTAATGGCATGGTCTTCTTTGAAAATGAAGGACGAACACAGCAACACATCAGGGAGAGAAAATGCCAAAGATATTTTTAAGTTAGGTAGTTTTTCTTGAAAATAAAAATGCTCCATGGGAAGGTTAAGTATTTTGGAGTACTTGGGAGTGAAATTGGATTGGGCTTCAAAGAGTAGTCATAATGAATTTGTTCAATACTAGACCAGAATTATCATAGGAGTGGTTTGGGTAAGGAGACAATCTGGAGGGGTGTGTGTGTGTGTGTGTGTGTGTGTGTGTGTGTGTGTGTGTAACTTTGCATATATATATAGCATGCATATATACATACACATGCCTATACACACACACACACACACACACACACGTGTATACGTATGTGATGCTCCCCACATGTGTTAAGGGGACACCTACAGAGATGTTCTTATTTGATAAAGGGTATAATTGTAGCAGGATGGCAGATAATTAAAAATAATTGACCACATTTTATTAAAATAACGTTCAGTGGGATAACAATTGAACTTCCCTGACCTCCTTCTCAGATCTTCCCCAGTCCAAATTTATGTCAGTCACCATTCTGTTTATGGCACCAACACACCAGATTCCTAAGTTCAGATTTATCTTTAAATCCCCCTTTCTCCTTTTGCTTCACCCCAGAATCCCTTGCATTTCCTCCTGTGCTCAAGTTGGCTTCACCTTTTGAAACAGTAAAGATTGAATCCCCTTTGGCTTTGTAGGAAGGGAATTCTTGAGAGCATCCTCATGATTTAGCACAATAGGAGGGCCTATGTGGATGTTTGTTGAATTGAATTGAACCTGCAGCAGTCTGAGGATTCCTTAATTCTCAGTATTTTCTTACTGATACTTTGACTTAAGATATATTTTGTCTTCATTCCTTTCAAGTCAAGATGGGTCATTTCATTGATCCAAGTTTGAACTCTTAGTTTTGTTTTCCATTAAATTATTGTAAATATTCTTTTCATTCTACTTAGTGGATTTTGCCTCAGTTTCTCCTACTTTGGGTTTTTTTTTTCTATACGGAGAAGAGGACTCATTGAGAGAAACAGGTAATTTCAGGTTTTTTTTTCCAGTGAGATGTTTCATGGTAGAGTGGAAACAAATGCTTAATTTTTGCGTCTGTGAAATAAAGATTATGAAGTGAAAGAGCACTTGGAATCTACCAGCTGAATGAATGGTCAAAGATATATTAATGAAGCATTTGGCTGTGGTTGGATCAGATGTCCATGAAAGTATAACAGTTCTCTGATCCTGTGAACTCCAAATTCCTCATGGAATCTATCCCCTGCTTAGAAAACATTTTGCATTTTTCAACTGTGGTGTTTTGGTTTTTGCTACCCTGAGGTGTGCTGTTATGCATCTTTTTTTTGCAATGTCAAAGAAATGGGGGGAGGAGGGAAGGTAGAATGTCCATGGTTGAATAAATTCTGGTACATGAGTGTAATGAAATGTTACTGTCTCATAAGAAACGATGAAAGGGATGATTTCTCAGAACCCGAAGAGTACTTCTATGTACGGATCAAGAGAGTGAAATGGGCGTAACCAAGGGAACAATTTTTACCTTAACACCAACAACACTGAAAAAAATGATCATTTTTGAAAGACTTGAGAATTCTGATCAACACAGTCATCCTCCATGACTCCAAGAGGACTAGTGATGAAGAACTTCCTGAGAGAAGTGTTGCTTTAAATATGGAGAATGAAAGACATTTTTGGACATGGCCAATATGGGAGTTTTATTTTGTTTGCCTGCTTGCTACAAGGGTTTTTCTCTTTCTTTATTTTTTTCTTCTTTCCTTTTTACTCCCTTTTGGGGAGAGTAGAGATGGAAGGAAAAAAATAATTGATAATTTTAAAAAGTTTTAATTAAGAAAAAGAGTGTTACTATGAATATTTTGTAATATGTACTTTTGTAATTTTGTAATATGTAGTTTTGTAATATTTCTTTATTCTACTGTTGACCCCATTGTATTATATACTCAGTATCAAGACTGCTAGATCAAAAGGGATGAACAGTTTTGTACCTCGCAGTTCACTATCAATTCTTTATTAATGTAGAGGTCATGGCCTTCTTCCCTTACATTTTATGTGTACCCTAACTATTTCTAAAACCCCATCGATAGTACAGAAGTCTTTATACATTGTTCTGGAAGGAAAACCTTTATAAAATTAGAGACAATGAAGAACCACTGTCATCAATTGCTAAGGCCCTTGAAAGTATTACCTTTTGAAATAATTTCCTTATTGTGCTCTAGTTAAATCTGTTTTTCTTTGCATATCAGTATTCAAGGTAAATTAAACGTTTCTCACCCAGTTTTCTTATTCAGTTTTGTTTCATCACTAGAATTATAAACATTGAGATATGTATATATTTAGGAAGTGCTTTATAGTTTAACAATAATGACATGCAGTAGAGTGGAGTAGTGGATAGAGAGGGCTGACTCGGAAATCAAGAAGGTCTGAGTTCAAGGCTTGGCCTGAACATTGGCAGGTTAACCCCGGTGAAAGTAAATGACTCAGTGTTTCATGCACCGCTTGAATGACTGTATGAGTTTCCAGTTTTTGCCATTGAAAGAAAGTTCAATACTAGGAGTTCCACAAGCAGATGAACTATTTTTTTAATTCAACAAGTATTTATGAAACATCTTGGTGCCCACCAGTGCTAAACTTGATGATGGGAATATACACAAATGAAATAATTCATCTTTGTTCCCAAGAAGTTTATAGTCTACAAGCTTCTGTAGGTGGGAAAATATATACACAGATAAGTAAATACAAAGTAATTTTTTTTGAGAGGAAGAGGAACAGTAATGGCTAGGAGAATTTGGAAATGTTTAGGTGATCCAAAAGACAGAGCTGAGGAAAGAACATTATAGGCATGGGGGCTGGAGATGTTGTAGAGTATGTCAAGAATGAGTATTGTGTAATCTGGCCTGGAAAGATAGGCTGGAGCAGGTTGCATAGGACTTTAAATACCAGAAGAGTTTAGAAGAGTTAGCTATTGTCTTTAAGAGTATAAGGGGCTACTGAATCTTTTGAAGTAGGGGAGGGACACCATCTGGAGCATACCAGGTGAGGATGGTTGGATTTAGAGTGATTGTCCATGGAGTGAATTCCTTGGATTGGGAGAGATATTTTGGAGGTAGAGTAGATAGAAGCGGTCTACAAATTGGATCATGGGGGAGGGGAGCATATGAGAAGGAGGAGCTACGGATGATTCCTAGCTCTCCCTCTTTAACAGAAAGAATGGGTGCCCTCAAAACCAGTAGTGTTTCTTGGACAATGATGAAATCACAGGTCCAGACCCTCTTATGATGCTAATAAGAGCTAACATTTATATAATGTTTAACAGTTTGCAGAACATGTCGCATACATTATCTCATTTCAGCAACTTTGTAGCTAGCATAGATAGTGTTAATACCATCGTTAATTTAGAAGTGAGGAAACTTACAACCAGAGAAGTTGCAACTTGTTATCACATAGGGTTAGGGTTTGTGAAACCAAGTTCAGGCCTTTGTCCATCATACTTAGGCTTCGTTCATGTAACAGGTATTTATGGAATGCCTGATACATATGAGTAATTATGTCTGGAGTACATTTTATGTTACTTAAAAGAAAAATGTGATTTTTTTTGTTTTCTACTTTTAAAAAAAGAGTTTCAAAGACACACTGTTTCAGTAAACTTCTTAGCTTGCCAGGGAATCCCCTTCATCCATTATAATCTAGAATATATATACTCAGACTATAGAGTGTAATCTGAATCCTAGTGTTATATGTGTGAGTTTTTATAACACAACCTTTTGTTAGTAGGGGATCATGAGTATTAGGGGAGTCTTTGGGTAATGGGACCTTTTCCCCTCTTGTCTTCTGCTTAATAGTTCTTTGGGTTGGTTCTGTATGATGCCAATTCCAAGGCAGTTCCATGGTTTAGTGGATAGAGTACTGGATAGGATCTAGAGTCAAGAAGACTTTGAATTCAAATCCAGCCCTAGATACTTAGTAGCTTTGTGACCCTATGTAAGTCACTTAACCCCTATCTGCCTCAGTTTCCTTGATTGTAAAATGGAAATTTTAAGAGCAGCTCTACCTTACAGGGTTGTTGTGAGGTTCAAGCAAAATAGCTGTAAAGTTTCCTTGCCCCTAGTAGGCATTATATAAAGACTTATTCCCTTCCCTGTCTCTTAAAAAGTCCAGAGATTTTTTTGTTTAGGCTTCTGGTTCACTTCAGTTCAACATATTTTTACTAAGGAAATTAAAATGAGATACAATATCTGCCTCCAAAAGGTTCACTATGAGAAGATAAACAGCTATAATATGTCACAAAAGGATTGTGGAATTTAAGGAGAGATCATTTATAGCTTGGGGTCATCAGGGAAGGCCTTTGCTGAAAGGGACAGAAGGTTAAAGAAGGCAAGAGACATTATTCAAAATGGAAGGTTTAACTTTGAAATCACGCTTTTGTAACCCCCCCCTCCACCCACCTCTTTATTTATTTATTTTTAGGGTGGTCTAGGGAATGAGAGCCTGGACATTACTGAAATTCCAAGCTAGGGTGTGTCAAAAGCCAAAGATTCATTTCTATTCCCTTTCAGAAAGTCCTTTCTTCCTTCTGGCCCCATTTTATCATTTTAGCCAGAGTCAGGCCATGCAGTTGGGAAATGTAGACATGATATTTTTTACTTTCTAGACTCCAAAAATATGACTCAGAGACAGATCTTTTTTTGCAGAACATGGCAGAGTTACAAGGCAGAAATACTGATAGATTTCTATTAGTAAAAGTATTTTTTGAAGGCCTGTTGTGTGATTTACAATGTGGTAGGCACACTTTGGGATGTAAAATTTCTAGGCTTATTCTCCTGCCTCTAACTGGCCAGAGATAACTACCCAAAATTTAGCACAAAGGGGCTAAGCTAGGGCAGCTAGGTGATAAAATGGATTGAGTGGCTTGGAGTCCAGACGACCTAAGTTTCAATTCTCTCTCATCTACTCAGATATGTGACTTTTGCGCTCTCTGTCCCAGATTCCTCATCTTTAAAATGGTACTAATAACAGCACTTATTTCCAGAGTTTTGTGAGTGTCAAATGAGATAAAAGCTGCAAAGCATTTTGCAGACCTAGAAGATCTTAAATGCTAGCTGTTATACTGAAGAACAAGTAAGCAGTAAATGTGGAGGTTCTGTCATAGGGAGGAGAGAGCAATGTAGCCTGGCAGAACTGGGAGGGCTTCTTGGAGGAGGAGGTAAGATATGAACTAGACCTTGAAAGAAAAGATAGGATTTAGTCCTGTGGAGGGGTGGGAAACTTTTCCTACTGTGAAAACAAAGGCTTGAAGATAAAGCAAAACTGGGAGCTGTGACAGGATATCTGAGCTTCTCCTGTAGTTTAGGGGCCAACAAAAGCACCTTGCCAAAGTTTCCTCCCTTGAGGCTGCCTTGTATGGTAGTGCTGATGCCAGATATGGCTTACAATGTCATCAAGTGAAAGTGCATGTCTCTGCCTTTCACTTCCAACATTATGCACCTCTTTCAATGTTGAAAGTGATTGAAAATCAGAGAATGGGGCGCTGATTTTGAAAGGCAGAACCCAGAATTGATTGCAGTATGTTATGAGGGCAGATTTTGACAAATTAAAGGGATTGGGAGTCCATGGTTATTTTATTGAAATTGATCTCCTTTCTTGGGCATCATTGCCCTGGAGGAAAGCCTTATCAGGTGGTCAAAGGAGCTAATATCAGGAAAGTACAGACTTTAAAGAACTCTATAAATGTTAGCTATTTTTTGTAAGTATTATGAAAATTTACTTTCTACTGGATGTTAAAAATTTCCTCACCCATGCCTATTTGTTCAAATATTTATTGAACTACTCTGTGTAAGCCACTGTATTGGGCAGCCTTTGGATTCTTAGAGAGCTCTCAGGGTTAACTGGATTAATGAGTTATTTTGGAAGAGTCTATTGGTGGTTAATGCTGTTTTAATTAAATCCTTTATTTTTATTCACTGCCTCATAAATATTTCAGTCCAGTTTTATCACCCACACTGGTTTTTTCTGACCACAAATGCACCTATAAAAATTTCTGTCTTTTGTCCTTGCTACAGAGGTCTAGACGCTTCGGCTCCCTATCACCCTTCATGTTTCCCTTTCCTATCTGTGCCATAATTGTAGATACATTGACTCCCAGGCATACATTTTCTCTTTCCCACACCCTCTGACACACATTCCTCACTATCACTTAACTCTTTACACTCGAGTACACCAATAAACAGTCTCAGTCACAATAGTTTCCTGCCACCCACTTCTCTTTAATCAAAATATGTTCTTCCTTTAAATCGTCAGTCCAGGTCTCAAATATGATGAAGGCCACGTGACATTCACAATCAGAGAGGACTGGAGGCAAAGCTTTGGAGATAGTCTGTTATAAATGATCTCTGTGACTTCTTTTGCACTTTAACTTTTCTGTTTCTTTTTTCATTTTCCTCATCTGTAAAATAAAAAGATTGGGTTAGATCACTATTCATGGCCTTCTAGCTCTAAACCAGTACCTTGCACTGGTCATTTAATAAATGTTTGAATGCCAGTCGATTCTCTAGCAGTTTCTATGATCACTGAGCTTCTTCCTGGTACCCACTATTACCATTGCCTATTGGGGCAGCTAGGTGGTGCAGTAGATAGAGCACCAGTGCAGAATTCATGAGACCTGAGTTCAAATCTCACCTCAGACACTTGATACTCACTAGCTGTGTGACCTTGGGCAAGTCACTTAACCCCAGTTGCCTCATCCTGGGGCATCTCCAGGCATCCTGATGAATCAGGATGAATCAGTCACTGGATTCCCTGGAGGAGGCTGGTGATCTGTACAGCCCTCCCTCACTCAAAACAAAGTCAAATTCAAGTCATGTCATTATTTCTCTGATGGCATGGTCTTTTTCAGCAATGAAGGACGAACACACATACATATAAGACCATTACCTTTTAAAATTTCTTATTAGACCTATGATTCCCTCGACTAGTTTTCCCTCCCCTAGACCTTTGCCTCTATCTACTTCCATTACCCATCAATTGTGAGAGTCTTAATTCATCCATCCAGATGTGAGTGACTACTTGCTTAAAAGTATTATGCCTCTGAAGGTTATTTACATTTTAATCTAGATTAAAGCTTTAAGAAAAAGTGATAGTAGTGCTAAAGTGGAATATATACATTCAGAAACCAACTAGTGGATGGAAAAGGATTTTGATGTAACTTGATTGTTCCAAGGCACTCTACCTCTGGTTTAGGCCAGTCCTTCTCCGAGTGGGCCTAGAGAGGAAGTCAGATGTTTAGGGATCTGGGTTCTTCTTGCCACTTCTAATGGGACAGATCAGGGATATGGTAAAGGGAGGCAAATTAGGCTCTTTTAGGCATAGAAGGCAATGCCAAACATTGAATTGTATCTGTGATCACAGAGAAATCTAGGACAGGAGAGGGGAATATGGAAGATAAGCAGAAATTGAATGTCTTTTAAAGAAAATAAATGAACTAAGTTTAATCTGCTTGGCTCATTTAAAAGTTTGCAGCATGGATATTTACATTTTAAAGCATGTTTTATTTAGATAGTGAGAGAGTATGATGGAGTGGATGAAGAACTGTCTTTGAACTAGGAAGATTTTGGTTCAGGCCCCAACCCTGAGACATACCAGGTGATGCTGGGCAAGTCACTTGAATTCTCAGTGCTTGAGGGAAACTTACCAACACTCTAGTAAATGGCAGAGGAGGCACCACTCTACATTGGTGGAAGGGAGATTCCTTATACCAACAAAAATCACAAGTCTAGTCCTTATCTTTTATTTATCTGACAGATTTGTTCAAAGAATTTACTTTTATGTGTTTTTAATTTTGTTACAAGTGAAGAGACAAGCTGTTGAGTTTTAAGGAATGGAACAATTTTTGTTTATGCCAAACATTTTGCTTATGAAAAACAGACAAAATCTTAAATGGAAGAAGCTAGCAGAAGCATTGTAAAGCAAAGGACATTCCTGTGCTTTCTGTATTTCTTTTCCTTTACAATGTCAGACAGATATTCTTTCAAGTTAGGAGGCCAGGAAAATATCTGCTGTCCTCTTGGGGAAAAAATGGAGGAAAAAGGCCATAAGCAAGGAAGGCATTGAATCTTTCTCCTGTGATAACCCATTTGAGGGGCTAGAAATGTATCCTCTTTTTACATATGAGGGCTGGTACTGAATTACTTTTAGAACTCTGCATAGAGGAATTGTGATCTATTAGTGCAATGATCTGATAGGTTTCCATTTGCTATATAGATTTTAGAAATTACTTTGGAGTCTAGTAACAATATCTTATTTTTAAACATTTTTCAACTAATTCTCATTATTTCCTTTTTAGAGAAATATAAGAAATAGTCAATTGACTATCTTTAAAAATTTAGGTCAGACACTTTATAACTTGATTTGGTAAGTGGTGGTAAAAAAATATTGGTATAAATATTATAATTTTCATACTGTGGTTCTTTAAGGACTTTAGAGAGGCCAGAAGTGTCAAGGTATGGGAGAGGCACATATGAACGGGAGATGGGGACATTTGTGAGTTTCTGAATTGAGTATATTTGTTGGAAGAAAATTGCTCTTGTCCCAATCTACAACTCTATTTTAAATGTCAGATTCCAGGGCCCCCGCCTCTATTATGTTGAAGACTAGCCTTTACTGTATTTATTTTCATACTTCAAAATTTAGCTCTTCTAATGGTTTATATTGTGTAATTCTGAAAGCCATTGCTATACTTAAAAGGAATAACAGATTCTAGATATTTCTTAGAAATCTTTGGTGCTTCAGTTACTTCAGTTAACTTTGTCAGTTCCTTGAATATTCAGAAGCTGGCTATTGCTTAATTTAGCCTAATTTGGTAGGAATAATACTGAACCCTCTGAGACTCAGAAGGCTTGGGTTCGAATACTGACTTTGGCATTTATTTTATTTCTCTTAAGCTCATCCCTTTAAAAATTGATTATTTATTTATTTCTAACAGCTTTGGTATTTATTGCTATTGTGATGTTGGGCAAGTGGATTAAACTTTCTGAATTTTAGTTTGCTCATCTATAATAGATGATTGGAAGACATCAGGAGTTCTTAGCCTTTTTTTTGTTTGTTATTTACTCACTTTCAGAATAATGCTTTAAAATGCATAGAATATATAGGATTACAAAGGAAACAAATTGTATTGAAACACATGTATCAAAATTAAAAAAAAAATTTATGGACCCTAGGTTAAGACCTCCTAGATGTGATACTCTCTAAAGGCCCTTTTAACTCTAAACCTTATTAATGACAGTTTATGTATTGCTAACATATCAGTGTAGCAAGACTCATCATTTATTTACCTTTTTTTTGGTCTTTCATAAAAAAATAACTTTCCAGATGAAATTCAAGGGGTGTGTGTGTGTGTGTGTGTGTGTGTGTGTGTATGTGTGAGTATGTCCTTATATCCTGATAGAAACCCTTTATAGGTATCTTGATAATAGTGCAATAATCCAACTTCCCTTCCCCCCTCGCCCAAAAAAAAGGCAAGGAAAGAAAAAATCTCCTTAGGTTTAATCAGGTTACACTTGCCTTATCAAGTCCCTGGCTCTGAAAGAGATTGATTGCCACAGTATCCAACCTGGGGGAGAAATTATTTTCTAGTTTGCAGTTCATTTTTCCTTCATTACTGCCAGTCTCAGCTGAAATTAAACCAAGGGCTAGATCTGGCTGTGTTTGGAGATCCTTGCTTGGGAGGGTGTCTGTGCGCCTTTAGTTTAATACAGAATTTGAGGCTTGGAGTGAGGTAAGTGACTTGAGTTCCAGCCCTACCTTTTGTACTTACTAGTTTGCACAGTCATTGCCAAAAGTGTCGCATAATCTGGTTTCCCATCTGTAAAATGGGGATATAATACTTTGTACTAATCAACCTCACAAGTTGGTTGGGAGAAAAATGCTTTTGTAAACCTTGGAAGTTCAATGTTTATGTGACTTGTCACTGCTTGTTCTTTTAAAAGAATCTCTTATGAAATCATTGGTTAGGCAAGGGGCTTGTCCCATTAACTGAATTCACTTTGTGCCTGTTGCCATAGCATTTTGTTTTCTTAAAGGGCATAAATCAGTATGATTGTTTTAAATCCACGTGCTGCTTCTTGGTCTTTGGGGTGTCTGATGAATATCCTTATCATTCTTCAGAGTACTCTTCAGGAATTAGACTAGTTCAGAAATGAAGAGGGAGCCAGAAGAATGTGAATAATCTGTTTACTCAGTTGTTAGTATGTAACACCCTCCAGAAAGGGTATGTTTCTGTCTGGCGCATGTTAACGGTTCTTCCAACAGAGTTGTTTTTGTCCGCATTCATTAGCACATTTGCTGATCTCGCTAAGTAAAGCAATTACTGTATTTTAACCATCTTTTCCAATAGGAAACGCAGTGTTTATTGGCCAGATGTCGATGTGACACCCCGGCAAATTATCAGCTTTTATCGCATAATTGTGTAAGGCACCAGTTGGGCGCCATCTCTGAGTGAAGGTGTAGACATGGAACGTGATGTGTTAGGGTTTTAACTGGGGCTACTCTCTGAAATTAGAGCGTAGCTTTCAGCATATTTTATTAATGAATGTTCTGTTTATAGTCCTATCATAAAGGATAGTCTGAATTTGAGTTAAGATCCAGTAAAAAACCTCACTTTCCTTGGGGCTGCATAGTGACATGGAGGTTCTCAATAGATTTTTCCTAAGGAACAGGTGAAACTATACCACTCCCTTTCTCAAAACTTTTAGTGACTCATTGCTGTTACCTCTGTAGTAAAATGCAAAAAAGTCCCTCTCACATGTGCTCCAACCTGTCTTTCTAGACTAATTTAACATTATTTTCCACAACAAATTTTGTATTTCAGCTACCATAGCTGTTCCCCAAAGTGGGTATTGCATCTCCTTGTGTGTATTTGCATAGGTTATCCTTCATTCCTGGAATGCAAGGCTTGTTCCCCTTAACCCCTTAGGATCCTTAGCTTTTTCCAAGGCTCAGTTCAGGCATCCTTCCTAAGCTAATGTCTTCCTGCTTTCCTATGCCTCATTCCACTCCTTCCCCATTCCCCTTCCCCTTCATTGTTAGTGGTTTCTCCTTCCTCAGATTGCCTTGTACTTGCCTTTTTGGTACATATCACATAGTTCAGGAGAATGTGACAACTCGTTTGACTTTTGACTTTACCCCTGGCACCCAACTCAGTTCCTTGTGCATAGTAGTCCCTTAATATTTGTTGAGTGCAGCAGTACAGGCTCCTGCCATTAAGTTTGGTTTGATGATAGGCTCTATTTTTGTTTCTTGAGATCTGCTTCAATAATAAGAGATGTCTTTCTGGTCACATGTTCCTGAAGTCAGGCTAGTCTATATCAGTGGTACTAGTTTTCTCATGAATGAAATCATGAATCTTTTGAAGATGATTTTGCTACTTTGCTGAGAACTATGACTCTGGAAAAACAATGACAAGAGTTGGTTTTTCATTCAAGATACTGGGCAGTTAATGAAGTTCAAGACTAAAGTTTCTTATAGGCTTGCTATAACTATAATAAATATAAACATACAAATAGCTATTATAACAGTTGTAATATGATAGCTACATGGAGGGTCTAACAGAATTATATATGAAATTAGAGAATGCACAGATAATTGTCCACTAAGTGGGTAATCAGGAAAGATTTCATGGAAGAAGTAGCACCTGAGCTGAACTGTGGAAGGGAAGGTCTTTAAAAGCCAGAAAGGCAGCCCCAAGTTTCTCCTCTGTAACATGAGGACAATAGCAGCACCTACATTAATAGGGTTATTGTGAAAATCAAATGAGAAGACACAGTTATCCCCTGTGATCTGGAAAATTCATGTAAAATTTTTTGGCCCTCCTTACCAGAGAAGAAGTATGAATTATTATTTTATTAACATATGTTTATATTTTATGTTTATAAAAAATAAAATATGTTGATATTACGTAATACTATATATATATTTCTGAGTTTCTGAACTTTTTCTCTGTCACCTGCTGGCTTTCACATATCATCTGTGTTTTCTACAAAACTCCACCAAAATTCCCATTTAATTTCTTATGTCTACCTGCAATATAATCAAACCCTGATAGGGAATGTTGTGATGTGAAAGGGATAAAACAGCCTATGTAAAACTCTTTGCAAACAAATCTTTAAATTTTACATAAATGTTATCTATAGAAATATAGGGGATATCACTTGAAGATTAGACATTTTCCCTTCTATATATATCTCTTTTCTGACTCCCTGTATTTTGAAAGCAGATTTCAGAAAAAAATTTTCCCCTATATAATGCCTTGTGAAGGTCAGAATTACATACAAAATTATAGAGGTGAGAAAGTGCAGGACTAGATCAAGAAACAGGTAGTTCACTTTGACTGGTGCGTAAACCTTGTGAAGGGTTGTATGATATAGTGATTATAAGTTGGAGCAAAGCTTTTGAGGGCCTTGATTTCTGGGCTAAATAAGTAGTTTGTATTTTATTTAGAAGCAGTGAGGAACCAATAGGCCTCTGTGACATGACCTTTACCATGGCAGTGATTTGAAGGATACGGTGGAAACAAGAAGAGATTTAGAGACAGGAAGATTGGGCAGGAGGCTATTATTATAGTCTAGGAGAAGAATATTGATGGCCTGAACCAGGGTGTTAGCAGAAAGTGAAAAGGAGAGGGTAGATAATGATTTTTGATATTCCTTAGAATCAAATTGATAGGTAAGATCTGTCTACTGATTAGATGTTAAGAGAGAAGACTCAAAAATAATTGAATTATGAGTCTTGGAAAAGTAGTGCCATCAACAGAAACAGAGAAGTTAGAAGGAAGGGCATGGAGAGAGTGGGAAGAGATAAGTTCTGTTTTGGATGTGTGGAGTTTGAAGTATCAGTAGGCTATCTGGGTGGAGGTATCAGGTAGACAGATGTCAAGAGAGCTTCGCCAAATGCTATTGTTGGTTGCTGTAGGGTGGCATAAACAGACAATGGAGGAGGGAGTGGGGTGCTTCTTTGGTCATAGTCATACCTGGAGAGATCGATGCAATGTCCATAGCATGGGTAGTTATTTAAAAATGAATATTAATGAGGGTTCAGAAGTCTTCTATAGGATGATTTGGAAACTTTGGTTTGTTTTTTGATCCTGGAAAATGTCTTTGGTATAAAGTGCATTTCATTTTTAAATGATCCTGTTGAAAGAGTGAAGTTCTGTCTCATTTAAAGGCTAATTTTTCTCTCTGTCCTCTTCTTTTTAAATAGCTTAAACATCATGGAGCTGTATTTTGGAGAATATAAGCATGTGCAGCAGGAATATGGAGTACATCTGAGGCTTGAAAGTGAAGAGACCAAAAAATCGAGGCTTTCTCAGAACGCCAAGACAGGATCTTATGGTGTCAGTATTAGGGTACAAGGAATTGATGGCCACCCGTACATTGTACTGAATAATACAGAGAGATGTTTGGCAGGTGTTCCTTTTGTGGAAAATGGGCCATCATTTACATCTCCAGCAGTCAATGACCTGCCTTTACGTTCCACCATTGATCCCAGACTGGAAGAGAAAACCAGGGAAGAAATACTGTGCCCAGAAAACCCATATGCACAGCCTAGTGCATTTAGAAGTCTAAAGCCAGCCAGTCTATATGAAGGTAAAAATGGACTTCTTGACCACAAAGGTAGTTCACTAAAATCTTCCAATATGTTGAACTTTCAGAGACACCCCGAACTTTTGCAACCTTATAATCCTGAAAAGAATGCGTTGAATTTAGAAACTCACAGATCTCCTGAGCGCAGTTGGACCAAAATGCCTACAGATGAAACTAGAAATGATAAACGTTCTCGAACTTACTTTTCAAAACCTGCTACTTCTCAGCCAGCTAGCATTAGCATGCCTTCAGGAGATATGTCAAAAAGCAATGTGACGGCCATCCGTTTGTGCAGCTCAATTGTGATAGATGATCCCAAGAAGCAGGCATCGGTGTGTCTGAATGTTCAGAGCTGTGCCAATGAGGGACTGCCAACTGAATCTCCTACTCCCAGCGAGAAATCCCTTACTGCCATCAGCCCTGATACCCATCAGGAAAGCAAAAAAAGTCGGCCAGATGTTCTCCCCTTTCGCCGACAAGATTCTGCTGGGCCAGTGTTGGATGGTTACAGGTCACGGAGGTCTTCCTCCTCCTCAGCAACCCCCACTTCAGCCAACTCTTTGTACAAATTTTTACTGGATGACCAAGATTATGCCATTCATGCTGACAATGTGAATCGTCACGAAAATAGAAGATATATCCCGTTCATGCCAGGGACAGGTCGGGATATTGACACAGGATCCATTCCAGGTGTAGATCAATTAATTGAAAAATTTGATCAGAAAGTTGGCTCTCAGAGAAGAGGGAGGTCTGGGAAACGGAATAGAATTCATCCAGATGATCGAAAGAGGTCAAGAAGTGTAGATAGTGCCTTTCCTTTCGGTCTACAGGGAGACTCTGAGTACTTGGACGAGTTTAGTCGAAACTTGGGTAAATCAAATGAACATCTCCTCAGACCATCTCAAGTTTGGCAGCAGAAGCCCCTGTCTCGAGATCGCCGGCTGCTTTCTGGTGGGAAACATACTGTGGTAGGGAAGACGTCTGGGAAACTGCAAGAACCAAGTCAGGATGCACCTGATGGACAGCCCAGGCCTTCCCACTTCAGTAATACAAGCAAAGGTCATGAAAATAAAGTTAACAAAGATAGTGGGATGATGAGACCCCCCACATTCTCAGCCCAGAATAAAAAGGAGGAGGAAATAAAAACAGCAACTGCCACAGTGTTGTTGCAGAATCAGGCTGTGGCCCCTTCGCCTGATTCAGGAACAAAGAAAATTTCCATCAAGACAGTTTCCTCTGCCACAAATACTCAGGTATGTGACAAGTGACTTTTTTTAAAAGTGGTTTCAGTGATGGTGCAGGACAGGGCAAAGAGCAGGGAGTCAAAGGACTTAGGTTCACATCTCACCTCCACTACTCACTATCTGTGTGACCTTTGCCAAGTCACTGACCCTCTGGGCTTTGGTTTGTTTGCACATTGATGATGAAAAATAAATAAGTTATTTTAAGATCTTGTGATTTTGTTGATGTTCATGGACACAGATTGTGATCCTTCTCTGAGGTGGTAAATAGTCTTTGACAGTTTCCATAGCTAAAAATTCATTACCCTGCAGCTAACCTGAAGATGGATTTCTTTGAATTTAACTAGTCTTTCAGATGACAGACAGCACAGATTCTAACCAATTCTGTGCCCAGAGCTTTAGCAGCTTGGTCAGAATTGCTCGTGTTTGCTCTCTTTTGTCATAATCTTGGAGAAGCCAGGGTTATCTCCATGTTCTTGGGGAGTTCTAATGGATAGACAAAGAGCGTCTCTGGAAAACAACAATATCGGTCTTATTATTTATTAATAATCATGCATAATTAATTATACTGTCATTATGTTAAAGTAGTCCAAACCATAATCTCCATATGTCAGTCATTAAATGCACATCAGCGATTGTTTTCTTTTAGGATTTTGTATATGTAGGTACATTATGGGCAAACCAATTGGGGCCATTTCCCAGTTTCATTTAAAGAGCCTTTATATCAACATAGACATAACATATGCACAAATGTACATATATATATATATATATATATGTATATATATATATATGTGTGTGTGTGTGTGTGTGTGTGTGTATATGTGTGTGTGTGTGTATATATATATATATATAAACACATCCATGTAATGGTTGTCTTTTTTGTTACCTATTTTTGTGACAATGTAAGGAAATCTAGGTTTTTCAGATGACAAGATTATGGAGATTATATCCTTAATTGGAAAAGGATAGGGCAGAAGTAGCGGGTGCATGTATCCTTTCCCCTTTCCATCCACTTGTCCTTCTATCTAATCCCCACTGAGATCAGCCAAATCCTTATCCAGGAGATGCTCATGAACCAGTCAGGTTGTTTGGATTGTAGGAATCTTTAATATGGCAAGCAAATAAGTATTTCCTTAAGCAAGAGAAGAAGTTAAAGACTTAATAGTTATGTGCAAGGGTGTGCATTTAACATGATTAGTTCTTGAACCCTTTGAAAGGTTCCTTTGAAATTTCAGAAAGGGAAGTTATTACTCATGCTGCTCTGTGGGCTTCTTGGACCAGAGAGTTCCCCAATGCTCATATATTGCCACTTAGTGTTTTTAAAGATCCCAGAGATCTGTTTTTATCCTAGGAGAAAAAGTTTTGTTGCTGTTTCTGTTATATGCCAATGATGTTGTGTGTTTCCTTGGAAAAAAAGCCCCCCTAAAATAACAGTCACACCTCTAAGCACTCAATTTTGTGGTATTTCCAGCTTGAATTTCTATACCTTTTTTTTTTCAGGTACTCACCACTTGGATTGCTTTTTGGATTTAAAACTAAGAAAGTAATTGCGGACTGAAAAGCTCTAGAAGCTGATTCTTTTCAGATATAGTGAAATAGAAATTTTCAGTCTGATAATCAATCCCATTGCCAACAGTGCTGGAATTCTTTCCAAAAGGCCTAATTTTTGGCGAGAGAGATAAATCATGAGGGAAAAAAAAATGACCTTCTTGCTCCCTCCCCCAAAAGCTTTACTAGTATTTGAGAAGACTGTAAGACATAACAGATTTTTTTAGTTTTAGATAGCACATACTACTAATAATATTTATATAGCACTTTATGAATAATTCATTTTTACAGCAACCTTGTGAGCTAGGTACTAGTATTATTTCTGTTTTTGAGGCTGAGGGGAGGTTAAGTTCCTTGGCCAGCATCATATAGCCAGTAAATCTTAGGCTGACTTTGAATTCTGGTCTTCCTAACTCGTCTCATACTCTATACACTCTGTCATCTAGTTGCTTCCATGAAATGTAAGACGTTAAATGTGATTCCAAAAAAAAAAACTGTGGGGTAATTGGAAAGTACTTGTTAAGGGAATTTGGAGAGACTGTAGGAAAATATGTAAATCCAAAGTTACTTCTGGGTAACTTGGAGCTGTAGCGTGTTAGGGGGTAAGGAATATTACAGGTCATCTAGTTGAAACCTTTCACATAACAGATGAAGAAAGTTTAGTAGTATCATAAACCTAAAGGACAAATATATTCTCTACTCAGGGAACATCTATAATTTCCTTAGGTTAAAGACAAAGAACTGAAGGTACCTTTTTGAAGGTAAAAAATAGAAACTTTCAGATACTCTGAGACAATGACAGGTAGATAAAAGTCAGTATCGTTGGGG
The DNA here is from genome assembly GCA_028658325.1 of Potorous gilbertii. Taxonomy (NCBI): domain Eukaryota; kingdom Metazoa; phylum Chordata; class Mammalia; order Diprotodontia; family Potoroidae; genus Potorous; species Potorous gilbertii. Next base: position 590,306,661 of record CM053769.1, on the reverse strand, counting down.
GCTTTTTTAGCCTTTAAGAAATTTGATGACTTTTAAAATAATTTCTCTACCAAAATTACACCCTCCCTATGTATACATTTAGCCCTCCCTTGCAACAAGGAAAAAAGAGTTAAGCAAAGCTAGATGATAAAACCATCACATCGCTTAGAATCTTAGATTTTGAGCTGAAAGGGATCTTAGAAGCCATGAAGTCCAGCTTCTCACTTTGTAGATGAAGAAACAGAGCTTGAGAGACCTTAAGAGAATTGTCCAAGGTCCCAAAGCTAGTGTTGGAAACAGAATTTGAACTCTTTTCCTGACACTGACATTGTATCTGTTGTACCACATAGTTGCCCAGAAAATGCCCTAGAATATGACATTTCATGAAGTGATGTGCACCTGTAGACCTACCCTACTACCTGGGAGAGGGTTTTATCCCCAGTGGTTTTTTAGTCTGGAAATGAAGAACCATGATGTGGTGAAAAGGGTATTGGATTTGGAATCGGTAGACCTGTGTTTGAGTCTCAGGTCAGTCAGTTGCTCTCTCTAACTTCAGGAAAGTCAGTTAAGTTCTCTGAGATTTGGTTTTGTCATATGTAAAATAGGCGTAGTATTAAGCCATTCCACTGAATTATAATGAGGGAAATGTTTTGTCAGCCATAAAACTATGAAAATTATTTTATACTAAGAAATTAATATTTCTTCCAACAATATTGAAATTTCAATTCAGTTTAAAAATACAATGAAATTCATCTAAGTTCCTTCTGTGTGTAGAACATTGCACTAGATACTTTTGGAGATAAACACATCATCATTGTCCTCATGGAGCTTATAGTCTAGTAATTGTCAATTACTCCAATATTCCATTTCCAACAGAGGCTCTGGGGGGTTCTCTTTGATGTTACTCTTAAAGATTAGCTATGTTCTAGCTTCTCATAGTAGCTCTTTTACTTGTTATGAGTCCTTTTGAAAGTCATTTGTGGTTTTCAGACTTTTATGCTTTCCATGTTTATTACTCTTCACAAAGTTCTACTTATTTTTATTCCCCACCAAACTTAACTTTGTCCGGGTACCTGAGGCCCACCCTCACTTTCCATTGCCTAAGTAAGCAATACAAGATTTGGTAACAGATTTATTTTCCTTTCCTTCACGTTGTTTTTGATTTTGAATCATTTAATTATTGTCAGCCCTATTTAGACTTCTCTTTGCCAACCTGATCTTGGAGATCAGAATCTGACACTACATTAAAATTTTAGACATTGGATATATTTTAAAAGGCTAAGAATCTGAAGAGCTGGCACCATTAGATCTTTGCCTCTTTAAGATTGAGGCAAACTCTTTTTACCTAAGAAAGTAAATTCAGAAACAGCATTTATAACCTCGGTTATTATAATAGAGAAAAGAATATGGAGTAATAACCTCAGTTTGGGGGGCAGAGAGTATGTGAGGGAGCATGGTAGTGGTCACAGTGAAGATCCTTAATGAAAATTAATAAGAAATTCCAATTTTGACACGCTCATCAATAATGCACTTTCTTTTTGCAGACTTACCTATGATGATATAATGACCAATATTATGTTTTAGGCCACACCTGACCTGTTAAAAGGACAGCAAGAACTTGCTCAACAAGCAAATGAGGAGACGGCTAAGCAGATCCTTTACAATTACCTCAAGGAAGGGTAAGTAACTTCATTTATTTGAATGTCATTAGCCATGCAGTTTTTGATATGTATTGTTAACATGGTTGTTGTCAGAATGCTTTGGAATATATTTTCATGTCCTTCAGCCATGTAGATGCCATATGATGGATACTGTATAAAAGGAATGTAATTAAAAGGCAGAAGTTTTTATAACCATATTTAAAAATCTCAATTGGTGTTTCTTACTCTTCCTAAAATGAATATTTTTTAATTAAAAAATCAGAACTATTATTTCAAATGCAAGTGTGTAATTTGTAAGCTTGTTTCCTAGTTAGCTATTCTGTATAAAATTGAAATTAACACCATCATTTTCTGAATCTTTCTTGACTCCAAAGTTAAATGTTAGTTACCAAGTTTTAGGCCCTAGTCAGCAACTTTAGCTGTGTAATTCCCAAGCAAGACATTTGTTCTTTCTCTCGTTCTTTATTAGGTTTGCTAAAAGGCTATTCTGTATAGCTTAAACTATAGGAACTAGAGTTTGAAGGGACCTTAGAGGTCATCTAATGAAATTCTGCCATTCTACAAATGAGGAAAGTTTGTTTTTATCTCATCACTTAATACAGCACAGTGTGTGGTATCTACTAAGTAGGTGCTTAATAAATACTTATTGATTGATTGAAAGCTTGAAGCTATAAGCAGCTTGCCTGAGGAATAATCCTATGGGTTGTCTTTAGCAGAGTTGGGATTTGAATCCAAACCTTTCCTTTTTCACTGTTGTCTCTCAGTGCCCTATAATTAATTGTTTGTTCTCCAAAACATTGAGTCAGAATTAATAGAAAACTCCAAGGGCAAATGAACTTTCCTGTTGGTTCGTATATTTGAACCATTTGAGCTAAAGACCAAAATGCAAAGTTTTCACTAAAGATTATTCTTCAATTTTGGGTAGAGTTCCTCTGCCTCATTGAAAATGGGCCCATCTCCCAAATTGAGCTGTAAAAGATGCAACAAATTAAAAACAAACACCCTGACAATTTGGACCCTTTGAAAAAGCATACCTAGATCAACAAACTTAGCAAAATTTACAGCTTCTTTGGATTTTGCAAAAGATTGCCTCATAGCCCCATACTGCACTAGGTTGTTTTACATTTCCTTTTAAGTGTGATACTGTCTTATAGAGCAAAATCTATGAATGAGAATGCTGGACTTGGAGTCAAGAGGAAATGGGTTTAAATTCTCCCTGTCATTATAGACTTTGCAACCCAGGGCAAATCACCCAGCCCCTATGTGCCTTTGGCAATTCCCCAATACTTAGCAACTATACCACTGAAAAGTTGAGATCAGCCTCACTGAGTATAGAAACCCTGGGAATGCCTCCCAGGCCCTTTGCTGTTCAATTGCTTTCAGTCCTGTCCAACTCTTCATGGTCCCATTTGGGGTTTTCTTGGCAAAGAGACTTGCCATTTCCTTCTCCAGCTATTTTACAGATGAGGAAACTGAGGCAAACAGGGTGAAGTGACTTGCCCAGGGTCACACAGATAGTCAGATTTGAACTCACCAACTCTTATTCTCCTAAGGCAGAGGTTTATCGCCATCTGAAATTAGTTGATGGTATCTCACAAGGTTTATTTATGCTTTCTCTGTTTTTCAGGAGCACTGATAATGATGATGCCACTAAGAGAAAAGTAAACCTGGTCTTTGAGAAGATTCAGACTTTAAAATCTAGAGCAGCTGGAAGTGCACAAGGAAACAATCGAGTAAATTGGGGTTTTTTACATCAAATTTAGAATATTAGTTGGAGAGATGAAAAAGTATGCTTCTTTTCAGGCTGCCATTTTGTTTATTAGTGTAAGCAGGATAACATTCTTTAGAGATGGTTTGATTGGGTCTCCTACCTGATCTATTAATTTCCTCTCACTGCATACCCAAGAAAAAAATTGTTGCTTGGCTTTTTCTTGAATATTTGAAGGGACGAAGAACTGACTTACCTCATGAGGATGTCCATTCCGTTGTGGAACAATTTTCTTAGAAAAGTCTTCTTATATTGAAACTAAACCTAAATCCCTGTAGTTTTCACTCACTGGTTTCAATCTCTCTGTGTAGCTATAAGAGTTTAATCCCTCCTCCATCTAAGAGTCCTTCACATATTTTAAGATAATTATTCTAAGCCTTCTCGTCTGCAAATTTAACAACCCCTTTTCCTTCATCAGCTCCTCATTTGTCATGATTTTGAAACCCTTTACCACTGACTTTCCTCTAGAGACACCCCAATTTGTCAATAGACCCCAAGGTTGTTAATGGGCCTTTTAATATGTGTTTCTACAAACTGGATATCCTTGCAGCCTGATTGTATTACACTAGCTGCCGTATCACACTGTTGGGGTAGGTATGGGGCAAGATGGAAGGTAGAGGAGCGGGGATAGAAGTGAGTATTAGTAGGCACTTAATAAATGCTTGTTGATTGATCGATTGACTAGAGCTTGGAGTTGATGACATCTTTAAAAAGGCTTTTGTTTCTGTAGGACACAGTAAACTTATCTCCATTTTTTATGCGTATACTTAATTTTTAAAGCCCATATATAGGATTTTACCTTCTTTTTTTAATTCAGCAAACTTTATCCATACTGTGAATAGAAAACTGTTAGATGCTGGGGGAAGTAAAAAATTCAGATAAGGTATAGTCTCTTTTTGCAGTCATGTAAGTTTCTTCAATACATTTATTCCTATTATATTTCATCTTCTTATATGAGCCATTGTTAAACCTGTTGGAGATCTTTTTGGGTATTGATTCTGTCATCTGGAATATTTGTATCTTTTCCTGCTTCATGTCATGTATCCCCATCTTTATGTACACATGTATGTATATATGTATTTGTCTATCTTCAGCTAAGATACTGATAACTTCCTGAGTAGTGAGCTACGGTTTAAAATAGAAATCAATGGTGATAACGCTGCAAAGCTTAATGAATACAGAAAAAAGCACATGAATTGGCATATACTTAGTCCTGGGGGAACTCATGGAGATCCTCGAATTCATGTCAAGTTTTTAGGATCAAGAGACAAAAATAGATCACATTCTCTTTTTGAGTTGGCCTGAAATAGTAGAATGAGCTTTGGTGCTCGAGTCAGAAGACCTGGGTTCGCATCCCACCTCATCATATTTATCTCCAAGTGAACTGAACTGTCACCCTCTCTCCCTCAGCTTCAGCTTCCTTATGAAATGAGGAAGTTGGATCAGGTGGCTTCTGAAGGCCCTTCTAGCTCTGAGCCCATGTACTCTAAGGAGCTACTCAAAATTTTTCATTTTGCTGGAGTTTAAAGTTTGCAAGTTACCTGAAATAAAAGAATTTAATCTGGCTCTTTGGCCCTATGGAAGTGGGACAAAAAAGAAAGAATTTAAGAGATTGCAACTGAGAAGAACCCATGATGAGACTCAGAGAGGACTTCCTGTTTTTTCACTGCCACTTAACATTTTTACCTTGGCAAAGTAGTTTTCTTTGGATTTTTCTTGTGGTACAGTCAAAACCTGCTCCCTCAGCCTCTCTACTTACACACAGAATTTTTCTGGTGTAGATTCTCTTTCCTGACTCAGTTCTTGCTACAAATATCGGAGAGAGGATCCTTTGCTCCCCCATTTAATCAAGATACTTTCTAAGCTTAATTCCCTTTGAAAACCTAAAGATCTGTAACAGCATTGCCCTCCTACTGTCCAACTCACCCCACTTGGAGCACCTGTATAAATTTCCAGGTTTTATTTCTTTCTCCATTGTTAGCATGACCATGCACATATTTAAAATCCAAATACATTTTGATTATTCAGGCTGCAACCAGACTGTTAGTCTCGGTAATCATGTGATTTGGGGAGGCCTGTGTGTGAAGTTTTGTTTATTTGTTTACACTGGCATGAGATAGCAAAGCTGAAAAAATCTGTAGGGCCTGTGTCCTCAGGTCACTGAATAATTGTGGAGATAATGCTGAGAGAGAGTTGGAGTGGTAGTTAGTATTTTGGCCATCACTGCTGGGAAGAAGAAATTGACTATGGAGAGGATGACTTGGCATTTGTCCTGAAAGGTGGGGATAGCTCTTTTAGCTCTCCTCTTGGGCTTGGCACTTTCTCCCTAGTGCCTCTGTATTTGCATTCCCTCTTGGGGAGGGTAAGGATTAATTTAAGTTGTGCATATAATTACCCAGCATCTGGGGAGACCAGACTTCTTTTTGCAAACTGTTGTTATGGTGCTTAATAGAAGTAACAGAAGGGTGTGAGTATTTAGAAGTCATCGCTTGGGTGAAAGGTGATGAGGTGTGTCAATGCTTAAGCAGGCTAGGACAGAAGAAAAGAACTGACAGGTAGGTGAACAATATAATCTGTTCTGAGGGTTCTTTTTTTGACATGTCACGCAACCCCAAATCAGATGAAACCAACCCTACCTCCCCATGCTATTTTGATCATGTTGAGGTAGACTGAGCAAAGCTTTTTTCTATTTCTCTTTGCTAGAAAGACACTGAGGTGAAGGAGTTTGATCAGAAAAAGCAGCAAATTAAGTTTTAACCACTGCCAGGCCCTGATTACCTTATACCAGGGGTATTGCTATGATATGCTTACTGAGTTTTCTAGCCCAGTCTCTTTACCCTGCATTCCAGTCTGCCATATCATAGATTTATAGATCTGGAACTAAAAGGCCATAGAGACCATTGAGGCTAACCTCTTCTTTTATAGATCAGGAAACTGGGGGTGGAGGTGGGGCAGGAGGAGTACACAAGTAGCGAGTGTCAGAGGCAAAACCGAGCCTGGGAAGTGAATAGAGAGCTGAGCCTGGAGTCAAGAAGACTCATCTTCCTGAGTTCAGATCTGGCCTCAGACACTTACTAGTTGTGTCACCCTCGGCAAGTCTCTTAACCTTGTTTGCCTCAGTTTCCTTATCTGTCAGATGAGTTGGAAAAGGAAATGGCAAATCACTCTGGTATCTTTGCCAAAAGAATTCCAAAGGGTATCATGAAGAATTGGGCATTACTGAAAACAACAGCCTCTGAGTTCGAACTGGTGCTCTTGCCTAAGTACCGCTGCCTCATTCTAAAATATTAAAATATTCCTCCTCTTGGCTTTAGGATTGAATCCAAATAGTTCTTAAAGACCTTCCAGACCATTGGAACCAATACCTCCTTATCTCTTCCTTCTTCATCAACATTCCTGGTCTCATCCAGGAGATGAGATAAGGCTTTAGCTTTCCTCTTCCATCAAGCAAATGAGATATGCCTTTGTGTCTTTGCTTATCCTTTTTCTTAGCTGTCTTCCCAGTATACCATAAACAATGTCCTTTGTCCAATCTGTACTTCAAGGCCCTACTCAGAGCTGACATAGTCTGCATTAGTTTCATGGTCTGCATTAGACTACACTAATTTCTTCCTTCTCTGAACTCTTATAGCACTTACACACTACTTTTTTTTTGTAATTTAACTTTGTCCCATAACAACTGTTACTTCTAATGTGTTTATCCTGTCGCTTCAGCGAGGTTGTGAGCTTCCTGCAGGCAAGGGTTGCATGTTAGGTTTCTTTTGTATCTCCAGAACTGTGCACAGTGCTATGCACTTAGTACATGCCATAAGAGTGTTTATATTGAGATGAGGAGTGATAATTAAGAGACAAGTTTGAAGGAGGGGAAGAAGAAGAGAGATGGGGAAAATTCTGTGCAGAGGGAAGAAGGGTTGTTACTTTATCTCCTACAGAGTATGCATTCATGGAAAGAAAGGAGAAGATATCTAGAGACCCTGTGGACACAGTGGAGAGAGACAGCTGAGTGTGATGTGATGTGGGACAACTTGGGTTCAGTGACGAAGTAGGAAGGCCACTTAAAATTTTAGTCATTGAAGCAAGTCTTTAGGATTATAAATTAAACAGCAGTTGAGATCAGAGATGTTTCCTACACCAATTAAAACACAGGCTTCTTTTCCAAACTCAGAAAAATACATTTGAAAGTCTGGAGCCTGGGATTTGAAAGCCTTAGGATCCAGGGATCCTAAGAATTGAAGGGAATTAGAGATAGCCTCCCAATTAAATGTAAGTTCCTTGAGAGTAGGAGTTGTTTCTTATTTATTATATCATCATATTCTCTTGCACTCAGTGCTTAATAAATGATTATATCAGTAGAATTGGTGACCATGTAGCTTGTGCCCCCATTTCCCAGCCTTCAGACAACTCTTAACCTGGGACCACTTTTCCTCCTGTGAGAGGGACTGAGGCCATGTTACAAAACAGCAAATATTCAGGAAATAGAGCAATATTTCCCCTCTTGAAACTGATTGGTGAGGGAAACATAAGCCAGTTTTCTTCCTTAGTTTGGGTTATTAAAATAAGTGGTTCAGATTCTTCTGGGATTATTAAGAACTGTTTTGGTATCAGTTTTCACATTCCCAGACCTAGCCCATGAAGTACTTCATTCCAAGTGAAACACATACAACATTCTGGCCCACTTGGATTCAGAAATCTTAGAAAACATTGAACCAATTGCCCTTTGGGCCTGCAATCACTACTTTGTTCTCTGCCTCCGTGGTTCTTCTTGGGTTCCAAACACTATCCCACAGTGCATATGAAGTAGTTTACTAACCACCTTGAGATTATGGCCAATTACTTTTGAGTGATAGTCATGGTACTATTTTTAGAGATAAAAAATATGGAGAGAGCTGTGTTGTAATTCCAAGTTTCAATGGCCAGTGATGACATTTGCAAAGAATCTTATCTTTAAATCATGTTTTTCTAGCAACTGGGTGGTCTTGGTGATCTCCCTTTATGGAGGAAAAGAATCCTCAGAGAAGAAAGTTCATTTTACAGTATGGTTTTGCGCTGTGTTCTCCCAGAGCAGTGGTTGAGCTACTTTATGTTGGGGTTGGGTTACAAGGTGGGCAGAGGCAGGGACCAGGACAGAAGATGAAAAAGTACTTTGGATATGAAATTAATATCTCTCTACATATTTGTAGGTTTCTGATTCTTCAGTTGAAGTCACAGAGCTGTTGGAACAGAGAAACAAACTGAACAGGGAGGTTACAGAACTTCAGAAACAACTCAATCTAGAAATTAGGGTATGTTTTTATTTTGAAGATGTATGATATGTACTGAAATGTGTTACTTAACTTTTTAATTTAGAAGCATCATTGGACTTAGGAAGACCTGGGTTTGAATCTTCCCTGAGACAACTTAGTAGTTGTGTAAACACAGGCAAATCACATAACATCTCTGAAGTTTCCTCAACTGTAAGATGGGGGTAATAAGACCTAACAGGCAGTGTGGTGTAGTGGATAGAGTTATTAGTCCTGCCTCTGGTATACTAGCTGTGTGACCATGGGCAAGGACCTTAATCTCTTAGTTCCTCTTCCCCCACCAACATACACACACACACACACACACACAACTACCCAAGATTGTCAGTTGAGGATAAATTTCCAAAATTCATACCCTAGGAGTGCCCCCACATAGATAACAACTGTGTTTTCCCCAACATGATTGATTTCAAAGGTCATAACTATGTTACTTGGCATGAAATTATATTTACTGCATAGCTTTTCACAGCCAATTAACCCAAATTAACTTCAACAAAAGAGTTTTCAGAATGTTGACTGTACCAGGGTTTACGATGTCATATTTTCTCCTCTGGATCAGTCTTGAATAAACAATAAGCCCCCTGAGATGCCAAGTTGAAGGAAGGGTTGAAATGGTCAGAAAAAAAAGCCTGCTAACTAGTTTCTGAGGCTTTGACTTTCATGTATGCACAAATGGCATTTACCACCTGATTTGGAAGTATGGAAGCAAAAATGAAAGAGTCAGATCTGGAATTACATAGAAAAGACACAATAAGCTAACAGTACAGAAAGCATTTCAGTCCTTTAGTAATGGAGGATAGAAGATTGTGAAGCAGATTGTGTGGTAGCCAGAGAATCATCCCTGGAGTCAGGAAGTTCAAATCCTATTTTGACTTATTGTGGTTTTAAGATTACAAGTTATAGAGCTGGCATCAGTCTGCATTCATAGAATGGGTTTCCTTTTTTGGAATTCTCCATACCATTGAAATGCCAGTGCTCTCCCAAAAATTAAAAATAAAAAAACTAAATAATAAAAGAGTACAAATTAATGGGAAATAATTTTTTTGTTTCTCCAAATTCTCAAGTATAGTAAGAATGGCTTGCCCATTTTGCTTTGCTTATTAATTATTTAGTAGTGGTATTTAAGGAAGTAGCATGGCTTAGTGGATAGAAAACCAGCCTTGGAACCAGGAAGATCTAGATTCAGATCTAGCCTTAGATATGCTGTGTGACCCTGGGCATGTCACTTAACTTCTTAGGGCACTGGGTAATTTTCTAAGACTATTTAAGTTGTGGAGAAAATGCTACCCAGTATCAGTAGAATTTCCTTACCTATGAAGCTCCCTATACAATGAAGTCATGGCTCCAGTTCTTATTCCCTATTAGGTCTTTTGTATTTCTTTATGGGTATCTACCTCAATTATGTAGTAAATTCAGTTGTATAGTTGGGAAGGAAATAGGTAGGGAAAGGTAGTCCTTGAAGCAGACTTTCTGTTAGATGGTACTAATGTACAAAGATTTGCGTACCTGCTCATACATCAGAAATCACTATTTGTTTCATATTAGAATCAGCAAAACATCAAAGAAGAGAGAGATCGAATGAAAGCCAACCTTGAGGAGCTTCGAAGCCAACATGAGGAGAAAGAGAAGGAGACCTCGACACTGCAGAAACGTCTGGAAGACAGTGAAATGGAGCTTCGCAAAAATCTAGAGGAGTAAGCTCTCTAGCCTGCTGTCCTGAGTTTTCCTGGAACTATATAGGCAAAGCTATAGCTAAATCTGTGTCTAAGGTTTTAAGCTTTCTTTTTTTTTTAACTCTCCTTTTTGCAGTGATGCGTCTGGAAGTAGGTTGCCTTATAGCTGAGAGGACCTAATTGTTCTCACACCTTAAAGCAGATTTTATCTATCGGGTTAAGGTTCAGACCACATACATTTAATATCCAAGTGCATAGCAGCTAGCTCTGAGAAATACTAAAGACTCATATAGCCCAAGACCAAGCATGTAAAGAGTATCTGAGTAAAATATGTTAGTTTTGTATTTTTTTAAAAATGTGTGTTGTTTTGGATTCTGTGAGCAAAATAACTTTTGTTCCAACTCCCAAAACCTAAAACACAATCTTTTCTAAGATGGTCATGTGTAATGTCCATCTATATCTATAAAAATAACAAATTTTTATTCTTTGTGGTGAGAACTTAAAAAAAGCACCATGTTATTTTGTCAATTCAACCATCATTTTATTGTCATAACAATATATTGATTCATATTTGGTATTTATTTAAAAGAAAAATTTTATAAAAAGAAGTGTATATATTGAGGGCTACTGAGAATCCTAGGGAATGGAAACCATTATCATTAATAAAGGTTTTTTCAGTGCCAGTGAAGTATGCGATATGCTCTTTTAGTTAGCATTTTTCGACATGTTTACCAAGAGGGTGCACGGAGTATAGTAGGAAGGGTCAGAAGACTTTGTTTTTTTTTTTCCTAGCTCTTTGATCTATTACCTGTATAACTAGAGGATATGTCATTTAACCTCTCAACCTGTTTCCTTTTCTGTCAAATAAGGAAATTGGGCTGGAGAATTTGCAAAATCCCTTTCTGCTCTAAATACTTTGATCCTATAATTTTAGGAGATGTAGTCTCTGTGCCTTCACAAAGTTTACATAGGGTTGGTTAGAAAAGGGGTTTCCTTGAGAAAAAGATGAAAAATAAGCCTACTTGAAGATAGAAAAAATGAGAAGGGGAGAAAAGGAACAGAACTGTGGAATGTTATCATGTACCTAGGAGGGAGGGTCCCTTTTGAAAAATGGGCATTATTATAAAGATAATTCATTCTCATCTACCACTTTATTAAACCTATCCTTTGAATGAAGGCCAGAATTCAGGTTATTTCTTCTTTGGGGGAAAAACCATGTCAAGACCTATCCTTTGCTTGGCTATTTCTTTTTTGATAGAATAGACTACTGCTCCTATTCCCTAGAATTCAGGTGGTCAAGATTTGATGACTTTCCAAGGAACTCGAAGTGTTATTACTTAGTGTAGCAAGGTAGACACTGGGTTGCTGTAAGTATTTAAGAGTGTTTTATGTCATATGATCAAGACTGTGGAAATTATGTGGAAAGCATTTTGGTGAAACTCTCTGACAGTGTTTTCCTTTCCCTGATAAGGTTGTTTCAGGTGAAGATGGAACGAGAGAAGCACCAGACAGAGATCCGAGATCTCCAAGACCAGCTCTCAGAAATGCACGATGAGTTGGATAATGCAAAACACTCAGATGATGGGGAGAAGGGAGCCCTAATTGAGGTGAGGAGTACAGGTCCCTCAAGGACTTTACACCAAAGGAATCCTCTCTTGCAGTCTTGGTAGGAATGGTCTCTGGGTGGCAGAACTGTGCCTTATCTGGCATTCCATATTCTGAGTGAGAATAGATTATTAGTAAGTACTTTTTAAAAAATGCAGAACTCTAAATCTAGGTTAATACCTGAGTTTAATAAAGACTCTTAACTTCCTAGGTCGATTTATTCCTTCCTACTTCTTCCTAATTATTCAGCACTTATATTTATCAGTTAATAGGCAAATATGTGCTGAGTGAGCACTTACTGTTTACCAGCATTATTAGGTGTTGTGTATGATGGCATCAGGGTCTGGACGTATGATTTCAGGTAAAGATAATTATGGTAATTTCCGATAATGCTGATGGTCAACATTATCTCTGCAACTTAGAGAGTTGCCTAGGTCAGACATGTCAAACTTAGTTATACACAGCCCAAATAGGAAGGCATGAACCAGATCAAAATATAAAACAAAATCAATAAAATACAGTACAACAAAGATAATATTACTTTGTGGCTTTCTAAGTCAACATGCAACCTGCAGGGATCTGTTTCTATGTGAGTTTGACACCACTAACCCAGAACATTAAGACTTTAATGCCAATGTCCATTAGAGTTGGGACATGAGCCCATGGTTTCTTGGCTTTTTGAGACTGGGTCTCTAGTCACTGTAACATATACCTGGCATGGGGGGTACAAATAATCGAAACGATACTTCCATACTTTAGAGAATAGAAATTTTGTTTGTGTGAGTACTGTTTCCACTAGCACAGATCATGACCTTTCTGGAGCTTAGTTGTTGAGAATTTCTGTGGCTGAAAAATTGAACGCCATATAGAGAATATGATGATTAGTCTCACATCAGCTAGACTAGGCTATGGATCATATAAAGTCCATTATCAGGCCTTTACTTGCAGCTTTTCTGGTTTTACCTACTGTGTAGATTTGAGTATCTGCACTGCAGAAACGTTTTGTTTCTTCTTAGATATTATGCCTGCAGTTAGAAGAGTGTGTGAGGGGTATTATAGTACTTTCATGAACTGAACATGGCTTCTTTTAGGCATGGGGAAGTGGGAGGGGTGGGGAGAGACAGACTAATTTTCCCATAGACTGATCTCCCATAGAGTTAAGTTTAAAACAGCTGACAATAAATAGAGAAACTATTATGGCAACATTCCATTTATCTGGAGGCAAGACTTCTGGTAACTTCAGCTGTCTGAAATGGAGCTGAGGCCTCTATTTAGCATTTAACACCCTTCTCAACCTGATCTCTTTCTACCTTTTCAGTCTTTTTAAGCTTGATGAGTCAGCTCTTTTGGCCAACTTGTGGTTCCTTGAATGTGACTCTATCTGCCATATCTATGACTTTGCATTGGCTGTCCCCCATGATTAGAGTGTTCTTCCCCCCTCACCTCCACTTTTTTTCTGCTCTGACTTTCTTTAAGCCTACCTCAAATTTCATATTCTGTAGGTATTTCTTACTTCCTCATTCTCCTTAATACCTTCCATCTACTTTGGCTATCTTTTATGTACACAGTTATTAGTGTATTTTCTTCTCCATTATAAGGTGAACTCCTTGAGGGCAAAGTTTGTGCCTTTTAATATATCTCATTGGTACTTAGTAGCATACCTTGCCCATAGTAAGTGCTTAATAAATATTTCTTGATTGTTTGACTTAATTTTCTTTCTCCTGTGGAGGTCTTCAATGGCAGCATGTTGTCTCCTGCTGATGCTCTCCATTAACTTTTTCATTGCCCTTTTGGTGATCTTAATTTTAATTCTTTGAAGAGTGTGATATTAATGGATTCTGAGCCATATGGTGTCATTGGAAGTTGATATATTTTGAATATTGAAGTTGAAAGAATGGATTTTTGTTTCATGGAGAAGCTGGGTCAATAAAAGCACAACAGAATATCCCCAAATCATTTAACAGATTCTTTTCAGTTTTTGGGTCAGTTCAGTGGCAAATACCTTTGGCAAGCATATGACTCCCCATTGACTGGACTTGATTTTATTAATCAAGAGTTTTATTTGACAAAGTTGTTTCTCATTAAAATTACAAAGAAGTCATAATTTTTTCATATATTTCACACACAGCTAGTTAACATTTTGTTCTAATAAATCAAGTGCTTTTTTATAGTCAACAAATAAGAACAGTTGAATCTTTGATTATTTGCATCTTTCAGTTTCTTGTGCTATTTTGAAAATCAGCTATCTGCCTCTGGTTGGACTATTTAATTGTTAGGCCAGAGATCAGAATCATTACCCAATGAGAACATAGAGCCAAAATGAAAAGAGGACTTGGTAAACAAATAAGGTAGCTCCTGTCTGACCTTTTAAAAAAGATGTTAATGGATAAAAGAAGGCATTGACACAGACTCTTATTATTTATTCCCTAAGGAAGTCGGAACATGGTGGATCAGTTTTAACAATAAGGAAACCAAAGGACCCTAGAAATCATTTTAGTGAGGAAGCACTTAGATTTCTTTGCCAAGCAGAGGGCAAGATGAGTTTCTAATACAAACTACTTTTAAAATGTTGTATGTGATGATAGTAGAAGATTATGTACAGCAGTATTGTCTCAAAAAGACCAAAAAAATACCCGCCATACTGCAGAACTGTGGAGTGCAAAATAAATTTGTAAAAAAACTCAACTAAGTCAAAGTACTGCAAGGGCATTTAGGCCAAATGTGGAAGGAAGGCAATGAATAAACACATTTCCAGAAGAAAAGTACCTAAAGATTTTTAAAATAACAAGCACTTTTCTACGTCAGTAAAAGTGTGGCTACCATACATAGACTCCAATATCGTACACTCCTTGGTATAATGAATGTAGAAGTAGTGATGGCAATATAGCAAATTAGGAGGGAAAGAGCAGCTGGTTTAGAACAACGATACACAGAAGAGATCCATGTTACAGTGGACAAAACTTTGAAGATATTGTAGGATTAGTTTTCAAGGCATCTGAAGGGGAGAGGAAACAAAGTATTTATCTAAATAAAATGAAATAAGCCAGATCTTATTATTAATTTTAAAAAGGGAATTAAGAGAGTAACAATAACTATAGGTTCATTCCCTTCCTTTCAAAACTATATAATATCTCTGAGGATACTCTACATATGTTTTGAGGGCATCCCTGAAGAATGTGAGGAAAAAGGAACAGTCTGTCTTTTTTAAAGTATGTTCTCCATTCCATCATGTCTTTATAGTCACATAAATGAATAAAAGGACATAAAAAATAGAAGGTCCCCACAGATATTCTATTTACAAATAATTCATGTACAATTTAGAAGTTAGAGAAATATAAAAAATAAAGCAATTTATTTAGGTGCAATCCCTAATTGTTAACAGTTTTAATTTGTCCTTTTTTAATAGCTTAAAAGAAAAATCTGTAACCCCCTCTTTTTTTACACCTAGTTTTCTGCCAACAGCTGCTCAGACATTTGAAGTTAAATTTCTGAAAATTACTTCATAGGACCAGTTATCTTGTGGTCTCAGCATCTCTCGTGTTTGGAATCTGTATCCTAGTGGATTTTAGCCTGCTTCTCTTTAATATGCCAAGTTTTTTTCTTCTGATTACTTGGAAAAATTTATGCCCATAGACTGAGACAGAAGAGCTTGTTCCAGACCCTGTCTGACTTTGATATTATCTAGCCATGTGTCCTGGGATGAATCAGTTATTCTTTCTGGGCCTTTGTTTTTCTGTATTGCTAAGATGAAGAGGTTGTCATAGAGGACCTCTCAGATCTCTTTCCTTTATAAGTTTTTGTATGTTGTATGAATCCTCATGATCATATATCTCTAAGTAGATGGGAATAATTTTTGATGAATTCTTATTTATCTGTCTAACCTGTCTGTCTTTCTCTGGAGGCCTAGATCCTCAATTCTTATCTGATATTTTCTTTTCTTTTTACAGTGAATAATCCATAACAATAATCTATCATGCTTATAAGATTAGATTAGAAAATATTCTCATTCATCTGCTTTATTTTCCATTTTAGTTACAAATCTAAGGAACAGGGATTGACTCTTTGATTTTTATAGTACAGGGATATCCCAAGTAATGGAATGCCTTCTGCGAAGGTAGGTCAGCAACTTACAGTGTTAGCTTCCTAGAGCACTGGGAAGTTAGCTGAATTGCCCAAGGTCACACAGCTAGAATGTGTAAGAGGTAGCCATTGAACCCAGATTTTCTTGCATTCCAGATTACCTCTGTATCCATTGTGCCATATTGCCTCTCTTAAAAACAACCTGTTCAGGTATTTGCTGTTATTAGCCTCATTTTACAGATAAGGGAAGGGAGACTGAAATAAGTGAAATTATTTTCACAGAATCATACAAATAGTTAACATCTTTGGTAAGTAAAAGTGAGAAATTTAAGCTACCCTTTAATAAAGCTTTTTAAACACACATGAAAAACTGATAAAGTTTTAAAGGAGGTGTAAAATGTGATCTTTCCCCCTTTGTAATTATGCATGTGTATATATACATATAGGTGCACATACATGCATGTATATGTATATATACACATGCACAAACACATCTCATACATATGTGTACATTTATGCGTATGTATTTACATGTGTGTCATCTCATTTCTCTGTGTATGTGTATATATATAAATACACACATACATATATGTGCATGTGTGTAAGTATTTAAAAATATAAAAACTACATTTATTTCTATGTCTTTTTCCTGTCTTTCTAATAATTTTAAAACTATGCAGGAGCAAGGACTTTCTTTTTCATAGTCTCTCATATTGTTTTGTAGGAAGTGGATACTCAGGAAGTGTTGTTGAAGAATAGGTGAGAGTTGACACATTTTGATCATTTCAGATGATCTAGATTGGATTTGCAACTTTAAATAGCTGAACCTTTCCATAGTTGCTCCGAACTTCCAGTCTTAGCCTTAAATTGATGGTTTTTTTTCCAATGGACCTTCTAATAGCTTTATTTCTTAATTCTTCCAGCTCTGGACATGAGGCAAAGCATAGTAAAATTTGGGCTGTACAGGACTTTAGAGTGATAAGCTGATATAGATATAGTAATATTTACCTTTTGTATCGCCAGACAACATTCATAGCACCAAGGGTGACTATGCTGATGTAGTTCTGAATCACAAAGTATAACAGACTCTCCATACAGAAGGCAGAAGAAAAACATTTATTTAGACACCAGAAAGCCAAATCAGTCATAATAGCCAAGAAGTCAATACACATTAACACAGCAGGGGTAAAGGCATTCCCAAGCCTCTACACCTTCCCTCCCAACCTCCCTACCCAACATAAACACACACTCACCAGACTAACTTTGCTTTCCTGCCTGCCTGTGTCCTCTCTCCTTCACTCTAGCAGCTCCTACCAATTTCTTCCCGGTTCTGCTCCACTCTTCCTGTTCCACCTGTTGAGCAAGCTTCTCCCATCACATGTGACTTAGGCTTCCATGTGATTAAAGCAGGTCACATGGGACATTACTTCAGAATTCTATCATAATGGATATGAGACAGAAGGCCCACAGGGCCAATTTCAGCTGAAGCACTGAAACTTGCTTTTTTGGGGAAAAAAAAATCCCTCTATCAGCTTGCTCTTTGGGTCATTTTTCCCTTTCCAGCAAAGATGGGCTTAAGCAGGTGATTCCTGGGATGTGTAAAATAACTGACATCTCTGGAAGGTTAATTAAACTAAAGTAGCTTTCATCCACATAAGGTTTTTTCCATCACACATTTCTTTCTATTGCTTTTGTCGGTGTCTTTTGACTTTTCATCACCTTTGAAAATATTGTGCCTGCTTTATGCTTTGCCAGCAGTTTGTGGCTGCAGTTTTGAATGCTCTTCCTTAGCTTAGAAGTATCACATCTAGTTAGTGCTTGGTGCTGTTTTTATCCACTTGGATTGTAATGTGTGACTTAGATTCATCTTACTTTTGTTCACTTGTTTTTGGGTGCCCAGAAAATACTCCTTCACCCGCAAGAAAAATTCACTCTGGAGAGATCTTATGATCTTAAACAGCAGGACACCCTGGAAGTTACATGTATATTCCATTCATTTTGATGTAATTGGCAATAAAAACATGTTTCTGAAGCCGATGTTTTGAAACTTGTTTGTGTTTCATTTTCCCTATTTTGATAAGCTTCAGTGGTGAGCACTGATGCTATAATCTGGTTGGACTACTATGATACAGTCCCCTTAAACAATAATATGTGCCTTAGATAATAACATTTTGATGTAGACCAGGCTATTAGTTGGCAGCCTTAACAAAGACGAAGGCAGAACAAACCACCGACGTATCCTGGGAAAGATAAGTGGGGAAAGAGAGGTATTTTGGAAAAAGAGAACAGTTGGGAAACTGATTGCAGGAAATGGGTCAGCATCAGGAAAGTTGCTCTGAAGATGCAAGCAGGGGGCATGAAGAATCCCTTACCTCCAGAGAATCTAGAGGAAGGTCTGGCAACCACCAGGTAGCCAAGAGAGTAATGGTAATTTAGAAAGGAAGATTAAGAGATAACCTCAATGCAGTCTCCAAGGAGGAACCAGCATCAGTTCATCTGACTAATTGCAGCAGCATTTGGGAAGAGAGGTTGTTTTATAAGATCCTTTGAAACAGCTAATGTCATGGTTGCTGAGAAACATGAATTACAATTTTTTCATCAACTTACCAACGCCATCCAATTAGCTGACTTTAATGTATTCTCGAAGGTACCATGTAGCATAGCAGTTACCGTGTATTCTGTTGAAGCCAAGAGGTTAAGTGACTTGTTTATGGTCATACACAGAGAAAATTACACTTAAGAATTGCTGCAAATCTCTATAGCCTTACCTTGAGCCTCCAGTGGGCATAAACTCTGTGGAAAAATGTTGCAGAAAGTACGAGGAATATTTTAGAATAATTTACTTTTGATATGGTAAGAACAGGCTTTTCATTTCTTTAGTAATAAACATCTTTCAAAAGAGTATAAATTTTACAGGCAAGTGACTTTTCTTATTAAAAGTTCCTATATTTTAGAATGACTACATAACCTTTTTTTGCACAGGATTCTGAAATATCCACTAGCCCATCATCATGTGTTTTTAATTTGAATTCACTTTTGGAGCAATGTGGGTCACCAATATTATCATTTTTCTATACTTAAGTTTCTGGTTTTGCCCTCCTCCTACACTTTCCTCTTTTTTTCTTCTAGGAACTGTTACAAACAAAGCGGGATCTACAAGATGTTTTGATAGCCAAAGAGGAGCAAGAAGATCTGCTAAGAAAGAGAGAGCGAGAACTCACTGCCTTGAAGGGGGCACTGAAAGAAGAAGTCTCATGCCATGATCAGGAAATGGATAAACTCAAGGAGCAGTATGATGCAGAACTCCAGGCTCTGAGAGAGAGTGTGGAAGAAGCCACCAAGGTGAGTGAATCCCGTTGCAGTGGATCTCAAAACAGGGTCCTGAAACAAAGGAGGGAAAAACAGACGAAATTGCTTTCTCTTCCTCTATCAGCATGAAAAATATTTTTAGTTTTTTCCTAGGCATTGACATCAAGCACGATTATGAGCAAAGGATGAAAGTTTTCTTTTTAGTTACCAATTTAGAAAGCCCTGGGTACTTGGGAATAAAAGACTCACATGCTCATAGTGATCCTAAAAAGTCCTTTAAATTATTCCAGGTTTACTAAAACTTTCACTTTTCATTTATTCAGAGCATTCATCCTTGGTTTGAAGTAAAGTATGTTTCTTGTTGTGTTTAATGGCTGGAGGAAAAGGGAGTATGAGTCATTTGATTGACAAAGAAGAATTAGAGACTGGAGTTGGAAATCTCTGATCCCTGCCCTGTAGTATTTCCATCCTGACTTAGTGCCTTTTTTTTGTGGACCTCATTCTTTTTATCATCATCTTGCAGGATATTTAATTGCCTTGATTAATACACTTTGCACCCTTCACAGATTATCAGTGTAAAGAAATTGAATCTTGGCTTTCCAAAACAGATTCTGACAGGTGTGCTAGTTCTTTAGATGTTGTCTGTTGAAAGAAGAAAGAAATGAAAAGATAAGTGTTTTGAAATTTCATGCGGTACTTGAATACAGGATGATGAGTTTGTAGAAAATCTGTTTTCTTATTTAAATCAGCTTAATAATATTGATGCACTCTGTACTTCATCAGAATATGGTTCTTAGATTAAAGGTAGAGAGGAAATAGAAAACTGAATGTCAGAATTTTGGAGCCAGAGAAGATTTCTGGTCCTTTCCTCTCATTTTGTAAGCAGGGAAACTTATTTCCAGAAAACCAAAGTAATCAGTTTCAGTTTTCCAGTGAGCTATCTCTCTCCTGTAGAATGAATAATGTATTTCATTGGCCCAATATTTGAATTAATATGCTCTCTGCCCAGGTGGTCCTAGGTTAAGTAGTTAATGGTAGAGCCATGGCCAAAAACTCAGGCCATAGTTTTCTCTGCTACATCATTTTTCTGTCTGCAGTACCACACTGTTTCTTCTGAATTCATCGTGCAGTGATCTCATCCAAGCACTAGACTTATTTCCCGTGTAAACATAGGCTTTGTCCCGTGGGGCCTTAGTCTCTTCATTGGAAAAGAGTTGGTTTGACTAGATATCCTTGATGGTCCTTTCCAGCCTCACATTTCTTAAATGCTCCACAGACCGATAGGGTATATTTCTTTAGTCTTCCTTCAGTACCTCCTCTAGGCAGGGAGATAGTGGGTTTCTGAAGGCTATACTAAGGAAGCACAACCTCTGGTCTGTGCTGCGTGGAAAGGCTTGGAATGAGGTGGTGATAAGATTACAAGCCTACTGTCTGAGGACCAGATATATCATTTAGATGTGGAAAGGTTCATCACCAAAAGGGTAGCCACCAAATGATAACATTTTTTGACCATGGCAACTCATTAAATGTCTACTAAAGTGTGAAGGGGTTGTGTCATGAGTGATGCTTAAAAAAGTATCCCAGATATTCATAGCCCAACCTATGACACTTTACCCTTTTTTGAAGAGACAGGATAACACTGAATTTGCATTATCTTTTTTCAGCACCAAAGTAGCCACTTACAATCTAAGGAAACCCTAGGAAAAGTCACATTCCTCAGGGCATAAGCATTACTTAGAATTATAGGGGACCTTTCTAGAGATTGCCTCACTCAACATTCAAGAATACTCTCCCAGTAAAAAAAAAAAATTATGTTAAGAAAAGCCTTTGATTTCTACTTCCTCTCAGAGGATACTTGCTGAAGAGCATGCTGTGAAGGACATGGGCAGGTATTTCCTGGTGTTGAGGTGTTAACTCTACATCCTCCTCTCTTTCATTGGTCTGTGATGTTGGCATCTCTATAGCCAGCTGATATTATTATTTCTTTCTGCTGAACTGGAACACTGCAACTTTGTTCACCAATACTGCACAATGATTTCATTGAGAATCTGCAGATTCTGAGTTCACTGAAAAAAAAATGTCTGAGGATAACATAAAGGAGAGCCAGCTGACAGAAAGAAGTGACCTTGACAGTATTTTATCTCTTTAAACAGAGGTCACACCTCTCCTCTCCCATTAGTGATCAGCTATTTACATACTACTTACCTTGTGCCAAAAGAATAAGGCCAGAAGAATGAGCAAACAAAAAAAGAATCTCACCATAAAGAGCTAATACAGCACAGGAAAACTTAAGACAATCTCAGAAGAGAGTGACTCTAAATATATACAAACAAAGCCTCCAAGAAAAGTGCAGTTTGGAGACAAGCCCAAAAACAATTCCTAGATGAATTGAAGCAAGATTTTAGAAAAAAAAGAGCTGGAAAATGATTCTAAAAACCAATTGTGAGCAGTAGAGAGAAAAATGGGGAAAGATGTGAGAGCTAAGAAAGAAGGATGTGAAAAGAAAATTAACAGCTTAGAAAAGGAGGTACAAAACCTTTCTGAAGAAAATAACTCCTTGAAAATTAGAATTGGCCAGAATTAAGGGTAATGGTTCCATGAGACATTGAGAAATATAAAACAAAGTCAGAAGACTGAAAAGAAAAAAAAAAGAAAACACAAATTACCTAATGGGCAAAGTATATCAAGGAGAGATAATTTAAGAATCATTAGACTCCTGAAAAGCCACGACCAAAAACAACCAAACAAACATAGACGTAGTTCGAAACTATAAAAGATCAGAATTAGAGGACAAAACAGAAATGGAAATAATCCACTGACAACTTCCTGAAAGAAATTCCCAAATGAAAACTCCTAGGAATATTATTACCCCAATTCAGAGCTTCCAGGTCAAGAAAAAAGTAATACAAGTAGCTTGAAAGAAAAAAATTTATAACAGTAGCCAAGGTAGCAGGTCAATCTTATCTTCTAGGGCTATAAATTACTGTGTCCACCCTGGCTTAGATCGCAAAATAATACCATCACATAACACATATCATTAAACAATACTGTCTTCATTTTGTATTCTGCAACAATTCTTAACATGTGATGTGTATCCCAAGACCTTTTTCCAGGAGTCTTTTGAGGTCAGTTGTTTAAAAAATAATACTGATATTTTAATTTCTTTTAAGGTAAGTAAATATTGATAGACATGATTCACATAAATGAAAGTTGTTTGGGAGATCCTGAGTAATTTTTAAGAATGTATTGTGGCCCTGAGACCAAAGAGTTTTAGGACCTCTGGGTACTGATTTACAGTTTTCGAAATGTTTTCAACTACATTTTCTCATTTAGTAGTCATGCCAGTGTTTGGAGTGGGTAGGAAAAATGTTTCATTCTCATCTTAAAGATGAAGAAACTGAAGCCCAATGAAACTGACTTGTCACAGGTCACATGGCTTTTAGATGGCAGAAGCAGATCTTCTGATTCCTAGTTTTGGGAATACCACACTATACTCTATCTCCTAAGATCTGAAGGTCCCTTCACAGCCATCGGCCTCTACAATTGATCATGTTATCTAGAACACACCTTTTTAACATCAAGCTTCTAGATTCAAAGGCTGTAGGTAATAAATGTAAATAGAACAAGGAAATATAGTATTCAATTATTGTCTTGTCTATTTTTCCCTGATGGATCAATACTGCTTTCCCTTAATATGTGAATATAACGGTTAATAACAACTAAAACCAGCTATTGCACTAAAATGAAGTGAGAGAAAATCAGAATTATGTCCCCCAAAGTAAAGAAAATTAATTCATTTTCACTTTTCTCCATCAAATTAAATCAAATATAAAAAAGGATAAGACAGGCAAATCAAGGAATGGCTATTTATAATTGTCCCCAAATTATAACAACCCAGTTATATAGCTGCTTCCCAGGCTTTTTTATTATTGTGCCAAACAAAGTGAGTTTTCATTTCATGTCATTTGCAATTACCATTCCATAATTGAAAAACAGTAAATTACCATGAAGCTTTTTGGGAAGAGGGGCTTACTGCATTTGAGTTGTCACTATAATTATGGTAGAATCATCAATCCACAGACTCATACACAGTGCCTTGCACGTAAGTGGTCCCTGAGTAAATATTTGTTGAGTTGGATCATGGGATCATAGCTTTAGAACTGGAAGGGACCTCCAAGGTCATCTGGCCAAACTCATTCATTTTTAATGAAGAAACTGAGGACCAAGAAGGTAAAAAGCCTTGTCAATAGTCACAACAGTGAATAAGGAATACAGCTTAGATCTCCCTATCCAGTACATCTTTCATTGCACAGTGAATTAAGAAGAGACAGTGTGATGTAGAGGAGACCACACTGTAAAGGTTATAATCCTAGCTTCATTATTAACTACTTGACTCAGGCACCATCATAGCTCAGATTTTTGTGTACAAACATTGTATCAATTATCTTATCTACATTTTTTCTGATGAATTAATGTAACCTAGTATAATTAATATAACAATATAACTGAAAATAATAGACAACTGATACAATGACAGATAAGATTAGTTTTTATTATTTTATTATTAACTTGGTTTGCCAATATTCCTATATAGTGTTATAATACTATGTTTGGTACATGAGGAGTTGCATCTTCCACATACTTGTTAAAAACAATCTTCTTGGACAGACTTTGGTTTGTCATTCCACTGTTAAAAAATATTTGGTGGCTCCCTATTCTAGGTTTAATTATTAATTAACTAATAACTAATTAACTAATAATTATTAATTAACAAAATCTTCAACTTTGAATTTAAAGCCCTCCATAATCTGGAGCTAACTTTTCAGATTTCTTTCATTTTATTCCATTAATCCATTTGTACTTCTTTTTCATTGCATATCTAGTTCGTTTGTTTTCTCTTTCTTAATGAATAGCCTGGTCCATTAATTCAATCAGTGAGGTGGCAGTAGGAACACGAAGAATGGTGTAAATATTTTCAAATGCCAATCTGATTTCTCCTAGAGTTGTATACAGATGTTTTTGTCCTCTTTAATACATTCATTTTGAACTGATCATCAAAAAATAGATTTAGAGCTATAAGAGATATTAGATGCCATCTAGCCCAGTTTCCTCATTTTATAGATTAGGGACCTGTTAATTTGCTTGACAAAGTTACAGAGATGATAAATGACATAGGAAAACTTTGAACCTAGGTTCTCTGACTTCAAATTCAGTGATGGGGGTAGTTTGATGGCTCAGTGCATGGGGCACTAGATCTGAATTCTACGAGGTATGAGTTCAAATTTGGCCTCGGATATTTAATAGCTGTTTTACCCTGGGCAAATCACTTCACTTTTGTCCGCCATATGCTAGGTATCATCATCGTCATCATCATCTTACTATTATTGGGTCCACTTTTCCTTGAAAAGTATGAAAAAAATGGGAAGATGTATAGTTATTTATTCATTAGCTTGCACTTAATAAACAGTGGCTGTCAAAGCTCTGGGATGAACAAATTCTTTAATCACTATTAAGTTTTGTAGAAAAGTTGACATAAATGGGCACTGAGGTCCTTTCCAACTCTTCAGAGCATGGGCTTCTATTGAGCACTAACAGTTATGACCTCCCGTTCCCTATTCCCATAGTTATTTGTTCCAGCCTCTCAAACCAGAAAGAATTTCCTGACCATGCTGCTTTCTTTCCCTGGGGCCTCCTACTAGTTGCCTCAGAAGAGAATGGAGCCTGGAAAGTGCAGGTCACGTGTAGATCACACACACAGCCTGCAGGCTACAGGTTCCCCACCCTTGGTGAGGCTGCTCATGAGTCCTGCCAGCTTTACCATTGGCTGTTGGCCTGTTCTTATTACTCTTTAGAGGGACAGAACATTCCCAGGCAAGGTGACCACTGTGGCGGGAACAGCAATCTTGTCATGACTAATTGTGAAAAGTTACATGCATTTTGAGAGAGACAGATGAGTTTTTTTTTTATTACAAATTGGGACATATAATCCTAAGCTGCTTCCTTAGCTGGAGAGGAAAAATAAACATCACCAGGGGTTAATAGTAACATAGGCTAGGGACTGGACCTATGGTGGATTTCCTTCGTATAGAGAATTCCCAGGTGACAGTCTCTTCCAGAGCTGGTTGGCATCTTTTATACAAACTTATAGTCTTAGGTAGTTTCAAGAGCCATGAAAGGTTAGGTGACTTGCCCAGGATTACACAGCCTGTATGTTTCAGAGGTGGAATTTGAACCTAGGTTTTTCTAGTTTCAAGCTCTCTGTACAGAATGCCCTGCTACTTCTGGAGAATGATGCCTTTGTAGTTCTTCCTGCTTCTGGTTTTATCTTAAAATGTCCACTAATAAAGGAGGAAAATGTAAAATTAACTGTAGACTACCAGGTGCAGGTAGGTGACTGTATTGTTAGAATGATTCAAAATCATCCTCAGACACTTACTAGCTGTATTACCCGGAGCAAGTCATTTTACATTGACTGCCTCAGTTTCCTCATATGAAATAATAACAGATCTACTTCCTAGCGATGTTGCGCAGATCAAATGAGATCGTATTTGTAACGTGCTTTGCAAACCCTAATGCACTATCTAAATTCTGAGTATTAGTGTTGTTATTGTTAATTGTTGTCAATTAATTATGCCGTGTAAATACTCAGGTCTAGTGGAAACAGTAATAGATTTGGAGACACAAGAACTGGATTTCAAACCTAGCATTGCTGACTTATAACATCCATGTATCCTTGGTTATGTCATTCAATCAACGTTTATTAAGTGGCTACTAGGTGCTTGCCATAACACAGATAGATACAAAGTACTTGTTACAAGTACAAACAATGAAATAATCCTTTTCCATAAAGAGATTATATTCTAAGAGGGAAGATAGCTTAAACATGTATATAATAAACTAGTTCCCTACAAGGATGTTTGGGAGAGAAGGTACTAGCTGTTGGGGGAATCAAAAAAGGCTTCATGTAGAAGAAAGTGGTATTTGAGCTGAGTCTCAAAGGATGAGTCATTTAATCTCTGTGAATCTAAGTATCTTCCTCTATGAGGTGGTCAGATTTGGACTGAGTGATCCCTAGAGTCCCTTTTTGGTACTAGCATTACATCTGTGTCAGATCATGTTTATATGATATTATCTTTGATGTCGATGAAGCCCAGGCATTAGTGTCCTCATTTAACAGTTGGACCGTAGTTCAAATGCCAGTTCTGTTGCTTCCGGTGTGAACTTGGGTATAACAGTTACCTTCTCTGGACTTCAGTTTCCTCATTTGTAAAATGAAGGCATTTGGAGTAGAAGCCTCAAAGGGTTGCAGTCAGTGATCCTATGGTCTTATAAAAGGCAGACATGGTGATTTGTTCCATGCTCTTATTTATTTCCCTTCAAAAAAGTTACTGATTCCTTATATCTTGTCATTTTAGGAATGTCTTTCATTCCCTCAATGAATTTTTCCTTGTGCTGAAGAAAATACAATAAAACATATGTGTGTGTGTGTGTGTGTGTGTGTGTGTGTCTATGGTGACAGTATCTGACAGGGCATATGCTATTGCCTTATTATTTCATCCCTCCTTTGATTTATCTCTTGAGACTGAGGCATTTTGGAGATTGTTACTGTTGTACCTTGATTTACTTGGGTATTTTTGGTATTTTTCACTGCTTTTATACAGCATCTTCTCTGATTAATTCGAAGATTGCTTTGTGTTCCATTTTCTGCCTAAAGGGGTCAACACACAGAGCCAAGTTTTTCCACAAAGCAGAAATCTCCTTAATGATCTTGGCAAGTCATTAGAAGAAATCCATCAGGCATAGATTATAGGATCATAGAGAGTGTGACATTGAGGGAGTGTGATTTGGGTGGTGATGTTGAAGCTCATTTTATGTACACATGCATGTTAAGGAGTCAGTTGCTTTCACTGTTCAAACTGTAGGGCTTTTAAGACTGTTAAGTATCCTGGGCTCTTCACTGCCCTGCTCTTTCTGCTTTAATCATGTTCACATCTGGAAAGGCTTCAGATTTCTTTTCTCTCAAGAGACTGGTATGGCCTACAGCTGACAACTGGCCTGGGGCTCTCACCTGACCTGAACTCTAGATGGTGTTTAAATTTAATTCAGAGATCTCAAAACAATCAGTTTTGGGGTAGATATGAAGGAATATCATCTTCGGGGTGCTTCCTCTACTCCAACTTTATAGAGTATTTTAGCCATCAAAGAAGGAGGCTGTGTACCACACTCCCTCCGCTGGGCCTAAGTTCAAATCCAGCCTCTGATGTTTCTTAGTTGTGTGACTCTGAGCAAGTCACTTTTAACTTCTTTTGAGTCTATTTCCAAAACTGTAAAATGTCCCTATAATAAGATAACCATCTCTGGGTTATTGGATAGATCAAATGAGTCAATATTTGTGAAGCACCTAGCACGGTGCCCAGCACATAATAAATAATGATAATTCTTACTGTAGCATTTATAATTGTTACATTATAGCACGTATAACTATAGCGCCAATAATGAAGGCACTTAACAAATGCTTGAAAGAAAAACAATAAAAATGAGAGCATTATGGTGACCAAAAGGAAAAATGCTGTTAAAAATCGTAAGAGTATTATGATCTAGAGCTTCAAATATTATTTCATTTAATTCTCACAATAACCCTGGGAGGTGTGCTTTATTGTCATCCCTGTTTTATATGTGAGAAAATAGGCTGTGAGAATTTCAAAACAACTTGCCCAGGCTCACAAGCGTCTGAGGTGGAATTTGAACTCAGGTCTTCTCATTCGAGGCCCAGTGTTCTATCCACTGTGCCACCTAGCTGCCTTATAATTTTATCTAATATTCTCCTCTTCCTCCTCAATTCTTCTTTTCCTCCTGGTCCTCATTCTCTTTTTCCTTCTCTAGGATTAAGGTTTACACATTGCTTCTTATGTCTGCTTCCTGTGTGACCTTGGGCTTTCTTGGCTTTTTGAGGTCTCAGCTTCCCTATCTCTAAAATAATAGGTTGGACTACATGACTTCTGAGGTCCCTTCCAGCCCCACACCTAGAACAATTCTGTGTTCCTATGACATGTTCAGGAGCACTGTCCTTCCTCTCCATTGGAGTTGAGGTTGTGTGTCCTAGGTACGTGCAGTGTGAATGTCTGTGAATGTCTTAGAACATGGGGTTTGGATGTAATTCTGGAGGCCATTTCAAAGTCTTCCTGATTTTTGTTTACTGCCTAAACCTTCTTGAGGTTTCCTCTTAACACAAACTGAATTTTCGACAGTTTTTTTGGTCATTTTTACGGCATTGTTGTGGGAGTCCTTAGGCCTTGTACCCAGTTGCTGTCTCCAGAGGCATTGAACAACTCCACTGTGCATTTAAACTTGTAACTTAGGCTCAAAGTAGACAGAATTTTACAGGGAAAGTTCATGGTAAAGTCATTAGAAGAAACTCACCATAATAGATTAGGAGGTCAGAGAAAATACAACACAGAGGGAGCGGGATTTTATTTACATGTGTTAAAAATTCAGTTGCCCTCTGTTAATTCATTGAGGTTTTTGGCAGCTAAAGGACATGACTGCCTTCCTTATAGCTTGGTTCCGTTTAATAAAGCCAGTCAATTTTCTTGTGTAACTCTGTTATATACCAGTTATCCAGTCTTTCTCCTGCATGGGCAGAAAAATTCTCTATGGGCAATTGAAACTAACAGTCTCTACCGCAGGACACAGCAGCAGGATGGAAGGGAGAAATCCTCTCATTTTCTACTCATAATCAGAAAAGCCAGCAGCCTTTTTAATGAAGACTGTTTTATGAAGTATTAACTGCCGGAAATCCTTCGCTGGGCCTTGGGAATTTCTTTGTAGTGTTCTGTGCTTTAAGTGTTTTTTTCTTTTTGGAACGAGATGAAGCGCTTTTTAACTTAACCCCCAGGGTCATTACTGCTTTGGTGTTGATTTCTTTTTTCGTTTCAAAAGACTGCTCAATTTTTCTAACAGCTCCAATTGCATCATTAAGAATTTAATTGTATTTAAATGTTGTATAAAAAGTCAAGTGGTTCAAGTTAGACTTTTGTCTAGAAGTCTCAGGGGATGGTCAGGAGAGGGGACAGCAGATCTTCCGTTCTGCACAACCAGTGATTATTAACATCCCACTGTGCATAGTTCATGTCCTGTAACAGGTGGGGTAGAAGGCATGACCCCTTCCATTCCCAGTCACTGCTGGGTATTGTGGGTTTTAATCAGTAGGGTAATGTACAGGTAGATGTTCTCTATTTTCTTATCTCTCCTGCTTACTCAGACAAGTCAAGTTGAAACTCATGTCTCTAGGGCTCTTCACAAAGGGCTTTCTTCACCAAGAAAATCCAAATTCAGCAAACATTTATTAAGCACCTAACTATGTGCAAAGGAAATTGTTAGGGAAAGGAATAATGTAGCGTGTAATGTGTACTATGTACTAGACACTATTAAGAATTTTACAAATACTGATTTTCACAACAGCCCTGCAAGGCAGGCATTTTTATTATTGTTTCACACTTGAGAAAGCTGAGTGACTTGTCTTGGGTCACCGTAAGTGTCTGAGGCTGGATTTGAACTTATATCTTCCGGGCTCCAGGATAATGTCAGATTGTTAGGTCCTGGAGATACAAAGACATGAATGGTATAATATCCCTCAGGAGATTTATGTTCTACTGGAGGCCCTTGAAGAATTTTGCTTTGTGTAAAGTTGTTTCAAACATATTGGTGCCCAATTAGTTATTTGTGGAACCCTCAAGGTTTTGAGAAGAACCTTGGGAATAGGAAGTGATGGACAGGGCTGTTTTTTGTTATCTCTTTCACCTCTCCTGAGTACTTGAGCATTGCTGGGTTTTCTTTTAATTAATTAATTTATATTCACTTTTCAATCACTTCCATATGTTTTAAATTTTCTCCCCCTCCTTCCCCAAGACAGCATGCAGTCTTACATGGGTTCTGCACATACATTCTTATTAAACACATTTTCACATTAGTCATGTTGCATAGAAGAATTAAAATAAATGGGAGAAACCATGAGAAAAACATTTTTCAAAGTGATTTCATGTGTGTTATCTGATTTCACCTTCATAATAACCCTTTAAGATAGGTAGGGCAGCTTCTATTCCATTTTGTAGATGAGGAAACTGAGCTAGTTGACAGAGCCAGGAATAGATTGTAAGACTTCTTACTCTTAGTCAGGTGTTATTTCCAAAGGGAGCAGTTTTTTGCAAAGGAAAAAAGTAGATCCCCTGTTTTTTAAAAAGGGATTGTTCCATTGTTCCTTTCCAGTCTCACTGGGTAATCAATTAAAAATTAATTTTTTCAATGAAGAAAAATTTTAACTAACATATAACGTTTGTGGAAACATTGTTTTAAGGAGGTTTATATATACATTTTGGTTGTGTCATGTGGTGGAAGAAAGATACTGAACTCTGAGAGTTTGCAGGCGTATATGGTCTTGGCTCTGCCACCTACCTAGCTTAGTGACTTTAGGCTAGTCACTTCCTTCCCTTAGACTCAGATTCCTCCTTTAAAATGAGAGGCTTGGACTAGATGACCTTAAAGGTCTCATCTTAACTTTAACATTCTATGTCAATGTTAGTCTCTTGCCAGTTGTTTTGAGGTTATTTGTGTTTTTATATAGTTCTAAGGATGACTTTTTGAAGGCCAAAAATTTTGAATGGTTGTAAACGTTTATTGCGTTGATCAGAAAGTGTCAGAGGTTTATTGGGGAGCCAGTAGTTATCAGAGGGTCGCTGAGTCACAAAGCAGTGAATTTTAACTTGATCCAGCAATAGTAGAGATTCAGATATCAAAGGATTTTTATATAGTAGAGTAATATGGTCATTAAAAGTCTTTAATTTGGGACTGCAAAATAAAGATTAAGGGGTAAAGGTGCCTGATGGGAATAGTTACAGCAATGCAAAAAAAAAGGATAATTAAGCAATGCAGTGTTTTGGCAATGGACATAGAAATGAAAGGGTAGACTGGAGAGATTCTGTGTAAAAATAACTGATGTGTTTTGGTTGCTGAGTGAATGGTGATGAGAATTGAGCACAGATAAGATGGTGTGTTATGTTGTTGCGGGGAAGTTGGATAGCATGGAAAATAACGTGGGGAACAGGAAAAGTTTAGAATTCAAAGAGTTACAATTTAAACTTGAGCAGACCCTTTATGTTATTTAGTCCAGTTATTTTCTGAACTCAGTATGTTGAGTTCAGTTTGTAGTAAACCTTCCTATTGGAGGTCACTTGCAGACCCGATTATAGTTAGCTGGAGGGAAAAAACATTAGGGCTGGAGAGAAAGTTTTAGGCATTTTGACTGTCTCCAGATGGTAATAGAAACCATCTGAGCAGATGAGTTTTTTCAGGGAGTGGGTGTGGTTTACTGAATTTTGAACTACAAAGTAAGTCATATTTTCCTGGTATTAACCATATGTTAGGATCCTGAAAAATGTGGGTAGGAGTATGTTGACATCCAGATGCAAAGCAAAACTTCTACTCCAGGAATCAGAAGGAAACTGGACTGTTCCAACCAGTATGAGGTCAATTTCCTGAAGGAAAGAAAGAAAGAAAAGAAAAAACAAAGGATAAGGTGTTCCTTGGTGTAATTAGTATATCCATTTAGCCAACAGTTGTTACAGCTGTTCCAAAGTGATATTGGCTCTCCCATGACAACTTCATGGGTTAAAGGTGGTGAGGGGTTCAACTCTTTGTACAGGAAATTCCAAAGACATGGATGGGTCTTATCTTCCAGGAAATTATTTTCTAAGACAAGGAAATGACTGAACATAATTTTTTCCCTTTTTAATTCTTCTCTCTTGTTTTCTAATCCCTTTTTTTCCGGGGGTGGGGGGAAGTTTGGCAATAAAAAAGGTAAAATGCATTTATTTTTAGTTAAGGTAGGAATTAACATATCATTAGTTCAAAAAGATGTCTTACAGTTACAGGTGGATTATGAAGATACTCTTCGATGTGAAGTGAGAGGTTAGGTGGTCTTTTCTTACACTGAACTTAAGTCGAAGACTTTATTCATGTTTGCTCTACATCAGGGAAAACACTGGATAGAAGACCACACTGTAGAAATTTAGATGACTGCCGGCTAAGTGGGAAAATAGGGAAGTGATCATGACTTCTGAGCTGGAACTTAAGGAAAATAGCAAATAGCTGTACAAAATTAAACAATTGCCTCTATCAAATAATCTTTTCTGCCCTCTAGAAATGGAGCTGGAGTTGAGTCTTAACAAATACAAACCAGAAATGGACCAGCCTTCCAAAAGCTTGGAAACTACAAATATATCTCTATTAGTTGTACAAATGCCCTTGCTTTTGGGAGAAGGGAAGCAGTTACAATGAAGTATTCTCTTCATTTTGAGGAGGTTCATTCCTTTTCTGACCCTAAATGTGCTCCAGAGCTGCATGAAAGAAGGTCCCTACTCTGGTTCCACCTGCTCAATCTGCCATGAACTAGTTTCTTCCAGCACTCCTGGCTCAGTCCTATTTGCAGATGTGACCTTGATTTTTACATAGACTTTATTTTGTAACTTTCAGTTAGTGATGTATAGGACATCTATCTTGATTGGCATTTTAGTCCCCCATTGGACCGTAAGCTCTTTGTGGTCAAGAACCTGTGGGAAGCAGTGTGCCAGTAGTGCTCAGAGTGTTGGCCTTGGCATCAGGAAGATCCTAGTAATTCAGGGCAAGACACTTAATCTTTCTGTACTTCAATTTTCTCTTTAGGAAATTGGGGATAACAGTAACTGTAGTGCCTATTAATTCGGGTTGTTTTAAGGCTTGATTGAAATAATGTGCTTGAAGTGCTTTAAAAATGCTGAAGTGTTGCATGAGTGTCATTTAAATAAACTTTGTGTCTCCCCTGATAGCTAGCCCAGTGCTTTCTGGAGCATATGAAAGTATGTTATATCATACTGCTTCCAAATCTGGTTCAAGAACTCGGTGTGCTGTGTAATGATTGGACCCAGTGGTGAATTCTGAGAAGATATGTGGAAGTTCTTGAGTTTTGGTAAATGTGAGGCAAGAGAGCTGGGGTTAATGATTTATTATCTTTTAAAATCTGCTGCTTATGGCCTTGAGTAAACTGTGATGGAAATAAGTAGGAGATTGGCTTGGCATTGAACTCAAAGTATAATATGACATTCAAATAACTCTGTGTTGAGAGGTTAATCCTTTCCCTGAGCCTGCCATAGGCATTCATATACATCTCATGCGCTCTGTGTGTTCACTGTGTTCATTTAACAAAGAAGTCACAGATGTAAGGTCAAGGAGATGGACTGGATGTAGTGTCTCCACTTTTCCTAGGATAATGAATTCAGTGCTTAAAAGAATCTTGTCTGTATAATACACAGAAGTATGCTTTTCCTTCACATTATTTCTTAAGCCTTTTTAAAAAAAAAATTGTTTCCATTTAGGGTTTTTGGGAGGCAAAACTGATCTAGGCTTTCCAGGATTTAGTTGTATTGGAGGTTCTTAATCTCTGGGCCCCTTGGGTTATTTGGTGAAGTCTATTTATCTTTTCTCAAAATAATGTTTTAAAATATATAAAATAAAATATATTACAATATAATACAAAGGACACCAATTATATTTCAATATAATTGTCATTTTTTTTCCCATTGAAGTTCTGAAATCCCCCCAAATCCATCTACAGACTCCACAGGGTCAGTGTACCCTTGGGTTAAGGACTTTTGCCTTAAGTCAACCTCTGCTAGAATGGTCTTTCTTTAGAGATGGCATGGCTCTTTCTTTCCTTGTTGAAATTTCACCATCCTACCTTCATGAAATGGAACCAATGTCAGGATAATTTTTGCATACTCCAGGTCATAAACAAAAAGGCAGCTACATTTTTTTAAGCTGTCCTGAGGCT
The DNA here is from genome assembly GCA_028658325.1 of Potorous gilbertii. Classification (NCBI taxonomy): domain Eukaryota; kingdom Metazoa; phylum Chordata; class Mammalia; order Diprotodontia; family Potoroidae; genus Potorous; species Potorous gilbertii. The sequence goes on along the minus strand of CM053769.1, from coordinate 590,272,426 downwards.
TTGGAAGGATACAATAAAAGGCATAGAGAGAACTTGTTGATGCAATAGCTAATGTTATCACAAAGAAGTATTGTGATGTGGGTTTGGAATCAGAGGCCCTGGTTGTGAATCATGACCCTTCTCTATGCTACCTTGTGTGTGGCCTTGAACACATCACTTGATCTCATTCAGTCTTTTCCTATATAGATAAAATGAAGGTGTTGGATATAAGGTGATTTTCAAGGTCCCATCCAACATTAAATCTGTGGTCCTCAATAAATCTCTCTTGGACAAGAAAGATAAACCAGAGTCAGATTGGACCGGACTAGGTTATTTGCTATGTTCAGTATCCTTATCATACTAGCCATTGTATCATAGAATCTTAGCCCTGGAAAGAATTTAGACATCTTCTAGTCAAACTTGCTTAAATAAGGAAACTGAGAGCTAGAGGTCCATGTGACCTGCATTAATTAATAATTAATTATATTATTAATTATTAATTAATTTATAATTGTGTGAACTATTGAGTTACAAGGATGGGGGTAAAAGTTAGATATGAGATGAAGTTAAGGGACCAGGAAGAACTTTGATGGAAAGATTGCTGGTCTTTCCCTCTAACATCATCTTAGAAAACTGACTGGCACACTGAGAGGGTAAATGATTTATCCATGGTCACACTCATGGTAGCAAAGATTGCATAAGGCAGGTAGGTGGAGCAATGGATGGAGTGCCAGGGGAAGAGTCTGGATGATTCATCTTCCTGAATTCAAATCTGGCCTCAGATAATTCCTAGCTATGTGACCCTGGGCAAGTCACTTAACTCTATCTGCCTCAGTTTTCTTATCTGCAAAATGAAATGGAATGAAATGGCAAGCCATTCTAGTATCTGTGCTAAAAAAAACCCCAAAAAGGGGTCACAGAAGGTGGGACATGTTTGAAATGACTGAATGAACAGAGGTTACATATGCTGAGTGAAGTATATTGGCCCATAGGAGTATTAAGGCAGGGTGTATGCAAAGTAAGAGGCATGATAGGAGGTAGAAAAAGAATGCTGTGAAGATCGGTTATGGCAAGTGGGAATGTAGACTATAGTGAAGGTAACTGGGGGTCTCTTGGACCAAAAGGACCAGAAAATAGGAATCAAGGGGGAAAAAATAAAACTCCACAATAGTTTAGCATCTGTTAAAATGATTTCCACCTTTACTTTTCTAGTGTACTAATATTTATGATCGAAGAGCTTGAGAGCATTTTGACACTACTAATAATTCTCTCTAGACATGTAATTACGTAAGTACAAACATCATTTGTAATAATTTTTTAGCATGAAAATAAGCTTAATTTCCTCAATCTCACTTTTTCTTTATCACTCAAGGTGTAGTTTCTTCCAGCAGTCCTGGCTCTGCCCTACTGATATCATCCCACTCCCTACCCTTCCTCATTCTGTGAGGATTTATGTGTCCCATTAATATTTTGATTCAGACAGTTGGAAGAGACCTTAGAGACTGTCTAGTCAAATACCTTCATTAAACAGATGAGGAAACTGAGGCTTGGAAAAGTGATTTTCCCAAGGTCGCACAGCTGTTCCGTAATAGATGTGGTATTGAAACCCAGAAAGCCTGACTGTGCTAACTATTAATATCGCCAATATACCAAAGCATTTTCTGTTAGAGTTAATTTAGAAAATACTGGTTTGAATTGTACACACACAAGCACAGATGTATGTGAATATGCATATATGCATGTATATATACGTGTGTATATGCATGCATATATCTGTGTGTGTGTATTTGTGTATATGTGTGTCTTTAAAATTAGTGCCTTGTGTTAACTGAGATGAATATTGTGGGATTTTACAAGTAAAATTGTCCAAATGAAAATTCCCATGCAAATGACGACAGAAGTACAGTCATCCGTCCTCCCCAGGATTCATGCGACCAATGGAATGAAAGAACAGTTGCTTCTGAAATGGCTTGGAAAGTGTATATGTATGAACAGGAACAAGAAAAATCCGCATCTGGCCTCAAAAGGGTGAATTTCTCACATGACATTTCCAGTTTAACACTGAACAAGGAGAACTTGCAAGTCCAGTTTGCTTGCATGGAGGAGAAAGGAGCTGGATCTGCCAGTAAACCACAGCTGAGAAGTTGAAGATGCCATTGCCTCCAGTGGTAAGGAGTTTCAAAAGAAAGAAAAGGAAAAATTTAATGAAATTAGCATGAGAGGACCATGTCAAATTTTCAAACAGTGAAAAGGGAACAAATTGCTGCTTTTCTTTTGAAGTATACCTTGGGCCAGGAGAATTTGTGTGACTTCTGGTGCTCTCAAAAAACAGATGAAATCACAAAGATAAGGAGTGTATTCCCAGTAAATTTTTTTTTCAATTGACAAGCATTTATTTTCTCCACCTCACCATCCCATTGAAAGAAGGAAAGTGGGGAAAGCTCCTTGTAACAAAAGCCCCTTGTGATCAGGCAAAATAGATTCTCACATGTCCATGTCTAAAAATGTATTTCATGTTCTGCATCTTGAATCATTCACCTCTCTGTCAGGAGGGCGATAGTGAGCTTCACCATTTCCTATTTTCACCTTTCCTGTTTTCTGCAAGGGTTCATGAATTGTTCCCTCTGAAAACTCCTGTACTCATCTGTTGGGTAAGGATCATGGCCTAGGTTTCTCATCAACTTTTTTTTTTAATAGTTCACCCAGTGAGAATGTAAGCTCCCTAAGACCAAGGATTGCTTTATTTTTGTATGTATAGAACTTAGTACTGGGTTGTATATGTTGTCATTTTTCAGTTGTGTCTAACTCTTCTTGACTCCGTTTTGGGGTGGTTTGACATTTCCTTCTCCAGCTTAACCCTGTTTACCAGTTTCCTCAAGTGACTTGCCCAAGGTCACACAGCTAGAAAGTGAGTGAGACCAGATTTGACCCCCGTTCTTTCTGACTCCAGGTTCAGCACTCTATCCACTGATCACCTGTCTGTAGTAGCTCTCTTTATATATAGCAGATACTTAATAAACATTTCCCAAATTGAATTATTATTTCCACCAAAGCATCTCTTTACTGTCAGATATACCAGAGGTGACTGTTAAAAGACATTTGTGCAAATACAAGTATTATGAACACCAAGTTAATGATGGTGTGTGTAAGCTTTTCTCTGACAGTCCTGAAATAGGAAATGGATAAAAAAAAGAGAGGAGAATGACCCTTATAAAAGGATTTTTCTTTAAGTCGGATCTTTTTCAGTAGAAATAAGTAATCTGTCTTAGGTTTCCAAAATAAATATGTAAAGGCATTCCCTTGAGTGTAGAATGAAGGGACTCCATACAACTGAAATAAGATAAATAGGAGGGTGCCATGTTTGTCTTTAGATTTGTTTAAGACAAACAAACCCTTAGCTAATTTCCCTCTATTCTCTGAATAATCAAAGTCTTTCCGTTATGTTGTGCACGAAGGTAGTAGAGGGGTCTCAGTTTCTGTCAGATGAGGCAGCTGGGCTAATTGATAGCTAACGTACTTTTCTAGCTCCATGCTTTCTACTTCTGTGATAGATGCACAGTGTTTACATGTGAGAAGTAAATGCTAACATAAACCCACATATATCATAGGTGATAATTCACAGCCTCTCTGAGTAGGTATTATGCATATTCTCTTCACTTTAATAATGGCATAACCTGTGGCCAAAGATAGTAAGTGCCCCCAGCTCAGATTTGCCAGAATTCGAGTTTCTTACCTTTTCAGGTGGTTCTTTCTGCTACCTAATGATGCCTTTTTTAGTGAATGGTTGAAGGAGTGTGGGTATTTTTCTTTCCTCCAAGCAGCAAATTACTTGGCAGGAATGTATTTTTCCATTCAGATGGTAATTTAATTAGGGGAAGCCATCTGTTAGGTGTCATTGTGATCTGGGTTCTGCTAACAATGTACCAGATTCCCCTTGTGGCGGATCTCAAAGGGCATAGCCAGACAAAGCTAGGATGAACTACCCGGAGTCACAGAGTTCATAGCTGCATCATGCGACAGGACTCATCAGCTGGGGAGCAGCATGGGTCAGGGACCAGGCATCAGGCAGAACAAGACTGACTGGCCATGGTGACCTTTTTGCCTTCTCTACTTTTTGTAGTTTACAGAGAAGGCATCTGACTAAGGGGTAATCTAGAGAAATAAAATTTAAACTTTACTTTTAAAAAGTCATTAGAGTGGGCGCCTTATGCAGAAAAAAAAGCTAGGCAGGTAGTTAACTAAACAGCAGGTCTCCATTCTTAAAAATCCAACATGCTTAGCTTATTTGCTTAAAAAAATTCAAAACAATGGTATTTTTGAGTAAATATGACAAATGTTAATTATAGATCTCCCTTGAATTCCATGTTCTAATGAGTTAAGAAGGGAAGAGAAAATAACAGCTAACAGACTGGGAGTTAGGAAGAACTGAATTCAAATCTAGCCCAAGGCATTTCCTAGTTATGTGATCCTGGGCAAGTCACTTACCTCTGCTTCAGCTTCTTCAGCTGTAAAATGGGGGCGAGAGGAGTACCTCCCTGCAAGGGTTCTTGTGAGGATAAAGTAAGAATATTTGCAAACTACTTCGCAAACTTTAAGGGACTATTTAAATATAAATTATTAGCTATTATAGAAAGAGACAGCATAAAAGGTAAAAAAATACATGTGGGAAGAGAGAAAAATGGGGTGGGGAAGTTTAATGAGTTCTACGGAATTAATAGAGGTAAATGGGGAGGGGAAGGGAGAGAGGGCTGAAAGGTAAGCTTAAAAGGGATAGAGAGAAAATGGGAGAAAAATCCTTAGATTTTTGAGATATTAACTATAGTAAACTGTTTTTATTAGAGACTGCTTATCCTTCTCTGTGAGTTTAAGAAGTTATCCGCTCTCCTTTTGCAACCTTATCCCTCTGCTGTTCACAGCTCTTCCATTGCTCTTACCTTTAAACTTTAATTAAGAGGTTCTGCTATAAATTGGGGCTAACCGTGGTATTCTCCTAGGAAAATACCAGGGTAATAGCAGTAACAGCAGTCAAACAAGTTGTAATCAAGCCTTTGAGATTCCTTACCCTTGTTTTAAACTTGTTTAGCCTTCTTCTGTCAATGTCTGAGATACATCAGTCAATCAGTAAATATTTATTAAGTGCCTACTATGTGTACATGAGTTAAGAACAAAGGTTCTGGATTCTACCTCTTGGTTCAGACTCGTTGTATTCTCTGACATACCCTCCCCCCTGCCAAACATCCTTAAGAAACAGGTCCAGCATCCCCCATCCTCCATCCTCAGGTAGCTGCTATCCAGGAGACATTTAGTAAATGATTACTATGTGTAAGGCACGATGCAAAGAAATAAAGTGAAGAATAATCCTTACCCTCAAGGACTTTTCCATTCTACCAAGGACATGAAAATAAAGAAGTACAGGATGGTTTTCTAAGAAGTAGAGCTCTTAAACTAGGAATATCCAGAATGGGATCCTGCAGGAGGTAGTACCTGAGTTGAGTCATGAAGTCAATTAAGCATCATTTATTTATTTATTTTTTAAGAGAAAGGACATTTTAGGTGCAGGTAGAGAAATACATGGAGGAAGGAGATGTATACCTGAGTTTAGGGGAATACCTAAAAGGGACAGTTTATCTACAAAGTAGATAATGGGGAATAAACAAAAATAAATCTTGAAAGGTAAGCTGGTCCCAGATTCTTAAGGACTTTAAATGTCTAACTGAGAAGTTTGTATTTTATCCTAGAGGCAATAGAAATTTCTAGATAAAAAAGAAAAATGTGGCTACATCTGTGTCCTAAATTGAAAATTAGAAGCAGTCAGTAGAGACTTTAAAAGGATCTTATAAAGGAAGCAGCAATGACAGTCATCCTAGGGGTGAGACTAATTAAGGGAGCTTAGTATGTAAATATGTGTAAAGTCCTTCACAACCTTTAAGGAACCTGATAAATGCTAGCTAGCCAGTAGTATTAGCAGACCAGGTCTGACTCAGGTCAGTCTGGTAATTCAGGTTCAAGACTTATAAGAAATGAGATACCCTTAGAATATTGAACAATTGATGAATGGAGGTTTATTTAGCTATAGCAGCTTGTTGGAGCAGGGAAGGAATATTCAGCAAGGATTCAGCATTCCCTTACCTCTGTGAAGCCCACAGTGACCCTTAGGTCAGGAACCTGAAGGAGGGGTGTTGACTCCTTCTATCCTGTTGTTTATTTGTAGGCTATTAGGAATTTAAATCGATAGCCCAAGCCTTAGTCTCCCTGAGCCAGTTGCATCTAGAGGAAGGTTTCAATACTTTTTGAAGAAAAAGTAGCCCAGCCTAGCCTGTGACCTTTCCATTCTTATCTCCATATTTCTTGCATTTTTTCTGGTCTTCTGCCATGAATGGAATACTCTCTATCCTCATCTCTGCTTCTTGGCTTCCTTCAAGTCCAAGCTAAAATTCCATCTTCTGTAAGAAATCTTTGCCACTCTTCCTTAATGCCATTGCATTCCCCCTGAAATTTATCCTATTGTAACAGCAAGGATCCCAGCATACACAGGAGTGTCTGCTGTATAGGATGTTAGATCTGCTTTTCTAAAAGGAAAGCAACTTTTGAGGGGTCAGCAATCACTTTACTCAAGCATATTTATTGATCACTTAGTTTAGAGGAAAAAGTCAGCACCTTTGAACTTCAGAGAAAATATAAACAGAGAAATAAAGATCAACCAACAGGGCTTCCAACTGTCTGACCATAAGCATTACATATACCACAGATCAACAGACAGATCCAACTGTCTGATCATACATACATAGTTACCCGAGAGAGAAGCATCAACATTTCAATTTTCAAAGCCAGGGGCTTCCTTAGCAGCTGCCCAGAGTCATATCTAGCCAAACAGACACTTCCATAGAGTAAGCCGCAAAGTAAAACCTCACCTCAGAGTTCAGAGCCAGAGGGCATCACAACCCTTGAGAACCAGTGCCTCATTAGAAATTAACAAAATGTGTGGGCCTTCCTACAAAGTAAATCTCCCCTAATCAAACTTCCCTTAATGGGCAAGCCAATTAATGGGTAGGGAAGATCTTTAATTCTCACAATTACCATTACACCTATGTATACATCTGCATAGATATGTATATGTATGTATACACACATAAACACAATTATCTTGTCTGTACATAGTTATTTGCCATGTACTCCATTAGGATATGATTTTCTTGAGGGTAAGAACTGTGTTTTTGTGTTTCCTTGTATCCCTGTTATGTACTTGGCACATAATAGGCACTTCATAAATGCTTGTTGACTGTTCAGGTTAGGACGTTGTAGGATGCTGTTCCTATTGCAGAAGATCTATATAGTAAAGAGGAGGGAGAGAATGTTCTTGAGTCTCCACCATTTGTGAATCCTGGAATTGCGAGAGAGTAGGCAGGTAGATGGATATCAGGCAGGGAAGAGGGGAGAGGTTAGGACTACATATGGAAAAAGTTGGCACGTCTTTCTGCCATGCTGGATCTTGCATGTCAGCTCAATCGAGCAGCCTAGGAGAGTCCAGGACCAGAGTCCAGTAAGACCAGGGAGATATGGAAGGATTTATAGTCAGAGGTTGTTAGTAAGGAAGATAGGGAAGGATTGTATATCCTTGTCTAATTAGCTTAGGTAGCTAGATGTAAATAATCAGTCCAGAGGCAATAACAGTAGCAACAGTTGCCTCTTTTCAAAGTGTTGTATATAAATTGTCTCATTTAATTCTCACAATTCTGTAAGGGAGGAAGGGAACATCTAAGGCTTTTTCCTGCATTCTAGACACTAAATACTTGATACTACTATCTCATTGATCCTCACAACAACTTTTTGCTCTTATTTTCTCCATTTTACATTTTTGGAAACTGAGGCAGATAGAGGATAAGTGACTTGCCTAGGGTTATAAAAATAGTAAGAGTCTAAGGCTGGATTTGAATTCAGGTATTCCTGATTCTAGACCCAGTATTCTCTCCCCTGCCCATAGGAGTTATTGTATCCTTATTTTTACAGATGAGGAAGTCATGCCACCCTTTTAATAAGGAAAGATTTTGCCATATTCACACCACTAATACATGTTGGTGGGAGGATACAAACCCAAACCTTTTCTTTCTCTGAGTCTGTCATCACTTCTACTGTACCACATCAAATCTCTGTCCTGATTTTATCTTTCCACTTGACTGTGGACAAAGGTTGTCAAGTGCTCACCTGTGGCCGGGGAGAGGCAAATATCCACCTAGCTCCTCTATAGGTTTGAATATATTTGACATCTAATGTTTGACATCTAAGGCGCCATTCTCCACGACTGGCGCTATGGAATGCAACAAGAAGATGGAAGATGAGTTGACTCTCCCTGCCGCTCTTCCACTGCCCCTCCCCCCCAGTTCACTTGTAGGCTTGCTTCCATCAGAACAACAGTATTCCCTTCATTGCCCCTCCTCAGTGCAGATCCTTCCTCACCTGCACCCATGGCTACCCCAGTGTCTCTCAGGGTGTTTGTAACATAACCAGACTGAGACATCTACAACAATTTCACAGAAAAAAAATTTCCCTTACTACCTCCTGTCTTCCCAGCCTTTTAGGTCACTCCTTTTCTGGGGCATTGGCCACTGAATAAGGGCAATATCACTTAGACTTTTCGTTATTTTCACAGAAAAGAATTGGTAGCACAATATGAGCATGCATGCATGTGTTGGCAGCTATGCAGAAAAGGTAGCTCATTTGACCTCAAGTCAAGAAATCTTGGGTTAACATTCAGCCTTAGAAATTAGCTGTCTGATTCTGGGCAAGTCATTCATCCTCTCCCTCTGTTTCCTCAATTGTAAATGAGGAATAATAATAGCTCATAATTCATAGAATTGTTGTAAGGATCAAATGAGATAATAAACATTTTGTAAGGTGTTTATTAAGGGCTTACTATATTCCAGACATGTGCCAGATATTTTACAGATATTATCTCATGTGAGGCTCACAGCAGCCTTGGGAGGTAGGTGCTATTATTAATCATCCCCATTTGACAGTTCTGTAAACTTGATACATTTTGTAAACCATAAAGCAACGTAGAAACTTTGTCATCGTGGATTGCGTTCTTTCCAACAAAACCTACATCTCTTATAAACTTTTTTGGATAAAGGTACAACCATTCTTTCAGTCTTCAGATTTTCATTCTCCTTCTTTTTCCTTGACTCCTCACTCAAGTGTAAAGCTCTGCACAGTTATTTGTACTTATTGTTCAGTTGATTAGTTACATCTAATTCTCCAGGACCCCATTTGGGGTTTTCTTGGCAAAGACATTGGAGTGGTTGCTATTTCCTTCTCCAGTTCATTTATAGATGAGGAAACTGAGCCAAATTACTTGGCCAGGGTCACTCAGCTAATAGGTGTCTGAGACTGGATTTGAATTCGGGTCCTTCTAACTCTTTGTTTGGCATTTTATTCACTGTTCCATCTTTTAATTGCCAGATCTGATGGTCCTTTCCCAGTCCTTATCCTTCTTGTACTCTTTGCTGTGTTTAACACTGTTGAAAATCTTTTCTTCTTGTATACTTATTCACTCTACTCCGGGTTTTCAAGATATTGATCTCTCTTAGTTCTCCTATTTATTCATCAGTTTTTAGTTTCCTTTGCTAGATCCTTATAAATATTCTGTCCTCTAACTTTAGATTTTCCCCAACTCTCTGTCCTGGGCAATACACTCTCAGTACACTTAGTAGCTTGGTGTCTTCATCAATTCCCATAGGCTTTTATATATCTATAATCTATCTATCTATCTATCTTTCTGTCTGTTTATCTATGTGCATGCGCACGCACACACACACACACACACACACACACACACACACACACACACAGCCATACTTTCTCCTGAGTTCCAGTTTCACATTACTAGCTGCTTAGTGAACATTTTAAACTTAACATCCAGTAGAAGTCTCAAACTTAATATGTCAGAACAATTAACTGCTCTTCTCTCAAACTCATTCCTGTTGTGAACTTCCCTATTTCTGTTGAGGGCACCACCACCATCCTTCCATTCATTGAGGTTTGTAACTGACTTTATTCATGACTCCTCTTACATCCATTCAGTTGTAAAGTAAGGTGATTTCTACCTTGACAGCATCTCTCAAATTAATTTCCCTTTCTCTACTCACAAAATCATCATCCCAGTTAAGACCCTCATTATTTCTCAAGCAGAATAATGCAATAGCCTCCTAACTTGTTTTCCTGTCTCAATTCTCTCCCTTCTCCATTCTGTCCTCCATACAAGTGTCAAAATGCCTGAAAGTCAGATCTGATAGTGTTCTTCCCATCTATAATAAACATCAATGACTCCCTATGTATTCTAGGATCAAATGTTACTTCTTTTTTTTCAAAATTTCTATCTTTGGTAGAAAATTTATGAAATTGATTAGTTAGAATAGTAGTACATGGTATGATATATTTTGAAAAGCAAATACACATAGTTAGAGACCACAGCTCTAAGGTCCTTTCCAACTTTGAAACTCTATGGTTCCTAATGGGAGGATGTGAGCTAGTTTTACTGTTGCAGCAATTATTGATCAGCCCCTATAGCCCTGCTGTTCTTCTCAAGGGCAATGTCAAGAGAAACCATGAACCATCCCCTCTCTTGCCATCAGTTATTCTAAAGCAGATGTTCTTTACCTGGGATCCATGATTAAAAAAATAAAATTTTGTTTCATAACTATTTCAACATAATTGGTTTTCTTTTAAATATGATATATTTTATTTTATGTATTGAAAAACAGTGTCCTAAGAAACTGTCTGTAAGTTTCACCAGGTTGTCAAAGGTATCCATGAAAGAAAAAATGTTAAGAATTCCTGATCTAAAGTCATATTTATCAAGGGGGGACTTAATGGACAGCCTTGTATAGTAGAAAAGAGCATTACCTCTCACGTCAGAGGTCCTGGGTTCAAATTCTACTTCTAATGCTTACTACCAGAGTGATCTTGGGCAAGTCTCTTCACTGGGCCTTAGTTTTTTCATCTGGAAAGTGAGAGGTTTGGACCATAGAGCTTTAAATTCTTTAATCCTGAGGCTGATAAATGGTCTCTTGGTTCTTTCCAGCTCTTTATCATTCACTTGATGTCTTTGACTGATTATACTGTCACCTGGTATAGTTAGTTTTACATAGAACAACATTTGAATCCCACAGTTGAAGATAAAGGTTAACAAAGCAAAAGCTTTCAGTATGAAATTTGTCCACACTAAAATGGAATAAATTAGCCAGTTAGGTTAACATTTGATAATTCTCCTTTGTTTTATTGAGCAGCAAAGTTAGAGAGCAAGAGGTCCCATGTGGTTGAATAGGGGTGGGGAGTGGACTTGCCAATAAGATAAAGCTAAAGGAGAGGCCAAGGATATTGAATATATACTTGATATTGTTTTCCTATTCTTCCTGCGGCAAGGGGAGATGAGATGTTTTGCACAATCTGATAAAATGCCACAAGAGACATTTTTGGGGTGGAGTGATGGGGAAACATTGCCCAGTTGTATTTCTGTTCCTAGTACCTTTTTGGTGGACTTCCATTATATCTTGCTCTGGTAATTCTTGCTTCCTCTTTAAAACTGGAAATGACAATGTACAAACCTAGATAATTCTTTTCTCAGGAAAATGGCACAAGTGGGGAGCTAATTATATGTGACTCTGGAGGCCTTGTTTTCAGGTATTACTAAGATTGGATAGCTCCTTTCTGCAGAGCTCCTTTGATTAAGCCACTACAAAACCTAGTTGGTCAATCAAAAATTAGGCACCACATCAGAAAGACTTCAATGATGAAGCACAATTAGCCACAAGTTTTGAAGCTGCCAAGCATGTGAGAAGGGGGAGGAGGAAGCTTTGATGGCCTTTCCACACTTTCTGACAAGTGTTTGACATAATTCACCAACTTTGAAAGTATTTTTAGGCTGTGGAAATGAATCATGGCAGGAAGAACATTTGTAATAAAATATTTCAGTACTTGGCAATTTCCTTTTCCACACTCCAGCTATTCATTTCGTATTGAACAGAGGTGGTGACTAGTTTGATTTGCTTTTTAAAAATCCTTATCAGGGTTAAAAAATAGTCAATAGTTTGCTACATTCAGTTTTCTCTTTCAGTTGAGCCAGAGATTGTGTATGTGTTTGTTGTGGGTTGGGGAAGATGTGGAATGGGGAGGATAAATATTTGTTCTTTTTACTTTCTGTTCATTTTCCTCAAGAATATCTTTAGGAGAACATCCCTGCTGCCTATTCTGCAGTTTGGTGTCCTTAGTTCCCACCTAAACCCCCACTGCTTATTCGCTTACCTTTTCTTCCCTCCCCCAAATTCCATCTCAATTTTTCAAGTAAGAGTAGAGGAGAATGGGAGCTGGGGTTTACAAGGACCTTAGTTCCTAGTGCCTAATGGCAAATTTTCATATTTGTTATACAGACAATCTGATCTTTTAAAAAATATATTTTTAACAATGTATTCCCTTTTTGCATCAACACATTTTCCATTGTATTCCTTGCCCTTTTCCTTTTGAGAGAGCTATGTCTTAAAAAATTTCACATATAACATCAGATTTTTTATTGGTTACTTTTTTGGATAATATGTTCATGAAAAGTTCTGATTATTGAAAAACTGCTCAGAAATAATTCATTCACTAAGTAGTGCTTATTGAGTATGTCCAGCGCTTGGCCAATCTTTGGGGCATTTGAGAGAAGTAGAATCACAATTAATATTTTACGTATATAAAACTCATTATAGTTCACATTTTCTCCTTTGATCTCTATGATACCCTTGTAAAGGAAGCAGGATCAGTATTACTCAGGTCAATAAACATTAAGTTTTATTCTCTTTTTAAAAAAGAAATGAAGAAACAGGGAATGTGACATGATCACATAGCCAGTAAGTGGTGGGACCGTGACTCCTAGGCCTGTGCTGTTTGTATGACATTAGGCTGCTTGCTGTAGACTAGTATCTTTCAATTTATTTGTACTAATAAACATTAAGTAATTAATAAATGGTGGAAGATAGAGTTATGTGGTGTTGGAACCTTATTAGTGCACTTTAATCTTATTTTTCCCTGTTTTACATTTTTCTTTTAATACAAACCTTCTTGTCTCAAGCCAACTACACCGGCCTTTTTCTTCTTCTTAGTAGAAAACCTCATTTTCATTGAAAAAAAAATGAGATCATCTGGGGACAGTGCCTTCTCTTCTGCAATTCCACACTTCTGGTCACTTCAACATCTTCCCTCATCCTCCCCTTCTTTTCTGCAGTTGAAGAGGATGAGGTAATCCTTTCCCTTGCCAATCTCTCTACTTATGCCTTTGATCCCATCTCCTTCCTTCTTCTCTGGCAACTTGCCCCTTAAATCATTCCCTTGCCCTAATTTTCAACCTCTCCTTATGTATTGACTTATTTCCTCCTGACTTCAAGTATCATCAGGTCATCTTGAACTATTAACCATCAGGTGACTGTGTCCACTCCTCATGGTATGGGGAGCCCTTCTAAATGGCCTCTTAGCCTTTTGCAATGTGGCTTCTGCCCTACTCCAGTGGAAACTTCAGTCTTTCAGTGTCACCAATGCTCTTTTCATTGTTAAAGAAACCCAAGGTTTCTTTCATTCATTCATCTCTCTTCCATATCCAGTCAGGTGCCAAGTCATTTTGATTCCAGAATCTCTTTCCTTCTCTATACTTAAAACACAGTCATCCCAGTAACATCACCTGTTCTTTTGCCTGCCTCTTGTAATAGCCTCCTAATTGAGCTCCCTGTATTTATTCTCTCCCATTTCCAGTCCATCTTCCATGTAGCTGTCAAATTGCACAAATCACACCTGCTCAGGAAGATTCAGCATGGTTTCCTTTTGTTTTTAGAAGAAAATACAAATTCCTCTTTCATTTAAAATCCTTCATTATATGGCTTCCATCCTATCTTTCCAGATTGATTACACTGTATATCCTATCACATACTCTCCTTCAGTCATCTACCATAGGGAAGTCTGTTTTCTCCTTATATGTCTCACATCTGGAATGGTTTTCCTCTTCACATTTGCCCTTTAGAATACACTCTAACCTACGTCCCTTCAAAATTTTGCCCAGGAGCCATCTCCTTCAGGGGGTCTTTCTGATTTTTCCTGCCTTTCTTATAACCCCTGAAAACACTTTCTATTATTGTGCATGTGTATCTCCTCTATTTGATTATCTATGGATATGTTGTATCCATCCAGTATAATGTCTTTGAAGGGAGGGAATGTCTTATATTCCTGTTAGTAGTCGCAGCCTAGTGCCTTGATTAAGAGAAGATAGATAAGTGAAGACTGAAGACTTCATGAAGAAAGTGAGATCGAAATCCAGCCATGAAGAGTGGAGTGAGAAGAGGACAGTCCAGATGGGGAAAATAACATCAATCAACAAAAAACTCAAACAATCAATCAAAAAAACATTCAATCAACAAGCATTTATTAAGTGCCTACTACGTGCAGGACACTATTCTAGGTGCTGGGCACACAAGACCAAACAGTGTTTGCCCTAAAGGAATTTAATTCTAATGTGTAATGTGTCCAAGCCTTCTGTGATTAGAATGAAGAGCTCATTTTTTGTTTTGGCACTTTTAAGCTGCACCTACAAAGCATTACAATTATAGCTATTATATATAACCAAGAAATTCCATTAGGTAATTTAAAGATATATAGCCTCTAATTCCTTCAAGTGGAAGGACAAGATAATTGAATACACATATATTAAGTGCCTAATATGTGAGACTCTTTGGATAAGAGGACAAGTCCATAAATGTTTGATGAATGAATGAATGATTCTGGGATAAATGACTTAGGAAACAATAGTTTTTTCCATCAAGGAACCTACAATCTACTGAGGGTGATCTAAGATGTAGAGAAATGAGAAGGAAGCACGGCATAATATGATAGCAGAATTCAGAGAAAGTGCCTTGGGAGAATGAGGTGATGGATGCAATTGCCATTTTCCAGTGGTGGTTTCAGTACATGTTGGGAATTGTAGACTTGATAATATTTAAAACTCTGGTCTTTGACCAGCTTCTATACTTTTCTTGCCTTTTTATATAGAACCTTGATCTAAGAAAGGAGTAAGTATTCATTTAACAGTATTAACTATACATGATGCTTTAAGCTTTAGCATATACTTTCAGTATATTAGCTGATTTGATCCCTTTGAGGACAGTACTAAAATACCATCATCCCCATCTTTAAGGCCTGGTAGGTGAAGTGACTTGCCTCTGTTCACACAGCTACTTCGTGTTCAAGTAAGGAACCATCCTAGTTCTCTCCTTCAGGATAGTAGGTAGCTTCTACCTTCAGTTTTGTTTCTATATCCCTACAGTAGGGCCAGGTAGTAGGCACTTAATATAAATGCTTACCTTAGACTCCAAATCCAGGGCTCTGTTTACTACACAAACAAGGCTGATTGACTAGTCTCTTAATTTCATTAGTATAGCTTTGGTGGATTTGGTTTGATAGTTAACTAAAAAAAATAATTTCCTTACCCTGTGACCACTCATGAATTTTGGCTCTTGTGGCAAGAACTCTGGCTTTTTTCCATGAACATGTGGGCATCTGCCACACATGCATAACTGTGGACTAGGAATTCCTATCCCCAGGATCCCCATAAGCAGTTTCTCTTACAAAATCAGTTTTTTACTTGCCCTGTCCTTCCTAACTTGTAGAATAATTGCTGTCCCCTGGGAAAATGACAACAATGAAACATAAGGTTTAGAGCTACAAGGGACCTTAGACTTCATCTGATCCAGTGGTTCTCAAAGAATCTGGGGATTTATTCCAGGAAGTCCTCATGGTCAAAACTGTTTTAATTATATTAAGATGTTTTAATTTTGAATATGGTAAATATTGATAGGTATATAAACAGAAACTCTTTGGGGCCCCTCAGTAATTTTTAAGAGTGTCAAGGGGCTCTGAGACTAAAAAGTTAGCGCACTCATTTTGCAGGCAAGTAAACTGAGTCTCAAAGCAGAAAAGCACTTTCCCCAAAGTTACATAGCCAGTAATTGTCAGAACCTGGATTCAAATTCAGTTCCTTTTATTTCAGATCTAGTATTCTTTCCACTAAATATCATGCTAGGAGCTTCTTAAATCAGTAGCTTTCCGATTGCACCTTCTCTCTTTTCTGGGTGATCCTAGTTGGATTACATACAATACACCTTTCTGTTTAACTCTTTAATTAAAAATGATAAGTGTTGTCTTCATAAGACTTCAGACTCATCCATCTGCTAAGGTATTAGCTGATAGGGTTTACTGTAAAAAGGTTTACTTTACTGATAAGCTGATACCAGGCTTGTGGATTTTGGAGGAAGAAAAGCCTTAAATAATTCATTGAATTATTCATGAATCAATAATTCATTGATTCATTCAAGAAACATTTATTAAATTCCTATTAGTTTGGAAATATCCTTCTCTGGAAGGTTTATAAACTGCTGAAGCTTGGTGGCTCCTGCCTGTAAGTCCTGTTAATGGAGAGGCTGAGCCTGGTACAACACTTGAGCTTTGGAGTTCTGAATTGCAGTAAAACTAAAATGACCTAGTGTCTGACACCAGTCCCCAGGAGTAAGGGATACTAGGCTGCCTATGGAGGGAGAAACTGGTCCCATTTGGAAAGGAGAAGGTCAGCGTTCCCATTGATGACCACTATTGGGTTTGGACTGTGAGTAGCTGCCTGTATCTCCAATGTAGGCAAGACAGGGAGACCCAGTGTCTCCAAAGAACTATAGAAAGAACAAAATCTATAGATTGCATGAGTAACCATCTACTCATTCTACAGGTAGAACTAGCCCTGACAGCCTGTTTCCCAAGTCTTTGTTTTCGGCAGTTGGAGTTAATTACCTTTTATTCCCAGAAGGGTAGAATTCCTTGTTTTCTTTCTAGAGGATAGAAGGTGTGTGAGTTAGATAATCACTGGGGTAGATAATTTGTGACTCTTGCTTTTCTATGTCTCACCAGAACATCTGATGGGAAGGCTGTAAACTTCAAACTTTAGCTTGAGCCATTGCTAAATGTCCAAGCATAAAGCCCTGAAAACATGTTTTACAGTAATTTTTGCAGTGGCTGGTGCCCAGCGGGATTACAAGCCTTTTGGCAACAATACTGATCCTCCTAATTGAATAAAGTCCTAAAGCTGCGTCATAGCTAGTGGACATCAATCTGTAGTATAGCTTACTTAACAGATGAGTTTATTGCCCTGTATTTAAACTGCTATAGCTGTCCTAAATAGGTTTTCCTAACAGTTTCTGAAGTTAAACTCATTAGAAATATAAACAACACATACATGTATTGCTTATAAGTATGTGTATGTAAATATCAAATGTAGAGCTGCCACATGTGTATACATGTGTTTATATATCCACATATCCTCATACATATGGGGAAAATAGATATCCACATATTCACATACATATGGGGAAAAAATATATATATGTGTGTGTTTGTATGTGTGTGTATTTATATATTTATATGTATATATATATATATATATAGAGAGAGAGAGAGAGAGAGAGATAGATATATAGATATATGTATGTATCCAAGATATAGCCCAGCTGTTTAGTAACCTGCATGTTTTAAGGGATACATGTAGATTTTCTAAGTGTGTATCATTTAAAAAAAACAATGTTTTTTTTTTGCAATTATTAACATTGGAGCATTTACTGTTGTAGGACAGCTTGGTGGCAGTACTGGGCCCAGAGTCAAGAAGACACGAGTTCATATCTGACCTCAGATATTTACTAGCTGTGTGACCTTGGATAAGTCACTTAACCCTGTTTACCTCAGTTTCCTCATCTATAAAATGAGCTGGAAAAGGAAATGGCAAACCACTCCAATATCTTTGCCAAGAAACAGCCAAATGGGGTCAAAAAGAGTTGAACACAACTGAAATGACTTAACAACAACAATTTTTTATTGATGTTGTTGAAATGTAGTTTTCATTTGCTCACTGAAGACCTTAAAATAATGCATTATTGCCTGCCCCATCAAATCTAAAGCCTCTTGCCCAGTTTCCAAGATCCTTGAAATATAATCTCCTTATGTCAGTCAGTAAACATCTATTAAGTGCCTACTATATGCCACACACAGTACTCAACCCTGGAAATGGCAAAAGATAGTCCCTGTTCTCAAGGAGCTCACATAACAGTTTAATGAAGAAGGGAACATGTAAACAGCTATGTACAAACCAGATATATACAATATAAATTGGAAATAATCAACAGAGGGAAGGCACTATAATTAAGACACTGTGCTAAAGTGAATAGGGTTCTGCATGTGGAGTCAGACAGGTATGCCAGGGCTACTTACTAGCGTTATCAGCTTGAACCCTGCAGCACTCTGGGCCTCAGTTTCCTTGTGTGGAGATTTAATGAAATAATGTAGGTGCCCTAAATAAATGTGACCTATGATGCATCCCAAGTGGTGTTCTTACTCGTGACTCTGTGTCTTCATTCATATATTTTCCCCTCTTCTTGGCCAGTTTATATGCCACTCCTCTTCCTACTCTGTAGGATTATGTGACTTGGGCTGGAACAGACTTTAGAAATAACCAAGTTCAATCCTCATATTGTACAAATAAAGGAACTGAGACCTAGATCAATGAAATGCCTTATTCAACAAGTCAGCTACACAGGTAGTATGGATGAATGAATGAATGAAGTATTTTGTTAAGTACTTACTAGGTACCAAGCACTGAACCAGGCATATAGGATGCAAATAGAAAAAGAAGCAGTCCCTGCTTTCAGAGACTTTACTCTAATTGGGAACGATGACACATAGTGGGAGCTTCAGCTTTAGGATGGACAGAAAATTCTAGGGTTCAAGAGGGCAGCAGTAGGGAAGATGATGATACCTAGGAGTCCTTATCGTATGGCTGCTCTCTGGGTGGGAAGTCTGGAGCTTAGCCAACCATTGACAGGAAAGGAGGAGTGGAGCAGAGCGTTGGGATTGGGACAGACCCTGGGTTCCCCCTGGCAGGGGTGGTGATTGCGGATTGGGGGAGGGAAGGGTAACTGAATTGCCAGAAGACAAAAAGGAAAGTTGAGGATGGGCATAGGGCCATCTCTGCCTGGGTCTTTCTAGATACTCCTGCTGCCACAGGAGTGGATGAAGGAGGGGAGCCCTGCTTGGTGCTAGTTTAGATTGAGGATCTCTAGATACCTGTTGTTGGGGTCTGCTGTGGCCTGAGGGTGACTAGGGGTTCTTGCCTGGCATCTGCTCTAGGATAGGATACAAAATGATCTTCCTTTCTGAATTTTTATAATCGAACAAAGATTAATTTACTGTACTTGTATGCATTTTTGTAGACACTCTCCTTCCCCCCTCCCATTTTGACTAGCTCCATGATTTCATTGTCTTAGGAAACTGCCAATGAGGAAAGTCTAGTGCAGAATGGCAGTTTTTTCTGCAACTTATTGTCTTAGGATTGCCTGAGCCACTGGGAATTTAAGATGTTAAGTCTGGGGGGGAGGAGCCAAGATGGCAGAGTAGAAAGACTCACCTATGCTAGCTCTGAACCCACAGCCCATGGATTTCCTGTAAAAAGAACTCCCAACAAATTCTGAACAGTGGAAGCCATGCAGCAATGGGGTGAAGGAGATTTCTGTTCCAGAGAGTCCTGAAAAACTGATCCCAAAGGTCTGTCATGCAGTGGACGGGAGTGGAGCCCACCCTTGCCCTGGCCACGCAGCACCTAGAGGAGCAAGCAGATCCGAGCAGGCTTCAGGGATGGAATCTCCTGCGGCCACGAAGGTCCCTCCACCCACAGACGCACAGGTCAGGGAGAGAGACTTCTGGGCTGGCTGAGAGGGGAGCAGGGTGTCTCCATAACTCAGGCCCCCTAGGGAGGCAGCAGGCAGCCAGGAGCTCCTGGAGCAAGCAGGAGCTCCATTACTGAAGATCTCCGCATAAGCCCCCTGAGGGAACTGAGCCTGCGAGGTGGCCCTGCCCCAACCTGAGCACCAGAACTTAAGCTCCCATTGAATAGCAGCCAGGCCTGCTGCTGAAAGCCCTGAGGCTGGGAAGCAGCATTTGAATCTCAGACCCCAAGCACTAGCTGGGAGGATCTAGGCAGGGAATCTCAGAAGTCAAGTAACTGGCTGGGAAGATGCCCAGAAAAGGGGAAAAAAATAAGACCATAAAAGGTTATTTTCTTGGTGACCAGATGATTCCGCCCTTCCTTTCTGATGAGGAAGAACAATGCTTACCATCAGGTAAAGACATAAGAGTCAAGGCCTCTGTATCCCAAACATCTGAAATAGATATCCAATGGGCTCAGGCCATGGAAGAGCTCAAAAAGGATTTTGAAAATCAAGTTAGACAGGTGGAGGAAAAACTGGGAAGAGAAATGAGACAGATGCAAGAAAAGCATGAAAAACGGGTCAATATCTTGATAAAGGAGACCCAAAAAAAATGCTGAAGAAAATAACACCTTGAAAAATAG
>CM053769.1:590181268-590251495 GCA_028658325.1 Potorous gilbertii | reverse complement strand
AGATCCACCCAGCTAGTGCTTGGGGTCTGAGATTCAAATGCTGCTCCCCAGCCTCAGGGCTTTCAGCAGCAGATGGGAACTTAAGTTCTGGTGCTCAGGTGGGGGTAGGGCCACCTCCCAGGCTCAGTTCCCTCAGGGGGTTTATGCAAAGATCTTCTATAATGGAGCTTCTGCCTCCTCCGGGAGCCTCTGGCCGCCTGATACCTCTGCCTCCCAAGGGGGCCCGAGTCATGGAGACACCCCGCTCCCCTCTCAGCCTGTCTTTCTCACTGACCTGTGCGTCTGTGGGTGGAGAAACCTTTGCGGCCGCTGTAGATTCCATCCCTGAAGCCTGCTCGGATCTGCTGGATCTGTTCCTCTCCGTGCTGCACGGCCAGGGCAGGGCTGGGCTCTGCTCCCATCTGGTGCATGACGGACCCTTGGGGTCGGTTTTTCAGGGCTCTCTGGAAAGGAAATCTCCTTCACCTCCACTGTTCCAGAATTTGTTGGGAGTTCTTTTTATAGGTAATTATGGGCCGTGGGTTCGGAGTAGCATATGTGAGTCTTTCTACTCCTCCATCTTGGCTCCTCCCCCTCAAATATGTTTTCTCACAAAAGCCTTTACTGTCTTTGACATTTAGTCCTTTTGCATTAAGATTTTTTTTCTTTAATTGGGGAATTCTCTGTTTTAAGCATGTAGGAAACTGAGGATAGGGGTAGAAAGAATTGATATGTTTAACTGTTCTATAGTATCAAAATGTGGGTTGCTGTTTTCAGAAGCAATCTCTTTACTCAAATCTTGGTTTAAAAAGGAGCTTCTTTGTGATAATCTAGAAGATATCTAGGAAAATCATTGGACCTGTAATTTCTTTAGTTCAAGGAGCTATAGGATGAGGAAACTCATCTACCAATGCAGTTCAACACTCTCTGTCATTTAGAGTCTAAGAGAGTTGTCTTGAGTATTGGGTAGTTAAGTGTCATGTCAAGAATCACACAACTGATATATGTCAGAGGTCAAATTTGAATCCAGGTCTCCTGGTGTAAGACCGGCTCTCTATGCAGTATACTACTGCCTACATAACTTAATGTAGTTGTTAAAATGGAAATGCTATGGATTTAAAAAAAAGAGAGAGAACAGAAAACTCGCTACCAAAGGAGACTTAGTGGATAGGTGTGAATTCTTTTGGGTGCAGGGGAGTGTTGACTGTATAATTCTGTTGAAGCTATTTGCCAAGTAATCATGTGTTTTCCTCACCTCATAAATTTATAAACAGACATTACTTCAAATCAAAGATTGGGCCGTTTCTGACCTCATTATCTTCTCCCAGTAGAATGTGAATTCCTTGAGGTCAGGGACTGTTTCAAGTGGTTTTTTTTTTTTTTTTGTCCTTAGCTCCTCACATATAGCTTCCAGGTACTAAATGTTTAATAAATATTTCTTGGATTAAGGAGGTGCTTAATAATGGTTTTCTGATTGATTGATTTCTTCATTCATTTCATTCCCCTTCTTCTAAGATAATCTAACTGAGGAGTCAAATTAAATTTTAAGGCTGAATTCCTTGATTCAGATATTCAGAATATCAAACTTATATTATATTAAAAATAGAAAAATCTTTTTAAAAGTTTGTAAAGTCACAGCATAAGGGAGACTGGTAAAGACTGGAATGAGAGTCAGAGAAACTATTATTTGGGCTATCACTAACTTAATTTGCAATATGACTTTACTAAAGTCATTTCACTTTTCTGGATCTGTTTTCTCATCTGTAAAATGGGGTTAGGATTTCCAAGGTATCGTGTAGCTGTAGCACGCTGTTTTATTATCTCTTCAGTGATGCTGAGTTTAATGTACTTGGTAGATAACACTGATGTAGTGAAATGAACCAAATTCTGCTGAATCTGGGTGACAGTTGTTATCTCGCTCTTCAGAGGAAGGAACAATTGGGAGTAAAACGCAATCCTTAATGTAACAGACCTCTATTTTCCTTTGCTTAACTCCTTTAATTAATGATGGGATGCTATATTGTACATCATGAAGAAAGACAAATATATGTATTCCTGGTTGTAAAATTTCAAACTTTTGGATACTCAATAAAAATTACAAGATCATAGACTTAGAGCTGGTAGGGATTCAGATGACATTTGACTCAACAGCCACATTTTATAAATGAGGTAACTGAGGTCCAGAGAAGGTAAGTGATTTTTCCAAGGTCATACTAATAATTGCTATGAGAACCAGGATTTGAAGCTATGTTCTGTGACTCCAGATCATCTAATATTCATCCTTCTGTACTATATACTTTCACAGTTGAGTAGGATACTTCAAAAGATTTGTTGTTTAATTATTTTTTTAGTTTTACTGATGTACTCTGCTTTTACTTTACAGTGACTTTTTCTGAAAGTACATGCAACATTTCACATCTTCAATACTCCTCCCACCTATTTTTAAGAACTAAACAGAAATCTGGTTTTTTTTCTTTCTCTTTTACTCCCCACTCCAATGAAAAAGGAAAAGACAGATTTCTGGTAAAAAAAAAAAAAGTGTGGTCAAGCAAAAGTGACTGTTATTATTAATATATTTGTATGTGTGTGGGCATACATATACATATATTTATATGCATGTGTTTGTATATATTTCTCATTCCGGGTCCTAACCAGGTCTTCACCTGGACTTTAAACATTCAGAGGTCCCTCAACAGCAAACAACATAGGACATCAGTGCGTCAGTTTCCATAGCCTCTCCAATATTTATCATTTTCTGGTTTTTTTCATCTTTGTTACTCTGAAGGATGAGGTGGAATCTCAGAACTGCTTTAATTTACATTTCTCTAATTTTTTTAGTGATTTAGGACATTTTTTCATATGGTAAGAAAATAATAATATAATATATATTTTATATCCCTAAAATTTTCCCTTAAATAGTGGTGTATCCATTTAGCAAATGTGTTTCATATTTACTCTGTGTTATAGAACCTCCCTAAAGACTGCTTATTATTAGAAGGATAGACTGTATTCTGTCATTCTTTTCCCATTGTGGTACATCGTGTCAGAGTACCAACTTCTGCAGCACTACCCAAGGTGGAAAGTATTAAGGTACTATACTCTAATATTGGACTTTGCCTTGTCCAAGGGCCAGCTTAAGCTCATTTGGAAAGACTCATCACTAATTTGTATGCAGGGTATTAAATTCTTTATTCAGAGAAAGTCATAGAAAGCTCAGAATCTATGGTATAGAGAACAGCCACAGTCACAAAATTCTGTATCAAAGACGTTAAGGATGAAGTTGATTTTTTAAACTTGATTTCATATATGAATAGATTTCATATAGCCAGCCATACATTGTCTTATTCATGTCACAATGAATCAAGGACACCTTCATGTGTAAACTAAACTGTCCTGTTTTTGCCCCACCAGAAAGCTATAAAATAACATCACCAAATTCAAATAACCTATTTTTAATATTCCAGATTGTCTTTACGGCAAGAGTTCTTAATCTGTGTTTGTGTGTGTGTATGTGTGTGTGTGTAAAACGGGTAAGAGAAAGGAAGGGAATAAAATATTCATTAAGTGCCTCTTACGTTTCATACATTTTCCAAAACACTTTATAAATAGTGATTTATTTTATCCTCACAACAACCCTGAGAGGTAGATGCTATTATTACCATTTTAGAAATGAGGAAACTGAGGCAGACTTGCCTAGGGTTATGATCCCCTTTGATGGTCTACTCAAGCCTATGACCCCTTTTCAGAATATTTTTAGATAATAAATAAAATACATAATATTACAATGGAAAGCAATTTTATTGAAATAAAAGTTCACAGGACCCAGGTTTAGAAGTCTTGTTCTAGCCTAGGACATCCAATGGCCTGGGGCTTTGGGGGTAATCCACTACCACTTTCTCCTCAGTTTACAAATCCATACTTCAAAAACACTTCCCAAAACTATTCATTAGCACCTCTGGGGCATGAAAGCTAGGACAGCCACTGAAGCAGCTGTATAAACAGAATGTGTTTAGCCAAGTCTCCCACATGTTGTTGGTGCTGGTAAGCAATTCTTTTTCTCCACATATAGATGGGAATTAAGAAGAATGCAGTGGGAAAGGCCCAGATGGCATGAGGGCTTGCCCTTACAGGATCTTAAAGATGAAGGAGTGCTTTGTGCTTATAGCTTAATTGTTAATATGCACCACTAGACCAATTTAAGCTACCTTTAGGTGCTTAGTGTTGCTTTCCAAGTGTCCCTCATGAGACGCATTTTGCAAAGCACCTATTGGGGATCTAAGGAGTCAGCATTTCTGAAAGTACTTTCCAGCTTCAGACTCTGGGATGTATGTACTGTCCTTGCCTGGAAAGATCTGATGAATGCAGAAGTTCAATTGAACTTCATAAAGAGAGAGATCTTAAGGCTCTTCTGAGCAAAACCAGCCTTTGGTTTTTAATCCCATCAAAAGTGTAGAGAAATGCCCTGCAGGATTAAAACAAAGATGACTGTCAAAGGAAACTAAGAAATAAGAAAAGAATTGGCATCTTAGTAACATACCTCTTAGTGTTTTCTCCCAGTACTTGAACAGAAAATCTTATTTCTTATTTTCCTCAATAAATGTTAATACAACAAAAACCTCCAACTTGAGATTGACTTCCAGATTTATATAGGTGTGTCGAAACCTTGCAGTGGTATAGAAGTGTAAGCTAAGCTATGAGAGTCTCCAGTTCTTTTTCTGTAAAATGAGAATGTTGGACAGAACCAAGATCTTTCCCTAAAATTCTGTGAACCTAAGAAGAAGAGAGAAGGTGAAGAGAATTAAATAACATGATTCAGTAGTCCCTTAAGAGTAGCTATTGGCACAGATCTTTTCCTTCAGCATGTACTACCTAGCCTTATTTCTTTCAAAGGAGAGCTCATAAAATCAATTCCTGTGCTACCTTTGAGCTAGTAACCCTTGTTCTATTGAACCACAGAGGGGAAAAAAAGAAGGAATATTGTTATCTACTCCTATTTCTCTGCTCTGCCTCTCACAATTCCCTCTTTTCTCCTTCCTACTCCCCTTTTTTCTGGGATCATGCTTCTTTCTTTCTGTATCAGAGAGGCCGTCAGGCAAGAGTGCTTCCATTTTATCTTGTATTAACCTCTGAATATCTCATAAGACATATTCTTCCATCTCTAATAACAAGAGAGATGGCTTTCCTATTTTCAAGATGAAATGCCTCACCCATTCCTTTATACTGAAATTTGACTATAAATGTTTGGTGACCTTTAAGTTTCTTTCTGGCTCTAAATTTAATCCTCTGATCTTTTCTGGCTTTAGACCATTGATTTGAACCCCTTCCTTTTACATATGAGGAAACTGAGGCACAGAGAAGTTCAGTGACCTGCTCAATGTCACATTTGAGGCAGTATTTGAACTCAGGTTTTCCTGAGCTGGCTTTTAAAGCAAAAACCAAAAGACCCTCTTCATTGGACTCTAATGCTCCTTTTAGTTAACATCCTATTTCTCTCCTTTACTTACCTACCAAATTTCCCAAACAACTACAATTTCTGCTTTTTTTTGCCACCCCATATTCCACTGAAACCACATTGTTGAAGTCACCGATGACTTCTTCATCCTTGAATTTAATTGCTCTTTTCTCATTCTGCTTGACCTTTTTGTAATATGGAAAGTACTGACTGTCTCATTTTCACCTTCCATCTCCTCCTGTCATTACATTTATCATCATCATAGGTCATAATAATGAAAAGCCAATAAGTCTTTTACCCCTCAGGAAGCTTAACAGTTTAATTAGGGAGATAGCTATGAATACCAGTAGTCTTATGATAAAATGCCAAAGTTAGTGGTACAAATGTGCTGTAGTTCTTGTTGGGGCCACACTTGATTCAGGCTGACCCAGTGGTTCAGGTTCAGGAAAGGAATGAAACAAAACCCTCTTTGACCATCCAACACTTAACCAAAAAAGTTCACCTAACCTGGAAAGGATACTTGATAAGGCTACAGTACTAGGACAGATGCAGTTGCCCTTACCTACTTGTCAAAACACTTGGTTCAAAGGGAAACTGATTCCCATATCTTTAAGGTTGTTCATCATTACAATATTATGGTCACTGTATAAATCGCTGTCCTGGTTCTGCTCAGTTCTTTCTGCATCAGTTGGTCTTCCCTGGTTTCTCTGAAACCATTCCGTTCATCATTTCTTGTAACACAATATATTGTCACATTTATATACTGTAACTCGTTCAACCATTCTCCAATTGATGGGCATTCCCTCAGTTTTGAATTCTTTGCCATTGCAAGAAAAGCTGTGAAACAAAGTCTTCTTTTAAAATGATTAATCTGTTATAGAGGATGGAACTTCTTTTCCTTAATGTTTCCATAATGTTACATTTTCCTGGTTCACAAAATTGCAAAGACTCAAGAGTTAGAATGGTTCTCAGAGATCCTCATATTTGTCTCATTAGATTGTGAGTTCCTGTTTTTTGCTCTTTTTGTATCACTAGTGGCCAGCAAGGTGCCTAGTTCATAGTAGGCACTTAGTATCTAGTCCAACCTTTTCCTGAATGGGAGTACCTCCAAACAGTTTTCCCTGTAAGTAGTCATCCAACTTCTGCGTGATGATTTCCAGTGAATGGAAATTTCCCATCTCCTAAAGCAAGCCATTCCATTTTCAGATAGCTTAGTTATGGTATTTCTTTCATTCAGTTGAACTCCGCTGCTCTGCCACAGTAATTCATTGCTCCTACTTCTGCCCTTTGGGAGTCTAATAGAACAAAATGAATTCCCCTTCTACATAAGGAGACTTAAAGACTTAAGACTTAAAGATAGATGTCATGGCCCTCCCAAGTATTTGCCAGGCTAAATATTTCCAGTTCATTTAACTGTTCCTGGGCTAGTATGCTAGCTAATAATCATGCCTAAGCCTGTTTAATGACTAAAATGTGGCACTACTCTAGATGTGGTTCGACCAGAGTAGAGTACAACTGGTCTTTTGCTTCCCTCATTCTGTGTCCTGTGTCTCTTTATATAGCCCAAAACAAGGTAAACTTTTTTTGGCTTCCTCTGTCGCACACTGTTGACTCTCACTGAGTGAACAGTCCATTAAAATTCCCAGATCTTTCGACATGAATTGTTGCTTAGTATACCCTAGATATATACTTGTGAAACTGATTTTTTCAACCCAAATATAGGTCTTTATGTTCTTCTCTATTTAGTTTTCTCATATTAGCATACTCTTTTAGATGGGTAAGGCCCTTTTGGATTCTGACTCTATCTTCTGGCATATTGGCTATCCTTCAGAGCTTTGGATCATTTTCATATTTAATAAGCATGTCATTTCTATGTTCTACATCTCAGACATTTCCTTCTCTGATGGTTTGTTTCTTCTTTTTTTCTGTGTTTTCTGCTTGATGATGCTCGTCTGCTTTAGATGCCTCATCCATTTAGATGACTTTGACTGTTAACCTCCATTTGAATGACTCCTGAATCTTTACCTTGTTGGTATTCTACTTCTGAATTTTCAGTTACCTGTAGGACATCTCTACTTCAAAGACCTGTCATTATTCCAAAAGTAACATTTCTGTTAATGGTACCATTGATTTCTCAGCCATCCTTCGGCTCCTCCATCTCATCTCTCTTTCCTCCATATCTAAAAATACTAATACCTGATACTTAGATGACATTTTAAGATTTATTTCACAAGTTCTTAGGATTCTGCTTTCAAAATCTTTGTCACATCCTTTCCTTCCTTCCTTTCATTCCTGTTGCTATCATCCTAATTTACTTAATGTCTGGTTTAATACAAACTGTCCCTGTAAGGTCTGGAATTCCCCTGACTGGGGAACCCTGTGCCTTCCCCATAACTGTGGAGTGAGTTTGATACCAAAGGAAGAGGTCAGGAGATTCCAGACCGATTATAGGAGTTTAATCAATTATTATAAATATTTACAAATGGGCAATCTGGGGTGACTGCCTGATTATTCAATGGATTCCCATGAAGATCCCCAAATTTCTGTGGTAATTATAGAAATCAGACAAAAGGGAAGAAGAGCCATAGGGTGTTTCACTGCAGATTGGTGAATATTTTAAGCTTTTCTACTTAGTTAATGTTTTGGCTAACATTTTAGTTTATTCTTAGTGTTGAATCTGGTTCCCAGATATTTAGACGCTTAACCAATGCTGTTGGATAAATGTCCAGGCACTCAAGATTGGGTACTAGTCATGTACTGGTCACAGTATCTAAGTTAGGACTTTTTGACAGATCACCATGTCTGGGTTTCCACCTTCCACAGAGTTTAAGTTAATGACTTTTCACTTCTTACTGTGTATTATGGCTTTTCCCCAGTCAGGACCCTACAGTCTGCACAGTTCCATTTTAAGCACTAAGACTTCTGGGATACACTGGCCTCTTTACCTTCAATTCCTCCCCATTTCAGTCCATCTTGTATGGTGCTGTCAGTTTCATGCCATACTTCTTTCTCCAAAATCATTCACCTAAATTGCACTGCATTTAGGAAAAAAGTTCGACCTCATTGGCATGACATTCAGGGTCATTCATAATCTAAATCCCTAATTATATCTTTTCTCCTGTTTTGAAATGATACTTAAAAGTCTTATGATTTTAATAAAGCAAAAACAACTTGTCCCAGCTTATTGCATCCCCCCCACAATAGATCTAAATTCCTTGATGATGGAGACAGTATCTTATGACTCCCCTTCCCAGTTTTTGTTTAGTGCAATGTCTTGTGCATAGCATGTCTTCAAATACATATTTTGTCAAGTTGATAACTTAATTTTACTGGCTGAATTCGTTTCAGTCTAGGAATTTGGAGAACCTTTGGAATATAGAGGGATGATTAAACTCTTCTGTCCACCGTCCTCACCATTTAGTAGCAAATGCTCTCTAAATGGATGATTTTGTGGTAAGCCATTGACAATGCTAGAGAAATAGCTAGCACACAAAACTTACCGATCCTGGTGAAGTTTATGGAAGTTTGTTTTTTTTTTAATATAGTTGATTGAGGCCCTAGGAACGAGAGGCGTAAGATATTAGTGCTGTTCTAATTTATGCCTCACTTCAGGTGTGTTAATAGAAGACAATATAATTTATCTAGATTATCTTCAGTTTCAGATTAGCTTGTGGAAGCAGCAGCATTGAATATCACTACACAACTTCCCCCTGCCCTTTTCTTTAATTCTCATGCTTGGTGTGTCAGAGATGTTTCACTGGTTTTTCATTCTTCTCCAAGGATTTGTAGCAATAGTTAGAAGACCATAGTCCAGATCCCTACCTCGGACACTTCTAAGCTGCATGACCCTATGCAAGCCACATTATCTGCTAATAGTACCTACCTTCCAACATTGTTCTAAGGATAAGATGAAATAATATTTGTAAAGGACTATATAAATGTTAGCTATTATTAATAGTAGTAGTGAGGAGGAGAAAAGGTGGTAGATATTATTTACCCTTTCAAATCTATGTTTTGGAATATTTAAGCATTGTAATTGATTGCTGAGGTAAAAAGGAGAAAATGAGGGAGAATGAAGGGGAGAGGAATCTAATTCGTTTGCTGCCTGATTTTTCAGAATTTATCAGACTCATTCTAATGACCTTGACTGGGTTCTGATTAACTTTCAGAACTCCAGAAGCTCACTCTTCCTCAAAGATGGTCATTATAACCATTTGGATAAGGAGATCAGGGAATGCAATTTTAGCAAATGACAAAACCAAAGAGTGTCATTAACTTTATGTGTAGCCTGAATTTCTGACTCATTTCAACCCTTCATCATTGATCTCCAGATACTATTGTCTGTATAGGTTCATTTAATGGTAATGTCTTTGCTTTGGTATTTCATTTATTGGGAAGTACTAAAATCAATGTATAAAGTGGTTCAGCTGTCAATTCCGTGGGGCTTGAATAGACCACTGGAACACTATCCCAGCTGTCTTTAAAATGAACCTATGATGTATAAGAGCATATAGGCATAGAGGTACATGGCGCTTATATTCCAATACAGTGTTTATAGGCTATATAGTTATATAGCTATATTGAGTAACTCTGACTACAAGCTCACCATTTTATCTTTGGAAATATTTAAACCTTGTTCAGTTTCTATTGATTTTTAAATTTTTTCCTAAGTACTACAAGCCAATATACCTATGCTTCATTTTGGTTTCGTAACTCTTATTTTAACCTTCCATTCCCATCTGTTTGGGAATGGAAGTTCACAAATTCAGAGTTATAATCACTGTGAACAGACTCCTTTTTGCAAACTGATGCCAAAACACATCATCATTTTTTGCAAAAGCCTGAGGCTGCTGAAATTTCATAGAAGAGGCAAAGGATGTGAAAAAAAAAACACTTCAACAACTTTTAGATGATTAAAAATTATAGTAGGTGAATGTTGCCAAAGTTTGTGAAAAAGTCATGAAATTCCTACCTTGCTTTTTCAGTCACAATCCAGTACTTTCCAGTTCTTCTCCCCATCTTGAAACCTTAAAACTTCTCCCAATGTTGAGAGTGGGAGGATGGAGGAAGGGGACAGGATAGAACTTGGTGAAGCCCAGAAGTGTTCAGAAAAAAAATCATGGTATTTTGTTTCTTGGCTGCTTGATTATTTCTTTCCAAACTTTTTCATTTCTATTGAGTGAACTACCATTTCCTTTTAGGATATCCAGGCTTGCAACCTGTGCAGCTTTGACTCTTCCCTACTCCCTCAGGCACTCTATCAAATTCTTATTGATTCTACAGCCACAATGTACCCCCTTTTCTCCACTCATATAACTAGCCACCACTATGGTCCAAGTGCTCATCACCTCTCATTTGGAATTGGTCTCTCTGCCTCCAGGTTCTTAGAGAAGATTATTAGAGACCTATCCATCTTCCATATAACTGGCATCATGATCTTCTAAGGACATAGTTCTGATCGCATCCACTATCCTGTTCAAAAACTTCATGGTTCCTTATTTCCATAGGGTAAAAATACAAATTCCTCAGACTGGAATTTAACACCCTGTACTGCATGACTGCAGCATTTTAGACTTATTTGACACTCCTCTTTCTCATACAGTCTGATATCCAACACAATTAGACTACTAGCTGTTTTCTAACCTTTGATGATTCATCTCCTGCATCCATGTCCTTTTGCACAAGCCATCCCCTTTATGTCTGGAATGTATTCCTTATTCACCTTTTCATGTCTATCAATGCTTTTTGTCTTTCAGTACTCAGTTTAGTTACCATCTTCTCTGTGAAGACTTCCCTTATCTCTCCTAGTTGTTAGCTTTTTTTTTTTTTGCCGTAAATTACCTTACATATTTAATGTGTGGAAGGACAGGCTATACTGTATTGTCACTTTCTGATTTTCTTTTTCCTGAACACTTCTGGGCTTCACCAAGTTCTATCCTGAACTCTTCCTCCATCCTCCACCCTCAACTTTGGGAGAAGTTTCAAGATAGGGAGAGAAATTGGAAAGTACTGAATTGTGTCTGAAAAATCAAGGCAGAAATTTCATGACTTTTTAACAAACTTTGGCAACCTTCACCTACTAGCTCTCTTGAACAAAGCATTGTTCAAGAGAAGCAAGGATGTCATGAGAAAAATATTTGAACAGAAAAGATGTTTGGTCATTTAGCTAGAAGGGGAAAGAGAGTTCATAAACTATCTTCCCTTACAGAGCTAAGGTGCTCCATAAGCATCCAGGAAGTATCAAGAAATATAAAGGAAGGTCTCTAGAACATTAGATCATTCCTTCCACCTCTAACTCAGCCATGTCAAACTTATTGGGGAACATGTACAAGAGTCACATAGGATAAAGTTGTAATTTTCACCATTTGCAGAAGGATCCATATTGACATATCTTTCCCTTCCCTTAATACATCTTAATCCTTCTCTCCTTCCATTAAAATGTAAGCTTCTTGAGGAAGCTGACCTGGTACCTAACAGAGCATCTGGAACACAATTGAGAAATGTTGCATTAAATTTTTTTGAACTGTGCAGCTTTCTAGATGTAATTAATTAAACATTTGAATTGAATGTTTTGCATATTATAAGCCTTGCAGGTGGTGAATTTCTAGACAATACAACTTATTGTCGAAAGTTTTAAAGTCTTCCAAAGGCTTTACACAAGCAAAGAAAACAATTCCTGTGGGAACTAGTCCTGTGGGAACAGTTTTCTCCTTCTGTAAGAGGTCAAGTTAGCAAAAGAGTATTAGGATTCATGACATTTAGGCTTGGTTTCTGGGTTCACATCCTGACTCTCATACTTAATACATAATTAATGTTTGGTCATGAACAAAATACAAGTTTCATTGAGGATAATAAGTCATAGATCTAGTTTGGAAGAGATCTCAGAGGTCATTTAATCCAATCCCCTCATTTTATAGGTGAGGAAATTTAAACAAAGAGAAATTGAAACTCACACAAATAGTGTGTAAAAAAGGAGATTCTGAACCTTGGTCTTCTGATTCCAGAGCTCCTGGCACTGTGTGGCCCTGTCTGCCCACCTCACAGATCTATTAAAAAGCCATACTTTGAATTATTATTTTCATGCTATGTGTCTGCAGAAATATTTCTTGACCATTTTTGCTGATATGATTTATAATATGTTTGTAAAAAGTTGATCAGTATCAACCACATGTATAACTGGAATAATGAAGATGAGTGAATTTGAGAGAACGTCCCATGAATAGTTAGAGCTTTAGATCATGCTGTGTATCTAAGTGAAGGTAGTTAAATCTAGCTGTCCTAGCTTCATGAATATCACTTTCGGTATTATGCATAATGACAATGATTTTGTCCCAAAGGGCCCTTTAACATGTATAGCAGAACTTTACAAATGCAAATGGCTTTTACTGGCAAAGACAGATTTCAATTGCCTTGGAATGAATTCTATCATAATGTAAGCAAACTACACATGCAATTTCTCAATTGAGCTGAGAGCTGGTTGAAATCATTGAGAGATAGAAAACAGCAAACTCTTGAATAGCGTTCATTTTAGAAAGCTAAAGCTACATATGTAGTTTTATAATAATAATTTATATTTAATTTAATAATAAACTTGTTAAACAAATGTACAACATAGTACATCACTTCTACTCCCGCATTCTGTGATCCAGTGAAACTGGTTTCTGTTGTTCACACAGGACTCTCTGTCTGCCGTCTCTGTGACTTTGTACTGATCACCCTCTGTACCTGAAATGCATCCTCTTTTCACCTCCAGAATTCTTCCCTTCCTTCAAGACACAGATCAAGTACCACTTGCTACATACAACCTTTCATGATCTCCCCACCACCACCACCACTAGTTCCCTCTTTCCCAAATTACTTTGTATTTAATTGCTGTGTTTATATTTATTCTATTTATAACTCTATAGTTATATAGACTCATTGTCTATATTTTTAGAGTAGAATTTGGGTTTTTTTTGTATTTTTATCTCTAGGGCCTACTACATACTAAGCTCTCAATCATGTCAGTCAATAATTGTTTATTGATTGAACAAAAAGAAGTGATAAGGGTAGAGTGGGAAGGGCTGGGGAACTACCCTGCTTCTCTTTTTCCCTTTGCCAGCTGAATGGTCATGTTCAGCCAGAGCATCTCATTTTCCCAGCATCCAGGAGGGTTCTAATGGCTCATTTGTACGTCCTTCCCGTAGAATGTTGCAGTCCTGGCTCATCGGAGTAGCACTTCACAACCAATTCAGTTAGGAGCAGAAAACCAAGCGAAGGCCCTTGCTGAAGAAAATGAGAAACTGCAGGAAAAAATCAGAGAACTTGAACTGAGCATGTCACAACTTCAGACACAGGTTGATGAGATGAAATTAGATGAAGTCAAAATGAAGGAAAAACTAAAGAAATGTGAGGTAAGGATCATTGGGGCAAGTCATGGATTTAGTGACATCTGTTCTTTATTCCCTTTCCCCTGTGTGTGGAGGGGTGGGCAGTGCTCTGAGGTGGGAAGGGATTTAAAATCATAATTTACCAGTGAGAAGCAGCATCAGAGTCCTTTGTATAACTAGAATTATGTTTAGCCCTGTGTGGAGCTGTGTAAATGTGAAAGTAGTTCTTAAACAACACAGAGAGAGGGAGAGAGAGAGAGAGATACAGATGCATGTTCACAATAAAACATCTCCTGTGAAGAGATCAGGTCTCAAACAGTCTCAGCTTCCTGGATCAGAGCTATGTACAGAAATAAAAGCATCATGAGCTTCTGCAGCATCTGTCATGATGTCCACATACTTAAAGCTCATGTGCTTCAGTCCATAGGAATGAACCTTTAGGTTTTCTTCTTAGTCTACTTGAAAGACAAATTGAAGAATGATCTTGGCTATCTCATTTGCCAACACCTACAAGTTTGAAAAAGTAGTTTTCATAAGGGAAATGGTATTGGGGAAAGGTCTGGAGTGGGGAGGGAAGGAACCTGGTCCCTTACTAGTAGTGGTCCCCATTAAGGAAGGAGAAAGAAAAGCTAAATAAAACTGGCATATAATTGCATGTATAGCAGCAGTACCTACAAATGGATATTCCCATTTATAACCTAACCCTCAATAGTCAGTTAAAGGTTTCTCAATGATATTGGCTTTGATGAAATTTTGCTTTGTCTCTCTGGGTTGATAGATGTAAACAAGGGAGTTACTGCTATTTGTTGGGGGCCATCTTGGACTCAGTTGCTGCATTCTATGATAATACCCTTCATTGCATCTGCTGTCTTCTCCTACCCTTGGGGCTTCTTTTATGCCATAGTGGCAGTTTCACTTGGTCTCACTGTATTGTCCCCTCTTTATTTATTGTAGGGAGAAAAGCAGCAGCTAGAAGAAGCTCTTTTATGCGCCAGAGACCAAGAAAAGGAAATGCTGTCAGCAAAAAGGCTCCTGGAAGACCAACTAGAGGACATTCAGGTAAAAATGAGGGGATGCTCTTTTTAATCCCTCTTTGATGAAGCCCCAGATAAATTCTGTCCAAAGAATGTAAAGAAATTGTTTTATATTTCCTCCTTCTCTCGCTGGAAGGATCCCCACCATCCTTCTGCTATAATGTCATGACAACTTTTAATCTTCTCTTGCTGTTCTCCTGAAGTGTCATTTAGAAGTCAGATCCTTAGAAATTTGACAGTTTTCAGTAGGTGAAATGGGAATTTTGTGAAAAGGTCTACATAATCATTTCCCTAAATCTGTCATGGCAGTCTTTTAAAACAAGCCTCTGAGAAATTGTACTAGACTACAAGACTAAAAAATGAGTTATCACAAGAATTTTAATTGAAACTAGGGAGCTACTGCCACCCAAAGTCTCTTGTTCTGAGTATATTAGGCTGTATTGTTGGTAAATCAGACAGCATAGTTTGTAGGGTATTTTCTAAAGGTAGAATTTCGTATATCGACCCCTGTATAATTTTATCTTGTGTTTTGTGAAGTCCTTCTCAACCCAGGCCCATGATTTTTGAAGAAACAACATTTGAAACTACCCCCAGGCAAATAGTAAAGTTTCTAAGCACTGAAAAGTTGATGTTTTAGAGAGTTGTAGAGAAGGAAGAGTTGCTGAATTGTTTTACTTGTGAAAAAATATAACCTCAGGCACATGAGAGTGCTAAGTGGTGAGAAACATTCAGAGACCAACTTAAAAACAAATCTTTGTAGCTGGAAAAGACGGTGCATACAGTGATTCTTCTCACACTCTAAGCACAAGGTCAGAGAGTCTGGAAATCCGCAGTTTTATTTGTTCTTTTTGGCCTGGTCTTGTGTAGTTCGACAACTGTTCTTTCAATTCTTCTCCTGCGCAAGGCACTGTACTAGCCTGTGGGTATAGAAAGATTAAAAACTAGGGCAGATTTTCACTAAAGAAGTTTCTGTTCTACTCTTGGAATGTGAAATGAAACCAGATAAATATAAAAGAATGTAGGGGATGAAGGAAGGAAAGGTAAGGGTTCAGACAGTCCTCTAGGAATACTTCAGGAGGGGGAGAATGATAATCTCTGGGGAATATCAAGGAAGAATTGACAGTGGGGAGGTAGCCCCTGACTTAAGCCTTGGAGGAATATAGATTCTAAAAGGGGGAGGTGAAGATGGGGAGAACATTTCTGGCATAGGAGATAGTCTGGGTTACTACGTGGAGGATCTGTCAAATTTGGGAAACAACTTTTTTAGAGTTTTTTACAGTTTTGCTAAAATAGCTTGAAGGGGAAAAATATAAAATAAGTTTGTAAAGGCCATCCTTGGCCAGATTATTGAGTGCCTTAAATAGCAGAGTGACGAGTTTACATTTTGCCCTAGAGGCAAAAGGGAACCAAGCAGGGAGTAGGAAAATGACATTAATGAGTTATTTTTACAATTATAAATACCCAAATTAACTATAAAGGACACAAAAAAGATACTATCTGTATCCAGAGAAAGAAATGATAAATAGAAGTATGTATAGAATAATTTTACATATGTATGTAAAAATATGTACATATACACTCACACAGACACACACATACACCTATTTGTGTCTAATGGTAGACATCTCTGTGTCGGTGTAGGGGAGGGAAAGGGAAAAGGAAAAAAAGAAATTTACATGATAATTTTGTTGCATATTTGAAAGAAATTGTGCATAATAGATTTGCAGTTGTATGTGCAGTCATCTTTTTATTGTACTATGTTATAGAATTGCTTGTTTTATTCCATAAATTCAAAATAAAACAGATTTTAAAAAAGGAAATGATACTATCAGGTCCAAACTTCAGGAAAATTATTTTGAAATCTGTATGACGTGGAGAAGGGAGAGATTGGAGGCAGAAAGGCCAATTAGGAGACTAGTTTAATGATCTTAGGTGATAGGTAATAAGGGCCTGAACTCAAGTAGTGGCTCTGAATAGACAGAGAGAGAGAAATATATAAAATGTTATGAAGATAAAATCAATAGAGCTTGGTAATTGATTGGATATTGGGAGTTAAAGTGTAGGGAAAACTCAATGTTTATAATTTTGAAATTTGCAGACTAGTAGGGTACCCTCAGTAGAAACAGGGAAGCTTAGAGGAGGAACAGTTTTAGGGGAAGATGATAAATTCAGTTTTGAACCTGTTTATTTCTTCAATATGGGAGGGACAGACAGCTTAGTAGGACTTTCTATCAGACAATTAATTATTAATGTGGAATTTAGAAGAGACAGAATAAGGCTATATATATAGATTTGGGAGTCATCTTTGTAGAGCAAAGATCCTTAACCTAGGGTACATGGATTCTCCTACAGGTTGATGGATAAATTTACCTACCCATGAACTTGGATGGGAAAAAATGTTGCATCTTTATTTTCATTGATATCTAAAATGTAACATTTCCTTCAATTATTAAAAAAAAAAAATCTTAGAAGAGGTCCATAGGCTTCCAAAGGCATCCATGATACAAAAGTAAAAAAGGAAAGAAAAGAAAAAAACAAAGCTTTGGTGTAGAGGAACCTTTGGGAACAGATGAGATCACCAAGGAAAGAACAGAAGAGGACTTAGAACTGAACCTTGGAGGACACTCATGCTTATGGGGCTGGAGATAATGAGGCCTCAAAGGAAACTGGGAAGGTAGGAGAACTAGGAGAGAGTAGCATCACAGAAGCCAAGGGGAGTTAGAGACTCTCCAGAGTGAGGAGGGGACTATTGACAGTGTCCAAACCTGCAGAAAAGTCAAGAAAGATGAGCATGGACGAAAGGTCATTGAATTTAGAATTAAGAGCTCATTGGTAACCTTTGAAGAGAATAGTTAGAAAGAGGGGTCCGAGCACAAATGACAAAGGTATAGGTAATATAGAAGTGACTAGGTGTGTTCGCTCTTCGTTTGGAAGAAGACCATGCCATCAGAAAAATAATGACATGATTTGCACTTGACTGTTTTGAGTGAGGGAGGGCTGTGCAGGTCACCAGCCTCACTTCTCCTCCAGATATTCATCAAGATGATTGGAGATGACCCTGAATGAGGCAATGGGGGTCAAGTGACTTGCCCAAGGTCACACAGTTAGTGAGTGTCAAGTGTCTGAGGTGAGATTTGAACTCAGGTCCACCTAACTCCTGCCCTGGTGCTCTATTCACTGCACCACCTAACTGCCTAGTGACTAGGTCGTTAGTAGTGCAAAGGGGTGGGGTGGGGAGAGCTGAAGAACAACATCTTGAGGGAAAGACCGGAATCATTGAAGGCTTTCAAGGTTAGGAGAGACCTGAGCAGCTCAGAGAAAAGCCAGTAGATAGGAAGAAACCAAGGATGAAAAGGGAGGCAGAGAGAAGGAATGATAAAAAGAGCAAGCTCAGTTTTGCAAAAGACAAGAGAGGACATAAGATTAGCCTTGGCAAGAAGATGGGTCACCCCATCCTTTTTGTCTGGGGCATAGGATAGGAAGACGAGACCCAAGTTTTAAGTTGTTGAATAGGGAGCCATCATGTGCTTGGATAGATAAGGGTGTGTGGGGCAGATGGTCACACTTTTTTTAGCAAAGTCGGAGGCAAGATCATTGATTGAGCAGATTGTGAAGTTGCATCTGGCTTCCCTGGCTTTTCTTTGTTTTATTTTTTTATATTGAACTTTTCTATGAACCTTTATCCATATTTAATTTTTAATTAGTACTCTCATGATCTAATTGTTTTATTGCAGCCAGTAACGTTTTCTGACAGGTCTCCCTTTGTCAGGTGAAATGATGTGGCATTTTCAGAGCTGTTAGTTTGTGTTTCACTAGCTGTGTGATGTTGGGCAAGTCACTTAACCTTAATTGCCTCATCCTGGAACACCTCCAGTCATCCTGATGAATATCTGACCACTGGATTCAGATGGCTCTTGAGCAGAAGTGAGGCTGGTGGCCTGCACAGCCCTCCCTCACCCAAAACAGAGTCAGGTGCAAGTCATGTCATTATTTTTCTGATGGCATGGTCTTCTTTGGCAATGAAGGATGAACACACAGTGCGTCTATAAGAGTCAACGGTCCAATTTCTTTATTTAAAACTTTTGTCATTGTTGTTTTTTAAATGTTACCTTCATTTTCTATCTATCTATCTATCTATGTCCCCTTCTTCCCCAACAAGGAATCATCCTTAGCATCCTATCTATGTCCCCTTCTTCCCCAACAAGGAATCATCCTTAGCAACAAAAACAATAGGAAAAATGAAACACTGCAGTTCAGGAAAACACATCAGCTGGGTCTGACATGGTATGCAGTATTTTAAACCCAGAGTCATCTGCAAAGATGATGTATTTTCTGATTTCTGCTTGAGAGTTAGGTTTGGTCACAATAATTACACAGCACTGAATTTTTTCCTCAAGTAGTTAAATTTCAATAACCATTTGTTGAATGCCTACCATGCACAAAGCATAGTGCTAAGCAAGCTCTGGGGTTTCAAAGATGAAGTAAGTTATAGCTGATGCCCGTATGAAGCTTAAACCTAATAGGGAAGATTAGACATATATGCAAATAATTAGAAGCTCCAATAATGAAACACTGGTGGATGAGAGAAGATAGCTTTCCTTGAACAGAAAAGGGAAGAAAGAAAGATAGAGTTGGACATTGCAGATGGATTTTCGTTTGTAAGCAATTTGGGAAGAGAAAAGGAGGAAAAACTAAATCGTGGGCCCAGCTTTTACACATGTCTGAGAACATCTGTGTCTTTGTCCTGTCATATCAGGAGGTTTCACACATACTGAAGGATTTCACCAGCTGTAAATCTATAGTCAACAGCTAATTCTCTGTGCGGAACAAATAGTGGCTGAAAGCCTGGAGATGTTAATGTCCTCCCTTTTTTCTCCTCTGGAATTTCTATTCGTGCTTTGGAAATTATCTTTGACATGTCACTTTTTTCAGGGTCTGTTTTCCCAGCTGTGGAAAAGGCTGGTCTATCAGACAGGCAGTGTGGGATAATGGGAAGAACCTTCATCTTGGAATTAGTTCATTCAGGCTCTGGCTCAACCACTTTCTAAGAATTTCTTAGGCAAGTCCTCACCCAAACTGGGCTAACAATACAAACTCAACAAGGTTTTTGGAATAATGATGTTAGCTCTCATTTCTATAGCTACTTAAAAAATAGGTTCTTTGTATAACATTCCCATGAAAGAGGTGGTTCATTTCTGGATAAGATAATCTCATGTAGCAAAAGCTTTTTGTGAACTGTGTAGCATTATACAATTTGAAAATATTAATACAGAATATCAAAAAAAGTCTTTGTGCTATTTCAAGCTATTGAAGGTATCAAAGCTTGAAACAGCACAAAGACTTTTGGGACACCCTGTGCTTTGGACTGAAAATACTAGTATCAGTGTTTGCTATTCACTATCCAGCTGGAAATTTTATCCATTTAGGTTTGTAGTTTTCATTGTCTCACCTATATTGTTTATACTCCAAAATAATTCCATAATATTCTCACTGTCTAGACAGACCATGTCTATTAGACTTGGAGATGCCATTTGTTTTCCATCTAAAAAACTGGCACAAATGGTCTTAGTAATTTTCTTTTTGTGTTTTAAAAATCACTGCCTAAAAGAGGGTTTCGATCTCTAAAAGAACAGGGAGAGATTTGTTAGAATTTTTTAAGGCTGCCCTAAAGTTTTTAAAATTTCTAAGTATCTAATGTTCTATTATGTCTTATCTCAATATCTAAAAAATCCTAGATTTTATCTCTGTGGGATACCTCCTCTCTCTGTTGAAACAGTTTGAAACCTGTCCATGCCATCAGCATGGTATCTGCCACATTTATCGTTGTTTGGTCATGTCCAAATCTCCATGACCCAATTTGGAGTTTTCTTGGCAAAGATACTGGAGTCGTAGACCTTTTCCTTTTGCAGCTCATATTATTGATGAGGAAACTGAGGCAAACAGTGTTAAATGACTTGCCTAGAGTCACCCAGCTGATAAGTGTCTGAGGCTAGATTTGAACTTCCTGACTCCAGGGCCAGCACTCCTACCTGCCCCATCTGGCACAGAGTTGGTGCTTAATATCACTTGCTTATTTGATTGATTATTGGTGGTATTTATGAGTTACTCAGGCTGGGGGAAAGCCTACCTTTTGACCCTTCTGCTGTTGAACTGTAATAGGTGAATCAGATAGGTCTCTACTCAACCTTAGTAGCTTAGTGTAGACCTTTCAGTTTGGGAAACCAAAGTTGACACAATATAAGGTTTTGGAGAAGAATTTCAGTGGGGGCTGTTGATCTTATAGTATGATTTAGCATTTTCTAATGCTGGCTTCTTAACAACCTGTTTGTTTTGCACCTGATTCCTTATTATTGTACCTGTTTTAAAGTGATTGCTTGTTTAGGCTGAGTTTTGAGGGCAGTGTTTGTCCTTGGGACCACTTTATAGGAATAAAATAGATGCCATTTTGACTGTACCACCCTTGCAAAATTTGTACTTAGCCACAGGTACAAATAAAGGTGTCCTTTGTCCCAGATTAACTCAGGGTACATGCCCTTGGCAGCAACTAGTCATAAAATCTCCATCAAAACAATTACTCAAAGGGTGTGACATGGGGTTGATAATCTCTTAAAATGCATTAAATGAATACTTAGTAAACACTTGTCCTCTCTTGTTTTTTTAACTAGATGCTACCAGAGATACAGGACAGTTAGGAGGTGTAGTGAATTAAGTGCTGTGCCTGAACTCATCTTCCTGAGTTCAAAACTGGCTTCAGACACTTACTAACTACGTGACTTTGGGCAAGTTTCTTAACTCTGCCTCAGATGGCACAGTACGGTTTGGTTGATTTTAATGTAGTTGAGGTTTCCTTTGGGAGTGTCTGGATGACTAGCACAGAGGATAGAGAGCCAGACTTGGAGTCAGGAAGATCCAAGTTCATATCCTGTCTTAGACACTCACTTGAATATGTCTCATGTCCCAGAAGTACTAGTAGAATTCTCTTATTAAAAGCTTAACACTACACTAAGACTTTTAGGAGAAAGAGAGAGAGAGAGAGTGTGTGTGTGTGTGTGTGTGTGTGTGTGTGTGTGTGTGTGTGTGTGTTTATGCCTGTATATGCATACATATTTATACATATACATATATATGTATAGTATGTGTGTTGTATACAAATATTATATGTATATGATAGTTATAAATATATATGGTATAGGTAACAATTAAATATATGCCTATGTTATATAAAAATATGTGGGCAGCTAAGTGATGCAGTGTTTAGAGCACCAGTCTGGAGTCAGGAAGACTCATTTTCCTGAGTTCAAATCTGGCCTTAAACACTTAACTAGCTCTGTGACCATGGGCAAATCACTTGACCCTGTTTACCTCAGTTTCTTCATGAGCCAGAGAAGGAAATGGCAAACCACTCCAGTATCTTTGCCATGAAAACCCTAAGTGGGGTTTCAAACAGCTGGGCGTGATTGAAAAACAGCTGAACCACAACAAAAATGTAAATGTATAAATATAAAAAAATAATACATACCTGTTATGTCAGTATATGTGTGTGTGTGTGTGTGTGTGTGTGTGTGTGTGTATGCATGTGTGAAATAGCATTGGGAGAGTAAAAGATTTGGCAGGTCCTATAGACCTGGAAATGTTGTTATTGTAGGTCCAGTATGAATGAATGCCATCCTTAGTTGAAATGATGCAAAGTGAAATGAGCAGAACCAGGAGAACATCGTATAAAGTAACAGCAGCATTCTGTATCAACTGTGATTGATTTAGCTCTTCTCAGCAATTCAACAATCCAAGACAATTCCAAGAGACACATCATGAAAAATACCATTCCTATCCAGAGAAAAAACTAATAGAGAATGTATGCAGATCAAAGCATACTAGTTTCACATTTTTTTGCATGTTTTTTTTTCTTTCGCAAACTGTAATTGTTTTGTAAACCATTTCTTCTTTCACAAAATGATAATGAAAATGTGGGATATGGAAACAAGTTTTACATGATTACACATATATAACCTGTATCACATTACTTACTGTCTTAGGGAGGGGAGAGGATAGGAAGTGAGAGAGAAAATTTGGAACTCAAAATTTTATAAAAAATGAATATTAGAAATTGTCTTTACTTGTAATTGGAAAAAATAAAGTGCCATTAAAAAAAGAGTGAGTGTGTCATCTCTGGATGAGCTTGGCTAAGTTACGAGAAGCTTTCACCAGGTTAGCTTGAAGGTAATGATTCTTTTGAGCTCCCAGAGCCTTAGATCAGGCGTATACAGCCTGCAGCCCACAGTCCACAGGCTGTTGGTTGCACAGACCTGACTTAGATGAGTGGGTTGTGACATTAGTTGATAGAAGGAATACCCACACTGCTTGAAATGAGAATGAGCCTTATTTTGACCTGCTTCTTTTTCATGGATTCAGTTCCTTATGGTATTTATGAAAAATCCCTTGTATCATCTGATTTTCATGGCTGGTGCTGCCAAGTTGTTAATAAGGCTGTATTTTACTCCTCTACCCATCTTTACCCTGTCCCCTATCACTTGTAGAGAAATCTCAGCCAGGCCACAGAGGAGCAGCAAAATCTCTCTGAGAAGTTACAAGATGAGACAGACCAGAAGGAACAGTTGAGGAGGTTGAAGAATGAAATGGAGAATGAGCGCTGGCAACTGGACAAGACCATTGAAAAACTGCACAAGGAGGTAAGGAGGCCTGCAGGGTAGGAAGTATTATGGAGATGAGTGATTCCTATGCAGCAAAAACCCACCTGGGCTCCTTTCTGTGCTAAGGATTTTCAAGTCAAGCCAAGTTAACAAACATTATTAAGCCATCTACTATGTTCCAGGCAGCATACTAAGCTCTAGGATACAAAGCATGGCAAAAACAAGCCCTGTCCTTAAGGGACTTATATTCTAATGGTGGAGACAATGTGCAAACAACTATGTAGGGTAAGATATATACAGGATAATTTGGAGTTAATCTCCAATTCATTTTAACTCATGGGAGTATGAACACTTTGCCTGTTGGCTTCTCATTGCTTCATCCTCCTCAGTTTCATACTCCATGAAATACAGATCTGGGGGTAAGTGAATCTCAAGATTCTTTTTTGCTCTGAGAGAGTAGGATTTTATTTTTTGAGCTAACAGCTCCTGCTTGTTTTAAGAATGCCCTTGTAGCATGAGTTCTGAACACATGAGTAAGACGTCAACCCTAAATAGGTCATTTTTTAATGAGATGAAGTGTGTTCATCATTGAAGCTGCACAAAATGAACCAAGCAGATGTCCTTTGGGGGATTACATCAAAAGCATTTTTTCTTTAAAGAAGGTGACCTTCAACCTATACATTAACCTCTGCCCCAGGCACTTTGAAAAGTCTTTAGGAAAAAAAAACTGTCACTTTGGGCAAGGTAAGGTAAATTTGACAGTATATCAGATCAGAGGATTTGAAGCTGGAAAAAACCTTCAAAAGTTTTAGTCTAAATTCTTATTTTATAGAAAAAAATCAGTCCAAAGACTTGCTCAAGGACACACAATTGGTAGTGAGTAAGTTGGGTTTCAAACCCCTAAGTCTTTTTATGCCCAATCTAGGTTTTTTCCATTGTACCACATAGGCCCCCTTAGGATGACATTCCTTAAGTAGAACAGGAGCAAAAAATTAGATTTCTAGCTGTTTGAAATGGACTTTCTATTTATCTGCCCATTTGGACTC
The DNA here is from genome assembly GCA_028658325.1 of Potorous gilbertii. Classification (NCBI taxonomy): domain Eukaryota; kingdom Metazoa; phylum Chordata; class Mammalia; order Diprotodontia; family Potoroidae; genus Potorous; species Potorous gilbertii. Next base: position 590,226,967 of record CM053769.1, on the reverse strand, counting down.
GAACTGCCCCTGGGTCCATGACCTCTGACAGGTAAGCTTTTTACTTAATCTTACATGGAACCAGTCTATCGTGCCTCTTACCAGCCATTTTTAAATGATGCCATCTCCCATTTCCCCCTCAGCTCACTTCCAACTCTAGCTTCTCTTTACTTATCTTATCCCCCTAAGCTCCTTATGGACAGGACTACCATGCTTGTTTATTTGTATGTAATAAATGCATCTCTTCATTTATTCATGTGTATGTTTTTCTGTAGATGGCTGACATTGTGGAGGTTTCACGGACATCAACTTTGGAACTCCAGAACCAGCTGGATGAGTACAAGGAGAAAAATCGCCGGGAGCTTGCCGAAATGCAGAGGCAATTAAAGGAGAAAACCGTGGAGGCAGAAAAATCCCGCCTGACAGCCATAAAAATGCAAGATGAGGTAATGGCTAGTTGGTTCCCTCTGTTAACCTTCGAATCAGGAATAAGCTTCTGATGTCTTAAAATGATGGATCTTTGATGTACTGCTTTGGGGGAGGTTCTGAAAATTGTTTTTGGGTCTGGATGCTTAGATAAGACAGAAAAATTTTTAGGATTCAGTGGCGAAATGCTTTGTCATGTGATTAACGGTTAAATTAATGGATGATTCAGTTTTATCGGATGAGCATTTATTAAGCACCTACTAAAGGTCTGGTATTATACTAGGAACTGTGGTACAAAGAGAAAAACAAAACAGTGCCTAGGGGAGAGTGTGGGACTTGGAATCAGGAAAATAGAGATTTTAATCCAGCCTCAGATATTTACTACTTGGGTTATTCTGTGCGAGTCACTTCTCTTTGCTTCAGTTTCCTCATCCATAAAATGGAGCTAATTATACCTGTTTCATCATAGAATTAAGGGCAGCTAGATGATACTGTGGACAGAGTGGTGGACCTAGAGTCAGGAAGACCTGAGTTCAAATCCAGCCTCAGGTACTTCCTAGCTGTGTGAGCCTGGACATTTAACCCTGTTTGCTCAGTTTCCTTATCTGTAAAATAAGGACAGTAATGGTACCTACATGGCAAGGTTGTTGTGAAGAATGAGTTAATAATGGTAAAGTACTTACCACAGTGCCTGACGTCTAGTAGGTTCCATGTTAGCTATCATCATTGTTAATGATGAAGATCAGTGCTTTACCAGCCCTAAAATCATATTTAAATATCAGTTATTAATATGAATATAAATATAGTTCAGAGCCTCTAGTAGAGAGGCTTTTATAGGTTGGCAAGATATAAAATTCTATTTAAGAAGCTAGTTCTGGGCCAACTTTTAGTTTGTGTTGCAGCTTTGCTTTTCTTCCTTTTTGGTTGTTTAAAACAAAAAAGGGAGCTCACTCAGCTGAGAGTGTCAATATATCCTACATTCACACACACACACACACAAACAGATCTGAAATCACCACAATAGTCTTTTAGAGTAATGTAATGGAGGACACACACACACACACACACACACACACACACACACACACACGTGTCCATGTCACTTTTCATGGAAAACACAACTACAATTAAGCAGAATGGGACACACCTGAACCAAACTAGCTTCATGTGGCGACTTGGCTTAGTGTCCCCCAGGTGTCCCACAACATATGAATGTAAAAGTTCTTGAAAGTCTTTAGTGGCAGTCATATTGATTTGAAATGTAAGATTTCCCTTCCAGCCATAGAAAGTTTTGAAAAGTACAATTTAAAAGTGAGAGAAATGCTAGAGGTTGTCTGTACTCCTCTGGTGCCAAACCTTTTTGGAGTATTTTTTTAAATTCCCTTTTTCACATCAAAAAATTTCTTGGATGAATACCATGGCAATTGCAGTTTTGGTATCCATTCATTGGAGGAAACAACATAATAAAGAAAAGCCATCTGAAAAAGGTCATATTTCATTCTAAGGCCAGAAAACACTTTCCCCCTGCTTCTATTAAGCACAAATGAAGCATTGATAATATAAAACCACTGATACAAAACCCCTTATGCACCCTTTTGTTGGAACTAAATAAAACCCAAATGACAATCCTTAGTGAGCATATGGTTTATAGAATCCTTGCAATAACTTCATGGCCCCCAAGAGTCTGGGGCCCATAGTTTGAGAGCCACTGACCTGGTCCAGTGCTCTCATTTTGCGGATCAAGGACCTGAGACCAAGCAAGGTGAAGTGACTTGTTCAGAGTTACACAGCTAGTGAGTGGCTGACTCTGCTATGCTAGACTGATTCTATAGGACCTCTTCTTAAGCTCCCCCATGGACTCCCCAGAATCTGAAGTTTATTAAGAGCACAAGCTCCTTTTGTCTCCCTCTCTTCCTTCCTTCCTTCTTTCCTTCCTTCCTTCCTTCCTTCCTTCCTTCCCCTCTCTCCTTCTTTTCCTTCATCTGTCTCTCTCTCCATCTTCCTTTCCCATTTTCTGTCTCTCCCTTTGTCTGTCCCCCCACCCCCATTCCCTTTTCTCACTTTAAAAGTTGCACAAGAAAACAAACCTTTACTTCAAAAAATAAATTTAGAGCTGTCAACCAGACCCATGAGTAAATGCTAAAAAGGGTGAAAAAAGTAGGACTTTAAAAAATAAACTTTTGAGGAGCTCATCAGATCTTAAAAGGACCTTGATAACAGGATCCCCAATCACTCAGATTCACGTAAAACTGTGATGAGGCTTAAAATAAACTGAGACTGATATGCAGGTGTTACAGTTTCCTCCAGCATTTTTGAAAAATGTTTTTATTTCTGAAGTACTGTGGCGTTGTGGTTTAGTGTGTTACAGTTAGAGTCAGAGACACCTGCCTTTCAGACTGGCCTCTGACTTCTTCATCTACCAGGTGTGTGACCCTAGGCAAGGCATTCAGTCTCTGAGCCTCAGGCCAGTGTCTAAGACTAAATTAAGGAGTAGGTTGTGATTAGTGTTGGTAGGGTCATTCTTAACAACTGTGAAATCACATGACTTTGGCATGTTTTGTTTTCATTTCCACAGAAAGGGGGAAAATAGTCTCAGGTGTTTCATCTGGGCATCCATAATCTGCCCGCTTATGTTGTTTTATTTTTAAAATTTTTAACCAACGATTATCAAGCATTTCTCTTTTTCCTCCTTGTATGTGTCCCCGTCCACTGGGGAAAAAAAAAGATAGAAATAAAGGCAGAACCACCGTATCACAAGCACAGTCAAGTAAAAGAAATTCTCACATGGGGAACATCCAGAAATGTGTTTCTTCTTTTGCATGTTCATCCCCTCTCTGTTATGAAGTGGGAGGCGTTCTTTTTGATCCTCTGGAGTCGGAGTTGATCATCGTTGATTAGAGTTGTTAAGCCTTTCAAAATTGTTTTTATAATATTGATATTAAATTGTATAAATTATTCTTCTGAGTTCTAGACAAATGAAACACAATAGGGAAGCTTCTGTCAAAACCATGAGTTCAGCGTCCCAGACCACTCGAATGTGTTTCACATCTCCCATTGGTATCAAAAGGACATTGGTAATGTTTATTAAAGCACTGCTAAAACTAACAGAAGGGAGCGAATTATTGGAAGAACCTGCTGTGGGTTCAGTACTCGGTGTCAGGAACACCCTAACCTGCAGGACAGGAACTTTTCAAATACCACCTTCTGTACAAGTGCCAAGCTTCAGTTACAGAGCTGTTTGAAATTAAATGAATAAATTAACAAAGATTTTAAAAAAAAATAACCCCCACAGACATGATGGATCTTAGAAAAATTTGGTGTGTTCCCTTTGTTAATTGTCTTTTTCTTAACAAAGGTTGGAAATTCTATTTTATTTCCTTTGTTGAGAGTCTTTTAAACCTCCAAAGAAGGAGGAGGGTCTGTGGCTATGCTTAGAGAGGAAATTATCCTAAGATTAATGCCCTGGTTCGTTTTATTTATTTATTTATTTGACATAGATTTTTTCCCCCATCTTACTATGTATAGTTTGGCAAAGGAAATGCCTAGTTAGGGTGAGAAAAGATCTGTTTTATATTCTCAGAATGAACAATGAAGACATTAAAATTAAAATTATCTCTTACTTTATTATGATCAAAGATGAGTTGTTGAAAAATTTGCTTTTCTTTCTCATCAGTCAGTTCCCACATGTTTATTAAGTAACTACCATGTAAAATGTGCTGCTAGAATCCGTGGGGAAGACAAATAGGTGATATACAGCTGTGTCTGACAAAAGAAGGCAAAAAACCCTTTATTATAGAGATTTAGGTTTTTTCCAAGTTACAGTTTTTGACTAATCATTCTAGTAGGAAACTTCTTTTTTCAATGAACAAAAACTATTTTCTCTACCTTACAAATCTTCCCATTGGGGGAAAAAAAGAAACAAATAGCAAACTTTTTAAGACCATCAGATGTAGCATTTAAGACTATCTAATGATTTTTCCTCTTTAGCATGAATTCTGCATGCCTTTAATTTTTTCCTTTCATTCTGTTTGTAATATTTGAAAACATGCCATTTTTGGATGGGTGTTACGGTCAGCCTGTGAGATCAGGGAAGGGGTGTGTCTTGGGGCAGTTTAGGGTCTCCAGAGGAGTTACCCTACTCTACTTTCTAGATCCAATCCATTTCCTTTCACTGGGATGTGGCCCCTGGTTGGAAGACTTATTCATGGATGCCTCTTTTAAACTGCTGGTTCAGTGCCATCTTGTGGGCAAAAAAAATATTGTAAGTCACTGTGGCATTGGACAACATGGCATTTTCTTGCAGGGAGCTGGAGTGCCATTAACTTCTAGATAACTTTGTCTTTCTTTCATTTGCATTTCTACATATTCTGGTTCTGTATGTTGCTATAGAATAACATTTTCTTAGGTTATTTTTTTTTTTAGCATTTTGTAGAAAGATCATAAAGAACTCATAGATCTTGAGCCAGAAGGAATTTCAGAGGTTTGCTAGTTCAACCTCCGCATTGTAGATAAGGAAACTGAGACCTAGGGATTTAAGTGAGTTGCCCAACAGTAAGCATCAGGATTTGAACTCAGGTCCTCTGCCTTTAGAACAAATGTTTCCTTTTCCACTGGACTATTCTGGGATTTTAAATTGGATGAGAACTTAGAAGTCATTATATCTCCATCATATTATAAATGAGAAAAAAATAACCCAGAGAGATAAGGCATTGATTGGTTCTAAAGTAGGAATTAAAAAAGGAAGGAGGTTAGTACTTAATATATATGTTGGAGGGAGAGGGTGGAAGGACTGTAAGGAAGTGACTACATAAATTGAAGATGACTCAGGCTTGATTCATCCTCCAGAGATGATGCTACTGAGCTGTAACCCTGGTGTGAACTGTCTTCAGCATCCTTGCATGTCCATGTCTTAGGTTCTTCTCCTTTTTCTTTATTTCCAGAGACCTAATGCAGTCCCTTGGTTGTCTGAGACTCCTACTGCTTTCCCCGTGCTTCAGGCATTTCTTTCCCTAGCCCCATTCCAAAACTCTAATGTCTTTTTCCTCACATAAAAAAATTAATCAGATACAGGAGTCCCCATTCCACTGTTAAATATTGCTATTGATCTAATCGGTTACCCCTCTAGAGAAATCTGAATATGAAAAGCCTTAACCCAGAGTCAGAAGTCAGTCAACAAACATTTGTAAAGTAATTATTGTATGCCATATACTGTGCTCAGGCAAAAGGCACTGTTCCTGCTTTCAAACTACTTACATTATAATGAAGGACACACCTTGTAAATCACATATAAGATATGTAATAGAGGTAGAGGTAGTTTGAAAGGGAAAGCAGCTGGCATAATTGGGGAAGGCTTCCAAAAGAATGAATAAATAATGGTGATGTTTCACACATTCTTTAGACTAGTGGGACCTACATGTGAAGCAGGGAGAACTTTGTGTTGTCCTGGAAATCAACTCCCATCGCAACCCTTCCTATCAGTGTTGCTTTACAGATCCTCAGTTTCCTCTTTTATAAAATACTTGCATAATTACTTCCTAGGTTTGTTATCAGGAATGTGTTTTGTAACCTTAAAGTAATGTGGCATAGATAGATAGATCTATATATTTTTTTGCACTGTTCCTATAACTTCATCATTGTAGGGAGATGCAAATGAGGATTTCCCTCTGCCAATATACATGCAGATCTATACCTTTTTTGCAATTTATAATATGCCTTGCATGAGACACTGCCAGGTAAAGTGAGTTGTCCAGAGTCTCATAGCCAGTATGTGTTAGAGTCTCCTTAATTCCAAAGCTGACTCTATCCATTATGCCATGTTGCCAACATCATCATGGTCATCACTGATAATTATATGGTAATAAGTCTTGGTAATAGTGGTAGAAGTGGTAATAGCAGTAGTTGTGATAGTGGTGGTAGTAGTAGTTATTATGATGGTAGTAGTGGTAGTAGTATTAATAGGAGGAAGCGTGGAGATAGAGGTGGTAGTGGTAGTAGTAGCAGTGGCAATGGTGGTAGTGGTGGTGGTGGTGGTAGTGGTAGTAGTAGTAGAAGTGAGGAACTGAGGGTAGGGTTAGTGGTAGTGGTAATACTAATAGTATTAGTCATAGTAAATTCAGCTATATGTTTTATTCCCAGCCTAGGGTTGGGAAACATATTTCCAGGCACATTGATGGATAGAGGGAAAGGATAATGAAGTGAAATATTTTTCTTCTCATATCTCTTCAGCTTTCTCCTAAGTTAACTGAACAGCAAGTGAATCTATTCTCTACCTTTTCTTCTTTGCATACAAGTGAGGGCATGGAACCAGGTGGATGGAGGTGGAAGTTGGCTGGGGGTGGGGGGGGTGGGATAGGGATGGAAGAATGATATAGACTGCCAAAGACCATATCTAATTTCCTTAAGTGTTTGGACATTTCTTTTGAAAGCTAAAGCACCGCTTGCTTTAGTAGCCTCCCTCACCCATTTTTGGAATGCGTTGGGGGAAATCTCTCCATAAAAAGTTTGAGTTGTGTTGATAGCAGATATCAAGGGTGATGTTCGTTTCAAGGAACTAACAGCACTCACTATATAGCAAGCAGTATGTACTAACTAGCTGCTGGAGGAGATAGAGAGGTTTAGAAAATGTAGTGTCTCTATCTTTATGAAGTTTACAACCTAGTTCAGGCATTCTTCATGTGGGGTCTATGAACTTAAAAAGCAACATGGTCACTGTGTTTCAACATAATTGGTTTCCCTTGTAATTCTGTGTATTTTATTGTATGCACTTAAAATCAGTATTCCAGAAAGGGTCCACCTTTAAAGGTTTCACTAGACTAACAGAGAGGTCCATGCTTCCCCCAGAAAGGTTAAGAATGCTTGATCTAGTAGGACATACATAACCACAGGGAGCAGTGTAAGAGGGTGGAAAGAGCATTGGATTTGGAGCATCTGGCTCTTGTAACTTACTACCTGTATTATCTTGGGCAAGTCATTTAAGCCTTTCCGAGGGTCTTTTCTCGTCTTGCAGAGAGGAGGTTGGAGTAGTGGTTTACTCAAAACCTTTCAGTTTTCAATCCTATGCAGACAATTAAAGAAATACAACCAAAATGCCACATGAACTTCAGAGTATGGGTGGGATTTGTCTCTCCTTCTCAATGACAGGATAATTATTTCATCAAAAGGTCTGTCCGTTACACTGGTTTTTAATTTAGATTTTCCTGTATATTATAGGCTTAAACATCAACAAACATAAACATTGCCACAAAGGACAGAAAAATAGCATTGTACATTAAACTACAGCTTCTATTTTATACAGTTTTTTAAAAGTGTATATTAAATTTAGCCTGAGAGTAGAATTGCCCCTCCTTGTCTATAATCCCTTTTGCTCTCTGTGTTAAAAAAAAATGTTTTCTGTACTTTTTTCTTCCATATACTATTAATAATTTGTAACAAGTTTTGTAAAGCACTTCACTAATATTACTTCATTTGTTCTTCGTAACAACCCTGGGAGTTAGGTGCTGTTATCACCATCATTCCCATTTTATAGTTGGGGTAACTGAGGCAGAGATATGCCCAGGGTCACACAGACAGTAACTCTCTGAGGCTGGATTTGAACTAGGGTCTTTCTGACTCCCAAGCCAGTGCTCTATCCACTGTACCACTACCTACCTACCCTATTTGTAATTGTCTGTGAAGCTCCTTAGGAACTGGGCCAAATACAGTAACTTTGGTAACCCCAGGAATGAGTGACCCAGTAGAGATCTGAACAACGTGCCTGTCTTTATGACCAGAGCTCAGTCTTCATCAGCTTTCCACAAATCTCTCCTCAGGATTCATTGTCCATCAGGACTTTTATTTCATCCACAAGACATAGGATAATGACCATCTCTTTCTCCCTGCAGATACGCCTGATGGAGGAGCAGTTACGAGACTACCAAAGAGCGCAAAATGAAGCACTCACAAAAAGAGAACTTCTGGAGAGAACATTGAAAGACCTAGAGTATGAACTGGAAGCCAAGAGTCATCTCAAGGAGGATCGCAGTAGACAAGTCAAGCAAATGGAGGTAGAGTTTGCATTAATGCAGCACTATGTTGTAGGCATTGTGCTAAGCACCTTACAGTTCTTATCTCATTTGATACTGATAGGGAGGTGCCCTTATTATACCCATTTTACGGATGATGAAACTGAGGCAAGCAGAGGTTACTTAACTTGCCCAGGATTATCTGAGGGCAGATTGGAACTCAGGTCTTCCTGAATCCATGCGCATCTCTCTCTTTACTGTTCCACCTTTGTGTTTTCATGATCAAAGGAAGGTAGATCTTGGAAACATTTGAAGATTTTCTTTTAAGCTATAAAATCACTTGTTTTTATTTTTCTTGAGAATTTAGTAGTATCATTTCAGTTCTCTTGAGTTTTAATTCGCTTGAGAATTTAGAAGTATCATTCCTTCATATCATAAAGATACTCTGGTGAGAGGGTGGGGATTCCTACACCAGTAGCACCAGGAAGGACTTAGAAATACTCTTCATTTAGAAGAGTATTCACTTTAGAGATGACAAAGCTGAGACCCAGAGAGGTTAAACAGCTTCTTTAGATCACACAGAACGTTAGTTGTAGAATTCAGACTTAGAAGCCAGTTCCAGAGTCTTCCATGTCATTGCATACTTTATTTTGGGTTCCTATTTCTAACTAACCTTGGCTCATATATAATCCAGCTTTGTAGATATGTACAGTATGATAAATGTGTTATAATTAAATGCTACAACTATTTAATAAGCTATGTGATACACTTAGCACTGTACTAACCACTTTGTGGGATAGGGCTTTGTATAGTACACATCTAACTTCATCCCTGCCTTTGGGAGTTTACCATTTTGCGGGGAAGAAATGAAAGAGGTAACAGTGTGAGACAATAGAAAAAAAATCTTAAATTCATTTACTAAATAGGTATAAGTCCTTCAGATAACTCGAAACACTTAACAAATAACCCCCAAAGCTGTGAATCAAATCAGAAAATCTAAATAAGAATGATGCACTGATATATACATATATAGTGTAATTGTCGATTCATCACACCCACACTTAAAATAGCACAATACTTAAAACAGTGCTGTCCAGAAAAAAAGCATCATCCAGTATGACAGTAAGACTTTTGAGAAAAAACTGGATTAAAATAAAACTTGGACCACATTAGCAGAAGTTAAGATGTCAAGATGTTTTTAGGAGACAGATGTTGCTCAAGAATATGGTGAAGAAGGATGAACTTGTAGGCAGTGTAATTCTTGAATCTATTTTGCAAATAGCTGCTTTCCCCTACCCTCTTCAAAGGCAAAGAAACCACTTATATCTAGTGAATATTAATTCTGATAATTACCAATTTCTCTAGATATATCTGTCCTAGGGGAAACGATAAACAGGCTAAATATAGTTTTTACATTTTCTTAAGATAGTTGCCAGTTGCTATTAGGGCCCTAGCATGCTTATTTTTTAGAAATCTTAGAGCTAATTGTAAGATGCTCCGTGTCCTCAGCCCCACATGACCATCTCATAAGTCAGTTCAGAACATAGGCATAATATCCACTGATCTAGACTAGGAATCACCAGGCTATACTTGTTCAACACATGGGCAACGGAAACCCTGGAAGGACTATGTCCTTAACTCATATTGTCCCAGGAAAATTAAAATAGTAATTTCTTATGTGAATAAAGATGCTTTCATCAATGTTTTTCAGTTTGAATGGATGTTGGATGGATAACAATATGGATAAATGAAGCAGTGGTAGAATTAGAGGTGTTTTGTTATTTTTTAACTTGAGCAAAATTTCAAGGAGGATCTCTTTTTTCCATTTTAAACTGGAAAAAGAACAGTTCTCAGGCCCCCAAACAGTGAGAGGAGTACTTTGGCAATTGATTGACCTTATTAAAGGAACTGGCACCTATCTGACTCTTACCTAGCTCTCTGTTTTCCTTGCATGTTTTCCATAAGGATCAGAGTCATACAGAAATTATTTTTTTAGCCAGTTGAGTAACTGATTATCAGCTAATGAGCACCTTCCATAAATTAGAGGAGGGAGTAGTTAATTGAAGTGGGCTGTGATTCTATAGACTATCTTTTATGAAGATCTCTTAATTACATTGTGAATATTCTCTGTGAAATTTATAGAGCCTTTGAGTAGGTACATGATGCCTACCCTAAACAAACATAATTGAATACTGGGTGGATCTTAAGGGTTCTTTTAGTTTCTAGGTATCCATGCTTGGCAAGAATGCCCCCTGAGATGGGTAGTAGCTACACTTACGATAAAAAAAAAAACAACCTGGTCTTGGTTGCTTGTTTTTTGTAGTCTCTAGGCCCTAGTAATGGCATTCCTTGGCCTTTCACCACTCACATGTGTTTTACCTTCTGTGCATAAAGAGGCATCTCTAGTTTCTTTTTTTGATCATCCTGAGGATAATATTTTGGTATTTTGATAGATCATGATCTCATTGACATGTACCATACCTTCACTGGTCAGTCATTCTGTCGATAAAAATTTATTAAGTGCTTATTAAACATATGCCAAACCCTGTGCTAAGCCCTGGGTTTAGTTCATCACATTATGTACAATCTGTTCATATTTTTCAGCAGATACTCCACTCAATGCAGAGCTAGCCTTCCTTTTTTTTTTTTTTTTTAAATATCTTGAGGGTATCAGTGGACCATTTGAGATGCTCATTCTCAATATGTGACTGGACTGCCTCCTTCCCCCGCCATTGATGTTCCTCTGTCATGTTTTTTACCCTCAATTCTTGTGTGCAGATCATTGCCAGTAATGTGCTGTTGCCTGTTTATACTCACCACGTGCCTTTCTGTTGTTGGTTGGGTTATTTGTAATATTCTTCTGAGATTATGTTGTTTCCAGGGACAATATTTATCCATAAATATTTCAGAACCCAAATCCAGGACTGCCAATTACTTTCTAGCATCTGTGGCTCCAACTTAATCCAAACATTTAAAATAACAATGAACTGGTGACTAGAGGAAAGAAGTAAATGCAAAAACCTAGCAATTCTGGGTTTAGAAATTTGCATTATTTTTCCCTTTCTTTCTCTTCTTACCCACAAAACTTCTTTGAAGTACATTTTCCATAACAAGTAATGAATTGCAAATAAAACCCAACTCAAAAACTTGGTGTCATAACTTTGTGAACACTTGGCAAAATTTGATTAACTTTGAAACTTGATCCAATATTGTCTTGAGTTCACTAGAAGGTAAAGATCATTAGCTGTCAAAGGTACACAAAGACTTTGCCTTCTCCAGGACTCCTAGGAGCAATGGTAAGAATTGGTAGGTGGTACATTTTGCATAAAATGAAACATTCAGAGCTTCTTGCTGCCTTTAGGAGACACTTGCTGAATCCTGTGTGAGTGCTTTGGGCTGTGCATGTGCTCTTCCATTTCAAATTAGTGGTTCATTGGGAACCAGTGTTTGAGGTGGTCCACAAAACCTTTATCCCAGCCCATTCAGCTATTCAGCTTCAGTCTTCTATCCTCCTTCCTCATCCTGATGCTCAGATACCATGCCGTCACATATCTTGTCTTTATCCCTTCACCCACACAAATAGCTATCCCATTTTCATCTAGTAAAAGCCCTATTGAAATGGGTCTATGTGTGTCTGTTCTTTTGCAGGACAAAATTTCTCAGCTGGAGGTGGAACTAGATGAAGAAAGGAACAGCTCTGATTTGTTGTCTGAAAGAATTACTCGGAGTAGGGAGCAGGTACTGTAGTAGCTGAAAATGACCAGGCTGACATGAATTAACCAAAAAGAATAAGTGGTTGGTTAGAGTACAATCCTTAACCTTTTTTTGTGTCATGGACCCATTTAGTAGTCAGGTGGAACCTATGGACTTCTCAGAACAGTGTTTTTGAATAAGCATAAGATAAATAAATAGGATTACCAAAAAAAACCTAATTTAGTTATCCAAATATTAAACAAACAAAAACTTTATAGACACCAGGTTAAGATTCGTTGTCTAGAGGAAAGCTTCTCCTATGGCACCTTTACCCAGTAGCTCTCAATACTTTAAGCCAGAGCTATCAAATATGTGAGTAGTATTTCCAGATCAGATTAAAATGCAGTTGGGAAATATAAAATATACAATAGAACATAGATGATGTTAAAATGTGTTTTTCTAAGTCAACGTTCAGTCTGTAGGTTTTATGGCCCCATTTCTATTTGAACTTGACATCACTGCTTCAAGTCACTTGGGGATAATGTAAAAACTGCCTTGTTATAGCAACTTAGAATTCAAATTTCTAGAGAACTAAGTTAAGTGGTTACATCATAGAAAAATCTCCTATGCTTTAACCTCCATGATGCTAGGGACCATATCATCTAAGTTTTGTATCTTTTCCATTTTGTTGTCATTTGGTTGTTTTCAGTCATGTCCAATTCTTTGTGACCTCTTTTTTTGGGAGTTTTCTTGGTAAAAATACTAGAGTAGTTTTTGCCATTTCCTTCTCTAGTTCATTTTACAGATGAGGAAACTGAGGCAGACAGAGTTAAGTGATTTGTCCAGGGTTGAATATCTAGTAAGTGTCTGAGGCCACATTTGATCTGAGGTCCTCCTGACTCTAGGCCCAGCATTTTATCCGCTGAGCCATCTAGCTACACATACACATAAGGTAAGTGCTCTGTTTCATCCACTTTTCTTCTTTTAATGCATCACCATCACAGTTTGCAAACTCCCCTATGTCTTAATAGATAGTTTTCATGAGTTTCTGTGGCTTAAAAACAGTAATGGATTGGTAGCCAACCTTCTGTTAATGATCCTTCATGAAATTAACAGTGCTGGTCCTCAGTTAGTAGATACAGCGATGTCCCTTAATGGCCTTCCTTATTGGCCCTTCCAGCATGGTAGAACTTATCAGGACTTATTCTTTCCTGGTGTTGACTTCATGAACCCAGAATTAACCTTCACACCATGATGAGGCAACAAAGTAGGACTTTGCCCATAGTTCATACTTAACACAAGAATGCTGAATAAAATTAGAAAAACATCTTTGACTGTCTGCTAGGAAAGGACTTGATAGTCTGTTTTGTAGTGTGTCTGAGAGTAATTAATTTTTCAGGTTCATGAAGTGATAGGACTTACCTAGCACCCCGCTACATCAATCGCAAAATCACTCACTGTGACTTAGTATAAGTATGGGCACAAAAAGAGCTTGTGTATATTTTAGAACTACATGATGAGGTTATTATGGTCCTTGAACTAGTGTTGCCAAGGAGCAGGCAATTCAGATTGGTGGGAATTGGCCCATGTGCCTGAGTTTTGTTGGTTTCGATTCAGTCCATCAATTCAGCAAATGTTTTTTAAATGCTAATTATGTACAAGGCACAGCTGGGGGTGCTAGAACTACAAGGGTGAAAACATCACAGTTCTGTCTTACGTCCTGTAGTCCTTAGTGCACATACCATAGGTGGACTGACTGACCCAGAGTGATACAGGCAGAGCAGCGTGGTGGAGCAGTGGGTAACAACATTGGAGTTGGGGTCAGAAAGACCTGACTTCAAATAGCTGTGTGGCCCTGGGCAAGTCACTAACCCTCCCTCAGCCTTCGTTTCCTCATGCATAAAATGAGGTTAATAATAACACTTACTAGATTTCTTGTGAGAATCAAATAAGATAATATGTGTGCAGCCCTTTCCAAAGCTTCAAGTGAGTGCTAATAGAGCTGCGAGCTATTATTCTTGTTGGCCTGCGGTGACTGACACCGAATTAACTGTAGAGTTTCTCTAAGTAACAGCAGTGTTTAACTGTGAATTTGTAGGGTTTTTTAATATTGTGATTAAATATATTTTTAAAGATATGTTTAATATCTTTAAAAAATATCTTTAAATATATCCATTTTAAGAGTATCTTAAATATCTTTTAAAAATATCTTTAAATATCTATTTTACAAATATCTTTAACTATCAAAATATCTTCAATATCTTTATTTCAACATATTTGATTTCCTTTGTAATCCTGTGTATTTTAAACAAAAATCGGAGAGGAGCCCCTCTCATTTCCCCAGGTTGCCAGAAGTGTCCATAACACCATAAAGGTTAAGGACCCCTGCTCTAAAAAAAGTGAATGCTTTTGGATAACAGTGGTGGTAGCCTCAGGAGATGGGTATAATAGCTATCATGATTAACTTATGTTTTTCTAGTGCTTTATCGTTACAAAGTTCTTTGCACATCTTTCCTTTTAGACTCAGCTGCTTGAGAGCAGGACCTGTTTTTCGTTTCCTTATAACCCAAGACTTAGCACAAGGGCAGCACATTGAGGGAATTACTGAGTAGTTACTAATTACTACTTATTGACTCTCTTAGATTATTTTAGTTAATGCCTCAGCCGACTCTGTGAGCTGTACATGGTACAAGTGTTTTTATCCCCATTTCATAGAGAAATGGGACCTCTGAAAGGTTAAGGCCCAGGTTTGCCTACACGAGGAATCAATCAGTATTTGAATACAAACCTTTTGACTCCAATTCCAATTCCCTTTCTACTTTACCATGTTTCCTCTCTATCTGTAGAGCTTAGTACAATGCCCAGCACACGGTAAGTGCTTAATACGTGTACTTTGATTGGTACCTCCTACAAATGCACCTTTCTGTGTAGGCACCTCCTGACTTCTAAAAGCATTCCCTGCATAGATGAACAGATAGCATTAAATCTTTTAGGGACACAGATGATCATAGATTGATAAATTTGCCTTTCTAAATCTCAAAGGAATGGGGAACTCTTGTCATCTGCTAGCTCCTTGGTGCAGAGGAGACTTCTCCCTTGTGGCCCTATACATGTGGAGTCATCGTTTATGTTCATCTATGCTTTTCGGACCTGTGCCAGCAGTATGTCTCTTATGTGCTGCACTAATTTAATGAAGCAGCTAAGTGAAAACCCAAAACCACCCAGCTGGGGAAATCTAACATAATAACATAATGGGCCAAACTGAATTTTTACCATGACTAATAGTCTCTAAAGTTCTTGTGACAATTCAAAAAAACTCTTTTGGTTGTGAGTTCCTTCTAGGATAGATGATGATAATTTATATTTATTGGGCATTTTAAGATTTACTAAGTGCTTCCATAATAATCCTGGTAAGTAGTTTAAATGTAATTAGCCCCACTTTTATAGGTGATGAATCTGAAGTTCAGAAAATTACCTGCCCTGGAAGGGCTACAGTTAGCTCACAGCAGCCAGCCTGCTTTGGCTTGGCATGTAGCTTAACATGAAGTAAAAGCCTTTTACGTACTAGAACTTGAATTTCTTTCAACCTGTGGAAAAGAAGAAGGAAGGAAGGAATTTCAATAAAACATTGAGAAAAAAATGCACAGAAGAAAGCAGAAGAAAGTTCAGAAGGGGCCAAGCAGGACAGTTTTGTTAGTAACATATTAAATTTGACATATACTTAAAAAAAACCTTACATGCAGAGGACACAGGAGAAATACAGGGGCAAATGTAGATTACCAAAAGATCAATAAAAACTTATTTTAAAATAAATTATACAACAGATCACAGTTTTATATTTAGTCCTCCCTTTTTTTCTTTATTGAAATATTCATGTTTACTTTTGTTGGTCAAGTTCATAATAAAAAAGCTGTTGTTTTTTTTTTAAAGAAGTCATAGATTCAGATTCTTTTAAAAGAAAAGAGAAGCTGAAAGCAGTTTTTTGAAAGGCATCAGCTTTTCCCCTTCACAGATGTGGAATATCTGTGTTCAGTTTGGCTGGAGCCAGATGACTAGAAATCCTAATTAGGAGATAAGTTTTCAGACTGCTTGGACACTTAGATTTTCCTTTCAGATCTGACCAGTGTTGGCATAAAGGTGTACATCGAAATTTTGTCCAGATGAGTTCATTTCCCAGAACTTTTTTACCTTTCCAGAGTCCTCTAAATGGAGACAAAGTTTGTTTTCTCAGCTAAGGATATATTTTCCCCAGGAGGGTTTCTGATGTACCTACTAGGGGCAAAGAATGATTTTATTTAAATATTGAAAAGCAAGCATTTGACTCATTATTTAGATTTTTTAAAAATAGCTGTCATTTATTTGGTACTGATCTCATTTATTCTCACAACTACCTTGAGAGGTAGATGCTATGATTACCCCCAGAACTGAGGCAAACTTAAGTTAAGTGACTTGCCCAGGTTCACAGGGTTAGTGTCTGAAGGTGGATTTTAGCTTAGGTCTGCCTGACTACAAAGCCAGTTCTCTATCCATTGCATCAACCACCTGCCTGTAGAGGAAATAGTGGTATTGTGAGGTAACTTTTACCTTCACCCTTCTCCATGTGTATCCTTTCTTACCTGGCTGAAAAGCTTTAGTGTAGCTTCTGTGGTTCCTTAAATAGGCCTTTGAAAGGTATCCTACAGACCCTAAGAGGATACTGACTCTGGACTCAGAGGATCCGAGTTCAGATCTTACCTCTGATGTTTCCTATCTCTACCTCCATGGGGTTCTGTAAAATAAGAGGTTTGGACCAGATAGCTACACAGGGTCCTTTATAGCTTTAGATCTCTGTTCCTATAGTTCTATGATATATTTGGCCTTCAAGCGCCATATATTAAAGTGGCATGACTGCTCTTTGTTTAAGAAGAAAGGTTTGGGCCCTATAGAGTTTGCTCCTGTACTGAGCTTACTTTTGGTAAAAGTTGCAAACTTTGAAAGGAAAACAATTTCAGTGTTTTTCCAAATATGCTCACTATGTGAGTTCCCTGGATCACCATGCATTTTGCTTTTATATATCTGCAGTACCAGTGAGTATAGACAGTTAATAAAACAGCTATGCTTGAGAAGAGAAATTTTCTGTTTGCAATGGAGACGAAAAAGCCCCAGCCCAATGGAAAGATATTCATCCAGCCCTAATCACTTGGCAGGCAGAATGAAAAATACCAATCCCAAACCGTCGGGTGGCTTCCGAGTTCTTTCCAGGAGCCTAGTGAGGCTGCCCAGTTGCCATGGCAATCATAGAGTCAATACAAGCGGATAAAGTTGCTGGAGCTGCCACAGTCACTTTCCAGAAAGTGATCCCGGGGGTCTGGCACACACCTGCTCCTCCATCAGCACCAGGTGGCCAAGGCCAGTAAATGAGAATGTGGAAATGAAGTCTCCCCCCCTTGCAATGAATGAAGGATCAAAGTTTTTATTAACTTTATCCCAGCATCAAATCTGCCTCTTGTTGAGTCAGCTGCTTGAAAAACCTGCTGTGTGCAGTCAGTTAATGTTCATTTTTTTTTCCTCTTCATGATCAGGTATCGTATACAATTTTGGTAAGAGGTGTAAATTTCCCAAACTCATTGCAGCCCAATGGTAAACACAGGTGATGGGGCTAAATATTGTTATTAGTGATCATAAATATTTCTGGCTTTTCATTAGCCAGATATGCAGCTGTTTTTAATCTTGAAAGCTGGCACAAGCCACTGGTGCCTCTGAAGTGAAACCTGGATGAATCTGATACTGTTATTTCTCATTATAATGCATGGTGTTTAGCATACTTTAAATCCAGCTGTGATAACTGTTTGCCTTAAGCTGCAGTTGTTTTATTCTTTTTAATTTAACTAGGTGGTTTTTGCTCAAAATATTCATTGTTTTAAAGGGAGGGGAGCACTGATGGTAAACAGAGCACAAAGGGCTGAGCCTTGGAGAAGAAGCCATATGAGGGATTCTTTCTCTTGTTGAGACAGTGAATGAATAGTGGGCCAAAAGATGAGATAGGCACAGAACTAGGTTAGTATCGGAACAGCCAAAGAGAGTCACAGGCAGGGAGTTTTGGAGTAGGCCAGGTCATTTGACCTGTCTCAGGTTATTGGTTGGTCAGTTCTGAGGATGCCCAAGTTGTTCAGAATGCATGGCCCTCTGCTATGTACCATCTGTCAGAACTCACCATTGCAGGATAGGGCTCATTTCCTGGTGTTGTCCAGGACTCACCACCCCAGCGTACCAGCGGGAGAGATGATTCTGTATGAGGCAAGACCAGTTGGAAAGTCTGTTCTGCTGGTAATTGCTTCAGTGAGCTTACAAAGGATGTTCTGATGGCTCCCAATTTGTGGCTTCCAATGTGTGCCATACTAGCCTTTTTCATCTCTTGTCCTGAGACCCTTGCTATGGTATCTTCTCTAAAAATTTCATTTGGAGAACTCAGTGCCTCCTAATTTGCAGTAGCTTCACAGACAATATGACTAGAAGTGATCTAATAATTCCTGTTTTGGGCACACAGTCTTGTCTGGTTAAACGTCTTTTGTTGGTTAACTCCTTTATGACTTTTATTTTTGACCATTCTTAGTCTAGATTCAGTGTATAGAATATTTCTCTCCTCACCATTTCTAATTCTGATTAACCTTTGGCCATACCGGATGTATCAAACACCAGCCATTGACTTTGTCTGCTCCTGAATCACATAACACCATTGTGGAAAGACAAGGAACTTGCAAATCTGAATTTACCACTGTGAAATCACACTTTCTGACTCCAGCAGGGTCTTCGGAATCACTGAGCAGTCTTTTCATTCTTCTCTTGGTGTTAATGGAATCCAGGACCTGAGATCCTTTTCTTGCTGTACACACTTGATGCTAGACAAAAAGCCAAGAGGTTCTGATTTCCTTCTTTTTCCAAATAAGGAAACTGTTAGTAAAGTGATTTGCTATTGGTTGCATAGATTATGGGCTTGGGCTGAAACCTGTGTGTCTCTCAGTCCAATGTTCTTTCTAGTATCCTGTAAAGAGTTTCTTTAGCTCCCTCCCATACCAGCTATGGCAGAAATTTTCAAGACTTCAGTCCTACCTTCCCTCCTCCTTGAGCAAATGAAGTAAATATTTGTTTATTGGCTGATGACCTCACCTCTTTTTTTTTAAGTGAGATCAGTCATTGTGCTTGTCTGGCTTCCCTTGTCCTGGCTTCACTTCCTTACGCTCATGGTTTCATTCCTTTTCATGGGTCCAGAACTCCTTGGGGGTTCTCCATGATGATCGAAGGGTTTGTGTGAAAAATTATTTAATGACACCTTAAGCAGTAAATAACAGAATATTATGAGTGTATTAAATTACCTTGTGGAGTCATTTTTTTTTTTAAGAGTTCAAGGAACAAAAAACATGGGGTATAACTACTCTGATGCGAATGCTTCTACGTGTGCCCTGTATCTTGTCCCTTTCCATCTGCTGGTGGATGTGTCATCTATAAAATAGAGGTGATTATGCATTTTAATTCACAGAGTTGTTGTGAGGAGAGTGATTTGCAAAGCCTAAAGAAAGTGCTATATCAATGTGTGGTATTATCCACAACTCATTCCTTCTTTAATTAATCCTCTACCATCTGGCTTATAATTCCACCTCCCTAGTGAAATAGAATACTTTTGAAAAATCACTAGTAGTCACCTCACTGTATAATTGAAAGGTTTATACCAGGGGTGGGGAACCTGTAGCCTCAAGGCCACATGTGGCCCTCTAGGTCCTCAAGTCCAGCCCTTTGACCAAATCCAAACTTTGAAGTAATTACTAAATAGTAACTGTTTCTCTTTTACCCAGGAACCCTCAGGGTCTTCCCCTCCAAGTTTGATTTTTTTGGTTATTTTTTAAAATTTCATTTCTTTGTTTTTTTCTTTTATTAAAAAAGAAACCTTTTTTTTTAGTAACTACTTAAAGAGGTCTATTTGTATGTATCTCACTCAGAGTGAGAATCTGATAAGACCTTAGTCTAAAATGGCCAAGGGTCCCACATTGCATCTTGGGTCATCTCCAGTCGTCCTGATGAGTAAGTGTGTTTTCATCCTTCATTGCTGAAAACCATGCCATCAGAGAAATGATGACATGACTTGCACTTGATTTTGTTTTGAGGGAGGGAGGGCTGTGCAGGTCACCAGCCTTACTTCTCCTCCAGAGCCATCTGAATCAAGTAACCAGATATTCATCAGGATGTCTGGAGATGACCCAGGATGAGGCCATTGGGGTTAAGTGACTTGCCCAAGGTCACACAGCTAGTGAGGGTCAAGTGTCTGAGGTGAGATTTAAACTCAGGTCCTCCTGACTCCTGCACTGGTACTCTATCCACTGCACCACCTAGCTGCCCCTCCTAATGAATATCAGCCCTCTGAACCCAGATGGCTCTGGAGGACAGAGTGAGGCTTGAGACCTTGCACAGCCCTCCCTCACTCAAATCAAATTCAACTGCAAGTCATGTCATCATCTTGATGTCATGGTCTCTTCGAGAATGAAAGACAAATACAACAACAATCCTCCCCACTAGGAAGCCTTCACCTTCCTTTACTTGATTCTTCTAATGGCCACCTTTTCCTTCTTAAAATACCTCATATGTACCTCAATAGTATCCTGACTCTCTTACTTTTCTCAATGATCTGTTCTCTCCTTCCCCCCATGAAGATTCCTCTGTCTCTCCTTCCCTAACTGTAGGTCCTGTCAAGGCTGAGTTCTTGAGCTCCTGTCATTCTTTTTTTAAATGCTTTTCCTTTGGAGATGTAACCTATCCATTTCAGTTGTTATACCTGTGCAAATACCTCTCAAATCTCCAACCCTGACTTCTCACCCTGGTCCCGGTCTTGCATGTAAAGCTGCCTTCTGGACCTTGCTACTGGTAAAGCATTGATACTGAAACATCTGAATAAGGATCTAGACATTTTAGTGAACTGCAAGCTCAGTGTGATTCCACAGTGTGACACAGCAGCCACAAAGCTATTGACATATAACATACGATCATAGCAGTGGAAGTGATCATCCTGTCCTACACTGCTCTGGTAAGACCATAGGTGGAATATTGTGTGCAGTTCTGGAATCCTCATTTTAGGAAGGACATGGTCAGATGGGGAACATGTCTAGAGAAGGGCAACCTCAGTGGTGGGGAGGGACTAGAGACCAGGTACCACTTGGCTGAACTAAGGATACTTCCTTGCCTGCAAAAAAGATTTGGGGAAAACAAGATTGCCCTCATGAAGTATTTGAAGGGCATTCTTGTGGATAAGGAAATAAACCAATTCTGCTTAGTCCTAGAGAGCAGAATGAGGAGTAAAGGCAGATTTAGGCCTTGGTATAATAAAAAGCCTAAAAATAGAGCTATCTATGCAAAGGAAAAAATTAGCTAAGAAGGTAATGAAGGCACTGTTGGGGAGAGAGGGTGGTCTTCAAGTGAATGAGTGTTACCACTTTTAAAAGAGATTATTTTTCAGATGTGGCTTAAATTAAATCATCTCTGAGATCCAACTCAGAAATCCTATGTAAACTCATTTTCTCCCCAATGTTCCCCCCTCACCCCCAAATTCTCCCTGTGTCCGTGGGGTCATGAAGAGTTGGACACAAATGAAAAACAACAGTTTCTATCAGTGGCACCGCCTTTGTCCCAGTCTTTAAGGATGGAAGTCTTAGAATTACTTGGACTGCTGCAATATATTTGTGTATGCAATATACCTTGTCTTTAATTTCTCCTTATTATTTGACATTGTATTCATTTCTGGATCTCCATTTCTCAATTATAAAATGAAGACATCTGTGATCTTTTTCAGAACAGCTAAGTGGCATAATAGATACAGTGCTGGGCCTGGAGCTGGGAAGTCCTGAGTTCAAATCAGGTCTCAGATACTTACTAGCTGTGTGACCCAAGGCAAATCACTAAGAACTCTTTATGTCTGTTTGTTAGAGGGGTTGGAATGGATGGCCTCTAAGTTATGATTTCCTGATCTTAGGAACTATAATCATGTCCCTCCTCTATTCAGTAACCTTCACTGATTACCCATTTCCTAGTATATACGTTCACACTCATAAATTGACATTCAGTTCCCTCTCTTATTTGATCTCAGCCTTCTCTATCCTTTCCCTGTGTACTCTGTATTCCGGCACTATTCCTCAGACTTGTTTCAGATTTTCACACTTTCTCTCTTTGCTTACCCGGTCCCCTACTTGTGGAATCCCCACTCTCACAGACATTCCTAAATTCTTCCTTTTCAGATTCTTCATTCCTCAAAGCCTTCTTCATATCCTCCTTCCTTTGTAAAGGTTTCTCTGCAATCCTTCCAATCAGAAATGGCCCCTCCTTCCCCTAAACTCTTAACAGCATTTTGTTCATACTTCCCTTAGTGTGCCTTGTGCTACAGTCGTTTGTATCTGTTCCTTATCTCCCATACTACAAAAGGTCCTTGGAGATGGGGACCATGTTACAGTAATCTTTTTATTCCCCACAGGACTCTTTGAACATAGTAGATATTCAATAAATATGTGAATTAATTTGGTAAAGGTTTGACTTCCTCTAAAAGAAGTCCCCTGGCTTACGATTTTAAGACAAGAGCAGAACATTTAGAACCAGGAGGGCCATCCTTTGGGCGCTAACCTTTTCTGCCCAACAATTCTAATGACCTTCACCTTCAGGAATGCCTTTTCCCATCCAGGAGCTGCATCTGGAGCAGAGTCCTGCCGTGTGTTTGCATTCATTACTGGTGGGGTTTGTATTTATATAAGATGGATAGGAATCATTTGAGTGACCTTTTTGCTACATGTGATTAACAGGATGGATGTTTTAGGCAATCAGAGGGAGAAAAGTGACCCCAGGCAGAGTTTTATGTGCTCTGTTTGCAGAACCTTTGCATTGTTAGCATTTTTTCACTGTTAAATAGGATTCTCTTACAGTGACTGGAATATTTCATTTTGACTTATTCTTATGTTTGCAGTTTTCCTGAGCTCATTTGTGCTGTTTTTAGTTAGGATATGGAGAGAAAGCCCCGTGTTAACTGATCACTGCTTTAGAAGACTATTAGTCAGAGGTAGAAGAGATGTTTGTTTTTGCTGTCTAAGTAGTCATGTCCCAGGCAATCTCTGGCTTCCCTGCCAGGCAATTCTCTGCACCTGAAATGTCCTCCCTCTGTCTAATCACCACCTAAATGGGAAGGAGTAGGAATCATGGGAAAGATCAGTGGATTTGGAGTTATAGTCTGCCTCTTAAAAATGGTGTGACCATTCATCCTTTGGGCCTCAGGTTCTTATCTTCAAATTGAGGAAGTTAGATTCAGTGACCTCTAAGGTCCCTTCTAGTGCCAAGCCTATCACTGTGCTATGATGATGAGAGCATCTAAGAGCACCTAGCTCAGAGTTAGAAAGACCTGAGTTCAGATCTGGTTTCCAAGAGGGCAGTAAGAGAATCCAATGAACTTGTCTCATTTTCACCTGGGCAGATCTCAGCGGAAGCTTTGGTCCAGGGTTCAGACTGACCTCTGTTCTGGTTGCCGAGAATCCAGAAATTTCATTTTTTTTCTTTGTCCTATTTCCTGATTCCTGGAACCATCTCTTCATTTCTTGTGCTTTTCCAAACCCCAAGGAGCTGAGAGGAGGGGATTGTTGGAAAAAAACCCAGAAGTTCTTGGACCTAGGAAAAGCCCTCCTTTGTCCTTATAGAATTCTTACCTGGAGTAATCTTAGAGCAGGTCAGCATCCCTATAGGAAGAAAAAGTCCAGGACTTTTTTTAGCTGTTATAATGTCAATAGTGAAGACATTTGGCTTAAAGGCTGCAGGAACAACAGGTCATTGACCTTTAGAATCTGTGTTTTGGTTTTTTTTTCTTTTACAAAAGCAAAAAGAAGATATTAAGATCAGCGTGATAAGCACTAACCATTAGGAAGATTGCTCTGACTATTTCTTTCCTTTGTAGATTGAACAAATGAGGAGTGAGTTGCTACAAGAGAGAGCTGTAAGGCAAGATTTGGAGTGTGACAAGATTTCCCTGGAGAGACAGGTAATGGCTTTAGCCAGCCCGGGCAAAGGCACCTCTCTCCCTTATTGGCTCCTGCCTTGGTGTCACCTGTAGAGGCCACCGGCCTCCTTAAATACATTTCGACTTGTAGCCTCCTTGCCCTCTTATTTCTGCTGAGAGGTCTGAGGTACATGGAGGTTCATTAAATGTAATCACATGTGCAAGTAGGAATTGCAGAGAATGATTAGTAGCATCCCTGTCATTTTTTAACTCACTAGGCAAATTATTGTCCAATTATGTGCCTTGCTATTAGTTTGATTGGCTAATGGGTGTTTTTTTTGTTAGTTTGAAAAACAAAAGGCAGTCCACGTGTGTCACTTTAACATCCAGATGGCATAGTTGGAAATCTTAAGTCTTAGCTAGAATGCATGCCTGGGATTCCAGTCTTAAAAGTAAATCCCCTTAAAAATACCCTCTTGCCTTCTTGGATGCTTGGTTCAGTACTCACTTTCCTGGTCACTGAGGCCCTCTCTTGTCATCGAAAAAAAAAACTTACTATGTACCTGATTGTACCTAATACTCTGAGAATTCTGCCAAAAGAGAGCTTTGGAGGCACTCTCACAAGATAAAGTCATGTCACTCCCCCACTCAGGAATCTTCATTGCTTTCTCCATTGCTTCCTAAATGAAATTCAGATGCCTTAACCTGACTTCTAAGATCCTCTGCAGACTACTTTATCTCTTACTAATTCTTTTCATGTATATTATGCTCCAGTCGGATTGGATTATGTGTTCTTTACATGCAAAATATCTATTTCCAGAACAAGGATTTAAAGAGCCGGATAGTTCACCTGGAAGGTTCATATAGATCTAGTAAAGAAGGACTAGTGGTGCAGATGGAAGCCAGGATCTCCGAGCTGGAAGATCGGCTGGAGAATGAAGAGAGGTAAACAGTGGACCTACCACAGTACCACACATTTATATGGCACTTTACATGCATTCTCTGTTCTCACAAGGTCCCTGTGAGTCTACCTCTGTATTATCCCATTTTATTGCTAAAGAGACTAAGGCTCACAGAGATTGTCACACGACTTACAGAAACATAAAATTAAACATGGATGAGATCTTCCAGGTCAATGAGTCTCATTTGTTTTCAATGTTTGACTGCCTTAATTCCGCACTGAAGCAAACCAGGTGTCCTTGAGTGGCCAGTCCTAAACTTTTCCTCATCATAGAATCATTCTACCAATCTAGTGAGATGGGGTAGCTGGTTCTTGTATAGCAAGGCTGGTTCTCATTTCTCCTTCCCCACTTTTCCAGGGACAGAGCTAATCTTCAGCTGACCAATAGAAGACTGGAAAGGAAAGTGAAGGAGTTGGTCATGCAGGTAGATGATGAGCATCTCTCTTTAACCGACCAGAAGGACCAGGTAAGAGGATGTTGATACTTCGGGGATCTGATACTTGGCTGTGACTGTGACTTTCAGGTTGGGAGGTATGAGGTATGGAAAACCAGGATCCTTAGGGCCCATTCTCCAGTCTCATTTTATGGGAGAATCTAGAAAAGGGAAAACCTTTTGCTTTTCACCTTTTCTTTTTCTAAGCAGTAGTGTATAAACTTCCCTAATGATCTCCTTGAGTCTCTAATAAATGATACTGGCTATATTCGAAACAAGAGGGAGAGAAGTAGGGAGTGACTATGGGTTGGTGCCTCTCGGTGAATTCTCATTATTGCTCTAAAGGTGAAAGGGACCTCAAATGCTATCCAAGCCAACCCTTTCATTTTACAGACGAGGAAACTGAGGTCTAAAAAAATTAAATGGCATAAAGGTAACGATCAGTATTTGAGTAGTATCTACTGGACCAAGTTTAGGAGACAGAGGAACCTGGTCCGTCCTGGAAATAGTTCTAAAGCTGTGAGAGGAAGGACAGGGAGGGAAGAAGAAGTGAAATGGTGACATGGTATATGGGTTGTGTGGACACTTTATCTCTTGGGAACCAGGACCAAAGCTCCAGCCATCATCCCAGAGTGGCTGACTGCTCAGTTTGCTTCCTTAAATGACAACAAAGAATGATGGGGCTCACTCAGCATGACTGTGCTCTCTTCCTTCTCAAGGCTTATAGGTGGAGGGGAGGGAGCAGACTTGATCTGACCCGGACCAAAGCTCTCCATTTTAGCAGAATGTATAATATCTACATAAACCTGGATGCTTCTGACAGCAGATTGAGGTGTGGGGGAATAGAAACCCAAACTAAAACACATCAGTGAGTAGGGGACCTTTTCAATGTATCTGTTGTAAAGATTTCAGCAGTACAGTGGTGAAAATCTAGGGCTTGGTTTTTAAAAGGCCACCTCTCTGCTATGAGGCTCATACCCGAGAGAGGTCTATTTGTAGAGGAAAACAAGAGGAGAAAGGTCTGCTTGTGTAATAATATTTATAGCAACTCTTTTTGCAGTGGCAGAGAACTGGAAACCGGGGGGCTGCTCATCATTTGAGGAGTGGCTGACTAAATTGTGGCATATGAATGTCATGAAATACTGTTGTACTGTGAGCAACGACAAAAGGGATAGTTTCAGAGAAAACTGAGAAGATTTGTATGAACTGATGCAGAGTGAAGTAGATAGAACCTAGAGAACAATTTAGAGTATAATAAGAATATTGTAAAGATAAATAACTTGGAAAGTTTTAAGAAGTCTGTTCAATGCAGTAACCATCCACAATCACATGATAAAACATGCTGCCCTCTTTCTGATAGAAAGATAATGATGCAGATTGAAGCCTTTTTTAGATATGGCCAATATGAGAAGGTGTCTGTTTACTATGCTGCATGGGTTTTGTTTTTATTTCTTTTGCTGTTTTTCCCCAATGGGAAGAAGGTAGGAGGGAGAGAGAATGCATTTTTGTTCATTGAAAAACATTTAAGTTTGAAAAAGACAAACCTGATTATCCCCAATCTTGAGCATTTTGTCTCCTTTCTCCTGAGAATGGATAGAAACTTTTCAAGTATTTCTGTGTTACTGGGTCTTTGCTGTTGTGAGAGGGCTGGAGGAGTGGGGCTAGGGCCAGAGGTTTCTAGCACTCTTTCCTCCTCCCTCCCTCAGCCTGGGTGCCAGTAGGGGTCATTCTTTCTTTCTCTCTCTTTCTTCTTCTCTCCTCTCCCTCTCCAGCTGAGCTTACGTTTAAAGGCAATGAAGCGACAGGTCGAGGAAGCAGAAGAAGAGATTGACAGACTGGAAAGTTCAAAAAAGAAGCTTCAGAGAGAGCTGGAGGAGCAGATGGATGTGAATGAACAGCTGCAGGGGCAGCTCAGCACCATGAAAAAGGACTTAAGGTGGGGGCATCATCACAAGCCTACATATTGATCATACATTGTCCTGTGGGATCCTCTTGGGGGGAACAGGGTATATATTATTATACTTGCTTTATAGGAGGAGGACACAGCACGCCAGAGTTAGCTCAGTGATTGCCCAAGGTCACCCAACAAGGTAGTGGAAGAGCCAGGACTAGACTCCCCCATCTCTTGATCTCTCATCCAGTATCTATCCCATCATGCTCTGCTGCGTCTGTATAATAAGAACTCACATTTATATAGCACTTCAAGGTTGTAATATTGCCTCACTGGATCCTCACAAAGATAGAATGAGGTAGGTCTATAAAACCTAGTTTATGGAACAGAAACTCTGTAAAACCCAGTTTATAGAACAGAAACTAAGGTTGAAAGAGTTTAAGGGACTTGCCAAGGTCACACAGATTGTAAGTACCTGAGGCAGGATTTGAATTCAGATCTTACTCAAGGCCATCACTCTTTCCACTATGCCATGTAGCCTCTGTGAGAGCATGATAAGCATTTCATCTCTAGGCAATGACTTGATTGTAGGATCTAGAGCTCAATGATTCTGGCAACCCAAGACCAGTTGTAGGAAGGAGGCTTCCCTTTAATGATAATAACTCATACTTATATACTACTTATAAGATAGGTAGTAACTCATCTGGCAGTGAAACTGAGGCTCTGGTAGGTAATGATTTGTCTTGTCTTAGGTGGGATTCAAAATTGGATTTTCTACTTCAAGTCTAATATTTTTTTCTTTATGCTATGTTGTTTCTACCCAGGAGTCCAAGGTGAGAGGAAAAAAATAGTCATGGAAATTGCTTTCTAAGGCCCAGACTTGTTGACTGCCTTGTGACTGAGGGAATTAAGAAAGCCAATAAACCAGTGCTCACTGGATAGTGAATAGGAACATGAATCTATAATCTTTTCTTAGCTCAGGTACAGTTGTATAACTGGTGTTATAACCATGTTGCTTTTGCCTTTGCAGACACAAGAAGATGCCAAGTAAAGTGCTGGATGACCTCGATGATGATGATGATGACGACTTCAGTACTGATGGGGGTAGTCTATATGACGCACCCATGGGATACCCATTTTCGAAGGAAAATGACCCCACCAAATCTGCTTCTGCTTCCCTCAGTGTTTGAGCAGCACATCATCTAAACAAGCCACCAAAGTGTAGCTGACCAGAGCCAGATGCATAAAAGGGTCCATCTGGAGTGGAGACCTTTCCCCTTTATTCACAATATGTGCCATTTCCTCAAGTGTTATAATTCTCACTTTGGATTGCCAGGCTGCAGAGCAGCTCTTATATCCAGGGCAGGTAGTTCCTGTGTTGTAAAACATTTAGAAACCTGACAGATAGGGCTTACCACTGGTTACTTACCCTTTGAGCACCAACTTATATCGTAAAAAATCAGCAACAGCAACATCAAATGACGTCAAGATCAGGCATAATAATTGTTTGCCCATGGCTAGCACCATTTGATTGTGTTCACCACCCAACCTGATGATCCCAAACGACAGGATATAGGGTATAGTTTCTATTTAAATAATATGTCTCCTAGAAGCTGATGATCCCAAGTGCCAGGGTATAAGTATAGGTTATATTTAATAACTCTTAAGTTGGGTAAATCTGATGTATAGGTTGTAAATATGTTAAACTAGACCTCGGTGACTTCTCTAGTTCCCTTTTGGAAAGCTACAGAAGTTTTATAGGTCAGTTTCATATGTAAAGTACACAAATCTATATTGCGTATTATATCTTTTTAAATAAGAAACTACTAGATTTTAAGTATTAAAATTTATTAAGGATCATTCTGAAAATCACTATAGAAGAGGATGACTGGTTCTTGAAGGAGTTGACTAATAATAGCCATGTTCTTTGGAAAAGCCACTTTTTAATAAAGGAGAGGTAGTCAGAGAGTCAGTGGTAGTTGTTATACGGTTTCATTCTTTATCTCTAGATTGACTTTCCATTCCTTCATGTAAAATGTACATTTTACATTTAGTGACAAGCTGAGATATGTCACCACTACTTTCAAGCTTTCTGGGTGTTAGTGTGTGTATGGGAGGGAGAATATGTCTTCCACTTTAGCTGACAGTCAACAGTAGGTGACAGTTGCTGGGCACAGTATGAGTAAGGCTAGGTAACCTTACCACTGATGACAGCCTCCTCTACCCCAGCCTTCAGTGCTTGTTCTCCCAGGCTGCTGAATGGGATGATGCCAAGAGATGGTAAAATGGAGAGAGGTCATGATTGAGACAAGAATTCAGGGAGAGAGCTAGGAAGGTCTTGGGAGTAAGAAGATAGGAGAGATGATGAGCAGGTATGCATGGGTATGGGAATAGGATGAAAGGAGCAGAGGAAACAGGAACCAGGGAGGAAAAAAGAAAATAAAAAAATCCTGAAGTTGGAGAGGATGAGTAGGTGGAATATGGAGAGAGCAGGATCTAAGGTTGTGGTCCATTTTAAGTACTGGAGAAGGGGGGGGTAGGTAGAAAAGTGCCATAAAAAAAGCAGGAGCTATAGAAGAACTCAGTTCCTGAGAACTGTGTCTTTGGGTGGCATAGGGACAAGAGGGAGCTCCATCCTTCTCCCTTGACACCTCTAAAACCTGAAGGTGGTGATTAGAAATGAGCATGGGAGAAATGTTTAGGTACTTTGCTAGGAATCTAGGAGCTGGACGTCATGGACTGGGGTAGGATGGAAATAAAGGCATGGTGGAACATTGCCATTACCTCTCTTGAAAGTTGTGACAGGTTATTCAGCATTTTACTTCCTATTAGTCACTTCCCTTAAGTCCAGAATGAGTCTTTGCCATGTAATATGTTGGTCATGAGTGGTACATGGCATATATCTTCTGGCCTGATGTGACACCAGGGCCATAAGAAGAGCCCCAAGGTAGACATGGTAACCCTCAGCCTACGAAGAAAACGTAAGAGCCATGGATGTAGTGGAAAAGTGAGAACTAATGGAATTTAGTCACTGCAACTGTTTTCCCAGGTTACCATGTGCCATATTAGATGGTGAGGGCAGGACTTGGGTTATGGACAAGAGAGTGCACATCCCTAAGGGGAACAGGAAATTCCACTGGAGTCATCCTTCTGTCTCCCTCTGATCATGGAGATCTGTAGGACTTCAGTTCCCAGAAGGCTTCAGGAAGTATGAGTGACTTGGATCAACACCCTCTCCCTGATCTCTCCCATCTGTCTTAAGAGTCCCACGGTCAAGGGATGACAGCCAGGGTCCACAATCACACCCTGGTCACACTTTTGTGGGGCTTATTCCAACTTTCTTGCCCCTTTATTGTGTTATATAGAGACAGGGATGGAATTTTTCCTTCTCAGGGGACTGAGGATCTTGGGAGCCCTACTTTAGACCTCTTCCGCCTCTCTGAGGCCCATTACATCCATGTGATGACTTTGGAATGCAAGTGCCATGACTATATTCTATGCACTAGCTGTCTACATTTAGTGTTCACTTCTTCTAGTAGGGGTTTGCAGTAAATACCCTTTAGCTTGGCCTTCACCATCCTACCTGACTGGGACTGTCTTATCTCACTGATAGCTAAGTGACTGGTGAATTAGGTTTATTAACTCAGCAGCTTTTTATGGAAAAGGAATATCTTGAGTGTAGTCAAGGAGGACTGTGAAGTACAGGGGCTGGGAAAGACAACTCTCCTTTGAAAATAAATGTAGTGACCAACCCAAGTTATAAGATAGGAAGGCTTCAAAAGTATTTCATGATGGCATTTAAAAATGATTATTTTGTTTATAAATTTAATTTCCATACTACCTGGATTTGAATATATACATGCACCAGATAGATCTTTGGGCCCAGTTCTGCCACTGGTTAATGGTTATGTGACGCTGGGCAAGTCACTTATTCACCTTGAGGAAAGTGAATTAGATGATCGCTAAGGTCTCTTCCAGCTCTAGAGTTCCATGATTCTTTCATTCTCATATATATATGAATACTTTCTCCATGTATCTCTTGAATGACTAACCCAAAGAACCTTCCTACTAATGTTTTCTATAGCTGTCTGAAAAACATGTTTTTAAATTTTTTTTTAAAAAGAAGACAATTGGACCAAATGCACAATGCTGTGACAATCATCAGAAAATTGTATTTTTTGTGATTTTGATTATTTTGCATTTATGAACACCTTTTTATAATGCCAGTAGATGTGTGTTCAGCTCCGTTTTCTACTCAGCCGTAGTTTAGTCGCTGCTATTTATCACCGGGAAGATACATTTTCATTGCAGCTACCTCTGTGTACATGAAACTGTAAACACCAAGATCACTTTTCAATAAACAATGTCCATCAACCTCAAGTCTTGCGTTATTTCTGCTTCCATTGTTGCCCCAAGGCTGAAGTCTAAGCAGAACAGCCAGCTAGGTAAAAAGCTGGGTATGAAGTGACTTTAGCAGACAGAACTTAAGGGAGTAGGAGAAAACTACTAAAAAAGTCCAGGTGAGTGCCCTGAGGGGCTAGTGTGACTGGGAGTAGGCTAGGCCAGAGAGGGTGTGTCGAAAATCTGCCTGCAGAGAATAACTGAGAGCAGCAGTCCATAGTAATAATTTATTTAGCCCAATTTTGTAGGTGTTTTTCAAAGCACGTTCCTCACAACAAACCTGTTTATCTATTCCCATTTTACAGATAAGAGAACTGGGCTCAGAAAGCTTTTGACCTGCCAAGAGGCATGTATCAAATCCAGAGCTATGACTTGAACTCAGAGATCTTTTAAAGTTGACACCTGGACTTTTTCTGCCACACCACTCTGCCTCAATAATCTAGCCTTAGAGAATTATGACTTAATGAGTTATTAGACTGTGTTAGATTTACAGTCAGGCAAATTGTTGTTATTTAGTCGTGTCTGATTCTTTGTGATCTCGTTTGGGGTTTTCTTGGCCAAGACACTGGAGTGGTTTGCCTTTTCCTTGTCTAGCTCATTTTACAGATGAGGAAACTGAGGCAAACAG
This sequence comes from Potorous gilbertii, assembly GCA_028658325.1. Classification (NCBI taxonomy): domain Eukaryota; kingdom Metazoa; phylum Chordata; class Mammalia; order Diprotodontia; family Potoroidae; genus Potorous; species Potorous gilbertii. The sequence continues at coordinate 590,194,565 of CM053769.1, read as the reverse complement.
GGTTACATGACTTGTCCAAGGTCACACAGCTAGTAAGTGTCTGAGGCAGGATTTGAAGTCAGGTCCTTCTGACTCCAGGACTGGTGCTCTATGCACTGTGCCTCTGAGCTGCCCCTCAGGGATAAAACATTTCTAAGGCAAGTTTCGAAACAGGTGGTTTAATTTATCAAAGTAAATACTTAACGTTCTACCTAGAGGAGAACTACCAAGCATGAAAAATATGTTCACTTATAGAGGTAATGTATGGATTCGAATCTTGGACACTGGTGCCTATTTGCTGCATGACTCTAGGCACATCACTTGGTCATCCTAGTCTCAGTTTTTTCCACTATAAAAAGGGGTGATGATATTTACACTACTTTCCCCACAGGAAATTATAGGGTTGTAATAATACCGAGCATTTATATAGCACTTGATGTTTCACAAAACACTTTACAAGCATTCATTAAACAACGGCTATGTGCCAAACGTTCTTCTAAGAGTTGGTGATACTAAGACATGTAAAAGAGACAGTCCCTGATCTCAATGAGCTCACAATCAAATAGCTGAGACAACATGCAAACAATTATGTGCGAACCAAGAGAAATACATGGTCAATCGGAACTAACCAAGAGAGGGAGGGCACTAGCCTTAACGGAGGTTGGGAAAGGCTTCCTGTAGGAGGTAGGATTTTAGCTGAGACTTCAGGGAAATGTGAAGAGGAAGGACACAACTCATACCAGTGAGGGACTTGGTGACCAAGAAACTGACATGTACAGAGCTTGAATGAAGGGCCCTGTCAGGGACAGGAGTTTACTGGGCACTTAGTTTACGAGGATTTACTGAAGTCTAGAATCCCAGGTATGCATTCTAAGATTTAAGACATCCAAAAATGCCCTCTGCATACCCAGCATAAATTCATATCAACTTTCTTTTCTTTCTTTCTCCATTTCTTTTTTTTTCTCTTCCCCCCTCCCTCTGTCCCTTCCTCCCTCTCTCTTTTCTTCCTCCCTCCTTCTCTCCCCCTATTCCTTCCTTCCTCTCTCTCTTCCTCCCTTTTTCCTTCCTTTCTTCCCTCACATTCATTGTTCCTTACAGCACACTTTCTACTAAATTAATATTCCACAACTTGTTCCAGGAGGATTTGTTCTGTGAAATTTAAATTTAGTCAGAGGGCTGCACTTGAGGGCCTAGAGGCCCACATGTGGCCTTAAGGCTGCAGATTCCCTACCCTAGCCATTCACCATTCAGAATCACAGAGAATGGCAGATTTGGAAGAAATCTCAGCAGCCTTTTACGTAACCCAAAGCATCACTTCTGCAGTATATAAGTGGTCATTCTGCCTTTGCTTAAAGGTTACCAATGAGGGAGAACTCATTAACTTCTCAGGCATCCCATTCTATTCTGGGATACCTCTAATTTTTTGTAGGTTTTCTAGGATCAAATTGTTAAAGAAAAATATAATAACAATCATTTTAACCCAAGTCTTCTAGAAACAGTTTTATTGAATTTCCAAGCCAAGATATAAAATGGCATAATTCCCTCTGCCCTTTCACATGACTCCTTCCCAAGAAGATTTCAGATAACATTTATAGGAATCTTGAATAAGCCAGAGATATGTAAAATACAATCTGGGTTAACATTCCAGAATGTTGGGTAACCAAATCTACCATCCCATTTCCTCCTGGTCCATGAGCCTAACTCCAAGTTAAAACAAAGGAACTGCTTCCTTTCCACTAAGATCTTAATCCTTTCCCTGTGGAAAATGATGGGCCCTAACATGCTGATTATTTCAGGTGAGCCGTTAAAGGGAAGAGGGGACCGAGATGAGTCAGTAACCAGATCTCTTCAGTGGGAAATGGGCAAGGCAATGATACAAACAAGGTTAGAATTAATTTTTTCTGAAAAGCTTGGTATTGACCTTAATCTATTTCCCTAAGAAAAGCCTTGTGTCCTCAACTTATTACCCAGGGCCTGGAAAGGGCTTTTAAAGAAAATAGTTTTTTAATATTAATGTGTGTGTGTATGCATACATATATGTATACATCTATGATAAAAACAATTATATATACATATATATTTTTAGATAGTTTTACTAAAAAAGAAGCTTTTAATAAACTTCCACAAAGCTTCAATTTGCCTTGTTTGCAAGTGCAATTCACTGTTCCCAGTTTTTGACATCAGAGGTCTAAGTGAACAAATCCAATGGGTCAAAGTGAACTAATGGCTTAGTCACTTGCTGTCCAATTCCAAATCTTATTTCCAGCACATCTAGGCAGATTCATAGCTCTGTAAGCTGTGCATGAGTGTGTCTTCCCAGTCACTTGAACACTGACTTCATTAAAAAATAGTAACCTTAACAATAAAGCCTTGGTTGCTTCAGTATCTCCTTTTCTGGTTTATTTCCCCCCAGGTACATTATTAGATTTTGCTATTTTTTTATATTATATTACTCAATGTGGATATTGAATATATACATATATATATATTTATATATGTATGTATGTGTACTGCATTTTTCACTCTGTATCTTCACACTGTTCTATATTTCTTTGTGTTCCTCATATTTATCTTTTGGGTGGTTGCAGTAATGCACCAACACATTTACGTACCACAATGTATTCTGCCAATCCTCTACTACGAGGCATATGACATAATTATTCCAGTTTTTATTTTGTCTTTAATTTTTGCTAGTAGATGCTATGAGGAGGGTTCAATGTGGCTTCAACAAAAGTGGTGTATGGCAGTGATAAGGTCATGCTATCTTAAATCTTTCCATTGATCAGTGTTACTGCAATTTTGAGCAGTCTCTTCTGTGGGGGAGAGTGCTGGAGCCCCAGACCCCTGGGCTTCAGAGTAGGCCTCTCTCCCTTACAGGTGTGCCTACAACCCTGGTGACTGACTTGGCCAAGGAACCTTTACAGACGCCATAGGTGATATTGTCATGAAGATCCTGGACCATTTTAATACCAGCTGTGTTCTGTGAAATTAAAATGGGGAACATGAAGACCAGAGAGAGAAATACCCTAAAAATTTTCCTGCAGTATTTAGTCCTCTGTTTTATTCTTACTCTGTAGGAGGCACAGGAGGGATATATATATCTCTTCCTATTTGAACTCTTTCATCTAACTAGTTGTTATTTGGACCTTAAGTGTGGCCCCAGAAAGGCAAGATCCAGATGGAGAAAGGTCAACTTCCTCTACCCACTGCCTTCTCTTATCTATAGTCTATTCCTGGCTGCACGTTGGCAGGACCCCAGGGATTCCTCTTTCCATCTTTAGCTGGTGATGGGTTATGGCCATCTGGTCCAGGAAAGGCAAAGAGCAGTGTCATGTCTTTTGAGACCTGCAAAAAAGGTGGGAATGAGAGTTTATCTCTGATAGGTAAGCCTTTGCCTTAATCTTGCTGGGGCCTAGAGCTCTATGACACTTCCCAGAGGTATCTCCCATCATGACCTTGTTCAGAAGAGAGGTGCATGGTGAGTGTGAGTAGCTGAACATAGAAACAAGAAAGAACTCTGAATAGCAGAAGTAAAAGATGTTATCAAACAAGTGTTTGATGGGAGGAGAAGATGGGTCAGTAACCTGGCAAGAAGAAGGGATGATGGGTGGGCAGCCAGAATGTTCTACTGCAGGAGAAATCAAGGAAGGTCTCCAGTATGTTAGACTCCCTGTAGTAAACTTATGGAAAGACACCCAGGATAGGCAGGCATGAATGAGTTGTGATCTGTCATGCTGGAAGGAATGGGTAAGATCACAGATCCAAATGATATAAATAAATTAAATGAATAAATAAATATGATGTCCCATGGTATACAGTTGACCTTTGGTATTTTCTTTCTGACACATTTTTTTAATAACCAAGCGTTTTAAAGTTAATTTCATTTGCTATCTTCCCCAATGATCATTTTTTAAAAGCCCTTCAATACAACATAGTTATGTACTCTAGAAAAAAAAATCCCACATCCAAAAATGTATACGTTTGCACTTTATAAATCTATCATCTCTGTGAGGAGATGATGTTTTTATTTTCATTCATTTGGATTCATGGTTTATTAGCATTTTAAATTCTTTCAAAGTTCATTTTCTTTGGAAAATGTTACTGTATAAATTGTCCTCTGAGTTCTGCCCACTTCTCTCTGCATCTGTTCGTAGAGGTTTTCCCAGTTGCCTCCGAAATCACTCATTTCCTTATTATGGTACCAATTATTTTCCATTCTTTTCTTATACTATAATTTGTTTATCCATTCTCCAATATCCATTCTCCTTTCTTTTTTCTCAAAAATTATGCCAGCACTGAGCTGTGTCTGCTGTCTGGGTGCTATCCCAGGTGAGTTTGAAGAGGCACCTAACCAGAAGGTTGACCAACAGGTGATAAATTAATTTCAGCCACAGCAGTTCATGAATATTTTCTACTAAGGAGCGGAGGGAGAAACCACACTTAGATCATAGATCCCCAAATAATAGAATAAATGCCATACCGTTGATTTCATTGTGTGTCTCGTCATATGTTTATGTCTTGTCTCTGAAAATAAACATTCCAAGCTTCCTTTCGAGTGTGATGGCACACACAGTTATTCCATTCTGCTGAGGAGGCTGAAGCTAGGGGATGGTTTGAGTTTGGGAGTTTTGAGCTGTGGTGGGCTAATGTCAATCAGGTATTTGCATCACTACCAATATTGGCCCAGACCAGTACTGGTCAGTGCCTGGAAGGAAGGGCTGTCTCAGCAGGGGATGAATCATCCCAGGTTGGAAAACTGGAGCAGTTTTAAGCCTCTGTGATGATCAGTATGGGACCATACCAAGAGTAGGTCATGTATTTTAGCCTGGGGGAGATAGTCGCAAAAAAAAAAAAAAACCAACAAAAACCAACTCAAATAACAACAGTGAAATTCTTCTTGAGAATAGAGACCACATCCTCTTTGCCTTTTCCTCAGTGCCCTGCTCTCTTTGTTCATGTTTGTGAATTGATTGATGTGTGCCTTGCCTCTGAAACAAGATTCTAAGCCTTTGCAAGCAGGTACCTTGCTGCTCGTACCTGGTATACCTGGTGCCGAGGCTCTTCTAGGCTCTTCTCACTGGGCTCTGTGACCTTCCTTGAATGTACTGTGGGGTTCTTGTCTCTTCTGTGATCTTCCTCTTTGGCTTGTGGTCTAACTACTAACAATTAATTATCAGGCTCCTGGGCTTTTTGCACTTTTGGACAGAACTTCCCCAGTACCTGGCACATGGTAGGCAGGTTATAAATGTTTATTGACTGACTTTTTCAGAAAAATGATAAAGAAGAAAACCTGGATAGCTTCAGCTAAATTACCTCTTTTTTTTTTTTTTTTTGGAAAAGATTGAGCTGTTAAATCATCGACTTCAGGTCTCTTGTGTATTTACATCTCTCCCAGTAATAAGGACCTCACTGCTCTTTTGTCACGTTCCAGAGATTTCAAGTCTATGACTGTCTCAGAAGAATGGGACTGTATAAAGGTTAACTTTATTTAGGAAAAAAAGTGACTAACCCTAATCCCCCAGAGGGAAGGGTTGCTGCCAACTGCACCGATATAGCCAGTCTAGAAGGTAAACAGTGGCACCCAGTGCCCAAACGTACCTCACTGCAGCTTGAAGAAGGAAGGAATTAGTTCCTTTGCATAAAGGGTTACATCTGCACACTTCCTCTTGGTGTGTGAGACCAATTCTCTGACTACATCCCAGGCTGTGCCATCTTTATAAATTCATCCTAAGCCTAGAGCATTAGCACCTTGTATCTGAGATAAGCAGCTCCCCCGAGCTTCATTTATTTTTTCTCTAATTAGATCATGGAGGAAAGAAATCATTCTGTCTTTCTCCTTTGGAGCAAACTTTCTGACTCTATGTTTGGGTTGTTTGATAGCACTTGCTATTGCTATAGTCTAAGAAAAAAATGCAGAATTCCCCCAGGTTTCAAGTTTACTAAAAATGATTTCCTATCTCTTTTTGAGGAAGTGTGGTGTAAAGGAAAGAACCCTATTAGGAAGTAGAAGACCTGGGTTCCAGAGTTTATTCTGTCACTTGCTACTGTAGCACCAATGAGATACTGACAGCAGCCACTATGATACATGCTTATTTCCAGGGTAAATTCACAAATATAAAGTCTCTTCCTCAAAGATGGAAGCAAAATATTTATTCAGATACCAGAAAACCAATTGCACCATGGTAACAAGGAAGTTAGTACCCATTACTAATAGAAGGAGCACAGCCACCCCCAAAGCCTTTCCTCGGTCAGGCCTCCTTACAAACAAACTCCCTTAGGCAAAATGCCCTTCTCTCACTCAGGCTAGCTACTTTGCTCTGCCTGCTATCTCTCTCTGTCTCAGCTCCACCTCACTCCCCCTTCTTGCACTACCTGTTCAGCAAGTTCCTCCCACCATCAGCTCCATGTGACTCAGCCAAAGCTCAAAGCGGGGTCACACCGGCTTATTAAGAGGCAGAGAAGATCTTCACATTCCCTTAACATTACAGCTACAGGCAAGATACTCATCCACTCTAGCTCTCAGTTTCCTCATTTGTAAATGGAGATAAAAATATATCTTATTAGTCTTATTGGGAGATCAGAGAATAAAGGAATAGAGAGGTGTGGTCTTGGAATTGGAAGACTTGGGTTTGAGTCCCACCTCCAACACCCACTAGTTGCATGGCCTTGGACAAGTTGGTACAGCATTACATCTGCCTGATCAGCATTGGTAAAGGGAGTTTCCTCACTGGTAGTTCCCTATACTGATGAAACCACAAATCTGAATAAGAAATTATCAAATGAGCTTAGAGATTTGAGAATCTTTAAAATACTGTATGAATTTAAAGGTTTTTTTAAAATTCAATTTTATTTTATTTTTAATTCCCAATGCTCTTCCTTCCTCTCCCCCACCACAGATCAGGCAAGAAAAATAAAAACTATTACATATATAAAAATGCAAAATAAATTTCCATATTAGCCATGTGACTATAAATTTAAATTATGTTACTCCATGATCCAATAGCTGGTCCTTGAATGTAGAGTTGCCCCAAATAATTAAGCAAATTTATTCCCAGGTAGAAGAGAGCAAGGTTTTCAGTAGCAGTTTTTTTGAGATTTGTTGAAATATCAATTCGTGGCTTAGTTAATTTCAATGGGAAACCAGACATGGTAATGTAAGCCTATAATCCTTGCTGGAAGGAGAGGCTCGAGTTGGATTGCTTGAGTGTGAAAGTTCTAGAGCTGAAACTGCTCACTTTCTGCTCCAGGTCCAACACCGATATGACAAGCCCTCAGGAGTACGGGGCCACCAGAGCGTCTAAAGAGGGATAAACAGGCCCAGGTCTGAAATGGAGTGGGTCAAAGTCTCCATACCAATCAGCAGTGGAGTTGAGCCAGTGAATGACTTCCAGCCTAGGCAAGTTAGAAAGGGCCAGTATCGAAATAATAACAGTAGTAATTCAATATAATTATTGAATAATTATATTGAATGTATTCAAATATTATTCAAATAGTAATAAAGTCAGTGGTTCTCTAATTCTGACATGTCCCCAGCCTTTCTAGCCTTTTTATATATCATCTTCCTTCATACAGTCTTTGTCTCAGTCAATCTGTTCCTTTTTCCTATCTCTTACGTCACACAGGTTCCTTCCTCACCGAGTTTCCTTCTAATTATCCCCAACACCAGCTCCTACATGAGACCTTCCCTGATCCCCCCTCACCTGCCAGTGGGAAGGAGGGTTGTAACTTGGCACGCCCTATTTTAGCTTAGCTAAAAGGATGTTTCTCTAAACTTCAATGGAAGTGATAATTTGGTGGAGATGACATCAAGTCTAGATAAAGTTCACAAGGACTTGAGAGACATTTTCATGCTTACGTACTCAATTTATTGGAGTCTTGTCCATCCTTTCCTTTTATCTCTCCTCCCCATTTTCCCCCTCCTATTTTTCCCTTACCTTGACCAATTCTTTTTCTCTAACATTTCTAAGATCTCAGTAGGCAGGTACCCTCTGGAGGAATGTATTCCACCCACCAGCCTGCCTATAACATCTTCCTATAAAAATGTGCCCTTTACACATGTCAAGCTCTTGCTCTCACACCAGGATACCATGTCCATCTGTATCAGAGAAACGTTTTACAGTGTTAGAGAATTAAAGTCTGTTAGAAAATTTGAAGGATTAGGGAATGCTGATGGAGGGTTTGGTTGTAGAGGGTTGTCACAACCCAGGAGAGTTTGAAAAAGGGGAGAAAGAAGAGTATTAAGGTGCCTTTTCTACGCATTCAGTCAGTCCTTCAAGACAAATCTCTACAGGTTGTATCGATCTCTTTCCAGAAATGATTGTTTCTTCCTTCAAAAGAGACACTTGTCTCAACACACAGTTTGTTAAGAACAATTTTCTTGATTCCACCATATTTCTTTTAGTTTTGTATGTGTGTAGAGAGTTTAGGTCTCACAGAAGATGGAAATTTTGTAATGGGGGCCTTACCAGTGAGGGCCCAATCAGGGGAGTATGTGTAATAGTTCTTGCCTGCTGCAGGCCTGTGTGGATAATTTGGTGATTTGCTTCTGGAAATATGTCATGATGTGGAATAGAAGGGAATTGCCTCCAAAACAGAGCACCTGTTGGTATTTTGTGACTATTTCCTGTCCACTTGTTGCATGGTGAAGAAATGTCTTTTAATTAGCAGCTGAGACAGAGCTGACAGTGCATACTAAAGCCTCCAGGGGATATATTTTCTTTCCTTCCTAATGTTCATGAGAACTCTAGGAGCTCTGGAGAGCCGGTGAGGTGGTTGCCCTTCTTTAAGGTAGCTACATGATACAATGAACCTGATACTAGGCCTGTAGTCAGGAAGATCTGAGTTCAAATTGCCTGGGTGTCCTTAGGCAAGTCAATTAACCTCTGTCAGCTTCAGTTTTCTCACCTGTAGGGCATAACAAGGGTTATTGTGAGGATCAAATTAGATATCTGTAAAGTGCCTAGCCATATTATGTGCTAAATAAATCAATAAATCTTATAATTAATTTTATATATATATATATATAAGATTAATAAAATCTTAATAAATTCTTAATAAATTTTCTTCCCCTGTAATCTATGGTAGGCCTATAGGTTTCTAGTGTTTCTGGGATGGAGTCATTCTTCTCTGTGCCTTCTTTTATTTGGTATGGGACCTTATGAGATCTCAAAAGGTTAGAGATCTACAAGAGGCCTAGGACCCTGACCTGGAAAGGAGTAAGCCATAAGGAGCAACCTACTTGATACATTCCAACAATGGATCAACCGAACAGGTGAAACACCATATCATTCAATTAAGGGACTGTCTATTGGCTACACTGAATCCAGAAGTGAACTGGGTATTGGGAAGAATGTTTCTGCCTAAGTTTGATTGCATTATTCTCCAAGAATAGTGGAAAGGATGTCCTGAACTGTGGGGACATTTAAAAAAATCATTTGGTTCTTGTTATATCTTTTCAGTAAATATGACTTTGTTAAAGTTAAATAATTATTAATTGGTTAAACGACATTAGGGCAGTAATCACTGGAGATTAATATTGGAGGACCTGGGCCAGTAGCATTACAAGAATCTCATTACTCCTCAGGAGTACACCTGGAACCAGAAGAAGGCGATAGAGTCAGCTGCACTTTGTGGATCCAGCATGTCAATGTGAGTGTGCTGGGACAAGAACCTCTATGAGCGACATACCTTGAAAGCTTTACTTTGAGACAAGGAAGACTTAGGACAGTGCAGTTAATAAATGTCTATTGAACTGAATTGGAAGTCACATGGGATTCTATAACCTATAATTAATCATCACTATTACAAGAATAATTTTATAATTTTGAGCAGGTTGGGAATCTCAGAAGTTACTGAGTCCAGCCTTCACATTTTGTAGCTGAGGAAACTAAGATCCAGGGAGTTTAACTGATTTGCCCAAATTAGCTTAGGCAGTCACAATATAGATAGAATTTTAATTCAGTTCTTAAGTTCCTTGAGAGTAGATTGTTTCCGTCATTTTACCTACATCTCCAGGACCTAGCACAATGCCTGGCTCATAGGATGCACTTAATAAAGGCTCGTTCATTTATTCATCACTGCTGTGCACCTACCTAACCTCCAAGAATTGAAATTGATTATTAATTTGAAAGTGCTATCTATAGAAGAGTTCAATTCAATAAAAGCCTAGAGTCTATCATAACAAATCCTTTATGTGTTTCCTGTAGAAAACTAATCCTGATCATCACAGCCTCAACATCTCTCAATTTTTGATCAGTTTCCCTAAAGCTGGTATCATCCCTTCCTTTTTCTATTTCCCCCTTTCTTGCTGTTCTACATAGTGGTTTGGTCAGAGAAAATGCCACCATCCATACCTTCCTTCACCAAAAGACTTTCAAACTTTATTATTCCAATAAAAATGCTTTATTATGGCTTTAAGAAAATCTCCCCCACCCCTAACCCACCATTGCCACCAGTCTTCTTTACAGTGGTGTGTGAATTACTGAGACAAAGTAAATAATTAAATTTATTTACTTGCACGACTACTAATACCTTCATAATTTTTTCTTACCATCTGACATTGAGCACACAAAATTTTGACACATATTCTTTAATTCATCATTGTGAAACAACATCACATAGGATATTCAGCATACTTCACATGAACAGTTGATGTTTGACAAGTCAAGCTATGATTACAGCCCTTGGGTTTTCAATGGGATCTAAATCAAGCTAGTTCCCACATCACTGAAACATGTTTATTTCTTTGCTTGGATAAATTTAATATTATGTGACATGTGGCATGATACAGGTCATGAGACTGAATTCCATCCACATTTGGGAATTTCTGTAATTCCAGAACAATTCTGTTTCTCATTATATCAATATATTTATCAGAATTTATCATTTTCTCAATGGGGATAAGCCTTTCAGACTCACTGGATGTTAAAAATTAGCTCCCTTTTAAAGTGTATGTTTGACAGTCTGATGAAGGTTCCCAGATATTACAAGCTCACTCAGACTTCATCTAACAAGTCCAAGTGAGGCTTGGTGGTTTTGGAATAGCCTTGGATGAAAAGGTGAGTTTCCTCGGTAAAAATGATCATTTTTTCCATCTTTAGAACTCCAGTCTTGGTATTCTCTTGCCTGTAACAAATGTTTCTTTTCTTTTTTGAAATGATTAGCAGCTATTTTTAAAAAATAGTTTTTCTTGCCACTCTTCTAACTTCGAAAAACTTACGCCTATCATTTCAGGAAAATGAAAAGTAATTCCTTCATCTGGCAGGTCCCTCTGAAAGTCATTGCTTGTTTCAGTTGGACAAGATTTCAGGACCTCATTATAATCCTTCAGAGGGAAAATGGATATTTAATGAAATAGAGGACTTTCAAGCATTTGTGATGAAAAAATCAGAGCTGAATAGAAAATCTGACATTCAAACACAAGATTCAAGAGAAGCGTGAAAAGGTAAACTGGAAAGATACATCATAAGAGACTTGCTAAGATTAAACTGTTTACATTCCTATATGGGAGGATGATACATATAATGACCTGAGCTTCCAACAGGCTGTCAAGGGATCTGGCATTCTACAGTTGTTCAATTCTAAAACTACTTCTATTCTTTCATGTAGAAGATTGGATAGAGGTACAGGGGAGAGAGAGACCAAGATAACAGAGGTTTTCTTCCTTCTCCCTAGTCACATTATCTATAAAAGGTTTATAAGTCCACTTTAAGTTTTAGGACCAGCATGTGTGTGTGTGTGTGTGTGTGTGTGTGTGTGTGTGTGTGTGAGAGAGAGAGAGAGAGAGAGACAGACAGACAGACAGACAGACAGAGACAGAGAGAGAGAGAAAGAGAGAGAGAGAGATTACGTAACTGCTATTCTCAAATGTTTGTAAGGAAGCTATAGAATCCACACAAATTTACATCAGAATTGATTGTTGCTTCCAAGTTCAACAGTGGTTGGTTGTTGTCCTTCATTCTTGAAGAGGACCAAAATGACAACTCCATGCTACAGCCAACTTTCCGTGTGTCCCATTGTGACTGATCAGACCACTACAAGCTCAGAATGCTCTACCACAGGTTAGGCACAAATGGTCCATATGAGCATTTGGGGTGAATTCTCTACATTTGTGCATCTTGTATTTCTTTAGAGCTATTTCAATTCTGCTTGAGCACATCACCTTCTTTGATGTGGGCACACCATGGTAAGCAGTCCTGTACCAGTGTCTCCTATGTCACACAATCAATTCCAAAGTTAAGAGAGACTTTGAGAGTGTCCCCTCACTCTGATTGGAGGACGGCACACAATAGGCACTTGACTAACTGGTGATAGTACCATGTGTTACCTGGTCAAACCATACTTGGAGAACTGTCTTCAGTCATGGTCACCATATTTTAGGAAGGTCATTGATAAACTGAAGAATTTCCAGAGGAAAAGAACCAGAATGGTGAGCAGCCTTGAATTTATGACACAAGAAGACTAGCTGAAAGATATAAGAATATTTAACCCAGAGAAGAGAAGATGCAGGAAGTATATTACAGTTGTCTTCAAGTATCTGAAGGGCTGTCATATGGAAGACACTAGCGATGTGATCCTGGGCAAGTCACTTCACCTTGCTTGCCTCAGTTTCCTCATCTATAAAATGAACTTATTCTGCTTGGCCTTAGAGGGTAAAAGGAGGAGCAGTGAATGAAAATTTGAGAGGTGGATTTAGGTTTAATATAAGGGAAGCCTTTCTAAAAGTTTGATGGATTGTCTTGTGAGGCAGTGGATGGTTCCTCTCTAAAGTTCTTCAGTCATCTGTCAAGTATTAATGTAGAGGTAATTTTTTTTTATTTTAAATTTATTTATTTTACTTTTAACATTCATTTCCACCAAATTTTGGGTTCCAAATTTTCTCCCCATTTCTCCCCTCCCCCCACCCCAAAATGGCCAGCATTCTAATTGCCCCTATCAGTGATCTGCTCTCTCTTCTAACATCCCTCCCTTTCCTTGTCCCCATCTTCTCTTTTGTCCTGTAGGGCCAGATAACTTTCTATACCCCATCAACTGTATTTCTTATTTCCTAGTAGTAAGAACAATACTTGACAGTTGTTCCTACAACTTTGACTTCCACTTTCTCTTCATCCCTCCCTCTCCACCCATTCCCTTTGGGAAGCAAGCAATTCAATATAGGCCACATCTGTGTAGTTTTGCAAATGACTTCCAGTCGTGTTGTGTAGGACTAACTATATTTCCCTCCATCCTATCCTGCCCCGCATTGCTTCTGTTCTCTCTTTGGATCCTGTCCCTCCCCAAGAGTGTTGACTTCAAATTGCTCCCTCCTCCCACTGCCCTC
>CM053769.1:590083837-590180768 GCA_028658325.1 Potorous gilbertii | reverse complement strand
GGAAATCTCCTTCACTGTGTTGCTGCGTGGCTTCCATTGTTCCAGAATTTGTCAGGAGTTCTTTTTACAGGAAATCTATGGGCTGTGGGTTCGGACCTAGCAAAGGTGAGTCTTTCTACTCCGCCATCTTGGCTCCGCCCCCTAATTTTCCTTTTATGAATTTAGATGCTAAAGCATTTGGAAAATTTAATGTTGATATTGGTTTATTACTCATAGTTTTCTGTATCATGTAGTTTATATTTTTATGTTGTGAATTTTTGTTCTTTCTTTGACAGCATAATTGCAACTCCACTTTTTGGGATATAGTAAATCTTCATTGGTCACTAACTGACTGTAGAGGTATACATAAGCTGGGTACTCTGTCCACTGAGCTTCCTAGTTTCTGTAAGATTGTGTCACATACGTCTGATCAGGAGCATAAGGAATAAAAAGAAACCTCTTGTTAAAACATAAGGAATAAAGTGATATCTCTCATTCAACTCAAAAGACAAGCTAATTTGTGGAAATATAGAAGATGATACAACATGGAAAAAAATCCAATTGCCCAGCGACAAGTTATTCATTCTAGGTGTGTGATAAAGAATATAGTTTAATATGATTTAATTGCTTCCTTCTCCTTCTGGGAAGAGGGCCAAGGAAAATTTTTTTGATTTTTGTTTTTAATGTAGAGCGTTTTTAACCTTTTTGCATCATAGACTCCCTTTGAAATTCTGGTCAGCTCTAAGGATCTCTACTTAGGATGATATTTTTAAATATATAAAGACATAAAGGAAACCAATCATATTGAAATATAGTCTGTCTATCTATCTATCCAAATATTAGAACCCCAGGTTAAGACTCCTGCTCTAGTATGAAAGACTATAATTACAGCGGAGGTGAGTGAATTCGACTTTTCTGAATGGAGAGAATGCTAATTGTTGATTTAATAATGGAATGCATCCAGGTCCTTGGTTCACTGTCTCCAGCTTCCCACTGGGTGGCAGCAGAGAGCATTACACCAACTAGAATTCCCAGGAGTTTATGGTCAAACTGCTGATGTGAGGGCAAGGTGGGGGGTTAGAGTGTTTTAGATGTGACAGATCAATTTCAATTCACTTTCCTGAGAGACTTCTCATTACCAGATTTTTTTTTAAAGTCCTTGAAGATCAAAGCCCAAGGACATAGAGCATAAAGGAAAGATTAAATTTTGATTAACATTAACAGTTGATGTGAAAGTTTGGGGGTCAGGGGACCAGTGCAAGGATTTAGTCAAACTGAAGACTCAGATTACCCCAGGACTGAGCTTTATTGGGTTTTTTTTTAATTCACTTTCCACCAAATCTACTGTTGTGTCTATTTTTTTTCAAGCAACATTTATTGGATAATAAGCTACTAATATTGGATATACCCCCAGTACTTTCCCAGTGGTAACTGTATCAGGTAAACAGGACAAGGCTAAAATGAGCCAGTGAGAAGCCAGGACCTTTAAAGGGAATAAGACAAACCTGGTAGTCTCACTGCAACATTTTATCTCTGGTTGGATGCCCCATTCCCTGGGGAAGGGAAGTTCAAGTCTACTTTTCCAGGGGACAATTATAATGAGAAACTAATCTCCGTGAAGGTGTTAATGGCTAGTAAAGGATACTTAGTTCTCCTCCACTAAAACCCTGCCTGCTCTGTGGCTTTATCTCAATCTATTGATAACCCTGCCTTGATACAGCTAAACCAGCAGAGGGCAAGCTCAGAAAGGTTTTTGAGACACTAGTGTGTTGTCTGAAGATGGGTTCAGTTAGGTTCAGAAAGACTTATCTATCATCAAAGGTTGCTCACCAGGTGACATTTTCTTTGGCTGTCATTAATTCATGAAAATGTCGACCAATTCTTAGAGGGATATTGATCTGATTGAAAGAACCGTTGACCTAGAGTCAAGTGATCCATGCTGGCTGTAGGACCTTGGACAATTCCCTTAACCTCTCTGAACCTTAGTTTCCTCACCTGTAAAATGGGGATGATAATACCTTCATTATTTATCTAAGAAAATTATTATGAAGAATGTTCTTTTTAAACCTTCGAGCACTGTCAAAATGGGTATTATTTTTGGATATGAGTATAATTTAAAACAAAAGACATTACTATTGCTCCCCTTACCATTGTAAAAAAGGGGTCATGTTGATCTTATTTCCTTACTTTTTTAACAGGGTTTCAAACTAATAGATTAGGGGAATGCTGTAGATAGTTTTCCTAGGTTTTACCAGGAATATTTATATTTTTTCAAGGGACCCTCAGATTTCTGGGAAATTGTTAAATTCTGTATTTTCTCTTGATTATCTTTCTGTTTTTGGTCTTCAATCACTTTTTTTCAGTCATGTCAGATTTTTTTGTGACCCCATTTGGGGTTTTCATGGCAAAGATGCTGAAGTGGTTGGTCATTTCCTTCTCCAGTTCATTTTATAGATGAGGAAACTGAGGCAAACAGGGTTAAGGCTCCCTTTTAAATGGGAAGTTCTGGTACTTTGATAGGCTGATGAAGGAGACATTTGGGAGACAGGCAGACCGGGAAGTAAAGTGATAAAGGCAGGTAAAGTGACAAGCATTGCACTAAGTGATTTACAAATATCTCACTTAATCTTCACCACTCTGTGAGGTGGGCGCTATTTAATAGAGATAATAAATCTCTTACTTTATAGATGAAGAAACTGAAGAAACAGAGGTTTAATGACTTGTCCAGGGTCACACAGATTGTACATATCTAAGATTTAATTTGAACGTGGGTCTTCCTGATTCTAGGTGCAGTGCTCTATATGCTACATTACCCAGATGCCCAAAGTATGTCATACTGTATTTGTGAGAAAGATGCAGGGATGAACATTAAACTATGATACAAGCAGATATATTTAGAACTCATTGAATGGCTAGAATCAAAGCCTAGTTATCAAAGATTCCATGGCAACTTGTTAGGTTGTCTCTAGTGGAATGTCCTTCAGAGACAGGGTGCTTGGCCTTGTCCTATTTAACATTCTTATCAGTGTCTTAGATAAAGGCTTAGATGGCCTGCTTATCAAATTTGCAGAAGACACAAAGCTTTGGAGGACAAAAATAACTTAGTGGGCAACAGGATGCAAAAAGACCTTGTCAGGTTAGAAAATTGGACCAACTTATGAAATTTAATAGGGATAAATGTAAAAGCTTATATTTGGGTTTTGAAGTCAATAAATGACTTCAAAAGCACTAGATTTAGGTGTGTGACTAGCCAGTAGTTCAAATGTAAAGATCTGGGGGATAGCAACATTCTCTAAGCTCAATGTAAGTCAACAGTGTAACATGGTCCTGCTCTTCTCCTACCCCAGACCCTCCAAAACAACCAGTCAGATCTTGTGTTGTAATGAGAGGGACACAATGTCCAGGACCAGGGAGGTGATAGTCACGCTATCTTCTGTCCTGGACAGATCATATTGGGAGCATTGTATCCAGTTCTGGGCACTACATTTTAGAAAAGATACAGATAACTGGAGAGAAGCCAGAGAGATCAGCAACGAGAGGGGGATTCTTTGAGTCCATAATACCACATGAAAATTGGCTGGAGGAACTGGAGATATTTGAAAAGAGAAGGGTGGGGGGCATTTCATGATTTTTTTTTTTTGTTCAGTCATTTCAATCATGTCCAATTCTTCATGACCCCATTTGGGGTTTTCTTGGCAAAGATGCTGGTATGGTTTTGCCATTTCCTTTTTCCAGCTCATTTTAAAGAGAAGGAAACTGAGGCAAACAGGATTCAATGACTTGCCCAGGGTTACACGTAGTAAGTGTCTGAGGTCAGGTTTGAACTCATGATGATAAATTTTCTTGACTTCATGCCTGGCACTGTTTCCACTATCCCACTTAGTTCCCTGGAGGAGACATGATAGCTGACTTCAAGTATTTGAAAAGATGTTATATGGAAGAGTTCTGTGGGGAAGAGTAGTTTAAATCTTCCCAACCATTAAAACTATCCCAGAATAAAATGGACTGCTTTGGAAGGTTATAGGCTTCTCCTCCCTGGAGATCTTCAAGCAACGCCTGGATAACCACTCATGGAGTGTATTGTAGTGGTTGCCCATTTCTCCCTGACAAAATCCATTATTAGGCTCCGAACTCTTCCCCTCTCCCACTGTGGGAGCGTTCTTTAAGTACATCCTTCCATTTCCCCTTCTAGGATGAGACTAGCCTCCCCTTCTCCCCTCCCCATCTTCCTTCTTCCCCTCCACTGTGCTTACTCTGTCCCTGCGTCTGTTCTTTCCACTCAAGCTATGTCCCATTGTGTTATTCCCTCCAGCAAAACAGAAAGAGAACATTGATACACTTATAGGAGAGCAGAAAATCCAGTTCTAACTTCTTCCCTCTTGATTCTTAATGATTCCCCTAATATTTAAGCTTTTTTATTTTCAGTTCAAATTCTTTCTCTTCCTCCACTCCCTCCCCTACCCCCTGAGATGGCAAGAAACGTGATACCCCTCATATATATGAAGTCATGCAAAGCATATTTCCACATTGGCCATGTTCTGGGTAGGGGGGACAGAAAAATAAAGGGAAAAAAGTGCTTCAATCTGTACTCTGCGTCCCCCAGTTCTCTATCAGGAGGTGGATAGAATTTTACATCAATGAATTACTTGGAGTTGGGGTGGCTCGTTGTTGCGGTCAGTCACAAAGTCCTTCATAGTTGATTATCTGTACAATACAATGTCACTGTGGAGATTGCTCTCCTGTTCTGCTCACTTCACTCTATCATTTCATTAAAATATTCCCAGATTTTTCTGAAACCATTCCTTTCATCATTTCTTATAGCACAATAGTATTCCATCAAATCCATATACCATGACTTGTTCTGCCATTTCCCAACTAATGGGCATCCCCTCAGTTTTCAGTTCTTAGTCACTTCAAAAATGGGTGCTATAAATATTTTTGTACATATGAATCCTTTTCCTTCTATCCCCTTGGGAGTATAGACCTAGTAACCTGGTCAAAGGATAGGCCCAGGTTTGGAGCCCTTTGAGCATTGTTCCAAATTGTTCTCCAGAATGGTTAGACAGGTCCACCAACACTGCATTAGCATATTTATTTTCCCACATCTCCCTCCAGGATGTTCTTTTCCATTTTTGTCATCTTTGATAATCTGATGGGTGTGAGGTCCTCAGAGTTGTTTTTATTTGCAGTTCTCTCATTATTAGCGATGTAGAGCACGTTTATATGACTTGATAGCTTTGATTTTTTTCAAATGAAAACTGCTTGTTCATATCCTTTGGCCATTTATCAATTGGGGAATTGCTCTTATTGTTATAAATTTGGCTCTATTCTCTATATTTTTGAGAAATGAGACTTCTATCAGAGAAATCTGTTGCAAAATTTCACCCTAGTTTCCTGCTTTCCTTCTAATTTCCCTAAATTTTTGGCCTCCTAAATCCTTTTGTCTTTTGATGAATCTTTTTTCCTTATATCCCTCAACACAACTTTTGTTTGAACAGTGACCAAGATATATGAGAGTACTGATTTCCTTGCTTAGTTTTTTTTTTTTAATTGTTTATTTATGTTTCCTGTGTTTTTCTTGTCTGAAGTGTCTGCAAGTTTAATGTGCTACTTACCTACAGTACTGTTTGCAGGGATGACTCAAATAGCTTTCTTTTATTGAAGGTCTACCTTTATTTCATCAGTAATTAGGTTCAGCTTGGCCCAGTATTTACTTTTTAGGGAATAAATCTCAAGTTCTTTTGAATATCCTATTCCAGCCTCTTCTCTGATTTCTTAAGAATGCAGATAAATTTTGAGATTTTTAGATAGATTCTCCTTTAAAGTTGAAATTTTCTTGACTTCTTTCAAAATTAGTTGTTTGGCAGCGGGATTCTGAAATTTAAACATTTAAATACCTTTGAGTTTCAAGTGCGGGATTTTCCTCTGGCAGCAAACTAGACATACTTTGTCATTTGTTTTCAAAATTTCTGATTGATGGCTAACTTTGTTTTCAATAGTTGTTTTCAAAATTTTCTTGTATTATTTCCTAGAGAATGGTTTTCAGGCTTTTGAATCTGTCTTCTTTTTCCTCTGGGAGAAATCTGATGTCGAATCATCTCTGCGTAGCCTATCTTTGCTTTGTTTTGTATAGAATTCATGCCTTTCTTCAAAGTTGCTTTCTCTTCTATTCTAAATTTTCTCCACTTCAGTATTTTTGAGTTCCAAACGTGTCATTCTCTTTTTAAGAGTTACTCTGGATAGATTCCATGTCTTGAATTTAAAAATTGACTATTCTGTTGGTTTTCTGCATTGAGAGCTCTGATATGAATGACTGAAAAAGCATTTATCAAGTGCTTACTAAATGCAAAGCACTGGGAATACTAACAGAAAAATAAGACAGTTCCTACTCACAAGGAACTCACATTCTAATATAAGAACTCACAATACATATAACAGGGTTCAGATGGAAAGACGTAGGGGACCTTAAGTTACAATGGTAGGGCAGGTGCTGATACATATTCTTTAATACAATTTCCATTGATGAAACTACATGCATTCTAACATGGAACCATTTGAGGGTGCCAAAAACTTTCTTAAATTTATGATCCATTTCTCTCTTACATTAAAATTTTTCTTTCTCCTTTGAATCATTCTAGGATTTCTTGCCCTTGTTCCGTGAGCTCTGGGAAATCCACAGAATTGCTTTACTATCTTTTTCCTTGGGGGATTTTGATTCATTTTTCTTTTAACAGACAATATTTTGCATTTTGTTGTATCTTCTTACCATTTCACTTTCTGTCTTTATAATTTCAGTGTTGGTTTATCTGATTGGGATCTGTGTCTATATTTAACCTCTCTCTTTTGATTTTTTGTACTCCAAGAAGAAGATGCTCTGTCTCCTGGTTCTGGGAATTTTTACTGGGAATTTTATCCCTATATCTGGAATGCCCTCCCTCTTCCCCTCTGCCTCCTGGCATCCCTGGCTCCCTTCAAGTCCACCTACTACAGGAAGTCTTTCGGGGGAGACAAGAGCCAAACAATAAATGCTTATTGACTGATTACAGTGTGTGCATTATCTTCTGCACAGATTCCCAAGGTTCAGTATCCTCCATCTCCTTGATTTTGAGATCAAGCTGAGTCTCCAGTTAGAAAAACCTGGACGGGGAGGGGATGGACAATATCTCCAATCTTCCAACACTAATATTCTAGGCCACAGTCCTCCTCTTACCCTTAGCTCCACAAATGAGGATACTTCCTAAAGACTTCTAGTAATCCTATCAACTTTCCTCTACAGACTTCATGGCATCCTGCATTGACTCTGTGATCAGCAGCTTTCACATCCCTGGAGGAGGTGAATGGAATGAACTTTGGAAGTTCTCATCATTGATCCATACCTTTCTTTCATGATTGATTTCCTGAAGTAGTTCTGAAGGGATAGTTCTATCTTTCCAATAAAGCTTGGCATCATTTCAGTCAGTCAATCAACAAACAATTTTTGTTGTTGCTAAATCATGTCAGTCAAGTCAGTCAGTCTTCATGACCTCATTTGGGGTTTCCTTGGCAAAAGATACTATTTCCTTCTCCACCTCATTTTACAGATGAGGAATGCGAGGCAAACAGGTTTAAGGGACTTGCCCAGGGTCAGACAACTAGTAATTGTCTGGGGCCAGATTTGAATTTAGGAAGAGGAAACTTCTTGACTTCATGTCTGGCTCTCTATCCAAGGTACCATCTATCTACCCCAAAAAACACTTATTAATTGCTTATTATTTGCCAGGTACTTTGCTAGAATCTAGGTAAATATTTTATCTCTGCTTTCAAGTACCTTACATCTGAATGTGGGTGGTGGTGGCACACAGAATGTAAATACAATATACATATAGAGTACAGCGCATGTAATATGACAGGGGAAGGCCCTAGCAACTGCAGGGGATAGAGAAGCCCTCCTTATAGAAGGCTGACTTCAAACTAAGGGAACAACTGACCTAAGCTAGGGAAACTAAGAAGAAACAGGTGGGAGTTAGGAAACAGAGTATTCCAGATCTTGGGGACATTTAGTACTCAGATACAAAGATGGGAAATAGAGGGAGTGTTGTGTTTAAGGAACAGCTAATGCGACATTGTAGCTGGATTGCAGAGTGCATGGAAGGAAGTAAATTATACAAACCTTGGAAAGCAGGAAGGAGCCAGGACATGATAGAGCTTTAAATGTCAAATGAAAGAGTATGTTTGACCCCTGGAGGTAATAGGGAACCACTGAAGCTAACTGAGTAGGATATGGGGGAGATGAGGGTAGCTAGGTGGCTCAGTGGATAAAGCACTGGGCCTGAAGTCAGAAAGACTCACCTTCCTGAGTTCAAATTTGACCTCAAACACTAGCTGCAAGTCCCTGGGCAAGTCCCTTAGCCCTGTTTGCCTTGCTTTCCTCATCTGTAAAATGAGTTGGAAAGGGAAATAGCAATCCACTCTAGTACCTTTGCCAAGAAAATCCCAAATGGGGTCAGGAAGAGTTTGAAATGACCTAACACCAACAAAATGAGGGAGGAAGTGATAGGGTCAGACTTATACTAGGTTAGTATCTGTGCAGCTGTAGCTAGGATTTCACTCATCTGGGGCAGAAACACTTCCCCTTTAGCCAGCTGTGCACTGCTGTATCTTCCTCTTAAAGGCACGTGACCTGGCACATATTAGGTGCTGTATAATGCTTATTTCATTCCTCCTTTCCTTCCCTAGTCACAGCTGTATTACTTTTTCTTCACATGGCTAGACAAAACCAACACTGTCAACCTCTTACATTGTTCAGACTGAGTCCCTGCTATAGGGCCACCATGGCCAGACCCTGAAATATTAGCCAGCTAGGTTGTTTGTGATGGCTGTACTCAGTGCCCAGTGTGGCTGTGGGTGGGCAGCTTTAAATGATTCTGGTCTCTGATGCTGTTACATAAGATTTTACCTTGTGTGGTGTTTTTGTTTTCTTATCTTGTTGCTGCAGCTTTAGTTACTATAGATTTGGCCCATTTCCCCCCTTTTTAAAAGGTAGCTAGGTTAGGAGAGTTGGTCTGTAAATAACTGCCCTTGCATTATGCTGGCCACCAGACCTCCTAAAGTGATTTTTGTTCGCATTGTAAGATTATATAGTGATAAGACTCTGGAAGGCCACAAGAGTGAGTGGGAGCTTCTGAAAAATGAACCATGTGAACACAAGCTAACCTGAGGAAACGGGCGGAGCTTGTAACTTGAGCCCAGACAAGGGGGTGATTGAATGATGGGTCTCAGGGGTATTAGCTAGTCATATTAGCTTGGCAAATGATGTGCTAGTTAAAGAAGTCCTCTGGAAAGAAACAGGGTCTCAGTAAAATATCTAAAAAGAATTGAAGGTATTTGAAATGCAACAAGGGAGGTTGGTATCTGGTATCTCTAGAAGAGGTCCAGATACACAGACCTCTAACTCTGTGTGTGTGTGTGTGTGTGTGTGTGTGTGTGTGTGTGTTTGTGTGCACATGCATGGGTGCAACCAACCCTTTACCCCTGGTTGCCAACATCTGTGGGAAGAAAGGACTTGCTTCTCTTCTCTCCCCCTTTGCCGTCTGAATGAAGACCATGCTCTCTACCCCTTGTATCTTATCCACAGTCCTCTGCTGACCTGTGTATAGTGTGATCCCATCTCCTCATTTGATCTGACCACTGTGGTATCCTTCTCCTGGGGTTTGGGCCTTCCTTTCCTTTTTTGCAAGCTAATGAGCAGTGAACTCTCTTTTGGACTGTCCTCAGTGCCACTACCTTCCTGCACCCCCACCCCATAGATGACGCTCTGCATTACCACCACCATCACTGCTTCGTGCTCCTGCCATTCCATTCCCCACTCAACTGTATTTGCCCCAAGTGAATAAATTCCTAGTTACTGTTCAGCAGGTACTCTCCTGAACATAAGATAAAGTTCAGCTTCACATCCTTCAGAACCAGTCTTAGCAACTTAGCAAATTAACCATAATAAAAAGTGGAGTTGGTGGAAAGAAAGTGGGTCATTGGAGAAAAAGGATACTCTGGGGTCCGTGGAAGGAATCTTTGGAATCAGAATATGAAGTACCTTCCTCATCCACAGAGCAAAAGGTAAAGGGAGGGTTTGTGGATCCATGGAGTGATAGAGCTAGAAGATGAAAGATTATCTGCTTTAACCACCTATTTTACAGATGAGAAAATGAGGTCCACAGAAATGAAGGATCATGGGATTGTAGATTTAGAGGTAGCAAGGACCTTTTGTTACTGTTGTTCAGTCATGTCCAACTCTCTGTGACCCCTTTTGGGATTTGCTTGGCCAAGATACTGGAGTGGTTTTCCATTTCCTTCTCCAGTTCATTTTACAGATGAGGAAACTGAGGCAAACAGTGTTAAGGGTCACATAGCTGGCAAGTGTCTAAGGCTAGATTTGAACTCAGAGGAAGGGATTTAGAGATTACCAAATCCAACCTCCTCATTTTACAATTGAGGAAACTGAGTTGTGACTGGCCAAAGGTAGAATTCGAAACTAGGCCTTCTTGACTCCAAGTCCAGTGCTTTTTCCACTACATCAGAGATGTTTAACTCCAGTGTTGCTGGAACCAGATTAAAATGTAATAGGGACATTTTTAAAAAAATAAATAATACAACATAGATGATGTTAATTTTCTGAGTCAATACACGACTGCATGGATCTGCTTCTATTTGACACCATTGCATAATTCCAGATGCTTATATGGCTCTAACTACTACCACACAGGATTATAACCCAAGTCTTCTAGCTATTGGACCAGTGTCTTTCCCCATAGTCCTGCACTTGCCTTTTCCACCCAAGGCTCTAGATCCATAGAAAATTCCATGGAGGATAAGGAGTCTGCATAGTTTATACAGGAAGGCCTGAAGCTAGGGAAGGTATGTTTTAGGGGCCATATAGAGAAACTTCTTCCTCGAGCCAGGGATCCTGCACTTAGAGATAAGGCTAAGAAGTGGTTCCTAAAATGAAGAAGCTGGATCATCCCAGCTACCTTCCGAATTGAATCTACTTTGGCTAAAAGCCTGCCAGAGCAAACGTGCATTTATCTAGCCAAGATTCTAACTAGCTTACTCTGAAGAAGTTTAAAAGAATTGGGTTGGTGAATGACAAGAACTAAGAAAAAACCCATGCTGTTTCCATTAATATCTTTATAAAGATCAGAGCTATCTACTCCCACAAAGTGTCAAGCCTTCTTGTAACTTTTTGGTTTCCCCTTTTTCTTTCCACTCTCTGTTTTCCTGTAGTCAGTAGCCAAAAAAAAAGGTAAAAAAACCCAACACTTTAGCAAACCTAAGAAAGGATCATGTGCTAGTTTTAGAAATAGCCGGGAAGGGAAAGGATCATTGAATTTAGTGTCAGAGGGATCTTAGAGAGAATCTAGTGCAGACCTGCATAACTTGGCAGTAGGTAGGGGCCAAAATTAAAATAGGCTAAACTTCTTCAGGCCACAGAAAGGTTAGACTAGAGACAGACTGATGATGGTTAATTGCTACAGGTCACATGACAAATGCGAGAGAGTGTGCAGTGGCAACCCTACATTTTCTGAGAGCCACCTGAAATCCTTTGGTATGCCAAAAGTGGGTTGTGGGCAGTATGTTGTGCAGGCCTGATCTAGTCCAATCTCTTAATTTTGGAGGAGGGAACTGAAGCCAGGTGAAATTGCTTAACCATGGAGTTAGGGGCTAAAGAGAAATACTGTGGGTAATCCCAGTCCCAGAGTTCAATGGTATGGGACTCTTTCCTCAATGGTGGAGATCAATGCCCTGTGCCCTGTGGGAGGGTTGAGTTGGTGAGAGCAGGGGAAGCAATCTCTTCACTCTCTTTTTCCAGTTGTCTTTGAAGGACTGAGTCTCTTTGGACAGAATTTTCATGTTTCAGAGAGTAAGATGAAAGATGCCAACTTCTTGTTGAAGGACAAGATTCTGGGAAGACATGTCTCCATCATCCCTCACACAGGTGGCATTGATCTCTACCAAGAGAGTTTCATACTTGGGCTTGGGGTCTCAGGTTACACATAGAAAAAGAAAATTATTATTTTTTAAAAAATCTAAGTGACAATGGAATGTGTTAACTTCTATTGTGTGCTTCCGTTTTATTGATACTTTTTGTTTTTACAGCAGTCATTTCTGAATGGGCAGCTAGTTGGTGTAGTGGGTAGACTGCTGGGCCTAGTCAGGAAGACATCTTTCGAAGTTCAATTCTAGACTCAGGAAGCTATATGACTCTGGTCAAGTCACTTAACCCTGAATTCTTCATCTGTAAAAGGAGCTAGAGAAGAAAATGGCAAATCACTGTAGTATTTTTGCCAAAAGAACCCCAAATAGGATCACAAAGAGTCGAACACAACTGAAACAGCTGAACAGCAACATTTTTTAATATATATTCTCCTCCCACCCTCACTCATCCCAGTGAGTTAGGAATTTCAGTTGTTAGCTTTTAACAATTAAAAAAAACCCAGTTAAGCAAAACCACATGTGACCACATGTGATAGCTATATGGTACAATCCACACTGATGTTCATCATCTCTCCAAGGGAAGGAAGGAGGAGCATTTTCTAATCTCTTTTTCTACACAATGATTAGTTTTATTTTATTATTTTTATTTACAATTTGTTGTAAAAATAGTGCATATAGTTCTCTGTGATTTCATTTTCTCTGTGTTCTCTTATTTCATTCTCCCTTAACGTGAGTCTTTTCAAGTTTTTGTGAATTGTTTTATAGTTATTTCTTAGGACACAAAGATATTTCACTATATTCATGTATCACATATTTAGAAATCCCCAGGTGATGGGTACTCACTTTGTTTCCAGCTTTTAAGGATGCTTCCTTTTCATAGAATTTTCATAGAATTTCAGGATGGAAAGCATCCTTGGGGGACATCCAGTATGACTCATACTTGAACAAGAAAACCCTCTATAATATACCTGATAAGAGGTCATTGGACCTTGCCTTAAAGATCCTTAATGAGGGGAAACTGTCATCACTCCAATTCAAGTTCTCATTACCTTTCTCCTGGGCTATTGTAATTGCCTCCTGTTTGGTATCCCTGCCTCAAGCTTCTCCCCTTTCCAAACCATCCTTTCTGCCTATCTCCCTGAATGATTTTCCTAAAGTTCTAACTTGATGATGTCATTTCCCTCCTTGATACTGACTCTAGGATAAAATGATACTTCATCTTTATCTCACCCTTTTAGCTTCTATTCTTATTAAAGTTTTTAAATGTACACAAATTATTGGTATGATAGTACACGCATGTCATTTATAAAAAGTGAATATATACATATCAGGGATACATACTCAATTTTTTTTAATTGTCAAGAGTTAATCAAAAAAGTTTGCAGATTACTAGACTACTTGACCCCTATAGTCCCTTCCAACAGGGCCTGCATAAGCCTCACATTCAAAGATTTAAGAACAACACAGTGGAAACCTGCATCCTCTTCCACGGGACAAAACCTTGGGTAGAAGAATAGTTGGTGACTGGAATTGCTGGGGGTGAACTGAGAGACTTCAGGCAATACAGCTCCATAAAGCATTTCCAGTAGTGCAATAACAAGGGGCAGCTATATGGAGCAGTGGATAGAGTTTCAGGACTGGAGTCAGGAAGACCTAGGTTCAAATCTGACCTCAGGTACTTACTAGCTGTGTGACCTTGGGTAAGTCATTTAACTCCATTTGCTTCAGTTCCCCATCTGGAAAATGAACTGGAGAAGAAAATGGCAAAGGGCCCCAGTATCTTTGCCAAGAAGATCTCCAAAGGGGTCACAAAGAGTCAGAAACAACTCAAAACAACTAAACAATAGTAACAAGTCCCAGAAAGCCCCATAAGAATATACCTCTGAGAACTAGCCAGATTTACCAAGGCTGTACTTGATAACTATAACTGCTATTTATTTAATAACATAGGTAAGTCCTCAACTTACAAATGATATCCTTAGCGTGACCCCAATCTCCAGTTGGCAGCCATTGGAACTATTTGATGAAACCTTGGAGCTTTCTTAGAACCTATAGGTTTCATTTTGCAAGAAGGGGGATGTTTAAGTGGGATCTGGAGTCTTCCTGAGTTCTAATCTGACCTCAGACATTCACTAGCTGTGTCACCCTGGGCAAGTCACTCATCCTCTGCCTTAGTTTCCTCATCTGCAAGATGGGATAATGATGGTGTCACCCTCCCACCCACCCAGGGTTGTGCGGATCAAGTGAGTTAACAATGTAAAGTGCTTAGCAAACCTTGAAGTTCTATATAAATTCTAGTTATTTTTGTTATTCTTAGCCTCTCGTCACCAAGCCCCCAGTTTAGGGATGACTTCATCCGTGGGCCTTTCTCTGCGCTCTTGATGAGCTCAAGTAATGTCTGTGACTACTAGTTGCAAAGAAGGTGCTGACCTGCATTGGTGGAGGGATTTTCTTCACTTGGGAGCTAGTTCCCTATACCAGTTCAATCACAGATTCAGTCTCTATCCCTTGCTAACAGTATTCAGAACTCAGACCAGTCATCCTCATACTCATGAGTATAATTGTGTGCTAGACCTGGAGTCAGGAGAGATCTTGATTCAAATCTTGTCATTAATAATTGCCATGGATAAGTTAGCACCTCTCCAAGCCTCAGTTTCCCCTTCTGCAAAATGGACATGATAGTCCTAATAACTTTGGTACATACCTAATATATTGTCATGAGGAGCAAATGAGACAATGTGTAGAAAGCATTTTTTTCAACTCTAAAAAGCATTACATGAACATCCTGCCTAGAAGCACATTTAGCTCGCTATAAGAAAAGACTTGTTAAAAATTAGAACTATTCCTAAGTGGAAGGGGCTGGGGGAAGGATCTTGGAATAAAGTGTGTCTCTGTGTGTGTGTGTATGTTGTCACTTTTCAGGCATGTCTGACTCTTCATGTCCCCATTTTGGGTTTTCTTGGCAGAGATACTGGAGTGGTTTGTCATTTCCTTCTCCAGCTCATTTTACAGATGGGGAAACTGAGGCAACCGGGGTTAAATGACTTGCACAGGGTCACACATCTAGTAAGTGTCGGAGGCCAGATTTGAATTTGTGAAGATGAGTCTTCCTGACATTAGACCTGGTACTCTATACACCATGCCACCTGGAGCAAAGTATGGGTGACCACTTATCAGGTAGGCTAAAATATGTTAACATATGAGACGGATTGGAATGCCTCTGGGAATGCCCCAATTTTGAGGTTCTGAGTCTGTGACACTGTGATCGCTACATTATGGGTTAAATAGCTATTTATGGTTTGGCCTGCGAACTGAACCAGCATTGATAAAATCTGATACTGAGGACAAGCATTTATTGGAACTACTGCTAATACACACAGAAGAGAGACTGTAGGCCTATTATTTGGAGCCAGGGTAAAAGAGAAGAGGGGAAGAGGTAAACTCTCTCTCTTAGTTCAGTTCATGGCACTGGAGCTGTGGGTGAACCGTGATCTTCACCCTCTGGAAACTGCAGAAAAGAGCCAACAGGAAAGATAAAGCCTGTCTCAGCCTATCCAGTTCTAAAGACACAGCCAGTTGGAGGAGGTCTGGATGGAGGGGGCCTCCAGGTTAGGAGATCTAGGCAGCCCCACATCAAGATCCCTTCTTCAAAAGAAGGACACAAGTGGCCCATGGAAATGGGGAGAAAGAAACTAGGTATATTTAAAAGAATTTTAGGCTTTTTGGTAGAAGCTGAGTTTGAAAGGAAGAGAATACAGAGGGATATGTGTTTAACCTGTGGAACTGGAAGTGAAGAATCAGGAAATGTGATTGTCCACCTTTGGCCACAACTGCTCCTAGTTACATCTCTGGGGTGTTTGGAGAGCCTCTGCTACCTTTTACAGTGGGTCAGCTCATATAAATTCAGTTCAATGTTTCTTAGATGCCAGCTATTTTAGAATTACTATGCCAGATTCAAATGTAAAAACAAAACAGTCCTGACCCTCAAGAGGCCTACCTGAGCTAGTTAGCTCAGGCTTCATTGTCCTTACCTGTAAAAAGAGGAGATTTGACAAGGCGATCTCTGAAGTTCTGTTCAGTTCTAGTGCCTAGAGTTAGGAAAGCCAGAGTTTAAAGTATGTGTCTGTGTGTGTCTGTCTAGCTGTGTGACTCTGGGAAAGTCATGTAACCTCCTTGGACCTCAGTTTCCCCATCTGTTAAATGGGGGTGGCAGACTTGATGACCTCAAAATTCTCTTCCAGTTCTAAAGTCATGATCTTATGATCCTTTGACCCAGCTTCCACTGGGCCTCAGTTTCCTCATCTGAAAAATAAAAGGGTTATACTAATACCAAGGATTCTTAACTCAAGGTCTATGAGCTTAAAAAAGTTTTTTTGATAACTGTTTCCTTTGTAATGTTATATGTTTTATTTTGTATATTTAAAAACATTATTCTAAGAAGAGATCCATAGGTTTCACCCAACTGCCAAAAGGGTCCATGACAGAAAAAGATTAAGAATCCTTGGATTAGGTGGTCTCTGAGGCCTTTTCCATCTCTAAATCTATGATTATATGAAGCATTACATCATATTCTTTTCTTCCTCAAAAAAGAACCTTTAAAATGTACACTAATTACATGATTAGCAGCATCTCAGTGATGTTTTCCTTGTAAAGAAACATCGAATTATTTGTTGTTCTTGTTCAGTTGTTTCATTTGTGTTCAATGCTTTGTGACCCCATTTGGAATTCATTTTACAGAGAAGAAACTGAAGCAAACAAGGTTAAGTGACTTGCTCAGGGTCACACAGTGTCTGAGGCCAGATTTGAACTCAGGAAGCTGAGTCTTTCTGACTCCAGGCCCATTACTCAATCCACTGTGCCACCTAGCCAACCTTTCAAATAACAGAACAATGTATAAAGTTGCTTTCTCTTTTGGTCCAATTCAGTTTTTCTCTGACCCCTCACTGTACTTGAGCTCCTGGGAATTTCCTGCATTCCCTAAGATAGCTTATCTACACAACTGTCTGATAAGACAACCCCTTGGACATATTATATTTTGTTGACTTAATTTATGAAGGCAGTTTGTGAATCATCCAAACTTATCATAAAATAAAAATCACCTCACTTTAATCTCAAGGAAATTAGGTACTTTTCATTCAGTTGGAGGTAGTTGCTTTTTAAACTTCCCTCAATCATCCTATTGTTCCTGCAGCCGGGGTCCCTGCAGTAGACACTGACAATCAATCACCAAGCATTTATTAAAAGCTTATTATGTGCTAGGCATAGCTAAGTGTTGGAGATACAAAGAAAGACAAAAAGATAGTTCCTGCTTTCAAGTAGCTCTCTTTCTAGCTGAGGAGATACCATGCAAACAACTAGGTATATAATATACAGTGTAAAAAAAGATAATCCAATGATAGAAAAAATCCAAAAGGACTAATGATGAAGCATGCTATTCACCTCCTGAAAAGAACTGATATTGTTTGAATACAAATTGAAGCATGAGATTTTCCACTTTCGTTGTTTTTCTTTAATTCGAGCCTTCGTGGTTTCTATGATTGCACATGTATAACCTATATCTGATTGTTTACAGTCTCAGGGAGGGGAAGAATAAAATTTAGAACTCAAAACCTTTTAAAAATGTTGATTGTTCTAATGTGTAACTTGGGAAAAATAAAATATATTAACACTCAAAAAAATTAATAGATGCATTGAAAAAGTGTAAATGACAAAAAAAGGGAGTGGTGGTGATCACAGGAAAGGCCCTAACAGTGGGGAAAGGTCTCTCAGAGAATGTTTGAGCAGTTTTGAAGGAATTCAGTGAAATTGCCTAGTCAGACACAAGTAGGACTCGTTTAAATTCAGAGATCTTTACTAGAGAGAGTGGGACTGAGCAGTTCAGGCCAGAGATGACAACAGAAAAAGTAGCTGAAGCTCTCAAACGATTATTAGAACTATTGATGGTAAAAACAACCCTGATGTGACTGCTTTAATGCAAACCTCTAGAAGTCTCCGGTAGCCTTAACCTTCTGGTTCCAGTTTTTTAGCTTGCTCTGTGGATTCTCTGGTCACTGATTCAAATGACTCTGAAGACAAGAGACCCACAGCCTTCCTTAGCTTTGTCTCTCCCCCACTTCCTGGCTTCTTTATGACTGACTTGAACCACTAGGCTTTGCCTTTGCTCAGCTCTCCTTTTGCCTACCTTTTTG
This sequence comes from Potorous gilbertii, assembly GCA_028658325.1. Taxonomy (NCBI): domain Eukaryota; kingdom Metazoa; phylum Chordata; class Mammalia; order Diprotodontia; family Potoroidae; genus Potorous; species Potorous gilbertii. Next base: position 590,162,634 of record CM053769.1, on the reverse strand, counting down.
ATGACTGGAGCCAGTAGGCCTGGGGACTGCCCATGAAAATGGTACCAATTGGACAATCTAAATTGTCCTAAATTCTTCATCTCTTCCTCATATACTCACTTGAATTGGAATCTCATTTTAAGTAGACTATGAGGTGTCCGTTTGATGACAGGTTCAAATAACTGCCTACTAGAAATTGATGATGAAGCTCTCTTATCTTTATGATTTGTTCATTTGAAGCTTTTCAGTTAATCATTTTTCAAATTATAGGGAAGTGTGAAAACAAGATGGTTTGATGAAAACTAGTCTCTGCTGAGTTAAAAAAAGATATTTTCTTACAATGTGCTGGACAGATTAAAGCCAGAATTGGGAGCTTAAGTTTAAAATTCTAATCCCAATTCCCCTACAATCAATCAATAAATCAGTTGACAGACATTCAATAAACATCTACTATAAAGCTCTTCTTTTTTTTTTGTTTCTCCCCCATTAGACTGTAAACTTCTTGAAGTGAAGGATTGTTTGTTTGCTTATGTTTGCATCCCTGGGGTTGCCTGATAGATAGTGAGTAAGCACTTATTATGCTCTGTGTGTCTCTCTTTTATATACTTTGCCTTGCAAGAAGCTGAGAATACAAAGACAAAACAATCCCTGACCTAAAGCTTTTATTCTGTCAAGGAAAACAACAGGTTCATAAATAAGTATCTTTACTGCTGATACCAAAATAACCTAGAGAATAGTCCCTTCTCTTTGGAAAAGAACTCTAGACCTGGCATAAAGGATGACTGAGTTTAAATCTGCCTCAGATTTAGCTGTGTGCCTATAAGCAAGTCACTTAAACTCTGCCTGCATCAGCTTATTTATCTGCAAAACACTAATAATAATAGAATATACCTCCCAGGATTACTGAAAGGATAAAAAAGAGACAATATTTGTAAAATATTTTGCAAACCTTAATGCAAATGTTAGCTATTATTTTTATTATTCTAAGGAAGGATAAAGTCTACCAACTGTCTCCCTTTTGGAGCTGGCATGAATATCATTATGATCCATAATTTTTGATGTCCCTGATCAGCAATTCCTGGGTTCTCTTCCTTTGTGGCAGGATTGTAATTCTTAGTCCTCTGCACCACCCTTCACCCCACCTAATTCTGGGCAGATCAACACCTACCACACCCTCTACCTGGTCTTCTATACAGAATGACAACAGATGGCAAAGTCTAAGCAATCATCTTTTCCATTTATGACCGCCTGTGTTTTTCCACCAGACCTGTAAAAGACCTATAGCTCAGTCATTACCTCTATGGAGAAGAGTCACACAACTCCATACAGAACGTAAGTTGCTCTCCTGATCTGTAGCCCCAACTCAAAGAATTTATGGAGCATTTCCACCTAAGATCTATAATCATTTAAGATAATAGGGTGACTATCCATACATGAAAAACCAAGTGGATAAACAATGCTTATTATCCAGATGTGGACGGATGGACAGTCAAAAGAGTTGGCCTTCAGTGTGTATATATGTGTGTATAGGTATGTATGTATTTATCTATCTATGACAGACATGACAAATAGATGAGTTGGGTCCATAATTGAAGAGGAAGAGAGTGATTTGATTGTCTTTGGGACATTTTACTGTCTTTTTAATAACCATAAACTTTTTCCTGAAACAAAGATCCATATTTTTAACAAATGCACATGAAATCCCTTTGGTAATGTTTATCTACAAGCTATGGAATCATTTAGTTCCTGAAGAACTGAAGTTTGGTCTTCCCAAAAGATCATTGGAGAAACATAGGAGGGCAGAGGTTTCAGTACATCACACATGAATAATTAGGCTGAAAAAGTGATGTGAAAGATGTTATTAGAGAAATGCATGAACAATCCTCCCCACCACTACGCTCACTCTCACTCTCTCAGAGAGAGAGAGAGAGAGAGAGAGAGAGAGAGAGAGAGAGAGAGAAATTAGGAACCTCTGCTGTGTTGTTGCTCAGTCATTCAATCATATCCAACGTTTTTGACCCTATGGACCATAGTATGCTAGACCCTTTTATCCTCCACCATCTCCTAAAGTCTGTCCAAGCTCATATTTATTGTGTTTGCTGTATAGATTAAAATAAATGGTGAACCTGGAGGCCAAGCAAAGTAGGATCTTTTGCTGTTTTTGTTTTAGTATAATCAAGAAGCATAATGCCTCTATTTGAATGTGATTAAAGATCTTCCCTACACATTGATGGGCCTGCCCATTGAGGGAAGCTTGATTAAGGGAGTTGCTTTGTAGGAGGGTCCTAAGTAACCTTATTTTTTCTATTGAGGCACTGTGTCAGAGGGTCATGCCCTCTGGCTCTAAAAAGTATATAAATACTCTGAGGGTGAGGTTTTACTTTGGGGTTTTGGGAAGTTTTTGGAAGAAGCTTTGTGTGTCAGACGAGTCTCTGGGAAACTGCTAAAGGTGTTCCCTGGCTTTGAAAACCCAGATGTTGGTGCTTCCTTCTCTGATAAAGATGTATATATGTTAAAGGTCAGGCAGTTTGGAAGCACTGTCTGTTGATTTTTGATTTCTCTGATACCTGTGCTTGATTAAAGTGATTGTTAACCCTGCAAAAGCTGCCTTTCCTTTTAGAGAAGCAGATCAAAGAACCTGTAGCAGGCCCCTTTTGTGTACGTTGGGGTGCTCACTGATACATTACAGTGACAAAGATGGGATCTGCATAAACTAAAAGGAAAGTATGGGGACTGGGATGATTGTCTGTTGTTTCCCGGTTGTGGTAACTATGATTCTGTGGAGCCCTGGGAGATGGGGGTGGCCAGAGCCAGGGCTCAAGTGGATTAGCCTGGTTCCCTGACTGTGCTAGAGGACTAAAGGCCCTGAAAGTTGTGTTCTATTCAGAAACCAGACCAGGGCTGTGAGAATTTGGAATGGAGCCCTGGAACCCGAGCAGTAAACTGTCTTCATACTGACCCAGCAGAAGTGGAGAACGTCCTGTGTGCTGACCTTGGTGAGGTGAAAGGAACAGAGAGGAAAAGTGCATGTCAAACCACCCAGCAAAAGCGGAGAACAGACTGTGTGCTGACCTCAGTCAGAGTTCAGCACTGGGACAGACAAGATTGCGACTATGCAGCAAGGCACTGAGTGTGCTTTGTTACCTTGGGACAGTTTGGGACCAGGGGGTGGTAGGTGGCGGGAAAGAGCCATGTACCTGCACGGACCCCACCCTGATGGCATCGTGGCCCAGTTGTCCCTCAGGTCTTGGAAGTCGGGGCTAAAGCATTGTTAAGACAGACTTGGCTCATTAGAGCATGCACCTGAGAGTGCAGCGTGGGGAGGAGACACCTCCAAGAGGACTTTGCTTGGACATTTCTGTTTGGGATTGAGGAAGGAGCTGGTTGTATTCTCCTCAAAGAATAATGTTATGTTATACATATACCTTTATGTTTGCTTAAAGTCATTTTACCACGCTGGTAATAAGTTGCTATGTTATGTATTTTGCAAATGTGAATTATGTTGTATTAAGAAATGTCAGTGCCTATTTGTTCCAGGATCCATGGCCATTTAGATTGTAAGGGCAAGGATCTTGGAAGGGTGGGCCAAGCAAAGTAGAATCTTTTGCTGTTTTTATTTTACTAAAAATGCCTCTGATTGAGTAATGTGATCAAAGAAGATGTTCTCCACACATTGATGAGCCTGCCCATTGAGGGAAGCTTGATTAGGGGAGTTGTTTTGTAGGAGGGTCCTAAGTACCTTTTGTTTTTTCTATTGAGGCACTATGTCAGAGGGTCATGCCCTCTGGCTCTCAAAAGGGTATAAATACTCTGAGGGTGAGGTTTGACTTTGGGGCTTACTGACTGGAAGTGTTTGTTTGGCCAGAGAGGGCTCTGGGAAGCCGCTAAGGAGCCCCCTGGCTTTGAAAACCCCGATGTCAGTGCTCTCTGATAACTAGCCCCCACCCTGCTCCATGAATGTTGGGGTGCTTACTATTGCACAGACCTCTACATATTTTAAACTCAGATGTACCTGTGCTCATGGAGTCCCTGTTTGCATGACAAGCAGGAAGGGTTCAGGAGAAAGAGTACTAGCTTTGGAGTCAGATGATTTACGTTCAAATTCTAATTCAGTCTTTACCTGTTTCATTTTGGGTAGTTCATTTTTCCTCTTTGGGTCTCAGTTTCCTCATCTTAAAAAGACAGGGTGGGAAAACTGGCCTCAAGAGTATATTCTAGCACTAAATCTATGACCCTGTGACAATGATTTTCTCCTATGTGGTATATCCTTTATGGAAGCCTGTGATGGCTAGGAGTGTGTCCAGGTGGGGGTGGGGGTGGGAGAGGATAGGAGGTTAGGAAGTTCTCTATCACTGGGGCATCCGTTGTGGGCCTCTGTTGGAGACAGGATGCAGATTTAGTTGGACCTTCAAGCTTGCTCTGAAGCAAGATACTTCATAATTTTAAAAACACATGTGGGGCCAGTGAATACGATTAAACAGTGATAAATACATTGTCCTGAAACCTTTACTAGACAGGAAGGAAATGCCTGGTGTTTATGATATATCTTCCTGCTTATTCATGAAAAATTTGGAGGAGCTGGGGGGAAATAGTAAACACTGCAGAGACAAAAATTTTAATGTCTTTCTAGAAAGCGCTGTATTATGGTTGCCAAGAGTGACTGGGAGCTAAGATACTAATAATAGATTGATAAAGCATTTATGGCTTAAAACCCAAACTAGATAGACAAAAGTATAAAATTTATTTTTTATATGTGGCCCTCCTAAGATTCTCCCTACCCCCCCACCCCATCTAAAGCAGGCAGTCTTTACTCTTTATTCTGTCTAGTCTGCTTTGGTTATTTGGTGAAACCTATAGATCCCTTCTTGCAATAACATTATGAAATGTATAAAATAAAATTATATAACCTTATAAAAGAAACCAATTATATTGGAATATATGTACATACGTGTATATATAAATTTAATTTTTTAAAAATTTCTTATCAATTACAAATAAACCAAAATTTTAAACATTCTTTTAAAATGCTTTTTGATTTCCCTGTTCTTTCCTTCCCTCTCTCCTCTCTTCTCTCCTCGAGAAGGTAAGCAATTGAATATAGATTTTATAGGTGCAGCCATGCAAAACAGATTTCTATATTAGCCATATGGCAAAAGAAAATGGAGACCAAAAAGAAAAGGATAATACAGAAAGTTAAAAAAAAGTATGCTTCAATCAGAATTCACACTTCTTGAGTTCTTTCTCTGGAGGTGAACAGGATTTTTCATTGTGAGTCCTTTAGAATTGTCTTGGATTGTTGTATTGTTCAGAATAGTTACATCTTCGGAGTTGATCATTGTACAATATTGCTGTTATTGTGTACAGAATTCTCCCGCTTCTGCTCAGTTCATGTAAGTTTTTCCAGGTTTTCCTGAAGTCACCTGGTCATTATTTCATATAGTACAATACTATTGCGTCACAATCTTATAACACAACTTGTTCAGCCAGTCCCCATTGGATGAATATCCACTCAATTTCTAATTCTTTGCCACCACAAAAAGAGCTGCTATAAATATTTTTCTACACGTAGGTCCTTTTCCTTTGATCTCTTTGAGATACAGATCTAGCAGCGTTATTGCACAGTTTTATAGCCCTTTGGGACTATTCCAAATCATTCTCCAGAATGGTTGGATCAGTTCACAACTCCACCAATAGTACATTAGTGTCTGTTTTCCCACATCCCCGCCAACATCCATCATTTCTCTTATTTATCATATTAGTCAATGTGATAGGTGTGAGGAGGTATCTCAGAATTCTTTTAATTAGCATTTCCCTGATCAATTGATTTAGAGCATTGTTTTTCATATGACCACAGGCAGCTTTGACTTCTATAGTCAAAACACAAATTTTTTAGAAATTAACAGTCGAATTTAAGAACCTCCATTCTAGAGCTTGGAAAGAATACAATCATCCTGCTCACCCTTCTTTTAGTCTCCCCCCTCCATTGCTAATAGCCACATAGGGTCTCACTGAGATACTCTCTCCTACTTTCTTTACTGCATCTTACAGACCTGAAATTTGTTGCTGCTGGACTCTTTCTCTGACATACTTGACAAATCAATCTTATCTAGATGAGAAGCTGATTTGTCTTGGTGTCCTTAGGTAGAACAGATTGGGTTAAGGATCCTGATGGCTTTCAGAGACAATGAGGATTTATTCTACTTCCCCAGCCTTGGCTGGGGTGTGAACTGAGTGGCCAGTCTGCTTTGTCCTCCAGGATCCTGTGATAAGGTTTTTGATCTGGTGCTCAGAGGAGGCCCCAGAGGCCACCGAGTCCAACCTTGTCATCTTACACATGGAGGGAAACTGAGGCCCAAGAAAGTTAAGTGACTTACTCATTTGAGTTTGGGTTCTTTGACTCCAGAGTCACCTTTCCACTCTCCCGTATGGCCTCATCATGACGCTAGCTTTTGTGATGGAAAGAGTGCTGGATTTGGAGTCAGAGGAGGATTTTTCTTTTACTGCTAGTTACTGGGATCTCCATTTCCTCAACTATAAAAATGAAGATCACCCAAGATGTAAACTTGTGATCTTAATTCTTGTCAAGGGTCCAGAGGGAGAAGCTGGAGGCCTTCTATCCATCTTATTCACCCCCACATCCCTATTCCAAAAAGAACACACCTAGAACCCCTTCATTCTAAAGACAAGGACATTGATTTTCTTATTTAATCCAAGAAGTGATTTTAATGGTGAGATGATTTGGTTGGTATCTTAGAGTGCTCCTCAAATCATGGCATATAACCTATGTAAAAAAACAAAATAAACACCCACCTTTGTTGGATTGAATTGGCCTATCCTTTGCCAGAATCCTCATAGTTGGGGAGTTCTTATTAATATAGATTTTAACCACAGATACAAATACTATCCAGACAATCTCAGCCTCCTCTTTGTTTAATGTAGCATTTCAATTCAACAAGAATTTAGTGAGTACCTATATTTGTTGAGGACCTGCTGTGTGCAAAACACTGTGCCAGGCTATAAAAGAGAAATACAAAGATGAATGAGCCTAAGTCCTGACTTTAGACTACTTGGAGAGAGAAGATATTTTCAAAATAATTATGTATAAAGTATGCATAAAAGAGGTATAAATAGAGTGCTATGATAACTCAGAACAGGAAGAAATTACTTCCCAGTGGGAGGCCCAGAAGCTTTCTTAACTTGGGTCTAAATGAATTTATGTCATCTAAACAGGCTGAGACTTGTGGGTTCATTCTAAGGCCCAAGGAATGAGCTGAGCAAAAGTAAAGAGATAGGAATCCACATTGGATGAGCAGGAAATAAACCAGTTTAGGTTCAAGGTCATGTGGCAAGGTATCTTAAGAATCAGTTACATAAATAGCAACTCATTCTGGTAGTTGTGATGGGGGTGGTGTGGAGGGCTCTTCGTTCACTTTCCCATGTTATAATAACTCTGAAGTTATTTTTCAGGATGGTTCAGAACAAAGGACAGCATAAGATCCAAGTATATTAAACATTAATAATCACAAAAAGAAATCAAGAGAATAGAAAAATAACATTTATCGAGCATTTCATGTTCACAAAATAATTTTCTCCAAATAGGTAGTATCAGTGTTACCATTCCCATTTTATAGGTGAGGGAATTCAGGCTCGGTGACTTGTCCAGAATAATATAATGAATAAATATTAGAGCTGGAAAGGGAAACCAGATGTTTCACCTCTAAGACCAGTGCACATTCCATTCTGTAACCATGTTTCAGAATAGATTCAATAAACCATAAGCAAGTAATAACACCATCATCTCCCTTTCTCATTGGCTTCCCATAAAAGTTAACATAGTCACACACGTCTAACCTAAATCTACCTTGCTTGCATCACTCCTGCATTCCAGGGCTTGCAACATGATATCCTCTGTACAAGTTCAAATCCTGTCAGTGGACTCTAGAGTTAAATACTTGGAGTCATAGAAATCAGAACCAGGAAATAAACCACCTGCTCCCTCCACCTGTTCAATGATAAGCAGATTCCTTTCTGAAGACAGATTTATAGTGCATAGTTTTCTACAGATCTACAGTCTTCTGCTGCTTTGTTTTTCTTAAACACTTTGCCTGGATGGTATGAACCCCTCCCTTATTTGGGTAAAGAGTTACCAGGTAACCCAACCCTTGCTTTACTTATGATGCAAAACACTTATAATGGCAAATACCATACTCTTAACTCTTGAACTCTAGCCTATGATAATGGATGACTCAATCCATTACTTTAAAAGCACACACGCACACACACATACACTCATCAAAACCAAACAAAAATAGAACTATGGCTTTCTTATTGTAGGAAAGTGTGTTTGGCTCCAACTCTAAAAGAAGACTTTGTATATACTTGACTAGCATTGTTGCAGAAGCCTGTTCACCGGAATGTGAACTAAGAATTCTGTTTCAAGTACATTGCTAAAAAGTTGAATTTCTGTGTTTTAAAATTTCATGTTGAGAAAGTATCAGAGTTGTTTTTCTCTTAGGAGAAATAAAATGTTTGAGAATAAGACCTTATACTTATTGCACATTATCTTATTGGCTCCTCAAACAACTGCAGCTAGGTGGTCTGAAGTCAGGAAGCCTCATCTTCCTGAGTTCAAATCCAACCTTAGACATTACTAGCTGTGTGACCCTGGGCAAGTCACTTAACCCTGTTTGCTCCAGTTTCCTCATCTGTAAAATGAACTGAAAAAGGAAATGGCAAACCACTCCAGTATCTTTGCTAAGAAAGCCTAAATGGGGCACTAAGAGTCAGACAGGACTGAACAACAGTGGATGGTACTATGATCCTTCTGTGATTAAAGAAAACAAGAATAAGAGATTTCAGAAGGCCTTGCCTCCAAGTTTTGAGACTTCTGCTTTCAGGGTCCATTCAATTCAATGGACTTCAATAAACATTTATTAAGTGCCAACGGCATTCAAGGTCAGGGGCTCTGCTTTCTATTATGCCAGCTGATGTAATCAAATCACTTTTTAAAAGGCAGTAACCTTTAAATGTTTTAAGAAAATGTGACTTTCTGAATGAAAATATGTGGGGTAATAGGGAAAGTACTGGCCTTGGAGTCCAAAGCTGTTGTTCCCTTGTTTCAGTCATGAAACTGTCTCTTCATGATCCAGGGTTTTCTTAGCAAAGACACTGGGGTGGTTTGCAATTTCCTTCTCTAGCTCATTTTGATGAGGAATTGAGGCAAACAGTATTAAGTGACTTGACCAGGGTCACACAGTGAGTAAGTATCTGAATCCGGATTTGAACTCAGGAAGATGAGTCTTCCTGATTCTAAGTCCAGAGCTCTACCACTGTGCAACCCAGCTGCCTTTGAAGTTCACAAACCATTCTTTGGGTTCAGAGGGTGGCTCTACTACATACTATCTTTGTGATCTTGGGCAAATCACTTAATCTCTCTCAAATTCTTTTGTTAAATGAGAGGGTTAGACCAGCTGATTTCCAAGACCCTTTCTGGCTCTAACTCTTAGAAACTCTGCTAGGTCTTAGATCGGAAGGACTTCATGTGAGAGCTCTGTGGCAGCTGACAAGTGAGTCACAGCAACTCATGATGATCTCCTAAAACTTCTTGGAATGCTATCTGCAAAAAGCAGTGAGGATTACCCATATTGGTATTTCCTTAGCTTTACTGAAGAAAAATATAGCATAAAATTCATTTTGGTGACTTTAGACTCAGCACTCCATGAAAATTTCATGATGTTCAGTAAGGAATAGGATACATGAAATCAAGAGACATAGGTTCAAATATTGGCTCTAAATTATCTTGGGCAAAAAAACAACCTTTTTGAGTCTCAACTTCTTCATCTACAAAAATGAAGGTAAAAAACATAGATCCTGAGCTAGAAGATACCTTAGAAGGATTTTAGTTCAACCTTTAGGATTTGAACTCAGCTCTTGGGACTTGAAATCAGTCTCTCTCCATATTTCTGCCATCTTGCTACCTCATAGACTTGTGAAGAATGATTTTTTTTTTATAAAACCTTAGAGAAGTATGTAAGTGAGAGTTGTAGTTATTAGAAATGAACAAGCTAATTAGTATGGATAGATGGTGGTGGGAGACAAACACAGAAGGGAGGGGAAGACAACTTTTCATGGCACAGCTCCAAAAGCTGACCCAAGGAGGTCATTTCTCAGGGTCACATTTATGCCTGCTTTGGGAGCCTGGACCCAGGACAAATACCTTCTTCTTCTTTTAAACAATAGTCTAGTAGAGAGAACTTCTCCTAGAGTGAGTCATGGACAAGGAAGACATCTTGGCAGATCATAGCTGTCTCTTGGGAAGCAGTAACTTTTATAAAAGGTCTTATCCTAAAAGGTCAAGGTCTTCCATTGCATCCTGGGCCATCTCCAGTCATCCTGATGAACATCTGGTCACTGGATGCAGATGGCTCAAGAGGAGAAAGTGAGACAGGTGACTTTGCACAGCCCTCTCTCACTCAAAACAAAGTCCAGTGCAAGTCATGTCATCATTTCTCTGATGTCATGGTCCTCTTTGAAAACAAAAAACAAAACAAAGGACAAACACAACAAGGAATGATGATGGTCAGTTGGATGAAAAATGAACAATATTCAGGTAATTTCAAAGTTTCTAGATCCTAGTCTATTACTTACCAATAGAGAGCAGATTATTTCAGTTTGTTGACTTAAATTTCTATTATAGGGCATAGGCTATGAATTCCCACTTTGCTGACTAATCCCTTCTGGGTTATAGGGGTAACCCTGAAGAGACTGAGATCATTCAAATGCTATGGCTTTCAAGCCTCCATTTGATGGGCTTCCCCAACATGATTCACTCAGTTAATATATTCCTAGGATCATCTAACCAGATGTCCCTTTAATATAAAATAACTACTTAACCTCAATGAGCTTTTTACAAAGGATTATTTACCAAAAAGATGGAAAAAAGATCAAAATACAACCTGCCCTGTTCCAGTTGTGAGCACATTCTTTTCTACTACCTTGGTCTCTAGGGAGAACACCTTCAAACTTAAAGTGACTCCTCCTAAGTTCATTTTTGGTGTGGCATATTGGGGGATGACCTGCTTCTTTGTTTGCAGAACACAGCTCCTTCGCTGTTGGGTTTGATGAAGCAAGTCACTCCTCTGCTTCCTAGTCTCCACTAGATTCTTTACTGGGCTCAGCTGCCTCTAGCTTCTGGCAGACTCTGCTATGGATTCCAGTTGGTGGGCCTCTGGTGGCTCTATTGACCTTTCAGACTCACAAAGTCCTATCTGAGTCTGTCCATCACTAGTGCTCATTCATTCACCTAAGATCAAGAATGAATAAATGCGATAGACAACAAACAGAGGCACCATGTATTCAGTGATACATAGTAGTCTGGGAAGCAGGAGGAGCATTTCTTCTATCTCCTCTCTCACAGCCTGACAGGGAGTAATATTTCTTTGCATGAACACTCAGTTCAAGCTCAGGAGCCAGTTCTAGGACTTTCCATCACAATAAAATAACTTGACAGCAAAAAAATATCACAGGATAGCTGTTCATGCTTTTTAATGAGGAGGGAAAGGGGTCCTCCATCATGTGTTTGTGGAAGCAGGTTCATGAAGATCTCATGTGGACATATAGTAGGTAAAACAAATTTTAAGTGCTCTAAGGACTGATCAGTCCATAATTGGTTCATGTTGTTCAGTCATTTTTCAGTCATAACTAACTCTTTGTAACCCCATTGGAGTTTTCTTGGCAAAGATAGTGGAGTGCGTTGCTATTTCTTTCTCAAGCTCATTTTACAGATGAGGAAATCAAGGCAAACAAATTAAGTGACTTGCTCAGGACTGCACAGCTAGTAAGTGTCTCAGGCTGGATTTGAACTCAGGAAATTAACCATTATATAGGCACACTTACATGTACATTAAAACATCTCATATTCTTCCTGAGATCTACCTTGTTTCTCTGTTGTAGATTTTTTTTTAAAGACAGGTAATGTTACATATCCTATTGAGATTTTTTAAAAATTATTTTTCTGGGTCTGTGAATTGGCATAGGGGACTACCGATGAATAAACTTCCATTACCAATACAGATAAGCAACTTAGAGTCTCCTGACTCCAAGTCCAGCACTCTATCCACTGTACCACCTAACTGTCCATAACACTATATAATAGGTACAATACTAGGTAGACAGTGTAATGGAGTTGTAGGACTTAACCACTATAAGGGACCTACATGATCAAATATCAAATGCTCAAATTAGTTTGTATTTTAAAGCACTTTGTAAACCTTAAATTGCTAGGTTAATGTTATTATATAATGCTAATATAATATAATAACCATGTTATTATTAATACTATTTTGTAGGTGGAAAACTGAGGGCAACAGAGGTTAGGTGACTTGTCCAAGGTCACTCAAGTCTCCAACTCAAGATCCAGGGGTTTTTTTTTCCACGACACCAATCTATCACTCCATTTTCGTATATCTTTGACTACTACTAGACCCTGTCATATTTCTGTTTTGAATTTGAAGAGATGTTTCTCTCTGGTTCTTTACTTCAAATAATGTCTCACTGTGGCTCCAGAACTCTAATTTCTATATTTGGATATGGTAGTATATTATATTCTGTGAGACATCCTGGCATAGTGTATAGAGAATCACTCCCTGAGGCAGGATAACCTTGCTTCAAATCCGACCTTTGATACATACTAGCTGCACAATTGAGGGCAAGTGGACATCTCAGTGTTCTCATTGACAGCATTCTGAGATTGTAAGTTGCTTATCTGTACTGGTAGTGGGAGTTTATTCTTTGGCAGTCCCCTCTGACAGTTCACAGATCCTGAAAAATAATTTTAAAAAATCTTGTAGGATATGTGACACCCCCTGTCATTATATATACACAACAGAGAAACAAAGTAGATCTCAGGAACAATATGAAATGTTTTAATGTACATGTATTGTAATGTAATGTAATGTCCGTATTAGCATGAATGATAAAAGATAGCAGCTAAGATGGTTAATGATCTTTGTTAACATGATACTAGAGTTCTGATATCATGAGTCCCATTGTTATAGATGCAGATGTCATTTTTCTTTCCTTTTAAAAATCGAATCATGATTTGTTGACATTGAAACCGAAGACAGACAAAGTTCCCTGTGTCCCTTTTGTCTTAATACAAGGATAGGTACATAATTTTTTGGGGGAAGGGCAGAATAGATAGAATACTGGGTCTGGAATCAGGAAGATCTGAGTTCAAATCCAGCCTCAGACATTTACCAGCTGTGTGACCCTGGGCAATTCACTTAACCCTGTTTGCCTCAGTTTCCTCATCTGTAAAATGAGCTGGAGAAGGAAATGGCAAACCCCTCCAGTATCTTTGCCAAGAAAACTGCAAAAAGAGTCCCAAAGAGTTGGACATCAAAGGACTGAACAACAGCAACAACTATACCTCCCTTGTATAACTTTGTTGCTGTTGTTCCTATGTGGAAGGAGAAGCAGGGGCAACAAGGGAGGGACAATGGGGCAACAGCTGACTCCCAGACCTAGGGCAAGAGCCGATATATACAAACTAGGGTGGCACCTGCCACCCCAAATTCAAGTAGTGGCCAACACCCCTAAATCAGGGCAGAGATGCAACCAGAGATCTTGCTAGGATATCAGAGGCAATGATCTTTAAGCTATAGGAGGGGGAAGAAGGCTGGTGGAGTCCACCATGGTCCTGCAAGAGGCCACCCTGTGAAGTTGGCATAGGCAGGTAACACCAAACTCCCTTTACTCCTCCCAGTCCCATGGGTGGGATGCCTGCATCTATCATCACTTTGTGAATCAGGATAGCTCAGCTATGAGAAAGCCAGGGGTTTTATAGGGAGGGGCAAGGTCTCTGGTGGGACATCTGATTGGATTTCCACCTCTAATGCTGTAGATAGGCACCAATTAGCAAGCTTGCATGGTTCATGAGGTTTCAATCTTGAGTGGCAAATGGTTCTAGGCACAGAAGATTCCGGAACAGGGAGGAGATGTCAGGCATTGAGAATGGGATGAATCTAGAACATTCTGTTGAAAGAAGAATGACTCACACCTCTTCTGCAAACCTGAGGAGGTCTGGGGCTACAATATCATCTTTCCAAATTTTTACCATTTGTAAAGAGCAAAATTTGTAAATAAACCCTTTTTTTTCTTCTCTATCCAAGCTTATTTCAATGTCTTGGGTTTAGAAGCAGACATATATGTTACTGGTAGTTGAATTTTGACAAAACAAGATTAACTTGCCAGACATGAATTGAGTTGCTTTTAAGATGAATCTCACATATTATTCAGGGAAGCTCACATCATATATTGCACAATAGGATGTTTTAGTATGGTGCCTCATAGGAAGCCCCATAGGTCCTTTTATATTTCCCACCCAATTTTTCTCTACCTTTTTGGGTCAAGTGTTGTACCTTCTTCCTCTTCAAAATCAAGCAACTGCCAGAGTATTTATCAGGAAAAAAAATTCAATTTCCTTCTTTAGATGCAAAATATAAAATTATTACAGGGAAAAATGGTATGAGCAATTCTTTTCCCTTATCAAACCAGATTTTATGTAAAGGCACTGGATTCAAGTTCCAATACAGATACTTAATAGCTGTATGACCCTGAAAAAGTCAATTAACCTCTCTGGACCTCATTTTTTTCATTTGTAAAGGTGCCACAGAGGATCTAGTATAGAATTTAGATACAGAAAGACCTGAATTTAAATCCTGCCTCAGATATTCCCTTCCTTGGTGACTCTGTCTCAGTTTCTTCATCTGTAAAATGGGTATAGCATCTACTTCCCAGGATTGTTGTGATGCTCAAACGAGATATAATTAATTAGCTTTTATGAAGGGGGTTGGATTTGAGTCTCTGAGGTATCCTCCAGCTCTTAATCTTTGATCCTATGATCTATTCTTCCATTTCTCCCTCTTGACTGTACTTATTTGGAGTTGTCTAATAAGGACTGTATAGTCACTCCACCCCCAACTTAGAGAATTCTTCATTAAGAAAGAAGATCTCTTTGTGCAACATCCTCTATTACGCTTTGCTGTTGCCCATTTGTTCACATTCTTAACTGATGCAGGAACCAGGATTATTTTCAGCGGGTCTTACATTCAGCAGTAGAGTTTAGTCAAGTTCTACCCTGTGTGTCTAGACAGATTTGGGTAATACTGTAGCTCTCACTGGGTTAGCTGGGGGTATTTGGTTACTTTCAGCCTGCTTTCCTTATCTTTGGGTCATGTTCTCTGGTTCTCTGACTCCTTGTGAATGTACAATGTTTCTTGTTGCACTTTATTTTTTTTAAAAAAGCTGTCTTTGTAATTCACTAGCCTTGTCAAAGTGTTGAAAATGTTTCTACTGTCCTGTTGCAAATCGTTATTCTTTTCTTGGTGTTCAAGAGAAATGAATGTAGCAGAACTTTGGGACAAATGTTCCAGTGTCCCAGCTGATAGGACAAGAGGAGTTTTGGAGGTATCAGAAAAGAGGCTACAAAATGCAGAAATGGTCAATGTTCGTTCAGTTGTTTCCAAAACCCATTATGGGCAAAGCAATGTGTTAGGTGATAAGAAATTTAGAGATAGAAATAAGACAAGTTTACAATCCAGCAGTGGAGCTGCTATAGTGGATCCCATTATACTATGGGAGAAGTATATTTTAATATATTAAAAATAATTATATATAACAAGCATATTATAGTATATATAAAAAGTATAATTTTAAAAATAGAACCTAAGTACACTAAAGGAAGGCAAACAAAACATTAGGAAGAATCCTGAGTCTGTGTGTGTGTCGTGTTGTTACTGCTATTCCGTTGTGTCTGACTCTTCAAGGCTCTGTGAACCACACCTGCAGTGGAGTTTTCTTGGCAAAGGTACTGGAGTGGTTTGCCATTTCCTTCTCCAGCTCATTTTACAGATGAGGAACCAAGGCAAACAGTTGCATAGCTAGTAAGTGTCTGAACCTGGATTTGAATTCAGGTCTTCCTAACTGCTGTGTGTGCGTGTGTGCGTGTGTGTGTGTGTGTGTGTGTGTGTGTGTGTACTTAGCAGTATTATATATCCAATAAACTGATCCTTGATTGTTTCTGCCAATAATCACATAGTATTTGGCTCTTTTCTGAAAACTCACTAGAGTACTTCTGGGCTCCCCAACTAAAGAGGGACACAAGGATTTGGAGAAGTTCAGCAAAAAATAATAAAAATAGGGGCAGGTAGGTAGCACAGTAGATAGAACACCAGCCCTGGAGTCGGGAGGACCTGAGTTCAAATCTGATCTCAGATATTCACTAGTAGCTGTGTGACCATAACGCAAGTCATTTAACTCTGATTGCCTGCCCAATAAAAAAAGTTTAAAACATGATTAAGGGGCTAGCAAGAAAAGCCTGTTGGGAAAGGTTAAAGAATGAGGTTATTTAGTGTGGAAAAGAGAAGCCTGAAAGATAACCAGCAATTCAAGAATGTACTTGAATAATAATAAGAAAGTATTTTGCATAGAGAGCAGGCAAACTCTTTCACTACCAAAGTCAGAACCAAATACAAACTCTTTTGTTACTTGTTTGATTAGGGTGGAGGTTGCCTGTCACTGACTTGCCTCTTGGTCATCTCTTAGGTTTCAGCAGAAGCAGCGGAATTTAAGATAGATATAAGAAAGAATGGAATTCTTATGTGTATGCATGATTCTACTTGCTTTGATAGTTCAAGATGGCAGCTAAGACAATTTCTAGTCAGTCAAGACTACTCTTTGGTGGCTTTTCCTGTTGCTTTCACGACTGTTCATCCTTGGGTCAACTCTTTTTCATACTTTGCCCTTCCTTATCCCTACTGTTCAGGGATAGGTAGCAAGGAAAGAAGAAAAGGCCTTCAACCAAGATGCCACACCAGGTGGCAGGAAAGTGCTTAAAAGTCCATTTATATGATGGACAACTCTGGAATAGGGCTATGAGAAACTAGCTAGGCAACTGAAAGCTCCCTTGAGAGAGTAGGAAGTCAGCTACAGAATATGAAAGCTACAGAACATGGAAACTGACTAAAGTGGAAATTATGATACAATGGAATCAAAAGGCTTTAATGTAAGGAGTGATAGACTGAGAACCAGAAGACCTGAGTTCCAGTCTTTATTGAATCTCTAATTTTTTTTTTGGAGGAGAGGAAGGCATGGCATTTGGGGTTAAGTGACTTGCCCAAGGTCACACAGCTAAGTAAGTGTCAAGTGTCTGGGGTCAGATTTGAACTGGTGTTCTGTTCGTTGTGCCATCCACCTAGCTGTCCCATTTTTTTTTTTTTTTTGGTATAACTATGGGAAAGTCACATAGCTTCCTGGTTTTGAGTTTCCTTATATGTAAAATGAACAGGTTTAACCAAATGATCCCTAAGACCTCTTCAAATTTCTGTGCTTCTCTGGGAGACAGAAGGAAGTCATGGTATCTTCTTTAGTGGAAAGCTTTAAAAATAATTGGATTGTCTTACTTCTGGGGATAGTTTTTGCCTCTACTCTACTCAATGCAAAACCTATATATCCTTCAAGGTCCAGCTAATAATTCCTGTCTTCTCCATGAAGATTTGACTAATTTCTTTAATCAGTCAACAAGTATTTATTAAGCACTTAACGTGTTAGGTACTGCCATAAAAATAAAATACAAAAGAAAGATAGTTCTTTCTCTCAAGGAGGTGACATTTTAATGAGAAGACAATGCATTAAAGGAAACTGAAAGGGGGAGGTGGAGATGGAGGGGAGAAAGAAGATATTTAGCACTGGGATGGATAAATCCGGAGGAGCACAGCCTGGTGACAAATCTAGGACATTCTTGTCTTCCTCTCTCACTTCCATCCTTCAATATCATATTGTGCTCTAGCAGGTTGTCATTTAAACAAATATTTATTAAATGCCTTCTCTGTGCAAGAAAGCTGTGACAGAGGCAAGGGATACAAACATAAAAAATACCATAGAGTCTGGACTCAAGAAACTTCTCATTCTATCAGATATAAAATGTTTCTCATAAATTATATATATATATATATATATATATATATATATATATATATATTCATATTACACATGATCAGTTTCCCTTGTCTATTTACAATTATACTGCTACTATCTAGTTTAGACTGGGTTCAAATTCTGGCTCTGTCAATAACTACCTGTATGATCTGCATTCAATCTTTCTGGGCCTCAGTTCTCTGATCTGTAAAATGAGAAGGACTAAATGACCTCTAATGTCCCTTCTAGATCTAAATATAAATATACTAGATCTTTGAGTTATTCTTAAAGATATTCCAACCTATTACTTCTCTTCTCAGAATTATTCCTAAAGTGTAGGACTGAGATGAATTATTCAGTTTTCTATTCTCCTCTCAGTTCAGTAGCATATTCTATTGTTTTCTTTTACCCAGCTCCATGTGCTTCCTCTCTCCTCCTCCCTCCCCCTTCCACTTTCCTGTTTGTTCCCCATTCTTTTCTTCCTTGGACTTCCTCCAATACTGCTAAATATGCTTTCCAGTGTTGGCCTGGCTGGAACATGTCATAACCCAGAGTGGCATCATAATACTTAGGGAGGTGACTGGGTAATCAAAGGGCCCAAAGCCCTTCATTCCCTAGTCTTCCCAGGCAGCATGAGCCCCAGAGCTTTTGTCACATAGGCTGGCAAAGTACTCTGAGAGCTCTGTCAAAGAGATTATCTGGGACATCTTTTTCAGTAGCAAGAGTTCTGGATTTTGTTCTTGAGATCTGGAATTTGTAGAAAAGACTTTTATGTTTGTTACAAAGCCCATTTGTACAGTAACGACTTTGGGAGAGACCATGCAAACCTGTTACGTTGCAATGGCCAAATGGGACCCCGAGATAAAATGTAGATCTGTTGCGTTCTTTGTCCCTACCAAAGCATTTGAGAGACTCTCCAGTGGTCACCAAAATGTAAACAAAGAGATGCCAGTTTATTTTGTCTTTGTCTGGGCCACAACCCACTTCCTTCCTCCTTGGACCAGCTGCCCACACTTCAAGACAATAATCATTAACCTCTTTCATGATAAGTATCTTGGTAGATATCAATTAACCAATGGAATCTCACTAATAGCCTGACCCCATTTTGACAGTGGGGAAAATGAGACCCAGGTGGAAGGACCTGCAGTCCCCACCCTCACAAAACCACATCTGGAGAATCATAAAGGAGACACACCATTTAGGGATTGAGTTCTATAGATATCTCCTTCCTCAAAACTAGCGAGGAGTGACTGAGTTAGACATCCTTCCCATCTCACATAGCACTTTGGTTTCTTAACTCTCGGGCAATGATCATTTAATAGTGCATGAGAGTGTGGTATGGGGGCTCCCTCTTTTCCTCAATACCTGAAACTGTGCTCTGCCAACAGGAACGTAACAAATGTTTGTTGAATGACTTAATGTGGTGCCAGAAGAAGTTCCTATCTCCAGTGCTAGGGAGGTCCTCCCTGAGAGTTCCCTCTCCAAGTTGTGTTAAAAGTGTTAGTAAAAGATGAGTCCCCAAACTCGGATTGACCTCCCGCCCCTGCACAGAAAGACTGAGTCAGAGCCAAAAAGAGAAAATGCTGCCCGACAGGTCGGACGAGCTGGGAGGTCGTTTCTTCCGCCCTGAGGTGCGCTCCCTCCTGTCTACCCGCCCACTCTTCCACCGGGGCGCCCGGCGACCACAGCTGGCCACACAGCTGGCTTGGCGCGGCGGGTCGGGGGCCAGTCTGGGCGTTCCCTCCACACCGGGCGCGCTGCGGACACTCCCCCGGGGTAGCGCGAGGAGAGGAGGAGCGGGAACAGTGACGAGGGCCAAGGGAGGAGGCAGGGAGGACGAAAGAGGGAGGGCAGATTGACAGACGGGCAGACAGACTGCCAGCCTGGGGCCCGGGGCGCCTTGCTGGAACCCGAAAGACACTCCGGCTTCGCTCCCGCCCTCCCGCCCTCCGGCGCAGCTGGAGGATGCTGCGCTACAGCTCCGCGGTCACCCTGCTTTCGGGCAACGGGGCCGCTTCGTCCGGGAGTCCAGGCAAGAGGGTGAGTAGTGGCAGGGGGACGGGGGCGAGCGAGCCCCCCGCTCTCGGCCTTTCTCCTCGGTAGCCCAGTCTGGAGGCGATCGGCTGCCCGCTCCCCAAGTTTCTGCCCACTTCCTGTCCCAGACCCCTGCCTTCGCTCCTCCCAGCCACGCTCAGCCCCTTCGCGAGCCCACCTGCTCCCCAGCCTGCAGACCACCTACAGGGGCCCGGCCCCGCAGGAGGGGAATAGGAGCTGGTGTTGAACTTGGTGCCCTTGCTCACTGCCATACCCCCTTTAAGCCTAGGATGTGGTGATGGCATCTGCTTAAGAAACACTTCAGCTGGCTTAGGACCCAAAGGCAAAGCTATAAAGAAAATGCCTAACTTTGTCAGTTGATTGGACTGAAAGGACAGCATGTTTGTGTTGTTAGCTGACCGTTAGTAATTTTTTCAGGGCTGGCTTTAGAAAGGAGATGTAAGGAAGGGGAAAAGGTCCCTTCTAACTCCTTTATATAGTGTTTAATAACAGAGAAAAGCCCTTCTGGGAGCCAGATGACTCTCTTTCCTCTGACTTCCCTTAGTGGAAGTCACAGTTTTTCCTTTCTTGTTACTTAGAAAACCCAGTGATTCTATGTGAATTTTTATAGCTCTGAACCTTGGATACTACTTCCACAATTCGTGTTAAGAAACCGTTTTATGTACCTTGAAATTATGTATGTAAATCAGGTTCCTAAAGTTAAGTGGCAGCTGCTACTATTATTTTCAAAATAGAATGTTTCCTATTTTCCTGAGAACTTTCCTCCATCTTAGAGAAATTTATTTAGAAATTAGAGTGCTTTCTAATATTTAGTAATAATCCTTGGCGGTCAAAACTTCACCCTTCACTCCCCCAAAAGTCAGTTGCCTAATGATTTTTTATCTCATGTTCATGTTTGTGTGTACACACATATATATGCACCTATATAGCAGAGGCCATCATTGGTCACATTTTTAGATTGTTACTATCACTCAATAAATATATATTAAGGGTCTACTATGTGCCAGGCACTGTGCCCTGTTGCTAGGGATACAAAGAGGCAAAAGACAATCATTGCCCTCAAGGAGTTTATAATCCAATGGATTACTGACAAATTACCTCCCAAAACAGAGCTACCTTTGGGTCGTCTGGTATTTCTTGCCTGCTCTGAAGTTTTTACTCTTTTAGGTATGTGTGTTTTAATTAATTTCCTACTACCATAAAGACATGAATGGCAATCAATGCCTTGAGCCCTTTAAGGTTCTTTGGGGAGGATGGGTTTAGTAGGGAACTTGTTGAGATTTTACCTAATTTTGACTTGTTTTTGAAATCTAGCTAGACACAGATCAAAAGGACTTTTCTGATTTTTAACCTCAAAATCCAGGATCTCAATTTAGTCTTCTGGTAATAATGGCCTTTGTACAAAGATATGTTTTCATTCAACTTTAGGGAGATCTTTGTTAGTTATGACACAATTAAGAGAGTGGAATAATTAAGTTTTACAAAGGCTAGTCCAGAGGAAAAAACTGTGGGTAGATAGTAATATGACCAGCAACTGATCGACTTCCTCAAATGCTCATCATCAGTAACCAAAACAATACTCTAATAAATAAATGAGCTTGTGTTCTTAGTGTGGTATGACAGAAACATCCTTAGAAAAGGCCTTGTCTTTGCAGTCAAATGGTGTTGAACTCTTCGGTCACTTTGGATACTCCTAGAATCACATAGGTTAGGTGGTTTCCAACTCTCCCAATGAATACAGCTCTCAGTTTTGTGCTTACCAGTTCCTTTATCTGGAAAGAAGACAGCTCAACTCTCCAGTGATTTTTCCTCTTCCAAGGCTGCCAGCTCTAATTATGAATTTCCAATGCCTCAGTCTAAAAAGGTGCCACTTCTGAATGGGATAAGGACACTGGATATATCATTAATCACTTCATTGAGTATTGGAATGGTTAAGTGGAAGAAAGAGAACATTTTGCTTACTTTTACGGGGAACAAACATATTTTTTTTTGTTTCAGTTTTATAGATCAGGTAGCCAAAAAAACCCCAACAACTTTACTTGGAGGTTTGTCAGCGATGACTGCTTTCCTTTGTGATATTGGATAAGAAGTGAAACTGGGACAACAAAATGTTACTAGCAGGTGGAATTATAGTTTTATCAAAAGGAGTACATCAGACATGAGTAGGGGAGATAGGGAAGACACCATGTTTTGATAGGATGAAATCTCAAGCAGAATAGAAATGGTTGCTAACAGCTGAGGGGGAGTTAGGAATTCTCTGTATCAGGTGTCAAAAAATGATGTATCCAGCTTGGGTTATTATTGGGATTTCATTCGTTTGATGATTGTCACTTAGAAACTGTGATTGCCTCTCAACTGAAGTTGTGCCTAAAGAAATGAGGGGTAATTTCTGTCAGCTCAGAATCAGAGGTGTGAGAAGCGTAGAAATGTGCCAACCAGCCGAGATTGTGAAACAAAAACGTCTGCCTCCAAACCAGTTGTGCACTAAAAATAGTTTTATCTACAGCAACAGCAGGAACATAAATTGGAAAGACTTGGAAGGAAAACATGACCAGAAAAAAAACCTGAATGATAACCTTGGGTGAAATCAAACATTTTGACATTTCTTTGTCTTTCAAAGGAATGTTTAGAATACTGGGATGATCCCTTGAAAGTAAGGCAGGCACTTTCTCCCTCAAGAAAAAGACTTTGTGTATTTGTGAACTTCATATGTCCCAGAGTGCAACCAAATATGATCTGTTATTCTTTTGTAAAAGGTGATGACTAATACAGTATACTGAATCTTTTCTCTAACAGCAGACCTTATTTATAGCCCCAGGTGACTTGATTGCTAGCTGACAACTGACTACTAAGAGATACTTACAAAAGGGGGAAGTGCTCAAGCTAAGGGGAAAAGAATTAGGCATCTCCTCTCTTCCTCCTCCACTATTTTCTTGATATTGGACTACTGTTTCCTCTGCAAAGTATTAAAGTTAACTTGTTAGTCATCACTTCCTTGTTTTTGTATCAGTATCCTAAGTCAAACCTAATGAGTTTTATAAATAACTTTCTGAGCTGTCAGTGACACTACTGGTTCCAAACAGGTGTTCATCTTCATTTTACTTTCCCAATAAATATATCAAACCATAGAAATGGCAGAATTTTAGTACC
The DNA here is from genome assembly GCA_028658325.1 of Potorous gilbertii. Taxonomy (NCBI): domain Eukaryota; kingdom Metazoa; phylum Chordata; class Mammalia; order Diprotodontia; family Potoroidae; genus Potorous; species Potorous gilbertii. The sequence goes on along the minus strand of CM053769.1, from coordinate 590,139,474 downwards.
TATGCTTTAGAAAAATCACCTTGACTACTAAAACAAAGGTGGATTGGAGTGAGGGAGGGAACTGAGGAATGGGTTAAGAAGACTGTTGCAGTACTCAGGGCAAAAGCTGATGAGGGCTTGAACTAGATTTTAGCCATATGAGTGGGGAGGAGACATACTTCTTATCAAAAGGGCAAGACTTGGCAAGGGATTGCCTACATAGGGTGAGTGCAAACTATGTAACAATCCAGTTTGTCAGTCTGTTCTAGACTTCATAAGATCACAGGCTTTAGAGATGGAAGGGAATTTGGGCTCATCTAAAATAATCCCCTCATTTTACAGAGGGGGATCTTCATGCTCAGATTAGGTACCAAAGTACCAAAGGTAATAAATAAGATTTGAACCCAGATCCTGTGACTCCAGGTTCAGGCCTCCTTCCCCTTAACTATGAGATACTCCAAAATTAATTGAGACCTGGAAGTTGGTAACAGTATGCAACCGTTCAACAGACATTCAATAAACTGTTATAAATGGTGCATGGTGCAAAGATGGATAGACATGGTCCATGATTTTGAAGAGTTTACCAGGAACTGAATTGTTTAGACAGCAGAAATCATCACAAGTTCTGATATAGTCTCAGAGGAATCCAAATCCATCCCTTAGAGCAGGGGAGGAGGATAAAATCACATTGTGTTCTTTCCCTACCACTCCTCAAAAGACAAGATATAGGTGAAATGAGGTTAAAATAAAAATTTAGGGCAGCTGAGAAGAGAGAGAAGAGATCACAAAAGGGCCACCTGAGAATAGGGCTCATATTTCACCTATTTGGCTTGGTGATGGTGAGCTGCATAGTCTGCTTATACAGCTATGAATCCCAGGTCTTACTGAGAAGAAATTGGTAGGAGCCAATCTCTTCTTCTCCCAAAAGGTTGCTGTCTTCTTAAGTCACTGCCTAGTCTCAGCAGCCATAGGGTCCCCCAGAGAAGTAGTCAGGGATAGGAACTTCTTTAAGAAGGAGTCTATATAAGCAATCAGTAATTAGTCAGATATTTATTAAGCACCTACCATGTCAGGCACTGTGCTAAGTAAGCAGTGGGGGGACAAAGAAAGGTGAAAGACAGTCCCAGCTCTCATGGAACTAGCTCACAGTTTAACAGAGAAAATAACATGCAAAAAACTATGTCCAAATGAGCTATGCACAGGAAAATTGGAAATTGTCAACAGAGGAAAGGTGCTAGAATTAAGGGAGATCCTGTAGAAGGTGGGATTTTAGCTGGGACTGGTGGTGAATATTAGAAAGGAGAGAATTCCAAAAATGGGGACCAGTCAGTGGAAATTCCTAGAATCAAGATGAAGGGTCTTCTACGAGGAACAACAAGTAGGCGAGTGTCATTGGTTTTCAGAGGACATGGAATGTGAGGGGGGGGCAGGTTTTTAAGGGCTTTGAATGCCGGAAGATTTTGCATTTGGGCAGTACATGAGCAGCATATTGTAGGCTGAAGACAGAGCATCAGCAATTCAACCAGTAAAATATATTCTAGGATGGTTAGGAAGTCATCCTAATCCCAGACACAGATGATGAAAATTGCCCAATATAAACAAAGGGAATGTATATTACATATATTTTACATGTGTGTATATATATGCCTATGTGCACATATGTAGGCAGATGTGTATATATTTTCACATATATATGTGTGTATATATGTATACACATATATTTAGTTAGTTGGTAAGTATATAGTTTTCAGATATGGGGCAGGACCCATGATGAAAGATTGGACACAATACCAGTTGGAATAGGCAGAGGCATTGTGTCAGCCTGAGGGTTGCTTGGGCAATAGTCAAGATAATGTTTATGGGTCTTGAGAAATGTCTATTTAACTTTTACAGCTTTGCTTTTCTGACCCTTCCCTGCCTCTATTCTGTAACCTTGTTTACCTGCTCTTTGTATTAGGTCCATTGCCCTCAGACTGGGTATCTTAGGGGGCATTGCAACAGGGCCCAATCAAAGCCTCGCTACAAGGCATCCCACAATTCTGTTGCTATATAATTCAGTGATGTTGGGATTGATAATGAAATAGAAAAAAATGACAAATGAAGCTACTTTCCTCCTTGAAAGAACCTTCAGAGAGCAAGATCCCTAAATCTTCAAATTTCAAAGGCCTATAGAAAGGAGATGGTTTCTGTTCTATATGAATTCATTCCAATGAGTATTTTATGGCCTACTAACCAAAGGTACAAAAATGAATGAGGACTGACCTCATTCAAGTTCCTAGAATCTGCTTTAAAACCTGGATATTCCACAGACAACATCCCCAGATGTATAGTTTCTTTATTGTCATTTAGGAGTTGCACTCAGTAATACAGGATTCCCCTGTAGTAAAGTGCTGGAAATACCGGATGACCAATACTAGGGATGTATACCTTGGAGGTGGAAATTGGAAGACAGCCAAAGACCCAAGTATTATGGCACTGATGTGGTATGCCCACTAGCAACAGACTCTAGGTCGAGTTAATTAGTAGTTATCTACCTGAAGCAATTTGTAAAGTATTAGGGAGGCTTTCATCTGACCCAATATATCTACCTTACCCAAGTGCCATAATGTTTGATGTTTCACCACTAGATATTAATTCCTTAGGTTTACTCGTTGCTGTCTCTCTTCTGTCCTCTTTTAGAATGTCGATATCTTGAGGTTTTATGCAGTAATGAGGGAGGTAGGACATGAACTTAGTAACACTAAAAAGTTCTAGGGCCTTAATCAATCATAGGATGCTTCCAGAACCCGATGGAAAAACATCACATTCCCAGGGCTGAAGGGGATATGGAAAAGGGAAATTGTGTTACAAGTTAATTTAAAAATTTTATTAACAGGGCATTTGAGTCTCACAACATCCTGTGAGATTTGTGGTATAAGTATTAACATCCCCATTTTACAGACAAGGTTGGAAAGGGGAAGTGAGGCACTCATTCAGTAAAAATGTCATCCATTTCGAATTCTGTGTAGGGTTAAACCTGAGAAGAAGGAAGACTTTTGTTTTATTATGGATTTATGGGAACTCATTTATGAATCTGTGACCTCTCATCAGCATCATTGTGCCAAAGGGGCAGATCACAAACCACCTTCTCATCCCAGACATTGCTTTTCCGTGATGTTCCATAAATATCCCAATGTGCCTGTGAGTCTTTTAGGAAAGCATTTATTACATGCTTACTATGTGCTAGCCACTCTAGTAAGGACTGACAATAAAAAGAATGGGCAAAAACAGTCCTAAAATTTGTCTCCAGACATTATCTCTGACTGTCCCACACGCCTGGAGGGCTTTCTCTCCCCTCAACCTCTCACTTCCTTGGCTTCCTTTAAGTTCCCTCTAGAAGCCTACCTTCTAAAGGAAACTTTCCCCATTCCCTCATAATTCCAGTGCCTTGCCTCTGTTAATTATTTCCTGTATATGGCTTGCCTTATATATATTGCTTGCATGTTGTCTCCCCATTAGATAATAAACTCCTTGAGCATAGGGATTGTCTTTTGCCTCTATTTGTGTCCCCTGGCACTTTGCACAGTGCCTGGCACATTGTAGGTACTTAATACATGTTTATTGATTGATTGCTTTGAATTTGGGTGACAGCTTGTATGTAAACAGATACAATATAGGCAAGGTACATTACCTTTTTTTGTATTCCTAGGCTTAGCACCTAGGAAGTCCTTTAAAAAAATGATTGTTGTTGACTTGTCTTATTGAAAAAGAGTAGTACGGGCTGAGGGAGTACATCGGAAAAATCTGTAGAAGATGGAGTCAGAGCTGAGTCTTAAAGGAATTCAGGGATTCTGAAAAGCCGAGGTGAGGAGAAAAGTATTCCAGGCACGTGAGGGACAACCAGTACAAATCTTCTGAGATAGGTGATGGAATGTCATGTGGGAAAGACCATTATCTTTGAAGTGAGGGAAGTCTTGGCTTTGAGTTCTGGCTCTGACACTTGAATGTTGTGTGACCTTGGGCAAGTCACAACTGAGTGAGTCTCAGTTTCACTGAGACCATAAGGTGCGAATGATATTTGTAATACATAGCTCATACAGTTGTCTTAGGGAAAGCCACTTGTTTACCTTCATATGCCATGTGAATGAGTTGTTATTTTAGTATTTCATAATACCTGTGCAACACATGGATTAGCCCATAATTTGCTATATGATGAACTGCCCTTTCACAGGCACGTGTGTCCTTGATACAGTCATAAATATCTATCTTACGCCATGAATCAATGAAATTCAACTTGGAAAGTCATGCAGGGAACTCAGCTTAAACAACCCAGGAAGCTGGCCTTTTGAGCTGCCATTAGGAATTGAGTGGGCCATTCTGAAGTAGGTCTCAGAGACAGTAAGTCTCGGAGCAGAGGTATAGACCTTTGGGATGGCCGTGCAGCCAGTTTTTATGGGTTTGCCTCAGTGTAGACGAGGGTGTCAGGATTTAACTCTTCAGCCTCATCCACACTGATCATGTGGAGCAGGTTTTCAAAACAGAGATGACACTGAGAGTCCCCTCACAAATGTTTCTGTGGGAGGAAAAGAGGCAGAGGAGGAGGCAGTGACCCATGTGTGAACTAGCTGACCTTGGTATTCAGTGACTTCTCAGACCCATCTGGGTAAATTCTGCTGACTTTACTTTTCTCTGTTTTCTCTAATTATCTTCCTGACTCCCACTCCTTTTTCCCTCAATGCTTATTTTTCTTTCAAAGGCAAGTGCTTTTGACAGTATCAATCACCAAAATGATTACCATTACATAATACCCCATAGAACTCCAGCCTGAGAAATCCAACTTGGATTTTTATTTTCATCCAAATTGCACAATGAGGAGGTCCCCAGGGTACTCACTTATGCCCCTCTTGTTGCCTGAATTAGAGGCCTTGAGATGGCTATGGGCTTCATTGTGAATGAGGGAAGTATGTTTTCTGACAGGTTCAGCCGAGTTTAATTTTAGGCTAGTTCTTTATAGGTGTTTTATCTGGCGGGAACATGGTATATTGTTGTTCAGTTGTCTAGTCATGTCCAATTCTTGGTGACTTCTGGACCATAGCATGCCAGTGTTGTCCATGGGGATTTCTTGGCAAAGATACCGGAGTGGTTTGCCATTTCCTTCTTCGGTGAATTAAAGCAAAAAGAGGTTAAGTGACTTTCCCAGGGTTACATAGCTTCCCAGAACAAATCCCTTTAATAAAAGGATTGTTCCATAAGATTTGGACTCAAATTGCCATACTCAAGGACCTAGAAGGTCACTTGTGGCCTTAAGGCCACAGGTTCTCCATCTCTGATATAGTGCTTCCCTCACCAAGTAATCTTTCACCTGATAGCCAAAATAACCTTTCTAAGACATAGGTCTGACCATGATTTCTTCAGTTCAAAAGTCTTCAGGGGATCTTTATTGACTGAATATAAATTCTTTAGCCTGATGATTAAGGCCTTCTGCCAAATGAGGTAATGAGAAAAATATCCCAGATTTGGGGGGGCTGCCAATTCAAAGGCACTGAAATGGGTGATGGAGTGTTATGTGTGAAAAGACATTCCAATTGGAGTAAAAAAAAACCCTTGATTTTGAATTCTGGCTCTGATATTTAAAAGTTCTGTGATTTTGGGCAAGTCAATTAACATTTAAAGGAATCAGGGTTTCCTAACCTGGAATCTCTGAGCTTAGAAAAAATAATGGCTAACCGTCTTTCATGATCATTGGTTTCTTTTGTAATCTTAAATATTTTATTTTATATACTTAAAAACATCTGGAAAGAGGTCCATAGGCTTCAGCAGATTGCCAGAGGAGTCCACAGAACAAAAGGGTAAAGAACCCTTGCCTTTGACAATAAACTTCAGCCCACCTTTACATTACCTTCTTTGCCCACACCACTAGACTCCTGCAGTTCCTTGAATTTTCAAGATCGTGTCTTCTACTTCTATATGTTCATTTGGTATTCCTTATGCCTGCAGTGCACTTCATCCCCATTTCTGATGGTCAAATCCTTGTTGGATCTGATGTTCTTCCTCAAGATACCTCAGCTACTAGTGTTATTTCTATCTTCAGATTTTCTTAGAATATTTTGGGTCTCAACCTTTGCTCCAATGACACTCTTTCTTATATCATATCTATCTATGTGCATGTTGCATATCCCTAGTAGATGAAACAACTTGAGAGTAAGGACCCTTTTAAAAAATCATTTTTCCCAATTACATGGAAAATTTTTTAAACATTTATTTTTAAATATTTTAAGTTCCAAGTTCTGATTCTCCCTCCTTCCCCTCCCCCATTGAGTAGGGAAGAAATTTGCTATAGGCTATGCATATGTTTTCATGCAAAACATTTCCATATTAGTCACATTGTAAAAGAAAATGCATACAAAAAATAAAAATAAAAAAACACAGAAAAATAAAGTTTAAAAAAGTTTACTTTTAGACTCCATCAGTTCTTTCTTTGGAGGTAGATAGAAGTTTTCATCATGAGTCCTTTGGAATTGTCTTATATGTAGCTGAGAATAGCTAAGAATGACTACTTAAAAAAAACTTCGCAGTCTGAGCACATTGTCTTGTACATTGAATATGGTTAGTGTGTTTGTTGAGTGTTGTTGAATGAAGACACAGGTGGGATCTGACATCATCTTAGCATGGCGTAGTGGAGAAGTTTCAGGACTTGGGGTCAGATAGACCTTGGATTGAATCTTAAGTGAGTGAGGCTCTTTTCTGAGTCTGTTTTCTCATCTATAAAATGGTGATAATGTTCATTTGTAGTTGTTAGTCAATAACAAATATAATATGCTTTGTACATTTTAAAACAATATTCAAATGCCAGTCATTACTCTCTCCCATGTTTCTGGTACCATGTAACAGCAGCTCCAGTGAGGTCAGAGAGAAGTCAGTCTGTGATTCTTTGGCCTTGGTAGCCCTTGGGGAAGGTCAGGAGAGTGATGTCCTGTGTTCTTGGATACCGTAATTAGGGTTATAAAATACTCAGAGAGATAAGACTTTCACCTGAACTTGTTCTTATTTTATAGGAAACTTTCCCACAGGAAAATTGATAAATCCATTTTTTTCAAAGAAGAAAATTAGACCGTGTGGTTTAGCAAAGACATTCCTTTTGAAATGCATTGTTAAAGATACACTTTTACAGACTTCTTGGTATATGCTTGTAATCCCTGCTGCTTGGGGAGCTTGAGGTTGATGAATTCCATGAGTTTGGGACTTCTGAACTACAGGAGGGTTGAAGCTGATTGAGTGTCTGTACTGTCTGGTACCAACGTGGTAACTGTTCTGGAGCAGATAGCCAGAAGGCTACTAAAGGAGTTCAGTTCAGGTCAAGAAAATGGAAGAGATCTAAAACTTCTATGCAGATCATAATGGTGTCAAGCTTATGAATGACCACTGTACTTCTAGCCTGAGTGAGTTGGGGGGCAGGTAGGTATCACAATGGATATAGTACCAGGCTTGGAGTCAGGAAGATCTGAGTTCAAATCCAGCCTCAGACACTTACTAACTGTGTGATCTTGGGCCAGTCACTTAACCCCTATTGGACTCATTTTCTCATCTATAAAAAGGGGATACTCTAGAGAAGTAAATGAAAAACCATTCTAATATCTTTGCCAGGAAAATCCCATGGACATTGGGATCATTTAGAGTTGGACACAATAGAATGACTGAATGCAAAAACTGACGGTTACTAGTGATGTGATTATTGGCTAGTCACTTGGTCTTGGTGACCTTTCAAAGGCTATATAACTATATATACTTGTTCATTATGGGTGCAAAACATTTCCCCTGCTGGCCATCTGTGGCCTTGTTCTCCTCATTTATTCTAAGTTCCTTCTATGAGAATCTTACCTTGGTTTGACATCAAAATAGGAATTTTGTCTGTGGTAAAATATACATTACCTGGAAGTGGTAGACAGTGCTCTGACTCTTTCTCGTGAGGATGAATTAGATACTAAATTATCTAGTTTCTCATTGTGAAGACTCTCTAGAAAAGATGAGATGAGAACAGGTTGATTTCCTTTGGGTCTGGGAAAGTTGGTAACGAGTAGGTGTGGCAGCTGAAAGATAGCATGGGATAGACAATAGGTGGGTATAGGAGAGTGTGTTCAGGTAAAACTGATCTGAGAAGTGTCCTGCATAACTGGAGGCTGAGAGGAGTAGGAATCCATGTCATGCTCTTGAGAGGACAGGCTAATGGAGTCTTTTAGGGTAGAGGATAAGAGGTAGAGAGGAAATGAGGGTGGGGGAAGAACCCTTGGGAGGGTGAAGGTACTGCCCATTAAAAGATTGTAGGTCAGTCTTCTTGAGGTCCAGACCTTGCCAAAGAATTGGAGTATCTAGGTAGGAGTTGGGGACCCAATAAGTTGTATTTGTCTATCAGGGAGGAGTTAGGCTTTGGTATTTGGAAAGATCCTAGGAATGTGCTCGATGAACCAGAATTGTTGGGAGTCAGGGGAGTAAATTCTCTTCAAAGTGACATAGATTAGATGCCATTTCTAATTCAGTCATTTTTTTCCCCCAATCATTTCCATTTCTTCCTGAGCCCACTGGGAGTTTTCTTAGCAAAGATATTGGAGTGGTTTGCCATATCTTTGTCTAGTTCATTTTATAGATGAGGAAACTGAGGCAAATAGGGTTAAGTGACTTGCCCAGGGTCACACAGCTGGTAAATGTCTGAGCCCAGATTTGAACTCAGAGAAGATGAGTCTTCCTGACTCCAGTCCTGGCAACTCTATCCACTGCAGTCAGATGCTATTTCTAATCAGGGAAGGAGAAAGCAATAGAGCATTGAGTTGGTTTCCCTTTTTGGATGATACCTCTTGAAATATGCTTTTATAGCTTTAGTATTATTCCAGGGAATGAGGATCTGGAAATTTAAGAATCCTACAGAAGCTTTCCCCACAGATAGTATAATTATATATGGAATATGTGTATATATATATATATATATATATATATATATATATATATATATATATATATATATATATTTCTATCTTTAGATAGATAGGTAGGTAGATAGATTAAGGACACTGTGTGGCATTGTACATTTGAGCTGTGGAACACGGTGAATGCTGTCAGGCTGCTGGTCCCTCCTCAGGAGAGAGACCAGTGCACTGTTGTACTATGGCTTAGATGTACCTGTTGAAGCTGTAAATTCAGCCCATATAGGTGTTCTTCAGGTGATAGAGTCTGTATGCAGCCCTGAATGTGGAACCCTTGCTCCCTAGTTTCTATAGCAATCACTTGTGTAGGGAAGGTGGACTTGATCACAATGCAGCCATGGGGGAGATGATACTAACAGCCAACATTTCTCTAATGCTTTCAAGTTCAGAAAACCCTTTTTATGTCCCTATGCTGTGAGGAAGATGCTATTTTCTACTGCAAGTATTGTCTCCATTTTGTAGAAGAGGAAACCGAGGCTCATATAACTGAAAGAACTTGCCCATAGTCACGTTGCTTAGCCCAAGAGTCTTCTGGCTCCAACTCTAGGGCCTTTGTGACATTTGTACCTGGCATAGAGTCGCTCACCTCATAGTTAAAAAGGTTAAGAAAACTTTTTTTGATAGTTCTTTTTCCTAAGGCATTTGGAAGGGATATAAATCTGAATGACTTTATGCTGCCTTTCTGAATGACAGAGGTAGTTTGTAATAATAGAGAGGTAATGTTAAATGGAAGATGCACTTCAAGAGGAGGTTGATTAGGATGATGAGACAATGAGAAATTATTGCATGCGAAGATTAGTTGAAGAAATGGAAGTTGTTTAGCATCCTTATCTGTAAAATGGGGACAATATTTGCCCTGCTTTCTTCACAGACTAATTGTGGAGAAACTATACTGAAAACATGCAATTGCTAAACAACTGTGAGTCCTTGTTTATGAGTTATGATTCTAGAGAAGATTTTGGGGGAGGATGACAGCCTGTAATCATGTAATCGAAAGGCTCTCATTTGGGAGAGAGATGAGATTTGTTCTGCTTAGCCCCAGAAGGCAGAACTAGAAGCATTGGGGCCAAAGTTGCAGCAAGGTAGGTGTCAGTTTCTACTTTCCTCCTGGTTACTATGTTGTCTTTGAATTTTGTGGTACTACTTCATACCTTTCCCATTGAAACCAAAAATTCCAATTTGCATCTCTAAGATTGGGTGATTTTTCCATACACACACACACACACACACACACACACATTTTACAGTATGCATACATATACATATACAGATGTATATGTATATTATATGTAGTCTCTGCTGCACTTGAATTAAAATGCAGTCATAACCCCTAATCTACTCCCTGTTCTATTTATCTGGCCAGTCTTCAGCCTCCTGTGCTGAATCACCCTCCAAGTCCCAGTGTCCTGGGCCCTCTTTTCTTCACACCCACTGTCTAGGTGATATCATCAGTTCCCATGGGTTCAGTTATCTCCACGCAGATGACTCCCAGATCCAGGGACCAGTTTTCTCTCTTGGCTAGTCTTATGTCAACAGTTGTCTGTTGGACATTTTGAACTGGATGTATTGCAGGAAACTTAATTCAACATATCCGAAATGGATTTTATCATCTCCTCCCTCAAACCTCTCCCGTCTTTTGAACTTTCCTATTTCTGTCATAGATAGATACCGTGGTCTTCCCTGTCAAATTGGTTTGATTCTCCCTTAGCTCTTTGTTCTCCATCCATTGCCCATATCCAGTCAGCTTTGACAAGTCTTCCTCCACAACGTCTATCGAATCTGTTCTCATCTCTTGCTGTCATCCCATTCTTTCCAATGTGACAACTACCCTAGTTCAGTCACTTGTTATTTCTCAGCTGGACTAGTGCTGCGGCCTCCTAATATGTCTCTTTTCCTCAAGTCTCTCCCCATCTCTCTTCCATCCTCTACACAGCTGTCAAAATAATGCTTACATTCCAGGTTTGACTATGTCACTGATATAGAGTAGGCACATAATGTTTCATGAGTGGTCAAGAAAAAGCTTCCTATACATTCAAACCGTCTGAAAGTAGAATGAGATGCTCCAAGAGGCTGTAGGTTTCTCATCACTGGAGGTCTTATAGGAAGGTGCCAACATATAGATAGCTATATAGAAATTTCCTCATTCTGAACAGATTTCTGTTTAGAAATTGGTTGGATTACATAACAGCTGCAGTTCTTTCCAACTCCCTTATGTATGGACTTTAAATCTCTTTCAACTTAAAGTTCATCTGTTGTCTTAGGTCACTAGGATCTGTACTCTGCTAACATTTCTACCATTAATGCCTGCTCTCTACATGTATGTGTCTATTCCTTAGGCCAACGTCTGCAGATTACGATTAACGGTGCCCCCTGACTGCCCGGTCCCAGAGCAAAGTGAACAGAAAGAGGAAAGAAAGGAGCAGGTAAGTAGTTTTGAAGCCTGAACTCTATCAAGTAAATGGTATTTGGACCTACTTTAAATAAACCACAAACACCAAAACCCTTACGCCTCTTAACGCTGCTGGGGGAGGCCTGCTTTTTCCTTGAAAGGCTATTCAAGTTGAATGACAGGAGCTCAGTTAATAAAAAGCACCATCATTCTTCCCTGATCTCATTTCACATCTCCCCAGAAAACATCCCTTTCCTCCCTGTCCATGACTGCCTTCCTTTCCTCTCTCCACCCCCCTCTCTTGTTTCTTCATGAACACTGCTGAGCTGTTATCTCTGAAGCCTCCAGGGATACAGACTTTCTAGCAGGAGGCCTTATGAGGAAAGGCCCCTTTCCAGCTCATGAGAATCAAAATGCAGCCTTGTTTGCAGGTACTACAATGTTGCCAAGCCTTTCTTTGCCACAGATTTTAATTCAGCCCGCCTCAAATCTCCCTCTGTTGGAAGGAATTTTCATTGACGTCACAATAGTGCAGATATCTGGGGTTCTGTTTAAGGCAAATGAAAAGGTGTGTGATAAGGTATAGGCTTAGAGAAGTAAAAGAAGGGAGCAGGTGAATAGACTTCTGAAAAGCAGGTTGGGCAAAGTCCCATGATGCCTAGCCCCCAGGCAGTATTCAAGGACACAGTGGTTCCCTCTGTACTCTAGAAAAGTACAGAAAGTAGTTACTATTCCCAGGCTACCAGACAGCTACAATGTTGACCTCTAGATTAGCCAGGCTTTAGAAGATAGGGAGCTAAGAATGTTCTCTGGCTATGCTATTCTGTAATGATTTAGGGATACATGGTGATTGAGAGAGAACTTGGCTGGGAGTCCCAGGACTTGATGTCCTAACTTCACCACTTAACTAGCTAGGTAAGCCTGAGTGTGACTTTGGATAAGTCACTTAACCATTTTGAGTCTCACTGTCCTCATGTATTCACCTAAAAAATAGGGATGGTACTCGCACTGTCTGCCGCTAGGGGTTATCATGAGGGTCAAAGGAGGTATTATAAATGAAGAATCCTATGACTATAAAATATTATGTAATAGTAGGTCGCATTTATATAGTGCAGGAAGGTCTACAGCACATTTTCCTCATTACCCTTGGGGGTAATGGGTGAGGTAAGTATTATTTAAACCCATTTTACAGATGGAAAAACCAAGGCATAAAAGGTTAAGTGATTTTTCCAGGGGTCCCTATGGCTAGTAAGTATCAGAACTTAGATCCTCTGTATTTGAACTCAAGTGGCTTAACCCTGAAAACAGTGATCTTTCCATCATATCTTGCTGCCTCTCTATTAATCTATTATCATCATTGTTACAAAATAGTTAGCCATTATGCTAGTTTTTCTGTCTTTCTGGATGACATGACATACCAAAAAAGGACAGTGATATGGATATATATCCATGAAAAACAAACAACAAACAAAATAAGAAAAGAATCTTTCATAAAATTGTTAATATATTGGACTGTATATTTTAACCAAGCAGAACCAAAAAAAAAAATGAGTTTGCTTCTCATCTCCTTCTGATTTCATCTGAAATCTCATTAATGTTGATTACCACATTAGTAGTTGTGGTAGTAGTAAATGTAGTTTACTTTTCTCATTCTATGATCTCCCTTCACATATCTTTCCGTGATTCCTTGTATTTGTCATTTTATTACACTGATATACCTTTAATATTAAGGGTGGCATAGAGGATAGAAAACTGGCATTGGAGCCAGAAGGCCTGGGTTCAAGTCTCACTTCTGATACACCCTGGCTGTGTGAACCTTGCCAAGTTATTCACCCTCTCAGTACTCTAAGTAATGCTATAAGATTGTAAATTTCATAGGGTGCCAACCTATAGCTATATAGAAGTTTCCTCACCAGTGACTCTCTTTAACAATGAAAGGTCCTCATTTCTAAGATACTTTTATTTATTTAGCTATTTATTGGGCAAATAGTTTCTTTTTTTCCTTTCCTTTTCCTTCTTTCTTCTTTTATCAATAGAAAAGCTTTGAATGTACTTTTTACGAAAGGTCTTCTTAACTTCCCTTTTGTTTCATATGGTCAGTTTTATGACTTATTGGAGATTGCCATGTTGCTTTACAAAGGTCTACACTCCCACCAACACAGGCAATCATCACAGTGGTTATGCTCTCCTAGAAGTCAATCATGGATGTGTCTGTTTTAATAGGTGCTATTTCTACATTGCAGTAACTAACTAGGGAAAATTCTCAGTTCCCTGAACTTGTACATAATTTTCCTGAAGTATTCCTAGAAACAAGAGACCCTTGGTGGTCTGCTCACAAATGTTATCGCAGTATAAAAGGTCACCATTGCCTTGACTAGCATCAGAATTGAGCCCAAGAGAGAGAGTCACCTTGGCCTTAGTATAACTTTGGAGCCTCCTGACTGAGCAAGGAAGGACTGAGAAAATTGCCAGGACCAAACATGAATTTAGGATGAGTGCAATAGGACAGCAAATGAGAAGATTCTCATTTCCCAGGGTTTTGCACTGATAACATAGGACCATGTAAATGGGCTGAGTGGCAGAAGTAGGTGTATTAGAGCTTTGCTTTGAGACGGAACGCAAAACAACCTAGTCTAGCAGTAAAATCTTATTGGCACCAGCAATTGAGGCTGACCAGTTTCCTCCAATTACTTACAGACATCCAAATCAATTGGGCTCTTCTGTGGGATCATTAGCTTTCTAGTTGAGAGAGGAACTTGTCTCCCTAGACTAGAATGGATAGGTTCCAAAGGAGCCACACTTACTCACATGAATAGATGGTAGAGGGGAAAATATCAACCCAATAGAAAAGGATGTTCCTAATCTGCTCAGTCCTGAAAGTCTTCTTCTAAAGGAGACTACCACTAATAGCTTCCATTATTAGTGAGGAGACATATAGCTCATTGTAAGCTTTTATTGCTTTTCATCTTTGTAGACTATGAGCTCTGGTGATTCAGTTTTCTGCTGTGTGCATCCTGGTGATTTTCCCTTCTCTACCCTCCCCTTCTCTTTCCCCATGCACTCTATCTGTGTACACAATCCCATCTTGTTTTAACATCTCCTTTTCTCTTGTTCCCTCCTTTCCTGCCTATGTGGCATCTGTTTTGAAGGCAAGGTAAGCAAGGTAGCAATTTATTATCCATAGTGAGTAACTTACAACGTAGCAATGACAGTGAACTGCTCATAAAAGTAATTGTAGCTTACTCAGCCCCGGAACAAGTATCTCTTCAGCGAGGTTCCTGATGGATAAGGCACTGGATGAAAGTCATGTTCTGTGATCTTGGCCAGATTTTCTAAGCTCTGCCAGGTTATTGGTATCTTCCATACCTTACTTGGTATCTAAGTGGCTGAGTCAGTATTTAAGGAGCATTGTTTTAGCTTGCTTACAGAGTATTTTCTAAATTGGTCCCAGTCATACAAATGACCCATTAATTGGCTGTGTTTTTTAATGCCATGTCTTGTTTGTGGATCCAAGTTTGAAAATACCTGTATGTGTGTGTGTGTGTGTGTGTGTGTGTGTGTATTGGGGATGCTAATTGTATTCAGTCAGTGGAAACTCAAAAAGTGAAAGAGCATGGAAAGGGCGATACCTTCATTCAGTAGTAAAAACTTGGAAGGAGGAAAGTCATAACCAATGGCATTTTATATTTCTCTTTGCTTTAACAATAATGGATGGATCAGAGCTTTCTGCTCTCCTCACTCTGACACTGCTGTTTATTTAACGTCATAGACTGCTACCAAGTAAACAATGGTGTCTCTCATAATCTAGATTCCATATTATAACTGACTGGGCTGATCCAATAGAATGAACTGATAAAACAAAATAAATGCAAGGGAGGAGATGCAATAACTCTATTATATATATATATATATATATATATATATATATATATATACACATACATATATACATTCATCAATTTATATGTGTATGTATATATTATATATATATTTATACACCTGTGAATGAGTGAATGAATTAAAAAAATTATTAAGAGCTTGTCACATACTGTGAAGCACTGTGAAGTTGCTTAGTACAGTGTCTGGCACATAGTAGGTCCTTAATAAATTTTATTCACTGACTAGACTTGCAGGAAAACAGAGTTCATTTTGGGGGAAGGCTTGTCTCACAGGGATTGATGGTGCCATGTGCAATGCCTAAAGACCTTTGCCTCTCTTTCTTAGTAGAGAGGGCCCACCTTCAAATAGCCCTATGTTCTCATGGACATATTCCTGTTTGAACATGGTAATGAATTAGTAAATGCTTTTGATTTCATTCATTCATTCATTCATTCATTCATTCATTCATGTCTCTGACTCCTAAAATGCTTCCCAAGAACTGCTTGCTGGATTGCTTCAGAGAAGGGAAGATTTATACAAATAACTACTTTTACCCTGAGAAGGATAAAAGGGACCGTCTGCTTCATGAAGGAGAATGTGTCATAATCACTTTACACGGAAGTTAAAAGAAATCGAGATAAGGTCACATGGGTCCAGGTTCATTTGGGAGTCTTCCATCATCTTGGGAAAATGCAGTTTGGATGTTTAAATTTTGTCATTCAAATCGGCTAAGAGTTTTAAGTTCTTTACTCAGTGCTGTGTGTTTTGTTTTGAATACAGAGATAACAGTTCTTAAATCTTAATTTAGGTTTTATTTTCCTTTATCTCTTTCCCCAGATTTTTCAGGCCTAGCTATTAGTATTTGTTCATACAAGATCTTACTACTTCCTTCTGAAGGTTTTCAAAGCAACTTCTCTTTTTTGAGAGAGAGAGAGAGAGAGGAGAGAGAGAGAGAGAAAGAGAGAGAGAGAGAGAGAGAGAGAGAGAGAGAGAGAGAGAGAGAATGTTTTGTAGGGGAAGGAGCCCTCTTCATTTTTATATAATTAGGCCACTGAAAGTAATATATACTTTGCTACAGCTATTTTTTTCTGGCCTTTATTCTTCACTATTAGCTTCACTAATCAGGCACATATGGACAGACTTGGCAATATTCATTTCATAGGATACCCAGAAGTTACGTGGATTTCAGCCAGGCCAAAAGTCAGAGTCCAAAATTTAGAGTTGGAAACTCTAACATAGAGACCATTTAGTCCTAATCCCTTTTCTTAAAGATGAGGAAACCAAGGCCTGGAAAGGTTAAACAGCTTCCCAGATCACACAAATAATGAGCAAAACTAAGATTTTAGAGGCAGCATGATATAGAGGGAAAGACATTGTACGTGGAGTCAAAGGACCTTGGTTCAAATTTCAAGTCTTTTGATCTGACCTTGGATAAGTCTCTTAACTTCTTTCAGTCTGATTTTCCTCATTTGTGAAATAAGGGTATTGGATCAGGTAACTTCTAAGGTCCCTAGATAGCTCAGTGGTTAGAGTGCTGGGTCTAGCGTCAGGAAGACTTGAGTTCCAATCTAGCCTCAGACATTAGCTGTGTAACCTTGGGCAAGTCACTTAACTTCTGTTTGCCTTGGAGACAGTCAGGTGGCTCAATGGCCAGAACACTGGGCCTGTAGTCAAGAAGACCTGAATTCAGATCTGAACATACTAGCTGTATGACTCTGGGCAACTTACTTAATCCTGTTGGCCTCAGTTTCCTCATCTATAAAATGACCTGGAGAAGGAAAGCCACTCCAGTATATTTGTCAAGAAAACCCCAGATGTGGGCAGGAAAAGCTGACACGATTAAATGACTGAACAAGGTCCCTTCTGTCTGTAAGTCTATGAGCACATAATACTTTAAATCCACACATGGGCTCTTGCCAAAACACCAAGCTGCCTTGTTTACTTCTCTGAGGCAAGAGAGGTGCCTTTTTAAGCCTAGCCCTTTACTTAACCTGCTTTGGGAGCTATGAAATACCTCCTTTCCTGTGACATTCATCATAGCTACAGGAGACAAAACAGTGTCAAGTGTGAATAATGACCTGAAACTAGTCATTTGGTAACACTGACAACAGGTCAGAGCACATTCTTGAAAACCAGGTGCTCTGTGCACAATGTACTGTAACATTCAGTGCATAGCAATTCTCAAAGTAAGAGGGACTGTCACTGAGGTGGGGGCTCACCCACCATCCTGTCCTTTGTTTCTCTGAAGTGAGTTACTACAGCCGCCCTCTGTCAACTCATGTTTATTACAGCCTTAGAATATTAGTGTTAGAAGAGACCTTAGCAGTCACCTATTTCAACCTAATTTTATAGATGAGATCCAGAGATACCAAGTGATTTCTTTAAGGTCATGCAGTTATAGTGGAAATACTTAGACTAGAACCCAAAATGCCTGATATGTAGTCTAATCTATACCGCTCTGAATTAATTTAGTTGAACCCAATTCAATTTAACAAGCATTAGGACTGACTATGTATGCCAAGGCAGGGACTGTGGCTTCAAAGATTAAAAAAAATGGAATCACTTCCTACCCACAAGGGACTTACATTCTCCTGGAATGACTTTTAGAAGATAAGGTAATGATACTGTTATCTGAGTTGTTCAAAAGAAAACTGCAACTTCGTGTGTGTACTTTCTCTGTCCATTTAGATTACATTTTCTTCCTAGGTTAGTTTATAGGAACATGATTTCAAGCTGGAAAAAAATTTGGAGGCCATTGAGCTCAGTATCTCTTTTAAAAAAATGTTTAAAACATTTTACAATAATTTTATTGATGTAATTTTATATTATTGATATGATATGGATAGGATAGGATTGATACGATAATATTGATATAAATTGATATAATTTCACTCCCTTTTCCCCTTATCATGGAGCCATAAAAAAAGAGGAAAAATAAAATAAACATTTCATCAAAACTAACCAATATGTCAAGGAAGTCTGATGTTACATGCCATTGTCCACACCCACTGGCTCATGCCTCTACAAAGGAGCAGAAGGAAGTTCCTTCTCATAGCTTTTCTTTAAGGGCATTATAATTCATAGCATTCAATTTTGATTTTTGTATTATTTTCTTCATTTATAGTGTTATTATTTATATTATTTTCCTGATTCTTCTTGCTTTATTTATATTAGTTCATGTAAGTCTTCCCATGCTTATCTTTATTCATTATGCATTTCTACAACACAATAATATTTCATTATACTAGTTGGTTTAGCTGTTTCCCAATTGATGGACGTTTACCTTATTTCCAATACTATGCTACTATACAGAGTGCTGCCACAAACATTTTGGTGTGTAGAGAGAGACACTTCCTTTTTTGTCATTGACATCTTTGCAAATATACCTCCTAGTGGAATATCTAGATGAAAGAATATGGAGAATTTAGCCACTGTCTTTGCATAATACCAAATTACTTTCAAGGATCTCAGCCCCTTATTTTTACAGATGAGGAAACTGAGGCATAGAGGTTAAGGTGATAGATTTGCTTATGGTATCTAAGTAGCTGGTAGGTGTCTAAGGCAGGAAATAAGCCCAGGTCTTCCTTAATGCAAGTCCAGTGCCCTATCCCCTATAACACACAGACCCTCTGTTGCTGTAGGTAGAGAATTAAGCACCTTTCAGTAAAGGTGGCTAACTTTCTGCTCATGTATTTCTCTGTACTTATCTAGATTAGTTTACAGCTAACAGATGGGAAACCATTTCTGAGTCTATAAACAGAACTTTTCAACTTGGTAAAATCTGTCAGATTATGTTTTCTGTTGGCATAGCCATTAAAAACCTGGAGTTGCCTCTGTAACATGAGTAGCATCCAAGTAAGATTTTAGTGGAGAAAGGGGATGATGAGTTGGTGTAGGGCCCTCATAAGGGCCTTGTGGATAAAGCAGGCCTAATCAAGGCTTCCTGTCCACTTTCCAGTAGCAGATGCTCTCTAAATGGCTAATTTGGTGGTAAGCCAGCAGCCATGCCCATGAGAAGTAAAAGAGCCTGTGCATAAAGCTTACATATTCTAATAAAATTTATAAAAGGCTATACATACACACACATACATCTGTATGTTTGTATGTGTGTGTATAGTATGTAAGTTTTTAAAAATATTTTGCCAGCAGAGGCCATACAGGCTAGAAACATTGGGTGCTGCAAGTTTGAATCTAGGAAGTCTGAATCTTATCTCAGGTCTGCAGACTGAGTCAGCTTGTGAGAGACAACATTACAAAAATCACTGCCCAGATAGGATTCCCCTCACATTTGGGGAAATTCCATCTCTGATATGTGCTAGTGATATTTTACCAGGTTATCTTTCTCGCTAGGAAATATAGGGCAATGATTGGTGGGGAGGCAAGATGCTGCTTCTACTTCTGGATCTTCATATTGAGATATTTGAGCATATATAACATATTCATAGGCTCAATAGAACCCCGAGACTGGAAAAGGGGTCTTAGAAATCATCTACTTCAACCCTCTAATTTTTTTTTACAGATGAGGAAACTAAGGCCCAGAGGTTCAGATATATTAAAAGACTTGCCCACACAGTTAGTAAGTAGAAGAGCTGGTATTTGAACTCATATCCCTCAAAAATTCATTTTTTTGGTACTATTCCATGCTGCTGCTTAAGGGGTAAGAGAGAGAAATAAAGGAGAAAGAGAGAGAGATTATGATTCATTCCATAAATGATTTTGCAAATATATTGTTCACAGCATAGAGGTCATAGAGTCGCTCTCATACTTAGAGCCTCCAAAATATTTCCCAGATCCTGTTCCTTCTTACAGATGGCCTCTATATGTCTGTCTATTTATCTATAGCTTATTAGAAATTTGGCCAAGTAGCCTCCTAGCTCAAGAAATGCCGGTATGGAACATTATAAGATAAAGGTTTTAATATGAAGGTTGTTCTTGGGCAGGACTTCTGACCAAACTTTCTAGACTCTAAACATGCTATCTGTATAGGTAGTACTTCATATATTAAGGGTGTTTTACATCTGTTAGATGGATGAGGAGTCAAGTACAGGCTTGCTAGAATGGGCCCTGGGGTTTAACTTGGACCTCATGAATTCATACCTCTTTAATGAAGGCAGAGACGGCTCTATAAAATGTGAAATTAGTAATTTAGAGTTCAATTTTGGATAGCTTTTCTATAGCCTCCTAACTCCTTTTGTAAAGTATTTTAAAGTCCTTTTTAAAGACATGTGGTACTAAACACTTCTTAAAGGGAAAATGTGTAAGGCAGGAAATTGAAAATTATGGGTCTATTGGTAGGACTTAAAATTTGAATAGATGGTGTGGGATAACTTTAATTGGTAACTTCTTTAGAGAGTTTTACTATACAAAGCTGGTATTGATTTGAACACGGTTTGTTTGGGGCTAATGGAATTCATTTATGCCATCCTGGATCCTTCTCCATCTTTGCTGTTGAAAACCACATAGTTTCATCACATGTATTTATTCTAACTCACATTTTCAGAGTATTTCTCTCAGTATCATAGATACTTCATGGATATGATGAAATGCAAAAACATAAAGAGGGCTCTTTGCTGCTACGTACAGTGAAGAGTCATTGTGGTGTGGCTGGAAAAACACTGGGTGGGAGATCATAATGAAAATCAAAATTTTAGATTTGCAAAATGCTTTACAAATATTATCTCCTAATCCTCACAGCAATCTTGGTGGTTAGGTGCTAGTACTGCCTTCCTTTCACAGATGAGAAAACTGAGGCAGAGGTTAAATGACTTGCCAGGGTCATGCTGATGGTGTCTGAGGCTGGATTTGAACTGAGGTTTTACTTGATTCCAGGTTCTGGATTCTACCCGCTCTGCCATCCAGCTGTTAGAAAGCTAGGGATGGAATCTAAGCTCTATTGCTTGGTAGCTCCGTGACTGTGGATAATTATTCCAAGCCTCAGTTGTCTTGTCTGTAAAATGAGGGTGATAACACTTACATGATCTAACTCACGGGTAATAAATGTGATTCATTAGTATTCTGCAACATATAAAAATTTTTTTGTTGGTCTTCATCCTCCAGGTATTCTTTGATTGTGGTAAATGTTCACCATCTGTGCCTTAGTCCTGAGGGCCTTGGAAGCAGACAATTCAACACATATTTATTAAGACACTGTGCTGTAAACCAGAGATAGTCAAAAGCCTATAGTCCCCATAAGGATCTTACATTCTACTGGGAGACTATAATATATGTGTAAATAAGGAGATGTGAACTTTTGGAGATATAACTTCAATGGCATCTCTTTCTTAGTTCAGGCTCACTGTTGGGACAAAATAAGTCACTTAGAAGTCATTGAACAATTAATAAAAGGAGATTTAATATGCTGTAACTGAGCAAGGATATAATTCTCTGGATACTACCTTCCCTTCCCCCACCCTCTATTTCTATATAAAAATAAGTCTGGTTAGCAGGGCAACTCAAATAAAATTCAGGATCCACCAAGTCCCAAAGGCCTCGTTTCTAGGTGACTGGGACTTTCTATGCCCTTAGATGACTGAAAAGCTGAGTTAGGGAAGCCAGGGCCATGAGGTCCCAGGAGGGTAGCTTTATTGTGGGCCTACCCCATGATTTCTGGGCAAGGAAGATCAGGAAGGGAAATCAGGGCCAATTAAGTCTCAGAGGCAGCTACCTGTATCCTTATTACAGACCTGCAAACATCACCCCCCGCCCCAAGTCCCTTCCTGTGGTACTATCCTCTCTGTCTGTCCTGAAATCACTATGAGTTTGGGCAAATCAATTTCTCTGGTCTGAGTATACCTCATCTGAAACATGAGAATTTGGTTGAGTGGCTCTCTAAGGTCCCTTCTTTCTGTAAAGTTCTATAATTTGTCAATCTAGAGTTAAGGAATCTTTTTTCTAATTTAATTTAATTTTTCAATTATAAAATATTTATTTTTTTCTCCCTTCCCACCTTTTCCCACCACTGGAAAACAAGTAAAATCCTCATAGTAAGTAAGCATAGTCAAACAAATATTGCCCATGTCTCTAAAAAAATAGGCTATGTCAAAAACTGTATATGTCATACCTTCTGTCTAGAAGTGGGTAACATTCTTCATCAATGGTCTCTGGAATTATAGAACAGTGAGTGGTTCTTGACCTTTTCTGTGTCCCCTTTGGAAGTCTGGTGAAACCTATGTACCTCTTCTGAGAATGTTTTTAAATGCATAAAAATAAAACATGAGATGGTAAAGGAAATCAGTTATATTGAAATAGTTATAAACTTTTTTTTTTAAGTTTATGGACTCCAGGTTAAGAACCTCTGAGCCAGGGGTATGTCTGATTTGTTTTTACATTTTAATTTCGTATGTTTGGGGGTAGTCTTATTGAAGCAAAAATAAATTAATTCCTAGTTGCTACAAACAAGCTTCTCTGTGCTGGCCTTACTATAAATGTATGTGAATCAGTAGATCACAAAATGCCTTGGATTTATAGAAATTAAGTTGGTCAGAGGGTTATGTCATCAAGCTTGTTTTTCAGGAACTAGGTGGGGTATGTGACTGAAAGAACTGCTTTTCATTTCCTGGCATGTGAAATTTCATTGGGAGTTCCATTTTAGTTTTTTCCTCTTCCTAATTATGTGTTGTCATTTGGGAATGTCCATTTCTTAATCACTACATTCCACACACACTCAAGTTTAGTGTCTATACGGTGGAAAATAGTCTAGTTTTCCCTATAGGTCAAAGGATGTGAACAATTTGCATTTTTTATTTTGAAAACCGTCCATAACCAGATTTAAAAATGCACCAAATCACTAATAAGAGAAAGGCAAATTAAAGCAGGTTTTACCTTACACCTACGAAAAGTGCAAACATGTGAAAATTCACTCCAGTTTAAGAAATATTTGGCAACAAGCATAAAAGTTGGGACAAGTTAATGGTGGAGGGGCTATGGGAGACAAACATGCTATGGCTGTCTTGGAGTAACTGTTTTTTCTTCAGTTATTCTGGATAGGAATGTGGAATTATGCAAGAAAAATCACTAAACCTTTGTATTTAGCGATCTCACCAGGCATATGTCCCAAGGAGACAAAAACCAGAAAGGCCCTATATGTCCCAAAACACTTATTGAAGTACTTTGCATGGTTGTACAAAATTGGAAACAAAGTTGGTTCTGTTTGATTCAGGAATAATTAATTTGTGGGATGTATATATAATGGAATACTTTTGTGTCATAAATGAGAAATTCAGACAAACCTGAGAAAGCTTACATGAATCAATGCACAGTGAAGAAAACGCAACCACAAAACAACAAAAATAGCTACAAGGATGTAAATAAATACTCAAATGGGAGAAGGTAAGAAACATATGTTAAGCACCTACTGTGTACCAGGCACTATGCTAAGACCTCTCCAAATACTGGAATTTTGAATGAAAATAATGAAAGTTGATTTTTCCATATTAAAATTAAAAAAAGAATTATTGATTTTCCCTTGTCCTATTAAAATATATAAGGACAAGAATATGAGGCACAGGTATCCATAGTGGTGTTTGGAGGCATATCTCAGGTATCTGTCCATGGTCAGAGACAGGTGAATTCAGATTGATTGCAATGATTTGTGTTGGCGTTGAAAAACAGATGCATAAACTCACTTCCCTACTCTTGGGAGAAAGGTGGGGGCACTATAAAGGCAGAATGCTATATGCTGTCATACATGATCACTTGGTGGGTTGGGTTTTGTTTAATTGTATTTCTTTGTTACTGAGAATTCCATTGGGGAATTCAGAAGAATAGCCCCATTTTGGGGGAATATCCTGAAATAATTTTGACATAAAAACATAAGACAAAAATAGTACATTATAAAAAGAAAGTGATAGATTTCTAAGATTAAATAATAGGTGGGTTTCCTGAAAGTGTAAACTACTTGTGTTAAACCCTCATTCTAGGGACATGTGAGTTTTTTTCAGTGAAGACCACTTGATAAGAAATACTGGGAGCCTGTACTTCTACAATAATGACTAATATGAATCTGCTAATATGACAGGTGTGGCAGTAGGCTGCTAATGTAAATAAACTAGGCAATCAATCAGGTTTTTTAAATGGGGGAGGGGATTCTCTGGCAGACTTTATTCTAAAATCATTTGGACTTTGACATCTACTAAGATTTGGAAGATAATTTAAAACTTGAATAGAAATTCCCTCCGAAATCCCTGACAAGTGACCATTCCACTTTGGTTTGAGGATTTTTGGTAATATGGAACTATCTCCCAAGATAGCCTCTACTAGTCGTTATAGAAACCTTTTTTCCCCTTACATTGAGCCAGAATATCTTGAAGAAACTTCTATCCATTGCTACTAGTTTTGTCTTGGGGAGGTCTTTGTCCAGAATATGTCTAATCCCTCTTTTCTCATGTGTGGCAGTCCTTCATATAGTCTGTCCTAATAAGCCTTCTCCATATTGAAGACCCTAATTATTCCAATGGTCATCCTGTGATGGTCTCTAGTTCCCCCACCATCCTTGTTACTATCTCTGGATACCCTCTAATCTGTCCATGTCCTTCCTAAAATGTTAGACGTGATTCTTCAGGTGGAATCTGATGGGGGTCCAGGATAATTAGACTATAATTCCTCAAATTCTGGACATTTTGACTTTATCAATGCTTTATTTTTTGCTGCCATTTTGACTGATAGTGAACTTGCTGTCCACTCAAATTCCTAGATATTTTTCACATAAATTGTCATCAATAAACACTTTCCTTATCTTGTATCTGTGATGTTGATTTTTAAAAATTCAAGAAATAGAACCACACATTTCTTTTATTAAATTCCACCTATCATTCTAGCGGTCTTATTGAAATTTTTTTGTATCCTGACTATTATTCAGTATATTAAATATTTTTTTCCAATTCTTATGACATTAGAAAATTTAATAAGAATGCTAGTTATATATGCCTTCAATAAATAAAAATATTAAATTTCACAAGACCAAGAACAAATTCCCTGGGACATGTCACCAGAAACCTCTCTTGATACATTTGCCTTCTATTAGTGTTCATGTATATTTCTAATAAGGGAAGGAGAGAGGGGAAAAAATAGAAAATTCTTTTTAAAAACGTTATGATTTTGAAAAATCAATTTAAATTAATTTAATTAAAATTTGTAGTGGGAATAATATGATTTCAAGATATATTAAAATCAGTTATAGAATTTAATATAAAATGTCATGTTAGTGAGACCAACATGGGAAAAATATTAAATAGACAATTTTGTCTTCTGTAATTTTTAAAGCTTTTTCTACCAAATCCTATTCTCAGATATTTGATCCCATAAGGGATAAATCACTGATAATATTTTGCAATATAGTACATATAGTACATAGGTCATTGGATTTGGAATCAAGAAGACCCAGATTCCAATCCTGCTTTAAATACTGACTTTGTCTTTTATTTGCATATCACCTATATCTCCCAGTGCTTTCCTTCCCCTTCTAGAGAGTCTTTCCTTACAAGAAAGATTAAAAAGAGAGAAACTAGTTCAGCAAAACTAAACAACATATTAAAAAAATCTGATATTGTATGGAGATATTATATCCACAGTTTTATACTTCTGATATTGTATGGAGATATTATATCCACAGTTTTATACTTCTGCAAAAATAGGGCCTTCTCAGAACTCTTCTTTGGGGATAGTTAACTGATTAGTTCATGTTTGTCAGTCTTTCCATATTTGAATTGATGGAAAATTCCTTGAAGATAGGGAATTCGGTGACCCTATTAGACCACTCATATCCCTCCTCTGGACCTCCATGTGGACATCTGGAAATGGGAGTGGAGTAGGGTGCACAAGATGATGTTTCAAGTCTCTATCAGCTTGAAACCTGATTTTGTTACTGTCTTGACCTTCTTAGAGAACATAGCAGAATATTGGGCACATTGTGTCTCATATGGATCTCTGAGGTTGTACAAAGCAAGTTAAGCAAATCCAACCCTTTAAGTACTATTTGGGCTTGACCCAGGATCCTGAGTAGATTAAGTTCTGGTTTGTCCTTCATTGTCAAAGAAGACCATGACATTGGGAAGGTGATGCTATGGCTTACAATTGAATTAGACTTAAGTGAGGCAGGGTTACGCAAAGATGCCAGCCTCACTTTCTCTTCTGTAGCTTTCTGGGTCCAGTGGCCAGATACAGATCAGGACAACTAGAGATGGCTCAGTCATAATTAGGAGATTTATGGGAATGGTAAGGATTACATT
This sequence comes from Potorous gilbertii, assembly GCA_028658325.1. Classification (NCBI taxonomy): domain Eukaryota; kingdom Metazoa; phylum Chordata; class Mammalia; order Diprotodontia; family Potoroidae; genus Potorous; species Potorous gilbertii. The sequence continues at coordinate 590,113,048 of CM053769.1, read as the reverse complement.
ACTGTAGAATGGAGATAAGGGGTCTTGACATTTTCATGCAGAGCAATCAAAGAAAGGACAGTAGAGTGTAGTAGGGTAACAGACTTGGAATCAGGATTTGGAACCTGGATTCAAAACCTACCTCAGATCCTTTGTAGCTTTGTGACCTAGGGCAAGTCACATTAACCTCTCTGTGCCGGACTTTCCTAATTTCTAAAATGAGGAAGTTAGAACTGATGCTTCTAAGGGTCTCTCTGACTCTAAATCTGTGATGTTGTATTTGACTCTATAATCTCACTAAGTGCCACGGGAGAGAGGTTGGTTTGAGTGAGAATGGTATATGCAAGGGCAGCTAGGTGATGCAGTGAATAGAGCACTAGACATGGAGTCAGGAAGACTCATCTTCCTGAGTGCCTATCTGACCTCAGACACTGAGTAACTGTGTGACCCTAGGCAACTCACTTAAGCCTGCTTGCCTCAGTTTCCTCATCTGTAAAATGAGCTGAAGAAGGAAATGGCAAACTGCTCCAGTATCTTGGCCTAGAAAACCCCAAAATGGGTCATTAAGAGTCAGATATGATTGAGCAACAACAGGAAGTATATGTAATTTAGATTGGGGTTTTGTTTGTTTTGTTTTTAAGGGTAAATATCAAGATAGGATAAGAATAAGCATGAATATTTTCTTGCAGTTTCACTATTTACCTATTTTACTTTGTTTTTACTATTTATTTTTGTATTTTTACTATTACTAATGCCCATAGTATTTTTACCATTTTCCTTTTTGTAGCATCCTGATTTAGTCAATGGAGAACCTGCCAAGAAACTTCCCCAAGGTGTGGTTTATGGTGTGGTTCGACGATCTGACCAAAACCAACAGAAAGAAATGGTGGTATATGGTTGGTCTACTAATCAGCTGAAAGAAGAAATGAATTACATCAAGGATGTGAGTTACTTCAGAGATCTGTTTTCTGCCCCTTGTTCCTTTCTGGGGTCCACTGATTGTCATTTAAGAAGATATCAGTTCTTTTTGTTAGAGAATGTTTCCTAAGTCTTCATGTTATTGTCATGGCCAAAGTGCAGGGGTGGTTCTCATAGCATAATGTGCCTTTGGTGGAATCAGGATGAGAATTGTACTTAAGGAATTGTCCTAAGAGGTTTCTCCTGTTATGCTGAATGGCCCTAAGAAACAGCGACCAAAAGGGATGCCATTCCTTTCTTTGGGTTTCCCTTCATCGTATATAACTGAGACTGTGTCTGGGACATGTATGATCCCATTGTTGACTCCAGATTGGTAATCAAGAGGAAATAGAAGCTACTTTGGATTGCCTCAGGTCTTTTTTTCTTTAATCTTTCTGAGGATGATGTATTTGTTTGCCCTCTTGTTGAGCTTGACTGAGTAACTATTTTCTGTTCGTCACTGGGGAAAAGTCATATGTGCTTTGCGTCAAGGCAAGTCACTTAACTTCTCAGTCTAAATAATTTCCAAATCTGCAAAATGGAAAAATAATAGCACTTAAGTCTTGTGAAGATCACATGAGATGTGTATAAAGCACTTTGCAAATTTTAATGAATTATATATTTGATGTACCCACCAATGTTTTTATTAGAACTCATACGAAGGAGTTTCACACACTAAATTTTTTTCAGAAGCACTACCTTTACTTATTCAAGCCACCTAAATATCTCAGAATTTCTTTTCAAATATTCAGAGCAGCATAAAAGGGAAGGGATGAAAATCAAGTCAAAGGTCACAGGAAATCATTCGATGTATGAAGCTGAGTACAGCTGGCAAGATTGATTTGGAACTGTCAACATCAATGATCAATGATGTCATAATGAGCCAAAATTAATTTTCTTACCGTAACTGGTAACTTTTTCTGTCTGCCTACCTAAGTTCAAATTCAGGTTAAAAATCAGTGTTGACTAACCTCTTGTTTAGTCATTCTGAAAACAGAGTGAAGGTTGCTGCACCTTCCACTGCCTTGTGATCCTCCAAAAAAACATTTTTTCTTTTTCTATTTAATTTGTTTTTAGTTTTCAACAATCACTTCCATAAGTTTTAAATTTTCTTCCCCTCCCTGCCAAGATGGCATACAATCATATATATTCTACACATACATTCTTCTATATTCTACACATACATTTTCACATTAGTCATGTTGCATAGAAGAATTAAAACGAGTGGGAGAAACTATGAGAAAAACCAAATAAAAACAAAATATTACACAAGAGAAAACAGTCTGCTTCATTCTGCATTCTAGTTCCACAGTTCTTTCTCTGGATGTGGATGGCATTTTGCATCACGAATCCTTTGGAAATGTTTTAGGTCCTTGCATTGTTGTGAAGGGCTAAGTCTATCCGAAGCAATCCTCTCACACTGTGGCTGTTACTGTATATAATGTTCTCCTGGTTCTTCTCATTTCACTCAGCATCAGTTCATATAAGTCCTTCCAGGTTTTTCTGAAGTTTGCCTGTTCATCATTTCTTATGGTACAATAGGGGAAGCTAGGTGGTGCAGTGGATAGAGCACCAGTGCAGGAGTCAGGAGCTCCTGAGTTCAAATCTCACCTCAGACACTTGACACTCACCAGCTGTGTGACTTTGGGCACTTAACCCCAATTGCCTCATCCTGGGTCATCTCCAGTCATCCTGATGAATATCTGGTCACTGGATTCAGATGGCTGTGGAGGAGAAGTGAGGCTGGTGACCTGCACAGCCCTCCCTCACTCAAAACAAAGTCAAGTGCAAGTCATGTCTTCATTTCTCTGATGATATGGTCTTCTTCGACAACGAAGGACAAACACACGCATGGTACAATAATATTCCATTACATTCATATACCACAACTTTTTCAGTCATTGCCCAATTGATAGATATAACCTCAATTTCCAGTTCTTAACTACCATAAAAAGAGCTACTATAAATATTTTTGTATATGTGGGACCTTTTCTCATTTCTGTGATATCTTTGGAATATAGCCCTAAAGTGATATTACTGGGTCAGAGGGTATGAGGTTTTGTAGCCCTTTGGGCATAGTTCCAAATTGCTCTCCAGAATGGTTGAATCAGCCCACAGCTCCACCAACAATGAATTAGTGTTCCAACTCTCCCATATCTTCTCCAATATTTGTCTTCTTCCTGTTTTTGTCATATTAACCAGTCTAATAGGTGTGATGTGGTACCTCAGAGTTGTTTTGATTTGCATCTCTCTAATCAATAGTGATTTTTCATATGTCTATAGATAGCTTTAATTTCTTCCTCTGAAAACTGCCTGTTCATATCCTTTGACCATTTATCAATTGGGGAATGACTTGTATTCTTGTAAATTTGACTCATTTCTCTACATATGAAAAATCACTTTTTAAAAGAATACTTTAGAAAGGAATCTGCCTTCTCTCCCTCCCAAGCTCTCTTGATCTCTCTTATAACTGAGAAAACAAGAAAAAACAAACCCCCTATTATAGACATGTGTAGTCAAGTAAATCAAATATCCACAATGGTTGTGTCTAAAAAAATTGTCTTATTTTCCACTCCATCACATCTCCATCAGGAGGTGGGTAACTTTTGTCATCATGAACCCTCTGGAATTGAAGTGGATCATTGTGGTGATCAGAGTTTTTAAGTCTTTCAAAGTCAGCAATTATGTTTTACACCCTACCTAACTTCCACGCTAAATAAGCCAGTTGGGGTGAGGGGTATATTAAAGACTGCTGTAATATCCTAACAGTGAAAAAAAGGTCTTCCTTCTCCCTCAAATGGAAGGCTATACTTTTGTCCTTATTTTCCTAGGACATTTTAGTTACAGATGAGATGATGGACTTTGGCAATTCATGATTCCCCCTATTCAAATGAGCAAGAGTAAGTGAGAGCTGATGGAATGAAAATGACAAAGGTATATTACCAGTTCTTTTAGACTTCTCTGTCCAAGTTGTTTTTTCCTTAGGAACATTTTATTTTAGAGCTACTCATTATTGTGGTTTCTTAAAATGTTTGCATGATCTTTAATAGCATCTCTGTTGGACTGCAGGTGAGAGCAACATTGGAAAAAGTCAAAAAACAAATATATGGGAACTATGATGAAATGAAGCAGAAAATTCAACTCCTTACCAAAGAACTGAGAGTAAGTAAAAGTCTCGTTCGTTTGAAAATGTGGAGAGATGATAAGAATATAAATAATTTTCACAGTAAACGTATATATTTATACGTGTGCACGCATGCATGTATATGCAGGTTTCCTTTTAAACAAAGATATTGTGTCTGAGAAGTTTTGGAGCTATCAATATTTGTGATTTGAAACATGTTTTAAGATATACTGGAGGAGGTTATTTATAAAAAATGTTCAATTTATCTTATTGAAGTAGGAATAGCAACAATTTACTGTTTTTTTTTAAGTTCCAGATTTTAAATATTTGCTTTTCTTAATTCAGGACTCATTTGTGTGCGACTGAAGCCAAGTGAGGAAGAACGAATAGCATATAAGAGTCTATGGAGATTCAATATCTTAATGAAAGGTGTCGAAATATAAATATTTTAGAAAATTGGGTAGTGAAATTCTAATAAAGCTATGGAAGTCTGAACTCAACATTCACTCACAGGCAATAAATCCCTGTAGTAAGGGGAAATGACTTCAGTGTAAACAAAAAATGATTTAATTGATAATAGAAAACTGAGCAAAACTCTAAACATTTGTACATGATTTGTTTCTTTGTTCACCTCCTTCACTTTCCTATAACTGTACCATCACCACCACTACCCTAAACCTTACCAGGCCTATTTGAATTAAAAGACCTTTAAGTATTAGATCATGATTTTTCCTCTTTCAAGAGGCCTTCCCTAACTACTCTGGTCTTTAATGTTGTCTTCCTTTATTAAATTATGATAGCACTTGTGATCATATATAATTTTATACATGATTACATATGATCTAAATTGTTGTTTCAGGTGTTAGTCGTGCCAGCAAAAACATTGGCATAGTAGATAGAACCCTGAACCTGGACTTGCATTCAAATCCAACCTCAGACACTTACTAGCTGTGTGACCTTGGGCAAGTCACTTATCCTCTGTCTTCCTCAGTTTTTAACGTCTATAAAATGGGCATAATTGTGGCACCTACCTCCCAGGATTGTTGTGAGGATAAAATGAAAAAATACTTTTTAAAGACCTTTGCAAACCATAAAGCATTATATAAATGCCATCGTTATCATTAGTAGTAGCAGTAGAACTAGCATTAGTAGTAGGGAAGAATCAGTCAACAAGCATTTATTAAGTGTTTATTATGTGGCAGGCACCATGCTGCACCTTACTCATTTAGCATCCATCACAGTGCCTAGTGAAACAGACCATTATGTAATGAGATTCTTTTTTTTTTTTTTAGCAACACTTCATATTGCTGATGCATGGTAAATCCCCCGTTTTCTTCTTTTGTCATTAAATTTTGATGGTGATAATGACAAAAATGAATAGTTTAGAATAAACTCTAATAATATAATATTTGTAATGTCATTACCACCATCAAAATTAGTAACAAAAGAAGAAAGCAGGAGGGTTCACCATGTATATGAAGTGTTATTAAAATAGAATCCTGTTATACCATGGGTCAAATCTCATCCTTTGGCAAATATAACTAAATATGATAAAAACTGGGCACATGTTAATAGGATAATATTTGATAAGTTATTGATAAATATTTGCTATATTAGCTAAAAAATTTGCTCATTGCCTTTATATGTCATGAGAATTAGCCTATTTTTTGACTCAGTTATGATTCTCTGTGTTGTTTATGTGTAGTTTATATGGGACCCTCTGGAGAAAGTAGCTGGTCTTAGTGACTTTCTTAGGTTTGTTTATTTGTAATCTGGATTTCCTCTACCTTTAGAGAATGGGACAGGGATGAATGAGAACACTGGATAGATTATTCTGCTAAATGATGTCAGTTCAGATCCTGGGTCCTTGGGAGAATTTAAAGGAAGGACTTTGTTCCAGGACACTTTTACCTTGCCTTCTGGAACGTTGCTTTTGCTCAGTGTTTGTGATGTTACCAAGTATGTGGGGATATCAGGATACAAAAAGGCATTCTAGCCTTCTGGGAGGACTTTAAAATTAGATACGGGAGAAGCAATTGAGAACCACATGGAGAACATTCTTATTATTTAAAGGGTGACCATCCCCTAAATGAGTTAGCAAACCAAGGCAGTGAGCAGCTTCTCTAATCCCCAGTATCTGAACAAACTGGTCGTTGTTGGTGAAAAGTATCCTATTTTTTTTTTGAGTTTATTGGATATATACAGCCTTTGAAGTCCCGTCCTCCTGATCATCTGCTTGTCACCTTTGAACACATTCTCTGAAATCTTGATGAACTTGATTAATACATCTGAGGCCACTGAGTTGAGTGTCCTATATGTGTGAGTTTTACATAATTCTCTCTTCCTTCTGTTCAGGTTTCCAATGCTCAACAGGATTATCTACAGAATCACATTGAAACACAGTCTTCAGCCTTGGATAGTTTTAATGACATGAACTCCTCTTTGGCTTCAGACTCTATTGGCTTACAGGTATGTCATTGTGCTCTCACAATGCTCCAGGATGGCCACATTCCAGCCTTCTAGAGAGATTTGAAAATGAGACTTGGAGGCACATTTCAAGCAGAGAGTCTTATCCTAAACGATTTGTTAAAAGACAGCAGAAGAAAGCAGTGGAATTCACCATGCATCAGTGATATAAAATGTTATTAAAATAGAATTCCATTACACCACAGGTCAAATCACATCCCTTGCCAAATATAACTGAATATAATAAAAGGTGCACATGATATAATAGTTGCATCCTCCCATATCAGTATTACAAAGGATCTCGGTACTTAATTGCAGGGAAGCAAAAATCTAATTGGGTACAAGATATTTGGCTTATAGAAAAGTGTAAATGAGCGATCAAATGAAAGAATGAATAAATTAAAAAAGCATTAAATGCTTGCTGTGTGCTAGGCACTATGCTAAGTACTAAGGATACAAACAGAAATTAGACAACTATTCCTACCCTCAGAGAACTAGAATTATACTAGGAGAAGAAAATATATATAGGGAAATTGTGTTCAGGGCTGGGTGTTTTGGTTTGGGGAGTTACAAGAATGGAGAATGCAGTTGTAGAACAACGAATGGATATATCCTTTCTATAAATAGTAGTGTTGATTTGATTACTGTTTCTTGAGCAAGAGGTAGAAATCAGTGAAGCAGAGTGCATATATAAGGTGCCATAATAGAGTTAATGGCCAGTGATGAATGGTCTGTTTCATAGTGGGTCTAAGGACCTTTAAATATGTTGAACACTCATTGATCAGCAGTAGAGTGGCCCAGGTCAAGAGACAGAGTACCAGTTTGGAGGTGGATGGTGGCAAGTTAAAAGGTTTTCTGCTTCCATTGTGATTATAATTAATACCAATCACATGTATGACCAAAAAAGGAAATGACTTTGTCACATAGTAGGAACAAGGGATAATCAAGACCCAGTCTGTATTCTACCTTGCCATCAAGAGAAAGGGAAGAAGATCCTCAGTGTGTTGGGGGGAACTTCCTGTGACAAACTAATGGGACAGAGTCACAAATAGTCGGTAGGTAAAGGTCTGTGTCATTGGAGGAAATATCTAGGTCAGTGAGACCACAGGTCCATAGGTAAAATAGAAATCACAAACAATAATTCCTACTTTACCATTTACAAAGTATATGCATATTCATTCTCATTTGATGACCCTCATAGCAACTCCAAGAGTACTATTCCCATTTTACTCATGAGGAAATTGAGGTTCAGAAAATATTCTAAAACTGATCATCTTTCCCTATCCTATATTGCTTCCATTAATTCATTTAGAAGGCAGGTCAGCATGAGACACAGACCCTACGTGCAGCAGACAATCAAAGTTACACCAGCAACAAAGCTGGCCATAAGACATCTGACGGCTGGTCTAGGTGAGCCTCATCTGGTGACCCCTGGCTGGAGTCTCTGCAGTTATAGCCATGTGGGCTCATAGACAATTAGAGTTGGAGGAGCTGAGGCATTATCCAGTCCAATCCTCTTATTTTGCAGATAAGAGAACAGAGACCCTGAGAGTGATATAGTGGCAAAATTTGGCAGTCCAATCCAGGTCTTCTGAACTTCCAGTCCACGTATTTTTCTACTAAAAATAATTTTTAAAAGATGCCAAGAGATGGCTTTCTTCCTGAAAGAGCCAGTATTGAACTCTTGTTACCTCCCTTACAAAGTGAAAAGGATGAGCCTTCTGTCATTAGTTATAGCAGTAGACACTGGAGTTTCTGGCATCACTCTATCTTAGTTGGCTTTCCCATGGCTTTCTCACCAATAGGGTGAGGAATGGATTCAAGTGTGACCCTCCACTAAAAGACTTTGACAGTTATTTAAATGGCTTTATGGAAAAAATGGAGAAGGAAATGGCAAACCACTCTAATATCTTTGCCAAGTAAACCTCAAACGGGGTCACAAAGAATCAGACACACTGAAACAACTGAACAATGAGAATGGAAGAAGAATTTGGAAATGAGGCTGCAGCATGTCTCTGTATTCTTTCAGAGCCCTTCTGGAGAACATAACTTCCCTCCTGGGCATAGACTGCGTGGGTGGGTATTGGTTTATTAACTCACCACCACATTTTCCCTCCACTGTCCCTTTATATTTGGACACTAAGGCTTCTTTTACCCTCCCAGAATTCATTAAGCATCTGGCAGCTGAGGGGGTCAACTTGACTGAGTTTGAGTTATTCTGTGGTGAAGTTATATGTGTTTACCTTTTTTAAAAAAAATTTTTATTTTTCCCAATCACATGTGAAAATGGTTTTTAACATTTTTTAAAAAAAGTTTTGAGTTAAAAAATCTATCCTTTCTCTCTCTCCTCCTCCCTTCCTGAAATGGTAAGCAATCTAATATAGGTTATACATGTTAAATCATGTAAAGCATTTCCATATGAGTCATTTTGTGGAAGAAAACTTGAAGGGGAGAGAGAGAGAGAGAGAGAGAGAGAGAGAGAGAGAGAGAGAGCAAGAGAGAGAGAGAGAGAGAGAGAGAGAGAGAGAGAGAAGAGAAACATTTTCAGAAGCCATCAGCTCTTTCTCTGGAGGTTCATAGCATTTTTTTTTATCATGAATTCTTTGGGATTGTATTGGATCATTATGTTGCCGAGAATAGCTAAGTCATCCATAGTTGTTCATTGTACGTTGTACAATATTGACGTTATTGTCTATACACAATGTTCTCCTGGTTCTGCTCACTTTATTGTGTCAGTTCAAGTAAGTCTTTTCAGGTTTTTCTGAAACCATCCTGCTTGTGATTTCTTATAGCACAATAATATTCCATTAAAATCACACACCACAACTTGTTCAACTGTTCCCCAATTAATGGGTATCCCCCCAATTTCCTATTCTTAGTCACCACAAAAAGAGTTGCTATAAATATTTTTGTACAAATAGGTTCTTTTCCCTTTGTTGGAGAGGAGTAATGTGCTCATCTTTTATCAGATCCCTGGTTACTGGCCAGGTATGTAATTTACTTAATAATTAATATCTCAGTGTTTTACCTTTGAATGGCACATTTTTACATAAGCAACTGGATAACCCTCATAATCTTTCCATCTTGACTTGGTGTATAGCTGACATCAGATTGTTGTTCAGTCATTTCTGTTGTGTCCAACTCTTCATGATCACATTTGGATTTTCTTGACGAAGATACTGGAATGGTTTGCCATTTCCTTCTCCAGTTCATTTTACAGGGAAGGAAACTGAGGCAAATAGAGTTAAGTGACTTGTCCAGGGTCACACAGCTGGTAAGTGTCTGAAGCCAGATTTTATCTTGGGAAGATGCTCAGACAGACTGAGGCCTGGGAAAGACCTTAATTTAGAAAGACCAAGGTCACTCACCGCATTTCTGGTCATCACCAGTTGTCTTATCTTATGTCTTTGTCACTGGAATTTGATGACTCTGGAGGAGAAAGTCAGACTGAAGACTTTGCACAGCTCTGCCTCACTCAAATCTAGTTCACTTGCAAGTCAAAGCATCATCATCATCATGTAGTTGCTCCTCTGCAAGAGCAAAGGATGAGTAACCAAAACAGAACAGGAAGATGAGTCTTCTTGACTGTGGGTGTTGTATTCTATCCACTGCATCAACTATCTGCCCTGTAACTCCATATTATCTTTAAATTTTAATCAGAAGCAGCCAAGAACATATATGTTGTAACTGAAGGAAAATCCATTAGGATAAAATTATCCGCCTTACAACCTGCTAACTTAGCTGGGGCTGAAGATCTGTCCAGCGTTGGGGAAACTGCAACCTCAAGGCCACATGTGGCCCTCTAGGTCCTCAAGGGTGGTCTTTGACTGAATCCCTTAATAAAAAGATTTGTTCTGTAAAACGTGAACTCAGCTGCACCCAAGGACCTAGAAGGCCACATGTGACCTTGAGGCAGTAGGTTCTCCACCCCTGAAACAATTTGACTTCTTATTTATACTAATTTCTAAGTTTCAATCAGTCAACAAGCATTTATTAAGTCTTTACAGTGTGTCAGTCACTCTGCTTATCCCCTTACCAGCTTTGCCCTTATCTCATTTGAGCTGATGAATGAAGACCAGTCCCTGTTTAGTTCTACTGTGACATCTTTCCCCCAATAAGTTTAGATTCTATTTTGCAGATGAGGAGGAGCCCATGTAGGTTTTTGAGGAAGAGAGTAACATCTGGGCTTCTATTTCCTTGTGTTTAAAATGAGTCGATTCAATTAGGTTATCTCTTATATTTTTCTAACTCTAAGACTCTATGATTCTCAGGTAACCTTGCCTTTTCCAGCTTTGTGATTGATCTTACCCCTAAAATTCTAAATTTGGGGCTGAAACATACTATGAAAGAAAACCATTTAAACTCAGTTTTTAGATTAAATCTGTTGGAAATATATTTTATTAGTGTACACACAGCTTGCTTGGATTCTAATCAATAGATTCTATTGTCCAAAAAATGTCTCTTTTCTCTCAAGCAGTTTACAGCTTGCATTTATAAATGATGGTGAAAAAAAGATGAAGACATTGCATAGTGACAGTAATAGTCATGTAGATATTCCTTTGGGGAAGATGTTTCCCAGAAAACTAAAGCCTTCCCTTTCCTGGTTTGATCAGGAATGGAGTACACATCCTTTCTGAATTCATTCAGTAATAGATAGACAAAGGATTCTCCCTCGACTGATGTAGTCAACACTAAACTAAGAGACATTCTCTTTATTAAGACTCTCTCTGTATTTATTGAGCCTGCTGTTCAAGGGAGAGTGAAGAAATTAGTCAAAAAACATTTAGTACTACATTAATTCTCAGTTTTCCAGATAGTGTTTTATTTTTTCCAATTACATATAGAGACAATTTTTAACATTCATTTTTAACTTATTAAGTATTTTATTTTCTCAGTTACATGTAAAAACAATTTTTAACATTCATTTTGAAAACTTTGAGTTATAAATTCTCTCCCTTCCTCTCTTCCCACCCCCACTCCCTCATTGAGAAGGCAAGCAATTTGATACAGGTTATACATGTGTAGTCATGCAAAATATAGCCATTAATAGTCATGTCGTGAAAGAAAACATACAAAAAGACTCAAGAAAAATAGAGTAAAAAAAAGTATGTTTTGATCTGTATTAGGATACTTTATCAGTTCTTTCTCTGGGGATGGATAGCATTTTTCATCGTAAGTCCTTCAGAGCTGTCTTAGATCATTGCTTTGCTGAGAACAGCTAAGTCATTCACAGCTGGTCATCTTACAAGGTTGCTGTTACTTTATACACAGTGCATTTCACTTTGTCTCTGCCCATGTAAATCTTTCCAGGTTTTTCTGAGGGCATCCTGCTCATCATTTCTTATGGTACAATTCTAATTTTATATAGCATACAAAGAAGTCTTAGAGTGGTAGGCTTCCAAGGACCTTAGAAGTCATCTGCTCCAATGCCCTCATTTTACAGATAAAGAAACTGAGGACTCCAAAAGTGAAGTGACTTGCTCATGTTTCACAGGTTGTAATTGGAAAAGTCAAGATCTGAACCCAGAGGTCCTATGACCTTGAATCCAGGTGTCTTTCCATTACACCATATCACCATCCAAGCTCAACATTACTCATGTTTTTAGCTATTCCACATACCTCATTGTAAGATTTCATTTCAGCAACTAATTTTGAAACATCAGAGGATGTGGTAGGTACTGAGGATATAGAGATAGGTACAAAAATCACCCTGCTATTGAAGAATTTATAATCTAAGGGAGATGGGGACATCTAGGTATTCACATAAATAGGATGTAGTGAAAGTCGTACAAATTCTAAGAGGAGGTCTATCAGACATATAAGGATAGATAGATCACTTTTAGGTATGCAAGCAAGTGGAAAAGGATTGTGGAATCCTGGTTCTAGAGCTGGAAGAGACCTGAGATGCCATCTAATATAGCTCTCATCTTATAGATGAAGACAGTAGGGCCCCAGGTAGTAAAATGACTTACCGAGGTAATAAAGTGTGACAGGTTAAGATTTCATGGAGGAGATGGTAGCTGATTTGGATCTTGAAGAAAGGGAAGATCCTTAACAGATGAAGATGGAAGAGGAGTCCATTTCAAGCACAGTTATTTCATATGGTCATTATATACTCAAATCAGGAATCGTGACCTCTACGTAGAGAAACAAGGAGGTAAAAGGCTTATTATCATTATTCAAATAAGGATTTAGAAGTGAAGGAGCCTCAGAGATTAATTTCTCCTCTTGCTTCAGTCAGCAAAGGTCTTGGGATACTATTTCAAAGGATAGAGTTTCCAGATGTTTGCATTTGAAATGGCATGCGACTTGGGTGAGGGGTGGGGGTGTGTGGGAGGTGAGAGAAGACGGCTATAAACACAGTGTCTAGCAGTGGGAGTTCTGGATTTTAATGACCTCATTCTTCTGGAGTCCTAAAAGAATAAACCAAACACAAATTGCAGTCATAAAAAGCTGCAGGCATTTAAAACATTCTGCTGATGGGCACCCCTGGCTATTATCAAAGGCATTTGTTAAGCACCTGTCTGTGCAAAGCACTATGGTTAAGTGCTATAAACTTACGTTGAAAGTCCATGGTCCTCTAGCCTTACCAGCTCCTCCCTCCCACTCATGGGCTGGAATGAGAGGAAACCACTAGGGAAGAGATTCCTTAAAAAAGTGATATTTCATTGCTATCAACGGAGCCACTCCTCCTCTGCCTCTCCATATTGCCCTGAAGGCCAAAAATGACCTCCTTCTCAGGTAAGAAAGAAAGCCTCCATTTTTTAGATTTCTCTCTCGTCAACCTCCATGGTACAGGCCCCATGGAAAAGGGTAGGTGGCTGCAATGGAGGAGCTTAGGTGGTAGGTAGACTAGAGTCACCAGATAATTTGGCAATCACAAGAACCTACATCCCTGTGGTGATGACAAAGGTCCCTAGAATGGACTGGATTTCCAGGGTGTGGATAGGCAGGGTGATTTGTTGTTCCCCATACTGGCTACGTACTGGGTTGTCTTAACACACTCTAGGGTGAGGCAAGGTACATAAGGATATTCTAGGCTACAGCCTTGATGAAAGTTTTAGGAGGTCTCTTGGCCCTCAGTTCACATGTGGTTTCCGTATGTCAGTAATAAGTCAATAATGGGTTGTCTAAAAATGTATTCTCCTTTTTGTCCTGGCAGAAAACATTGGTTGATGTTACATTGGAAAACAGTACCATTAAGGATGAGATCAGAAATTTGCAGCATACATATGAAGCATCTATGGAAAAACTGAGAGAAAAACAGAGACAGTTAGAGGTGGCTCAGGTGGAAAATCAGCTTTTGAAATTAAAGGTAAAGTAAATGAAATTTAAATTCTTCATCAGGTTTCTATTTCTAATTTCTATTTCTTTGTCTTTGCCTTCTTACTTTTTCTTTTAACCCTTTCTTCTTTCATGATTTCTTCTCACATTCATTGTTCATAGTCCCAGAAGACTGAAATTGATGGTACTCTCTAGGTGATCTAGAAAATATTTGAACATGTTACTGTTGTCTTCAGTGTGGTCCAAGTACTGAAGCCAAGAAATATTAACTACTCCATTCTCATATACACTTTTAACATGACCACTTCCCCAAGGCAGCTAGAGAAACTCAGAGGCAGAGATTATTTCCTCTACCTAGAATGCCTTCCCTTATTTCTGCCTCTGAGTTTCTCTGATTTCCTTCAAGTCTCAGTTAAAGTCTCCCTTTCTGAAGAAGCCTTTCCCAGTTCTACTTAAGACTAGTGTGTGACCCTGGGCAAGTCCCTTAACCCTGATTACTTCCAAATTTTTTAAAAATAATTTTTAAAATGCTTGGAGCTGGTAGATGGAAAGTCTTGTTCAAGGAATGACAAAGAGGTCAATGTCACTGGATCTCAGAATAAGGAATAAGGCAAAGGTAGGAAGCGACCATGCTATGAAAGGCTTTAAAGACCAGCAGAGGATTTTATATCTAATCCCAGAAGTTATAGGGAACCATTGGAGTTTGTTGAATAGAGGAGTTATATGGTCCAACCTGTGATTTAGGAAGATCAGCATCTGGGTTGAAGTAGAGGACAGGCTGGAGTGTGGAGAGACTCAAGGCTGGGAGACCATGCAGGAGACAATAATCCAAATGTGAAGTGATGAGGGCTTGTGCCACATAGTGGCAGAATCAGAGGAGAGGGGAAATACGTGAGAGACATTCCAATGGCAGGATTTGGGAAATGATGAAATATAAAGTGGAGAGAGAGAGAGACAGAGAGACAGAGAGAGACAGAAACAGACAGACAGATGACAGGAGAGGGTGACCAAGAAAACATGTAGGTTGTGTGTTGACTGTAATGTTAACAGTATTGGAAGACAGATGTGTTCAAGTTTTACCAAGAATTATCGCAGGAGCCCACAGAATAACCCCAAAGCCCTTCTAATCTGATTTTGCAGCAAAAAAAGATAATTGTGGTGTCCCGTTAAGTTTCTCAGTCCTAATGTGGGTGGCTAGGGTGGGTTCCTTGGCAGGGATGAATCACTGGTACTGTTTTATAATAAAGAACATATAGCTGGCTGCTTCCTTATTAGCAACCAATTCTACCCTGATCCTGGAACCATGAAGAAAAAGGTAAGAGCATTCTCCAGAGCAGAGATTCTTAACCTAATATCTATAAATTAAAAAAATTGAAAACTGCATTTTAATAGGATTAGTTTCTTTTCTAATCTTGTATATTTTATTTTATGCATTAAAAACATTATTCCAAGAAGGGATTAATAGATTTATTAGACTGCCAAAGGGGTCCATGACACACAAAAAGTATGAGCATCCTTGTCCTAGACCTAGAGAATATATATTCCTACTGTAACTAGTAGGCATTACTGTATAGATAAAAGTTTGGCTAGGCACTGAATCTTTCTTGAACCATGCCATTCTACGCTGCTTGCTGGAGGCTAAAATTTTTCCCTCTGGCACTAGACACTTATACCCTGCTATAATAACAAACTCATTTTCTAGCCTAGGGGGTAAGATGACTCCAAATTCCATATGAATCTCCTTATCTGCTATTTTAGGGAGCTTAAACAAATGTTAGTTATTATTTAAAAAAATCACATGTAACTTTTTTTTTTGCCTGTAGATCAGTATGAAATTCTGATCAGTTGAATCTATTGACCTATTTTATAGTTCTATTACATTCAATAGATATACATTAATACCATATATGCATTCATGATTTTTAAATGAAATAAAAATCAGGCTAAGCACAGCTTAGATAAAGGGAAAAACAATTATACAAAATAATTGTCAAGCATGGGAAGGAGTATTTGGAAAGCTAAAAATAAAATCCTTTCGGAACTTTGTTCATTTCCCCAAAGGGGAAGTCAGAGTCACCTCATTTTTCTATCTAAGTTCCATTGACCAGAACCCATGCCCTAAAGCTTAAGTTTTTAGTTCTAGAGGATGCTATGCATGAAACCTGTAGGGAATCCGTAGTGTCTTGTTCCATTGGCCCCTTCTGCTTATCTGTCTCCTCCTGTATGTCTTTTTTTTGAAACTCCTGGGCACAACTCAAGGCTGTCTCCTGGGATCAAAGATTATAATAGCCCAGAGCTTTCCCAGGGAGAGAACACTTGCCTCACTGAAGACCAATCAAGTCTCAAATCCCTATTATACTTCTATAGAAACATAGACTCTCAAAATGAGTTCAGATGGTCTTTCCAGTTTTATTTGAAGAGCTCCAGTTATGAAACTTACTGCGTCTGGAGGGTTAGCCTATTTCATTTTTGGACAGTTTTCATTGTTAAGCATTTCTTCCTTTGTATTGTGTTGCAATGTGTCTCTGCAAATTTTTGCCCTTTGGTCTTGGTCTTGCTCTTTGATACCAAGAAGCACAAACTAAATTGCTCTTGTACAAAGTAGTTCTGAAAAGACTTGAAGATAAGTTTTCTTACTCCCATCTTCCTCTATTCCCTCAAGTCGGTCTCCTCCAGGCTAAGCATTCTCATACTTTTTAAATTAGTCCTTGAATAGCACAATTTCAGTCTTCTCACCATTTTCTTGGTCTCTTTTGGGTATACCACCATTATCAATATCTGTCCTAAAATGGAGATCCCAGAACTTACAAATGTGTTCTGATCATCCCTAAGTAAGGAACATCATGCTTCTTTTAGTGCAGCCCAAGATATTATAGGCAATTTTTAGTTTTCATGGATGCCAGTTCTCTATTATAAAATTGACCTTTTGGAATGCTGGTTGGTAAAATTGAGCAGAGCTTTTGCTGGCTCCCAGCAAACTGAAAGTGTTAGTGTATTTCTCAATAGTGAACATCTGGTTAGTTTCCCAATAGTAGAATCTGTTCCATTCTTATTTATATCAGTCACTTCCTCAGCCCAGGTAAAGCTTCTACATTCTTGTTTCTGCAAAGACCTCTAGGAGCCATATATTGATGTTACTGTGGATCCACAACAAAGAAATGTGGGAGAGCCTAATCAGGCTAGAGATAGCTTTGATTTCAAAATGCATTTCTTGAACTTGGAACAGAATACCGTGAATACATTCATAAGGCTAAGCGTTGGTACTTGGGTTTCAATTCACTCAACTTATATTAAGCATTTACTTTGTGTGGGACAGTGGGCTAGGAAACTTTGAGAGATACAAACTTTTACTTTTTATTTAGTATTTTGTTTTTCCCTAGTTACATGTAAAAACGATTTTTAACATTAGTTTTTAAAAACTTTTGAGTCCCTAATTCTCCCCTTTCCTCCCTCACCATTCTTTCCTTCAACTGAGAAGGCAAGCAATTTAATATGTTATACATGTGTATTAATGAAAAATATATCCATAATAGTCATATGATATGAAATTTTACTTGATAACTTAGAAAAAACAAAAGTATAGCAAGAGATCCATTCATAGCACGCAGATTTCTTGAGTGAGTGACAAAGCCATGATTCTAAGCTAAATGTTTTGGCTTCAGAGGCAGTTATACCATGTATGTCTCCGGGTCTCAGTTTCCTTGTCTATAAACTGGGAATAATTATATTTTTGCTAGCTTCTTCAAAGAATGGTAGTGAAGAAAGCATCTATAACCTTAAAATGATATAGAAATATGAGCTTTTAATAAAATCTATCACAGGTTGGCTTGATGGTGCAACTTAAGAATGAATTTTTGTTAACTTTTACTTATCCTAATTCTATATGGGTCCCAAAGCTCCATTTTAGTCAATCCTTGGCTCCCCTTGCAGTGGTAGGTTTTATGAATTCACTCTAATTAAAGAAAACACAACAGATCATTACAAGACTCATGCCAGTTATGTATTAGCACAATAACATGATTCTTAGATGCTCAGACCTCCACTACCACTTCTTTGCTTCATTCTCCCTGTTTGTTGAAGGGAAAGAGTGATTTCCCCATCTTTTGTGCTAAAAGGTCATGTACTTTTCTCACAGGAGTGCCCTCAAGTCTTTATTTACCTGTAGGTTAGAAATAAGTCTAACAGGCTTGTAAATTATCTGATTCCTCAGCTTACATCAGATTAGAAGCAGATTGTTATAATGAAGGCTGTATGAGACATGTAGGAACCCTGATAGGAATGAGAGATGACAACACAGAAGAGACAATGAAACAATAATAAAATAAATCACATTTATGTAGTACATTTAAGGTTCTCAAGGTTATTTTCTCTACTACAACCGTATAAGGTAGGTATTTAAACAATTCATAAACACACACCTAAGTAAGCGTTAGAGTCAAGACTAGAATCGACAAGGCTATTAAAGGCAGAAAAGATAGGGAGGATTAAATCCACTTTAGCGGGTCCCATCTTGAGGTGCCCTCTCTTTTTGGCATTTGCCTGCACTCCAGCTCTATTCCCAAAGTGTTTCCGTAAAAGATAGGAAGTGTGCTTCTTTAGAGGTAGAGGGTGCCAGGGTGCTTAAGTATTGACAGTCAATCATGATTGAAAATACTATATACATTCAGAAAACACTATGGAGTCTGAATGCAGATTGAAATATACTATTTGCTCTCTTTTTTTGTTTGTTTCTTCTTTCTCATGGTTCCTCCCATTGGTTTTAATTCTCCTTTATTTAGAACATGACTAATGTGAAAAGATATTTAATATGAATGTATATGTTTAACCTATATCAGATTGCATCTTCGGGTAGGGGAAAAAATTTAAAACTCAAAATCTTATGGAAGTGAATGTTGAAAACTAAAAATAAGTAAGTTAATTAATATATAGAAAAAGAAAGTACATGAGAAAAGTATTGGTAGTCAATCAAAAAGTATTTAGTAATTAATTCAAGGTATTATGCTAGATGCTAGGGATACAAAGACAAAAGTGAGATAAACTCAAGGAGCTTACATTCTATTGGGAAAAACATGTACAATAAAATATATATGTCAAAAAAAAAATAAGATAAAGGGCAGCTAGATGGCACAGTGGATAGATTGCTGGGCCTGGAGTCAGGAAGACCCGAGTTTAGACCGACCTCAGACACTTACTAGTTGTGTGACCTTGGGCAAGTCACTTAATTTGGTTTGCCTCAGTTTCCTTATCTGCAAAATGAGCTGGAGAAGAAAATGGCAAACCAATTCCCCAAAAAGAGTCAGAGAAGACTGAAAATGTGTTGAACAACAACAGAAAAGGCCCTCCCTAGCAGCTGGGAAGGGGAGGTCAGAAAAAGTCTTATGAAGAAAAGAGTGCTTAAGCTAAACTTTGAAGAAAACTAGGTATTCTCAAAGATAGATGGAAGAGAAGGGAATAGATTTTAGGTATGTGGGGACAGCCTATGCAAAGACACAGAGTTAGGAGATAGAATGTTGCATTGGCAGTCACCAATCACCACCCTTTCCCAGATAAAATCTTGCCACCTTCTCTGACTCCTTTGGGACTGCCTAGAAACTAAAGAAGTTTGACCATAGTGGGGTGTTCTGCTTCTCTTTTCTTTTCTATTGAAAGCTAACATAAAACATTTTTATTTGAATAATGAAACTTGAAACTCATATTGATGAAAGAATGTGTGGATGGTGGCAGTTTCTCTGATCAAAATCACCACATAGGATGACAGAAAAGAAGGAAGGGATTGCTACCAGCTGTAGGGAAGGTGGTGCTCAAAGCCAGGAGATTCTGAAATGGTGATGACCAGGATCAGTTTTTGGTAGAGAATACATAAGGATTTATCATGATAACTGGGTTTTTGTTGTGTTGAAATTTTCTCTAGAGAACACCTCTGATTTATTAATAAGTTTCTAGAATTTGGGTATGTGCATAGCAGTGATTAATCAATTAATAAATGGTAGCACAGTGGATAGAATACTGGACTAGGAGTCAGGAAGACTCATCTTTCTGAGTTCAAATCTGGCCTCAGACACTTACTAGCTGTGTGACCCTGGGCCAATCACTTAATCCTGTTAGCCTCATTTTCCTCAGTTGTGAAATGAGCTGGAGAAGAAAATGACAAACCACTCCAATGTCTTTGCCAAGAAAACCCCAAATGGGGTCATGAAGAGTCAGATATGAACCTAAACAATTGAACAATAACAAAGATGTTTATTAAATGAATTCTGTGTCAGTCCATGTTCTATACACTGAGGATATATACATACATATGTACACATACACACACACATATATGTATATATACATATACATATATGTGTGTGTATATACATACACACAAAGAATGAGACAGTTCCTACTCTTTTGGTGCTTAGGAGCTACGTTCCACATCTGAAGCTCTTTACTCCTTTTGTGACCTTGGACAAGTCACTTAACTCCCCTGGGCTTTTATTTCCTTGTCAATTTCCTTAAATGGACTCAGTTGCCTTTTTTTATGTTCCTTCCATTTCTAAATCAATGATGACTTCTAGAGATTGAAAAAAATTCTCCAAAGCCCTTAGAAAACCAAAAGATGGGAAAAAGTTAGGCAAAAATGAAGCAGGTTTAAAGTACAGAATCATAGGTTCATGGTCAGAAGAGATCTCAAAGACTTTCTAGTTCCACCTGTTGGTTTACAGAGAAATAAACTGATGTTGCTGATCTTTGCCCTGTCATTTAACACTTAACATCTATTCAGTGACTATTCCATGATCAGACAGCTAGAAAATGTCAGGGAAAGGGTATGAACTCAGGTCTTCCTGACTTCAAGTTCAGAAAATGTCTGCTTTCAAAAAGCTGAGATTATTGGAGGAGGGGGACAGGTGGAAAAGGTAGACACTGAAGTGAAATAAGCTTCTCCTCACATTTTTCATTTTGGACATTTGGCATTCCAACTATGTCAGCCCACTCAGATTCCTTGATCAACTATATTTTTTACAGCAGTAGCAAGAACATTTAAATCTCCCCGGCATAAATACTTAATAAATTTCATCCAGAAAAGGGGAAGGCAAAGTTTTTCTTTTTCCAAATCTAGTTTAAGGTTAGCTCATCTATCTGCTGCTAGTGCTTGACCATATACTTAATCTTAAATAGATGCTCCAAAGATTTCCTTTTAGAGCTTCTTTTTTTCCTTTCTGAAACTAGTTTCCCCCATTTCACCCAGTCTGGATGTATATAAACCATTCATAGTCAGATCCATCTCTGACCTGCTCCATTTCTATCCTAGGACAGTCCCCTCACTCCTGACTCCCAAGGGCTCACTAAATCCCAAGATCAGGTGCTCTATCAGCTTCAGCTTCCCCTAGAAACAGGGTTTAGAGGCAACTGTCATCACAAACAGCTTTTAATTTAAAACTAAGCAACAAAAAGCAAAACCAAAAAGATGAATGACTTGACAAGATGAGGTTTATTTCATATGATTTAGAAATGACAGAGAAACAAGGAGAAAGAGTATACATATATATATATATATATACATATATATGTATATATATATATATATATATATATACACACATCTAAATAACGTTAAATCAGGGTTTTAGTAAGTCAAGCAAAAACAGTGGAATATGGAGGACAGCTCCATCTTTCATGTATGTGGAATAAAAACCTGCAACATCGTAATCCAGTGAAAAAAGCACACTAGGAAGTCAGAGGATCTGAGTTCTAATCTTGTTTCTGAATTACTACTTCTGTGACCCTTGGGATAGTTCATTTAACTCCCTAGGCACGTGTGTGTATACATGCATATACATATATACATGCATATATACATACATGCATGTACACACACACATATATATACACACACAGGTATTTTTTATTGTTGAGTCATTTTCAGTTATGTCAGACATTTTGTGACCCCACTTGAAGTTTTCCTGGCAAAGATTTTCTTATCCAGCTCATTTTACAGATGAGAAAACTAAGGCAACCAGGGTTAACTGATTTGCCCAGGGTCACAGAGCTAGTGAATCATAATGCCATATTCGTATTATATAAGTGCGTGTATGTTAACGTATATATATACATATATGTATATATATACATATACATATACATAGTATGCATACATACATATACACCCCTCTTACCTCTAGCCTTATTTCATCTGCAGATGGTGTGACCCTGATGTTTCTCTCTTTTATAGGTAGAGTCTTCCCAGGAAGCCAATGCTGATGTCATGAGAGAGATGACTAAGAAACTCTACAGTCAGTATGAAGAAAAATTACAGCAAGAACAGCAGAAGCACAATGCAGAGAAAGAAGCCCTCCTGGTATGTTTGGGGAGTCCCGCAATGAAAATAAAAGAGAGTTTTTTTGTTTTAATTTTCTTCTCTTAATAACCATAGGGCTACAGCACAGGGGGATTCCATTTATTTATTTGCTCCTCAAAATCTCTCAATAACTTCCCATGATCTACTAAATTAATTTCTAACTCTGTGGCCTGACATTTAAGCCCTTCCATGATATAGACATAATCTACCTTTCCAGTTTTATCTCCATAAATAAATCCTCATATATATTCCCTATGTGGCAAACTGAAATCTTCACCGTCCTCCACATTCACCATGTCCTTTTCTTCTTCCATACTATTTTTCCCTTCTAAAATGCTCTACCCCCATCTCTCCACCTGTTTAAAAGCAAACTGTTCTTTAGAGCTTAACAGAAATGTAGCCTCTTCCACAAAGCCTTTTCTGATTACAAAAAGTATCTCCTTCCACTGAGAGGGAGATGGTACTTCTTTTATACCGTGCTTATGCTATTATGCTTTATATAATAATAATATGTATGCACAGAATCAAGAACTGGAAGTGACCTCAGAAGTGATAATGTTGTAGATGAGGAAATAGAAACCCAGGGAGTTTAAATAACTTGACTAAGTTATACAATACTTTGTAAACTTGAGAGGGCAGGGGCCATGTTTTATGCATTTTTGTATCTCCCATCTCTCCAGTATGGTACTCAGAAAATTTTCTTGAGATTGATTCATTTATTTGCTGAATCAAATGAGAATATTTATAAAATGCTTACTAGAATGCTTGGCATATAATAGATGCTATATAAATGCTCATTCCCTTTCTTCTCCTCAATAATAAAATTTCTTCTTAAGAGTAGTTTGGTGGGCAGCAGTATAGGAAGGGCATCCAGGACTTCTGTATTATACTTATGGCACTAATTTCCCTCATGGCTTAAAAGATGAAGCAAACAGAGCCCAGGGAACACATACTTAAACGTTGAGTAATAGTGGCAGGACTTTTAAAATTTACTCCATGTGAGAACGTTAGTGGTAAATGGAAACAAGGTAGTGAGATTGTTTCATTTACAAAGCTGAGTAGCATACAAGGGGGTATAATACCTCCTCCAAGTACTCGAACCCTACTTAGGCTCCCTTAGAACTAATACAAGGTGACTAGTTTCTCATCTCTACCCCTGCTATAGTCACCATAGAGGAAGGTATATTGCCTCTATGGTACTTGGACTCTAAATGCTAAAGGATGTAGATTTAAAGAAATAGAGAAAAGATGTTGGATTTGGAGTCTGAGGACCTGGGTTGGAATGCTGTCTTTTCCAGTGTGACCCTGGGCAAGTTGCTGGCTTCTATTTTCCTCATCCACAAAATGAAGGGTTGGATTTAATGGCTTCTGGGGTCCTTTCTACATTTATGATCCTATAAATAGGACTTCCTTGCATTCAAATCAAGTCTAAGAAATGATCCTATCCTTGATGAGACATGACCTGTCCTTCATATCCCTAAAAGAAAAATGGTTGAATTAAGATGAATGTCCTGGACAAACTCTGTGTGTTGAGACAAGTATTTGTTTTGAAGGAAGAAACCAATAATTTTCTGAAAGCCATTGAGGAAGCCAATATCAAGATGCAAGCAGCAGAGACCAGCCTCGAGGAGCGAGACCAAAGGATTGGGGAGCTGGACAGACTAATTGAACGCATGGAAAAGGTAGCCCCAACACTTTCCTTTCCTCCCTTTCTCTGAAAGTCCCATGTACTGTCACAACTCTAAAGAGCCAAGACCTACGTCAACATTCCGCAACTCTTCATTTTATGACAGCAATGTAAATGCAAATGTAAAAGTGTTTTCCTGGCACTGATGGGCATGGTGTAGTGGTGGGAGGGCCAGCATGGCTGTGAATGTAGGACACATTTTTATAGGAGGATGTTGTGAGTGGGCTGATGAGTAAAGACTGAAATGGATGGAGTTAATAAATCACAGGCAAAATTAATTAAGAATTTTGAGAGCATCATTTATTAGCCAGGCTGGCGGCTGCCTCATGTAGAGACCCAGAGGAGACAGCCCTGAACTAGGGTGGGTGAGTGCATTTTAAGCATTTCGGTGCTACTTGGTACAGTCTTGCGGTTTCCACAACAAACAGAGTTCTGACAGAGCAAGAGAGGGGCTTGCTGCTAGGCAAGAACCCCAAACAGAAGGTGGTTGTCAGGGTGCTACTAGGCAAAGGACCCCAACAGAAAACAGGTGCCAGGAGAGGGACCCAATGAAATACTGATTGTCATTCAACATACAGTAGTTGTTAGGAAGGCAGGGGCTAGTTGCCTGTCAAGGGGGGTGTCTAACATTAGGGGGGCACAGGTGGTTACCATGCAAATGGACTAAACAAAAATGACTGTTAACAATTCATCAGATATTTCACAGCCCAGAGGGGAATAACATTTTGATAGGGGCCCAACAAAAAACCTGTTACTGGGCTGGTTATCCAACCCTGCCCAGTAACCTAACAGATATCTCTCAGCCTAGGGGCCCAGGAGGAATAATGTCCACTTCAAGACCATTCTTCTGGAGCAGGGGTTCCCAAAATGTGGTTTGGGGACCCCTGGGGTTCTCTACAATGGCTCTGTGAAGTAAAACTATTTTTCTAATAATTACTATAACATTTTAGTTCTAATACAGTAAATATTGAGAATTGTAACTCACATAAACAAAAACTCTTTGAGTTCTTAATAGTTTTTAAGAGTTTAAAGGAATCCTGAAGCCAAAAAATTTGAGAACTGCTGCTCCAGAGGGTAACTGATTATTAAAGTCATGGAAGAAAGGAGGCTAAGAGGAAGAATCAGTTAAGGGAAAGAAAAAAATGAAGAAAATAAAGGAGGAAGAAAAGAGATGAGGAACAGGAAAGAGAAAAGGAAAGGATGGGTGAGTTTCTACTTAATTATATAATGGCCTGGCATATAGTAATCACTTAATAAATGTTATTGATGGAGTATCTTCTAATTATGTTTGATGGCCCAGGACTAAGATTAATGGAGAACTGTGGCCGGACCTCCTTTGACTATTTTTGCTAAGCAGAGCTGAGCTTAATGAAGCCACACTGACCATAGTGACCCCTCAGAGACTTGGGCAAAAGGAAATCCCAGCATCCTTAAATACTTTTATAGAGAAAAACAGGAAGAAGGAGCTGGTACTGACTACATTAAACTTAAATAGCTCTTTCTACTCCCTCAAGTGAAAATATTACCCAGTTCCATGAGGTGAAATTTGGGGCCCCAAGCAAAAATTTCAAAAGGGGTTTTGCCTTTTGTTAGCTGAAAAATTCATGGCTCTCTAGTGCTTGCACAGGGATTAACTGAAATAGGAAATGTAGTAAATTCAGTGTTTATGGAGCCTGAGGGGTTCCTAGTGACTTTCAATAAAGCTAATATGTGCACTTGGGGTACATGGAAGCTTACTTCAGTCTGTAATAATCTGACCTGCTTTTCCCGAGGAATGCAATTGTCTCCTGCTGAATGGCTAAATCCTCTAAAAAGTCTGTTGAAAATTAAAAGAATAAGTGGAATGTATGAGGGAGGCCTGCTGTCTCTCTGTAGACATATACCTTACCCAGGGATAGTGTCCTATAGCAGAACAATCAATGGTTTTGGAGTCAGAGAATCTAGAGTAACTATGGGCAAGTCATTGACCTGCTCTTGGCCACAGTTTCTTCATCTGTTAATGAGGGAATTGAACTAGATGGCTTGTAAGGTCCTCTAGAACTATGATAACTTTGTGGTATTTTCTAAATAGCCCCCGAATTGTGTGTGTGCGGGGTTGGAGGGTGCTTTAAAAATTTAAATACAGGCAGTTCTACTATAACTGGGCATATACATTCCTCCAAAGCACCACACTATGCAAAATTACACAATAAAAACTCCAAGGCTTATGAGGAAAATGGAGCTGGGGTAGAATGTTCAAAAGCTCCATCAGTAAAAAAAGATATAGAAACCTAATAAAATGGTTTATACATGCTAAATTGTTAAGACATATGAAAATACTATGATAAATAGTGACCTTGTGAACAGTGGTAGCAGCAGCAACTTGGATAGGCCACAATTCTGAGGAAGTCAGAGGGGAAAGGGTAGGAATGGAAATGGTGCAGACTAGCTTTTCTCTTCTTGTAGATCAGAAGATATACAATCGGCATGACACTTTACCTCAACAAAGACATAAAGTTTCCTTGTGGGAGTGGGTGTTGGAAGGGTTGCAGCTTTTGAGTTATTGTGAAGAGGGGTAGTTTTCTGCATTTTCACTATTTATTTTTCCAAAATAATTTTATTGATGTCTTCTATTTCTTCCATCACCGTAGTAATGCCAACTATCCCTTCTCCTCCCTTTCCCAGAGAACAGTGCCATCTTTGTTGTCGTTCAGTCTCGTCTGACTCTTGGTGACCCCATGGATTGTAGTGTCCCTGTTTCTTGGCAAAAGTGCTGGAGTGGTTTGCCATTTCCTTCTCCAATAGATTAAGGCAAACGGAAGTTAAATGACTTGCCCAGGGTTACACAGCTAGTATCTGAGGTTGGATTTGAATTCAGATCTTCTTGACTCTAGGCTTAACGCTCTCTCCACCAAGCCACCACATGGCCAACACTATTTTTTAGAGAAGAAAATAATCAGCTCAACTGATCAATACATATGTATAATGTATAATACCTGTGGACATTCCACCTCCACAAAGGAGAAGGTTGGGGGGTGGAGCTGGGGAGTGTGTTATCATAACTCTTGATTTGAGTCCTGCTTGATCTTTATAATTTGCTACATTTACTTTTTATTTTTGGTGTACACACCAATTTTTCTTTGCATTCACATTGCTTTCTTGATTCTCTGCATCAGTTCATTTAGGTCTTTCCATACTTCTCTATATTTATCCCTCACATCATTTCTTACAGCACAGTAAATATTCTATTCCACAGTAAATATTCATATGCCACAATTTATTTAGCCATTCTCCAACTGATGAGCATCGACTTTGTTTCCAATTCTTTGCTTTCACAAGCAGTGCTGTGTAAACTTTTTGTATATGTAGAGACATGTTCACTGTTTCTTATTGAAGAAACTGTGCAGAAGCAAACTCGAAATTGTGTTCTCTTCAAAGTGTCCCCTAACATATTAATCATGTTGAAACAAACCAAAATGGACCCTTTCCCTTTTGCCACCAAACCAATACTTTAATTTTGGGATTACTTGGCTTGGGAATCTCAAATAATCCTTAAATTAGTCCTGGTTTTTCTTTTGACAGAAAAAGGTTTTATACAATTCTCTGCTATAACCTCTCCCCTGAAAACAACTGCCAGCACTATACTTCCCCACACTTCCTGACATAGCAATGAATGTTAGAATAAACCAAGTCATACCATCTTTTTATCAACACTTCCAAACAACTATTTGGAACTCTAGATTTAATATCTCTGATTTAGAAGTCTGGTGGGATCCTCAAGGGTATTTTGTTTTTTAAAATTAAATTAATAATTTTTAATTAATAAAAATCTATTTAATCTTGATCCCATCCCTCATCTGAAAAAAAAGAAAAGCAAAACCCAGTATCAAATATGCATAGTCAAGCAAAATGTGTTATCCATGTTCAAAAATATGTGTCTCGTTCTGCACTTTGAGTCTGTCATCCTTCTGCCAGGAAGTGGGTAACATGCTTCAGCATCAGTCCTCTGAAATTTTGGTTGGTTTTTGCATTAATTAGCATTCTAAAATTTTTGAAAATATGTTTTTACCATGCTATTATCATTGTATAAATTGTTCTTCTGCACCTGTTCATTTCACTCAGTCCAAGGTATTTTAAAACTAAGTTTGAGAAATAGTTGTATTATGGTAAGTGGAGGCTCAGGATTATGTTGTGGATTTTTGAGGTCAGAGTCTCTTCTTCAATAAGTTGGGGGCTGTCCTCTCTTACTCTCCTTCCCCTGTTACACTGATATATAGTCCAGGTCTATATTACTATATAGTCAAGGTTGTACCATATAATTTTCTGGATGAAATGGGTCCCAATTTTCTTTCCTAGTCCTTCCCAATCATGTCTAATATTCTGCAAAGTGGACAGTGACCTTTGCCATGATGGCAGCAGGGCAAAGGTCATCAGCTTTGCCACTCCTCCAAGCCTTCTCAGTATTAAGTGCCTCCTTGAGACTTATGCATGCTTTAAGGTAGTTTTTATGACTGCTGTAACCAACTGCTATGGCATGATGAGAACTGAAAGATATTTATTTATAGAGTGCTGGACCTGGAAACAGGAAGATCCAAATTCAAATTCCTCTTCAGATAGTTGGGCAATTCATTTAACTTTTCTAAATCACAATGCCCTCATTGTGAAATGGGGATAATGATAGCACTTGCCTCACAGGCTTGTTGTTAGGTTAAAATGAGATAGTATATGCGAGCATTTTACAGATTTTAACATACTATGCAAATGCTAGCTATTATTAATATGAGAATGAGGGTTGGGAGACTTTCCCACTCTGTATCTATGATCTGATGAGTCAAAAAGAAAAACATTGATGTCAGCCAGATGATCCAGCCCTTGGATCGTGTCTCAGTTAGAGTGAGTGAATTCCTTCCAACTCTTATCAAGCCCCTGGGAGCTAGCATGTTAGCCCATTGAGATTGCCTTGAAGGTTTGGTGTCTGAGATAGGTGCTTAGCAACACTGGAGGAAGGATGGCCGAGTTGTTGACCTTTGCTCATTCCTCTCCCCATAGCAAAGTCTCCTGTTCCCCCTATAATTCTTTCGTGAACTTGGTAAGTTCTTTCGTTATCATCTGGTGTTTTCTTCATTAAACTGTTTGTTTGATATTCAGATTATGGTATCCATTTTTCAAATTCAGGAAGGCCATCTAGAACAAGTACCTTCACTTTTGCCGCTCTGATCTCTTCTTCCATCCCTGTGATCTGACTTCTGACCTCATCGTTCTCCCAAAAGTGCTCTCCCCAAAGTTACCAATGATTTCTTTTTTTTTAATTTTTAATTTTATTTATTTATAATTGTTCTACAATCACTTCCTTAAAATTAAGATTTTATCCCCCCACACCTTCCCCCCGCTACC
>CM053769.1:590044196-590083337 GCA_028658325.1 Potorous gilbertii | reverse complement strand
ATTCTAGAAATGACGCCTTTGTCCCCAAGCTTAGCCGTAAAAATTTTTTCCTAATTTACTACATCCCTCCGAATTTTGGATGCATTGAGTTTGGTTGTGCAAAAACTTTTCAGTTTAATGTAATCAAAATTATCCATCTTGCATTTCAAAATGCTTTCTATCATTTCTTTAGAAAAAAATTTTTCTCCTCTTCATAAATCTGATAAATACACTATTCCTTGCTTCTCCAGTTTATTCATGGTATCAATCTTTATACCTAAATCACGTACCCATCTGGACTTTATTCTTGTGTATGGTGTTAGGCATAGGTCTATGCCTAATTTCCGCCACACAGTTAACCAGTTTTCCCAGCAATTTTTGTCGAACAGTGAGTTCTTATCCCAGAAGCTTGGGTTTATCAAACAGGAGGTTGCTATATTCCTTGCCTACTGTGTTCTTGGGTGTACCAATGATTTCTTCATTGCCAAGTCCAATGGTCTTTTTTCAGACCCTCATTTTTGAACTCTGCAGAGACACTGTTAATCACCCTCTTCTCCCTAATATTCTTTTGTCTCTGGATTTTCAGGATACTGATCTCTCCTGGTTCTCCTCTTAACTTCCAGACCATTCTTTTTCAGTCTCCTTTTCTATATCTTCATTTAGATCATAGCCTCTAACCATAAGTATCCCTCAGAGCTCTATCTAAGCTCTGTGCTTCAAATTTACCTGCTTCCCCTCACTTTGTAGCAAAACTTCTAATCTCTCAGTGGCTAATTTCATCTCTAGGAGTTTGCAGGAAAGCCTAGTGATGAGACTATGTGTAAATACCAACACCCCCTCCTCCTGGCCCTGGTATTTTCATCTTGCAAAGAAGATTCATGTTAACACATATGATTCAATGGGGGTATTTCAGATAGTGTAACAAAGTAGAGTGAAGAAATCCATAATGTTGGGTCAGATACATTAAGGCTGTATGCCTTTAGTTCTAAATCTATAATTCTAATGACCATTTAGAAGGAGTTCTTAAATTAGGCCCTTGGGCAGATATTAGAGCATCCATTAAATTGGATGGCAAAAAAAAAAAATCTTTATTGTCACTAACCTTCAAATGAAATTTAGCATTTCCTTCAATTATAATGTTAAATCCAATCAGTTATCATGTTATTTTTACCTTTGGATTATCTCTTATAGATATTTCCTCAGAGACTACCAGTAGGTTTTCCTGTATATTTAATATTAATACAAAGTTGTTCTTTGGTTTTGTTTTGTTGTGTTTTTGGAGGCAGTTGGGTTTAAGTGACTTGCTAGTAAATGTCTGAGGTCAAATTTCAACTCAGGTCTTCCTGACTTTAGACTATGTGTTCTATCCACTGCACCTCCTAGCTGCCCCTAGTACACTGTTACTTGCATATTTTCTTCTCCTTTTAGACTATGAGCTTCTTGATAGCAGGGAATGTTTTTTGCCTTTCTTTTTTATCCCCGGAACTTAGCACAGTGCCTGGCATGTAGTAGGCACCTACTAAATACTAGGTGATTGACTGACTGAGAAGGTCTTCATGCTCCATGGTGCAAAAAATGGTTAAAAACTCCAGTCATTTGGGAAACCAGCCTTCCCTAGCAGCCAGGATGGCAACTAGCCTTTTTTTTAAACTTTGAGCAATTTCTATAAAGTCTTTCTGGAATAAAGATGATTAAACACACCAAATACCACAGAGAAGGCCATCTTGGCAGGAAGTAGGGTTGGGGGTGAACAATAGACTGGGG
The DNA here is from genome assembly GCA_028658325.1 of Potorous gilbertii. NCBI lineage: Eukaryota > Metazoa > Chordata > Mammalia > Diprotodontia > Potoroidae > Potorous > Potorous gilbertii. The sequence continues at coordinate 590,081,594 of CM053769.1, read as the reverse complement.
AAGAGTTCATTCAGATTATACACAACTGCATGCTTTTTAGTAGTTTCCTATTTTATCTAATTTTGGAGAAAAAGGGACCCTGGGAATCATCTCATCCAATTCCCTAGTTTTGCAGGTGAGGAAACTGAGTCCCATAAAGGTTAGGTGAAGTGAAACTCAGTGAAAACTCCTAGTCCAGAGTTTCTTTCTCTGCCATTTGTGAATTTGATCCTTCTTAGTCTAAATTTCCTGTAAACTTGTGCATAGGTATACAAATGTCCCTGAAGTCCTTATGACTTTCTTTTGATAGCTTTAGAATAGTTTCCTCTCCTCTAAATTATCATTTCCATTTAGGCCTGGAGAAATGTCTCCTTAGCCAAGCTAAAATTTGGCATGTCAAATTACAACCCTTCTCCCAACCTTACCCTCACCCTGTACCCCTGTACCTTATAAATCTTTGAGAGCAGAAATGCTGCCAGACCCTTATCAGGTATGGGAACAGCCTGCCAGGAAGAATGAATTGTGGTCCTGTTTGTATCCTTACTTCCCATCTCCTGACCCGGCTTCTATTTTTGGACTTTGCTCAAGGGCAGATTTCTATTTTATGAGTGGCTTGTCAATTATATGGTTTAATTTATAGTTCTCCTGACTCACAATATTGCAAATATTATCTTGATACAAATTAAACTTAAAGTTAGATCCTGTGGTCCTGTTTCACTACTATTTTTTTCCTCCTGTAGTTTATTAACGAGTACTTTCACAGACCTGTGATCTCATCCTTGTGGATACTCTTTCTGTAGTTCCTTCTCCTATATAATTATTTTCTGTATCTTTCCATAAATCTGCTTTGGAGAGACTAAACCAACCAACCAATCAATTACCAAATACTAAATGCCTACAATGTGCCAAGCACTGTGATAGGCCCTGAGGATATGAAGAACAAAAATTAAACAAGCAGTACTTGCCTCCAGTGAGCCAAAGTGTGGGTACACGTGTAAATGTATAGAAGATGTATACAAAGTAAGTACAAGGATGTGTTCCAATAAATTAAAGGATTTCTTGTGGTTCTTTTAACATGTTGAGGGTACCAGCGAACCTTGGGGGTAGTTCTTCTGTTGTCTCTCAGTTTGACTATGTGACTCATCATGAGATATGAGAATGGAATTGTGGGGAGAAGAGAAATAAGAAAACTTTCCCCTTTCCTTTATCTTACAAGGAGAAAACTCTTTATTAAAATGCCTGATTTCAAATATCTAACAATATTTGCATCAATACAGTTTGACATTTAAATTTAAATCTTTTACTAAAGTATTAAAAAACCACCTTTAAATATTCTTTACATTGTAAAGAGGTATATTGGAAAGGGGTGTATTTTTTAAAGACCTATAACTGTCCTTTATATTAGCAGAAGTGTCAAACACAATGGCCCATAGACCACATGTGCCCACAATACTTCTTTGTGTGATTAAACACTAATTGAGAAATATTTAGCAAAATAAATAAAAACATAATAAAACTTAGGTATCATTAATATGTGATTTTCTAAATCCATATGCAACCTGCAGGAATCCTTATGTATAGTTTAAGGGCAACCATTTCTATTTGAGTGTGATACCATTGCATTACAACATTTCTAATAGATGGTTTCTATTCAGTTTCTACTTGCCTGTTTCCAGGGACAGGGAGTTTATTACGTCAGGATGCAGTCCATAGCATTGCTGGACAGTGGATGGAAAGTTTTTATGTTAACTGTAATCTGCATTATAGTAACATCCCATTGTTTCAAGTTCTTTCCTTTTGAATAGGAAATCGAATACCTTTTCCACTTGACCATTGTTCAATGACTTGAATCACTCTCATCATGTCTTCTCCTCTCTAGGTTGAATGTCCCCAGGTCGTTTTCCTGTGTGGTGTAGTGGAAGGAGTGACAGATTTAGAGTCAGAGGACCTAGGTTCACCATTCACTAGTTGTGAGACCTTGAGTCTCTACTTCCCCACCTACAAAGGAAAGCTAATAGAAATTGTATTACATACTTAACAGCGTTTGTGTAGAGAACAAATGAGATAATAGTGCTATCTACACTGTTTGCCTTAGTTTCCTTATCTGTAAAATGAGCTGGAGAAGGAAATGGCAAATGAATCCAATAACTCTGCCAAGAAAACCTCAAATGGGATCGCAACAACTGAACAACTTTTACATTATTTATAGATGTAGTGTTTGTGTAGGTGTATATGTGTAGAAGTGAGTTGCCGTAATTAAATGGCAGAGTTTGCAGATTACTCACCATTTTTGTCATTTTGTTTTTGAGTCTGTCATTGTCAATATTTTTCTAGACTTTGTCATTGTTTCTTTTAAAATGAGATATCCAGAACTGAATAGGCATGCCAGCTGTACTCTGACCAGCACAGGATATGATTGATTAGCTTTCCTAGATGAAGACAGCATATATTTCTTTTAGTGAAGTCTTAAGATTTATTGGCTTTTTTGGCAGGCCCATTCCCATAATAACTTAGGTAAGAACTCTTTCCAAAGAATATTAATTTCCCTTTCTAGAAGAGAAAGGGTTATAGGCCATTTTCTTGATAACAGCATGGACTCCTAATATTGACAATCTATTCAAAAAGCCAAACAATCCCCTCTTATCTGAAATTTGGGGTTGTGAAGTACTTTGGGAAAGACTTTAGTGCCTCCATTCTAGTTCTTAGGTCCAAATGGCCTATTTGTTTATCTTAATAAGACCAATTTTTGTTATAGACTAAGTAAACTCCCATTTCCCAGAATGGCTGTGGAATTTGGTGTTTTGGTTAATTAACTCTTGTGGTGAACTAAAACCCAGCATGTGTACCATAGCAGGATTACTAAATTTCAAAGAACCAGGAGGTAGGAATACTTGATTTATAACTTTATAGACCCAAATTTGCACTTTCTTTGATGATCCAGAAGGGAGTTGAGGATATTGCAGTGCCCATGGTTACTCATTATGAGATATCTATGTAGAGAAGCAGAGTGCCGTAGTGGATAGTGTGTTGGACACGGAGCCACAAAAATCTAGTTTCAAATCCCACTTCTGACACTTCCTAGCTTATTACCTTGGGCAAGTTGCTGAACCTTTTTTAAACCTCAGTTTCCTCTTCTGTAAAATGATGTGGTAGGACTAGGAGGAAAGATTTTGAGGTTCCTACCAGTTTTAAATCTATGATCTTATAAGACTATAGATGTAGAATAGTAGGATATGTAGTAATCTATGCCAAGGTTGTTCTGACCTTGTGATACACCTAGGCCTCTCTGATACGTATTGGAACTTTAAGAAATGAATAATTCATACTATCAACCTCCTTATTTCTAATATATTTATGAGTGTAGAATGTACAAACAGACAAAATTGAACCCTATTACAGATACTTGGACTTTGTTTAAAGGTTGGTTAAACTAAGTTTAATATATGAATAATTGCTTTGGAGGGCTTTTTTTTTGGTGAGTTAATTTAGAAATGTTTCTCTTTGTTTAGGAACGCCAGCAACTTCAGCTACAGTTGCTTCAACATGAGACGGAAATGTCGGGAGAAGGTGTCAGCCCAGATTTTGACAAGAAAAGGTAAGCTATAACATCTCTTGTCTTACAATGAATGGCGTTGGTGGTCTAGCATTTGTCATTGAAATGCTATCTCTATGGGCCACACCTTGCCTAGATAGAACTCTCATTTTCACATCATTGATCTTATTTGTAGGGAGTTTTAGTAGTTTGTGTATCGGGACATTGCAGAACCATGGCTTAGTGGATAGATGCTAACCTCAGAGCCAGAAAGACATGAATTCAAATTCTGCCTCTGACATACTGAACAAGTCAGTTAACCTCTCAGTGTTCAAGACAACACTCTATGTTGAAGAGAAGGTGCTGACCCGCATTGATAGAGGGGGTTCCTTGTACAGGAGTTCACCAGGTCAATGAAATCACATATCTAGTTGCTAGTCCTCTTTAGGGAAAGTTCAGTCTGTGAAATGTTTTCCATTATTTGATTTGTGTAAGGGGCTGACTTTTTCATTGATCAACAGAACATATTATTTTGATGAATCACCATTGAGACTAATTCCAGTTTCCAAAAATTTGACTGTCTCTCCTACCCTGTTTCCACTTGTTTGTAGAAATTGTTAACCAAAACTTTCTTTGTACAAAGGAAAATTACCTCCAGCTATTTGTTTTATATTGAAAATAGGAGAGTGGTTTTCATAAGCAACAGAAACGTTGCTAATCCATGAAAAATTCCAAGTGGAGCAAATGTTTTAAGAGAATAGTACTGCTTTATATTTTCTTCCTTTATAACTAAAGGCTTCTTGAAGTGCTAGGATTCTTCTTTTTCTCAAGACCAAATAGTTTAATGCCTCTACTTCCACCCCAGTACCATTCATTCTAAGGCATAAACTGTAGGTGATGGATAGTTAAAGCTTGAAACAGCCATACTATCTTTCATGGATCATATAAAGATATTAAGCTACAGGATTCCACAAAACATTGTTTGGAATTAAATACAGTGAATTCAACAAACCACTAATTAAATACTGACTCTGCTTGATGTTGAGAATACTACAAAGAAAAAAAATAACATTGTCCTCCTCAAGAAGTTTACAATCTAATTTGGGCAAATGCATCTCCCTGAAAAAAAAAAGATGATGGCAGTTAAAATGAAATGGGACAACAGAAAAATGCAAAATATTATAGGAATGTTTGTGATTAGAGAACAAAAATACTTATTACTTCCCAACGTGACTCTCTTTCCTTTAGACCAATGCCAATCACAGGCACGGTCTTTAACTTTTATAGCTGTAAGAAGAGTGAAGTTGGAGTCAAAATACTCAGGTTTAAGACACCCTTCCATCACTTTCTAACCATGTAATCTGGGACAGATCACTCTTTGAGCTGCTATTTCTTCTCTTATAAAAATGGTGATGGTAGTGACTGCCCTATCTGGATTATTGTGGGGATTAGATAAAATAGTGACTATGAAGGACTTTGTAACTGTATACTTCTATACAAACCTAGCTTTTCTTTTTCAACTTTGTTTTCCTTTCAACAAAATAGAGGTTAGCAAGGTTATGATTCTTTTTAACAATTCATCTGATTAGTGGCTACTGAAGGAAGTATATCTGAATAGGTATTGCTAATGAATAGACATGCAAAGGATGCTGGATTTCACATCTTGCTACTAGGCTATGTTTCTTTAATAGCTTGACTATATGTGTTGATTATAGTGCCTCCAAAAGTAATTTAGTTGTTTTATATTCTCCTGATGTCAGGTATCAGCAGCTGGAGGAGGCAGCAGCTAGCCTGAGAGAACGCATTAGACACCTGGATGACATGGTCCATTGCCAGCAGAAGAAAGTCAAGCAGATGGTTGAGGAGGTAAGCTTTTCGTAAAATATTAATAATGCCAGAAATTCTGCCCATAGACTTTAACAACCAATTAGGAATGAAGAATCTCAAGCCAGTATGCCACATCTAGGCCCCTGCTTGATTTCATCAGCTCTTAGGTCAAATTATTCTGACCACAATTCTTTTAGTACAAGGTGCCAGCACAGGTTTCTGTGGCTATCGTATTCATAATGTAGATGCATGAGGTTCTAATAGCTAACCAGGTGAACAATTTTCAAAAAGCTATGATCACTTACTTTGACACCCATAGTCCAGTGTTACACAGGCTATGATGGAAGCTGTTTGCCTCAACTAGTGTGGCTACCGACCTGGCTAAGTCTCTTTCTGTCTCTAACTTTATCTCCTATTTCCCTCTCCTCTCTCTCTCTTCTTTGCCCTCCATTTCTTTCCCTTTCCCTTCCCATCCCTCCTCTTCTTTCCTTTCCATCTTCCTGTGTTCCTCTTTCCCCCTTTTCTCTCTTCTACCATATTCCTTCCTTATTTCTCTATGCTTTTCCCCTCTCTCCATTTTCCTATTTCTTCCTTACTCTTTCCCTTTGTACTTACTGTTTCCCTAAACTAGTATGTTGAACCAAATTATATCATTAATATCTATTGTACTTGTTGAATAAGGTTTCACATTCCTTGTTCTTAATAGTATAGTAGGTAAGTCAAGTATTTTATATTTCTTTAAAAAAAAAACTTGAAAATTAAGTTTCTTTTTTGCTTCTATAAGATTCCTCTTACTTTTGAAGAGGGGAGTTCATAACCCCTGATTTCTGTCATGAAGTCAGATATTGGTTGTTTGGTACCATGGTACAGTATGCCACAAGTTATGCATTTGTGAGTAATTTTTCTTACATAAATTTTAAAATTACTTCCAGTGCCATTTAATTTGCAAACCTGATTAAAAAGAGAAGCATTGACATTCCAGTTGGTTAGTAAAAATTCCTCAGGGTCTGATTCCCTTTCTCATAAAAAGGGAGGTTTCAACCTAATTAGACCCCTGGTGAGGAAAGTAAATATTGAAAAGATATATATTTACATTGGGTATTGCTGTAAACATTTGAAGGTTGCTGATTATGTTTTGCCAATATAGAAAAATGTTGGACTTACTACTAAGGTTGGGGGTATGGAGCAGGAAAGGGGAAAGGCTTTTTGTTTGGTTGCTTTAAAATATGATTTAATTAGCATTTTGGCCTAAAATGAGAAATCAAATCATATCATGCTGTATTTTGTGAGTCTTTTTTGTTGGCTCTGGCCTTTTGGGATTGTTGTCATGCCCTTGGCTAGTCACATATGTCCTTCCCCTTCAACTTCACACCCCCACCCCGCCTTTACTATCCCTTGTGCAACTGAACAGCTACTCTGGCACCCATGGTCCCTGTACCGGAGAAATAGCATCCCTATTGGTTATAGTTATGAAGTCAGTTTCCAAAGGGCAAATATTGCTTGTCTGTTAGTCACTTACTGTAGGCAAAGCTTATTCTCATCATTACACAAGAATTTCTTAGAGACCATAAAAAGAATCAAGAATCTTTTCATGTTCCATTACAGCCTGTGAGAGATTCCATTCAGTGTTTCTCTAATACTAGATACTGAGGAAACCATAGGATGCTTTGTTTTGCTATTGCCCTCAAAATTCCCTACCTGGTTTGGAGGCCGAATCTTTTCCTTTTTGAGAATATTAGCTTTCTTTCTTCCTTTCTTCTACCACATCACTTCTTAATTGCAATATTTAACATTTTGTCAAATTGCTCCCTACTACATGGAATTCTGGAGTCCCACGTTTTCCTCAGAATCTAGTAGTAAATTTTAAGATTTCCAGGCACTGTGCTAAACACATACGTAAATGTATGTAAATTTCTGATTGTGCTATAGCCAAATTTAGGAAATTCATTTCAACAAACATTTCATATTCAGGCATGCTGGATTTCATCTTCTTTGGTGGTTTGGAAATTTCTGTTCTTCATCTCTAATCCAAAATATAACCAACATAAAATTTTTAAAGACAAAACATGATTGTGAATAACTAGGTGCCCTAAGGCAAGAGGAGAGGGTAGTGAATGCCCATATCCTGTGGTTATATATATTGTTAGCCTACCCAGATAAGCTTCTGTCAAAACTACTAGTATATCTAAACCCATTTGTTGAAGAAAGTTACAGCTCACAAGAAATTATGTGTGTGCGCATGTACACCATGTGCATGTATATGTGCATAAGTGTGTATGTACATGGCTGAGATGGTTCCTCGAGCTATGAGGGCTATTTTAAAAATAGAAATATGATACTCCTGAATCAGATGCTTTTGAAGAGTACTGTATCTGTTCCTTCTTTTAAAAAAAATCATGTTTTAAACCAGTGTATCAATCACATATTTCTTTTATTTTCTGTTTGTCTCAAGTTGCAGAGAAAATGAGTGGTTTGAAATTTCAGTTGCTATAGTAATTAACATGGCAACTTTGGAGGGGGTTGTTTTTCAAAGACATATTCAAAGTATTTTGACAAAATGAAATGCATCCCGAGGAGGGTGATCACAGTGATGTGAGGGATCTGAAAATCATGTCCTGTGAGGAGGACCAGTATAAGGGATTGGCCAGATTTATCCAAAGGATTAAACCTAATGAGAGAAATGACATTTATCTTCACATTTTTGAAGATCTATCATGTTGGGAAGAGCAAAGGTTTGTGCTGTGTTGCCTTAGAGGACAGAAGGGTAAATCTCAAAAAGAGGCAGATTTCAGCTCAGCTTAAGATTGAACTGTCTATTGAACAGAGCTGTCCACCAAAGGAATATGATGCCCTGGGAGGGAGGATGGTTGGCTATCTATCAGGACTTTGAAGAAAGAATTGCTCATTTGAATGGGAGGTCAAACTAGATGACCTTGAAGGTCAAATTTTGACTCTAAAATTTTTATGATCTGAAGTACATCTGGTTTTTTACTCTATAAAAATCCCATATATCTTATGATGGTGTACCATAATTCAAGGAGCTGTCAGTATTTTCATTACTTTGGGAAGATGGGTCAAATCAGCAAAGTCAAAATTAGGTCATATTGTAAAAATGGACTTCGAGAAGCAAATGGACTTGAGAGATTAGTTGTGAAATCTTGTTCCAGTGAGTCAAGCGTCTGTTTATCTGGCTACAGAGTGAGCTTTTACTGGTGGCAAATTGTTTGAGTAGTTTCCCCTATATTGTATTGAAGCCTGAAAGCTCATGAGTATTGTGGACTGAGGGATCACACTCACTGCTAAAGTTAATCCATGCATGATGTATCATTTTAGTTATATCTATGAAGAAATTCTATACATTAAACTAAGTGCTTTCCATTTAAAATCAAACTACCCAAAATTATACTACTGTGTGGTTTTCTGGATGTAATCCATTCTGTAAAAACAGAAACAAAAACTCATCTTTCATGTTACTTGAAGTTCTTAAGCTACTTATATGGTCATTCTCATACTGAAAGCATGTAATATATGCAATATATATCCTATGCATGTATGCATGTATATGTAAACACATATGTGTACATTTGCATGTATGTGTTCTTATATGCATGTACATCTACACATATGCATACATATACACACAAATGTAAAAAGAAACAATACTGGATTTAAAGTCAGACGTTGTGGGCCCAAGTTCCAGCTCTACCACTAACTGTAACATTGAGCAGATTGTTTCTCTTATTTGAGCCTTGATTTTTTTCATTAAAAATGAGAATAGCTGTGCTACCCACCTTATCCAGTTGTGAGAGAAAGCTTTGTAAATGATAAAGTTCTGTGTGAGTATGATCTACGTATGATCCTAATGTAGAGCTTTACACATGACTAGAATGATGAGGTTTGCTGTTATGTTTCAGCCGTGTCTGACTCTGTGACCTCATTTTTTTTTTGTTTTTTGTTTTTTGTTTCTGGCAAGATACTGCAGTGGTTTGTTGTTTCCTTCTCCAACCTCATTCAGGCAAACAGGATTAAGTGACTTGCCCAGGGTCACACAGCTTAGTAAGTGTCTGAGGCCAGATTTGAACTCAGGAAGATAAGTCTTTCTGACTCTAGGTCCGCTGTAACAAAAAGGAGCTGATCTCTTGTACATGAAGGATATATACATATATTCAGCTGGAGAAAGCTGAAAGATAAAATGCCTACCCAAGAAGATGACAGTTTAAGAAATATTGTCCTAATTAGACAGATGAAATGACTTGGACTTGTTTGGTCAATAGAAATGACTATAAGGGTCACAACTTCAAATGAACGTAAGACTATTATATAGTGGGTGCTACCCAGCTGTTCTCTACTTTTGCAGAGAACTTGACTTAGGAGAAAGACATTGGGGCTTAGGGACAAGGTCAGAACAGGAATGTTCTCTCCTCCCTCCTTGTATTCTTTATCTGGACAGCCTTTGGCGGGGGAGGGTAGACCATACTTTGAATTAGGCTTCATGCATTTTACAGTATATAGATTAGGTACCAAGCTTCCCAAATGTGTGCCTGGTACACAGTGAGTCTTTAATAGATGCTGATTGATTGTCAGTTGTCATTGCAGCAGAAAGAGGGAGGAATGAGACCAGAAGAGAGTAAATTATTTTACTATCATTAAAAAGATACTTGCTTTTGTTTGTATAATCTACTTCCCTCCATTAGCACATATTTTAATGCCCAACTGAGGGGAAGGGTGAGCATACACAGGAATGAACTAATGGCGTTGAACTCACCAGCCTACCGAGGAAGACAGTTTAATTCTCCTCATCACTTCCAGCTCCCTTTGCCTCTGTAGCCCTGGGCAAAGCACTTAACTGCTGTTAACACCTCTTTAAACCTTCAGACTTCAGCAAATACGGTCATTCACACCTCTTCAATTGCTCTGAGCCAGCCTGCTGCCTTTGCCAACCAAAGCATCCCACTTGCCTGTGGAAAAATGGAAAAATAAGGTGTAGGAGAAAACGAATCTCATAATTTTTCTCAGATTTAGAGGGTTGGGGGAGGGGGTGGGAAATATGGGAGTGAATGATTTTATAATTGCATATTTATGCAAATGAGTACACACATTCTTCTTTAGATGAATGCAGAGTAACTTAAATCACTCCTGTGGCACTTTCCATTTCAACCAGCAGAGAGCATTCCAATTATGTCCTCCGTCTGAAGTCTCTTTGGTTGGTATCTAATACTTATTTCTCTACAAGACGTCACTTCAAAGGTCTTTCCTGTTAGTGATCAGAGGCAGGCTTGGCCTCCTGCATAAGAAAAGAGGCTGTAATTATTAGTTCTTATTTATTAAACTAGATCCTAGGTGGGTACAGGAAGGTGTGAATCCCCCAAGGTACTACTTCAGAACAGTAACGTAAACTTTTGTCAAGTATATACCTACATCTTTAATTTATTTAACTAATCCCTCAGCAGATCCTCTACCTCTGACCTATTCCAAACATGAGGAAAACCTCATCTGGTGGAAGTTAGGCTGATAATCCAGAGTTGGAAGCCATAAATGAAAAAGAAACAAAGAAATGACCACAGAAGCATCCACATTTAAACTAGTGAGAAGGGGTTTGCCAGCATCCCAGACCTTCATCATCTCCTGTTCTACATTGCACCATCTTCTGTTCTCCAAGAGTTCTTAGGCTGTCCTAACCACAGATAATGACCAGAGACTGCTTGCTTTCTGGTTGATGGCCTTGTATATAAATAAAAGTCTTGCAGAGGTTGTCCAGATAGATTGAGAGTGAAGATTTTTCTAAAGTAGAGTGGATGTCATGTTTAAGAGGAAGCAGAGCTCAGGTAGAATACAATACATCTCATTCCTGTGTGAGCTCTCCCTAGGGATTGCCAACCATGGAACATAATTTATTTGTCCTCTTCGTACTCTGGTCCCCTAGGACAAGTACCAATATCTCTCCATCCCTTCCCCTGCCTAGTTTAAAATATTCAGGAAGTGTCTGTGAAAGTTGGCTGTTCTCTAGCTTCTTAGGAAGGGAACAGAGCCTTGGAGTGGTGGCGCCTGCCTGTAATCCTCACTCCTGGGGAGGCTGAGGTGGGTGGATCACTGGAGCTTCAGGAAGACTGTCTACACTGAGTATGGCACCAGTATGGTGAGCTCCAAGGGTGGTGGGGGCAGGCACTGCGCTCTTGGCTGCGAAGGAGGGGGCCGGACTGCTCAGGCTGTAAATGGAGTAGGTCAAAGTTACCCTTTGGGTCACGGGTGGGGTCAGAGATAGGGTTGTGCTGTGCATGATCAGTGCATCTGTAGTGTGGGTGAGATGGGGAGATTTAATGTGAAAGAAAGGAAAGAAGGAAGGAAAGAAGGAAGAGAAGGAATGGAGGAAAGAAGGAAATTCAGAGTAATTCAGGTTTTGGTTTTTTTTAAGTATCAAAATAAAAACACGTTTCTACAATTTGTAAGAAATTGTTCATAGAATAAGCTAAAAGAGACGTCAGAAGTCATCTAGTCAACTAGAATTCTTAACCTGAGGCCTAGGGACCTAATTTTTTCAAACATTTTGATAACTATATTTGAATAGCATTGGTTTCTTTTATAATTCTATGTATTTGATTTTAAAAAATTATTCTATGATGGGACCCATAGGCTTCCTCAGACTGCAAAGGGTGTCCATGACGCAAAAAAGGTTAAGACTTTCTGATCCAGTATGACCTTCTCACCCTATTGATGAGGAAACTGAGGTTCAGATTGTTGATAGGATTAGTGGAGCATGATCTCAGGCTAGAGGGGACATCAGATTTGTATTGCAGAGAAGCCAGTGGGAAAAATCTTACGTAAGTATATATGTCCCACTTAGAATGAGCATATGTTCGTTCTGGGTAGGAAAAAATAAGGTGGACCTACCTGCTACCCATGTAATGAAGGCATTTTTTTTGTAGAATTTTAATTTATTTTTTTCTTTTGAGACCTCAAAACCAAAACCTAGCTCTTTTGGCTAGCTTTTCTTAACTCTTCTCTGTATATACTGCTACTGATCTTCAATAATTTCCATCTTCAAAATCTCCCTTACTTGTAACATTTATGCATACACATTCTTTTGTTCTGTTTCTTTTTCCCTACATTTTTTTTACATAATTCCTTAACACACACAGTCATTTGTTGGCCCTTACCTATACATGTTTTACAAGTTGAACCATACATGTGTTGAATTTCAGACTGTGTATCTTTCCATTGACCTTGTATTCAGTCTATTTTTTATTTTCTAAAGATAAAAGGTAAAATCTGCCTTGTCTTTACTGATTAGAGATTCGTGGTCTCTGTCACTAGGTCACACAATTCCATTTTAAATGGGGGAGGGGAAAAGGAAAATTTTCTATAGAATCTAGAACCCTAATCAACTGAATTGAACTGTTTCTAGATCATGTCACACGAGCTCTTCTCCAGATTTAGTCTTCGTTTCTTTGGAAGATGATAAATGGTGACCTGATCTAAGAAGTTTTCTAATTACCCTGTGATGTACCACATGATGGTGGAAGAATATTCATGCTGAAGAAGTGATTCTTATCTATTAGCATCCAATGGCCAAAATATAAGGAAAAGCCTTTAAGAAGAAAAATCCTAGGACTATTGGTTTGGGAAAACATCCGTGTTGTTAAGTATTACACAGAAAGAAAATTACATCTTGTATGCTGCAAACAGAGAAGTGAAAGAATCTTAAAGACTGATCTTTTGGAATATTTCAGAAACTGTAGGTAGACTTCAAGATTAAAAAAAAAGAAAGTTCTGTTATTAAATCTAAAAATCCAAGTAAAAAACAGTATTAAGGAAGTGACATTTGGAGGCTGGGTTCCAGACAATCTGTACTTGAAAAATAAAATCTTATGTACAGAAAAAAAGCTACAAATGCTTCATCAAAGACGTTGCATATGAGATGTGGAAAACTATGTGGCAATGGTATAAGGATCATCAATATGTCTGATTTTTGAATGAATCTGAGCTAAGGAAGTTATTCTTACAAATCACTCTCAGTCCCTCAAGAAAAAACATTAAGTAAAAAGAAATGCCGCAAAAAATTGCTCCTATAGTTTTTAGTGACCAAATAATGTACCTTTATGTGGTGGGTGTATGGAAAGATGTTCTGATAGAAACAGCACTTGAAAATTTAGCCCAGAATCTTTAAGAAAAAAAAAAACTTGATTTGATTTAGATCATTTTTCTCTCTGGACCTCAGGTTTCTCATCTATAAGATGAGTGTGGCAGGACTAGATGGTCTCTAAAGTTCTTCCTAGGTCTAACATTCTAAGAACATCCTACCAGGCCTGAGTCAGTGATGCAGTGGAAAGAAAGTTAGATTTAGAGTGCAAAGACCTGAATTTGAATCCTGGCTCCGTCATTTACTCACTGTGTGGCCTTGGGCGAGTCACCTAACTTCTCTGGACCTTAGTTTCCTCATTGATAAGATGAAGACTTTAGACTAGATGCCACTCAAGGTCCTTTTCAGCTTGAGTCTAGGACCCTATGCTCTACAAGAGGAAAAAAAAATACTACTTCTGCTGAGACAGATGCCTTGAAATAAGACATACTTCGTCTGTGATTTGATTTTACAGTGTTTCTGAGAGGCAGCAAGGTTTGGTGGAAATAACGCAGGGCTTGGGTGCGAGTTCCAATTCTACAATTTACTTATGGCACGACTTTGGGCAAGTGATTGAAATTCTTTCGATGTTCATTTCCTCATCTCTAAAATGGAGATAATATCCATATTAACTATTTTTCTAGGCACTTGTAAAGATTAAATGAAATATCATATATAAAATGCCCTCTACTCCTAAAGTCCTACATAATGGCAAGCTAATATTTCTAGGGAGGCAATGGTGGTGTAGTATTATAATTATTATAACAGCATTTATATAGATTTTAAGGTTTACAAAGTGCATTATATATGTTATTTTATGCTCACAACAGCTGTAGAAGGCATTTACTGTTATCCCTGCTTTTACATATGAAAAAACTGAGGCACACAGGTTAAATTACTTGCCCAAGATCACACAGCTAATCCAAGGGAAGATTTGAACTCAGGTTTTCCTAACTCTTGGTCCAGCATTTTATTCAGTGTAAGACCTAGATGCCTAGAATAAGAGTTCTTATTATCAGTTACTTGGGACAGGCATTTAATTAGCTTCTCTGAATCACAGTTTGTTCATCAAGAAAGTGAGTGGGGGGAGGGTCATCAGAATAGATAATCTAGATTTAACATTATTTGATTTCCTGGAGAAACAAAACAAGTTGGTATGAAGTAGTATCTTACTCAACATCATAATGTTCTCATGAAGTAAGTGGGTGGTATAAGTAAGTGAATGAGTAAATAAGTAAGAGAGTGAGTGAGTGAGTAAGAGAGTAAGACATGGAATAACAGTCAAAATTAAGCAATATGTCAGGTACTGTGCTAAGCACCGGAGATACAAAGAAAGGCAAAAGGCAACCCCTTCTCTGAGGAATCTCTCAGTCCAGGGGAGGAGGAAGAAATGAAATGAAGAAATGAGGTGTAGAGCTAAGTGATCCAAGATCATTAATAATCACCATTTGACTTGGAAATGAAGTGACTTTAGCTAGATTATCTAGAAATCTCAGGAATGCCTCAGAGCAAACTTGATGTACCATACTCTTTTCTAAGCATTTGTCCTTTTACTTCAGATTTGGTTGGCCAGTGTAAATGAGGAGAGTCAGTGTGGGTTAATGAATAGTGACTTGGCCTTGGATTTAGGAAGACCTTAATACAGGTCCTTCTGATAGATCTGTGTAATCCAGGGTAAGTCTCTTAACTGTTCATGCCCTGAAGTCACTCTTTAAGATTAAGTTGCAGATGTCTTGATCTGGATTTGTAAAGGAAGTTGTTTTGATGAAATCACAGGTCTGACCAAACACAGCAACAACACAAAAGTGAAGGAGAGGTTCAGAAGGCAAGGAAGTAAACGATTTTCATGTAGTAGAGTAACCATAAAGTGTAGCTTTACTGACCAGTCTTAGATACTTACTAACTGTGTGACCCTGTTTGCCTCAGTTTTTTCATCTGTAAAATCAACTGCAGAAGAAAATAGCAAACCACTCCAGTATGCCAAGAAAACTCTAAATGGCGTCATACAAATGACTAAACAACCAACTAAAAAGATTAGCAGTCAAATCATAGAATGTTTGAGCTAGAAGGAATTTTACAGATGATCAAAATATATAGCTGAGGAAACTGAGGCCCTGAGAAATGAAGGGACTTGCTGTGGTCACTCAGGTATCATTACATTAAGTTCAAATTTTGTAAGTTCCTTGAGGGCAGTACCTATTATATTTTTTGCCTATCCTCAGTAACTAATACAATATCTGGCATATAGTAGGTGCTTGAAAATGCTTGTTGATTACTTGACACCACTAACCTTTCTATCACATAATAGTGCCAAGACTAGATAGAGTAGTGGATAGAGTGCTGGACCTAGAGCCAGGAAGACTCATCTTTCTTGAGTTCAAAACTGACCTCAAACACAAGCTGTGTGATTCTGGGCAAGTCACTTAACCCTGTTTGCCTCAGTTTCCTCATTTATAAAATGAATGGAGAAGGAAATGGCAAACCACTCCAGAATCTTTGCCAAGAAAATCCCATATGGGGTCACAGAGAATCAGCCATGACTGAAATGTCTCAACAATAAAGCGCTCAGACATTGTAGAATGCAAGTTTGTTATGATATATGCAGTTTAGATATTTACAGATTTAAGTAAGAATATGAGAAGTTTGTGTTGAAAGTACTGATTCTACTATAGTGTTTTTCTCACAGTTTCTCTGCTAGTTTTCGGCTTTGATTTTTCCTCAGTGTCTCTATATTACACAGCGTAACCTTGGACGAGTCGTCTGACCTCTGTTTGCCTTAGTTTCCTCAACTGTAAAATGGGGATAACAATATATAACAATATAATAACAGGGTTGTTGTGGGGATCAAATGAGATATTTGTAAAGCACAGTGCCTGACACATAGTAAGCACCATACAAATGCTTATTCCCTTTCCCTACTGTAACTTCATTCTATGAAGTATATACAATGTAGATGTTTCATATGGCAAAATTTCCATTATTTATCTTACTACTATAATTTATTAAAGAGTCATAGAAAGAAATAAGTGCCATGAGCCTTTTGGAGAATGTGCCTGAACCCATTGACTATGAAAAAATTCTTGTTCAAATCTTGCCTTCGATGCTTACTCCTTATGGACCCATAGCCAAGTCCCTATAGCCCACTGAGCCTCTAAGGTACATCCTCTGTGTGTAGGGGAGATGTTGCACTAGACCACCTCTGAGGCATCTTTCCAAGGCTGGATTTGAACTCAAGTCTTTCTGACTCTGGGGCCAGAACTCTATCAGCTATACCACCTGGTGGCCTTAAGTTCCCTGGTTTGAGAACCTAAGATTTTATCAACTCTAGTCACTTCAAAGATATTTCTGATAACTCTGATCCCACTTCAGTCAAGTGTAGGGTTTTCCTATAGTCTCGTTGCCTTTTTCTGGGTTATATTCACCTCCTTTAAGTCTAGGGTATACCCAACAGCAGACAGAATTCAGCCCTACTAGGGTGCACTGGATAATTTTCTGACCTTTTGGATACTGAAACCTATTTCCTTCTACCTTTCCTCAGTTTGACCTATTATCTGCTTGAGACCTACCACTTAGCAGGATTCTGCTCCTGTGTCATTGTTATTCACAACCTGGTGTGAAGTTGCCACTAAAAATATTGATATATAAAGAATTTTTAATAAATAGAAGTGTTAAAATTCTACATGTCAGAATTTGGCATGATCTTGTTCTTAGTTTGATGTATTTGACTTAAAGTGTGAAGTTTACAGTCAATGCCAAAAATATTATATGTACGTAAGCCTGGTGTGTGTGTGTGTGTGTGTGTGTGTGTGTAAGGAAGTCAAGAGAGGCAGCTAGGTGCCACAGTGGATGGAGTTCTGGGACTGGATTCAGGAAGACCTAAGTTCAAATCCATCCTCAGACTCTTAAGACACTAGCTATGTTACACTGTGTGACCTTGGGCAAATCATCTGACCTCCATTTGCCTTAGTTTCCTCGACTGTAAAATGGGGATATAACAGTACCTACCTCACAGGGCTGTTCTGAGAACCAAAGGGGGTATCTGTAAAGCACTTAGCCCTGTGCCTGGCACATAGTAGGCACCATACAAATGCTTATTCCCTTTCCCTACTGTAACCTCATTTTATGAAGTATGTGCAGGATAGATGTTGTTAATATACTGTTCTCTTCAAGCTTAACATGCTTTCCTTTCAGATGTCATTCGATAAACTCTGTTGTTGTACAGATTAGTTGCTCTTTGGGTACCAAATATATCTAGAAGGTTCAAATTATTCTTATGAAAGGTGGGGTGAACCACAGGAGTAATCTATCAGTATCACTTAAGTACTGGGACACTTCTTGGAGAACATGCCAACGAAATGAATGTTGTTATGGCCACTCTCAGCTCTTATTCAACCCTTGAGGAATGTGTTCCCTAACCATCCATGGAAAATTCACTCTAGGAGTAAGCAGAGGTAGTGGGGGTGACTTTATCTTGAACTAAAAGCTGTGATGAGGTCTCACTGGGGCACACTGAACAAAAACCCCTTTGCCTTGGGGTGGGGTCAGGTTGTGGTGGATAGAGTACTGGAGTTGGTGAACTGGATTCAAATCATGCCTCAGACCCTTAGTAACAGTATGACCCTGGGCAAGTCACTGTATTCCTCTAGGTCTCGTTTTCTCGAAAGAGGTTGAACTCAATGATGTTTAAGTTCGACTCCAGTTCCAATAATGTGGGCCTAGAATTTTTTGTAGCATTGTTGAAACATTCTTCTGCAGGCACCTCGCATAGGTGATGTCTATTTTATTATCTAAGCCTTCCTTCTATCACTAATTTATGGAAAATAATAGTTCTACACATGTGAATATTGTGTATGATTAAAAAGGGAGCAAAAAGGAAAGCTTGATAGCAGTACATGCATTCAGTGGAAATATGCAAACCTGCCCATCTGAGTCTGAACCAATCTTGTCTTAAGAAATTTCACAGCTGCTGTAACTGAATCCCAAGAAATTTGCATTTGCCACTCGTGAAAGCAGAGATACAAAATCTTGACAGAAGCTTTTTTTCACTTCTTCCTTTCAAGAGAATGACAATAAGCAACCAATTTAAACAACAAACCTTTTCTAAATTTAGATAAGAATCATCCATAATTCCTTTTCCAGTGTAGGCTATGGTGTGGAGAATGTCACAATCACAGGTGAACATTGTCCTCATTGGGAGGAGAGCACAGTGTGAAACAGGGGAGTCAAAAAGCCTTTGCCATTTCTAACTGATTTATTGATATTAATTTAAGTCACATTTTAAAAATCTTGACCAATTCCTGGAAAATGACACAATGTACTACTTTAAAATAGTTTTAAAAAATGGAAACCATTCCCAGAGAGCTCCCTCTTCTCCCCGCCTCTCTTCACTTCTCATCACTCAGATTTCTTCCAAAAATATCTTTCACCAACCCTGTCTCACAAGAGTGACTCTTCTTGAACCCATCTATACTCCTGCGATCTCATTCCTTCTGACCTCATCTTCTCCAGAAGATGATGCCTTCTGTCATCTCCCTCTCATTTAACTTCCATCTCTGTCTACTGGTTGGTTCCCTACTGCCTAAAAATACAATTCTGTCTTCTTTCTTGTTCTCAAAAAAACTTTATTTGCACCTGCTAGCACTGGTGTCTCTTCTCTCTTTTGTGACTAAATTTCTTGAGAAAGCTGTCTTTAATTAATGCCTCCACTTTTGGTCCTCTCACTCTCTTCTGAACTTTGCAATTTGGCTTCCAATCTCATCATTCAAGTGAAACCCTCTCTCCAAAGTACAAATGATCCTCTTAATTGCCAAATCTAATGGCCTTTTCTCCACCCCTATGGTTCTTGCATTTTTTTGCAGCTTTTGGATTACTGGTTTTTCTCTTCTTGTCATTCTTTTCTCCCCAGATTTTATTCCCCTGATTCTCCTCCTACTTGTCTGATTCCTTTCAGTCTCTTTTGATGGATCTTCATCCCAGTCATACCCACTAACTATGGGTGTCCCTGAAGGTTCCTTCCTATATTTTTTCTCTTTCTATATGATTTCCTTTAGTTAGTTCCCATATATTTAACTATCATCTCTATGCAGATGATTCTCAGACCTATTGAATTCAGCCCTAAGCTCCAGTTTCACAACTCCAATTACCTATTGATATCTTGAGCTGGATGTCTTGTAGACATCTTAAACATAACATATCCAAAACCAAACTTATTATCTTCTTCCCCCCTCAAATCCTCCCTCTTCCTAATTTTCTTATTATGGAGGAGGGTGCCATTCTCAGGCACTTGGGCTTACAATCTAGGTGTCATTTTCAACTCTTCACTCCCCTACCCTTCCCCATACTCAATCAGTTGCCAAGTCCTGTCATTTCTACCTTTATAACATCTCTCATATATGACCCATTCCTCTTCTGTCATTGTCACCCTCTTATCATCTTATCTCTAGACTATTATTATAGCCTGATAGCCTTCTGGTTAGTCTCCCTGTCTCTAATTTCTCTCTACTCTAATCCATCCATTGAGCCATGAAACTGATCTTCCTTAAGGATGTCTAATAACATCATTCCTCCCACTATTCCTCTTAGTTCTAGTTCTAAATCTAAGATTATGTATCATATCCTTTATGTCCTTTCCACCTTTATCTACCACATGACTTTTCCAGTACAAGGCCTTGATTTTCTGAAAATTGGGGGAGGAAATACAGTGGGCCTGGCAGTTTGTTAACATGTGTGGTCTCCATGCCATCAGGGAGGGTATAGAGTGATGTCTCAGAAAAATTGGTGGCCTATTGAGTTTCTGTACTGGGGACCTGTTGGAGATGGAGGTGGAAAAGGCACTCATTATAAAAAAGGACGGGTTAAAGAAAAGCAGATGAATAGAAGTTATGATAGAAGCAGATCACTTTCTTCATCAATCAAATCCTGATTATGACTTGGGTACCCTAAATCAGTGGTGTCATCCACAAGGGCTGCATATTGACTTAGACAACCACAAATTAACATTATCTATTCTGTATTATATTTTATTTATTTGTCAAATATTTCTCATCACATTTTGATCTAGTTCAGGCTACCCACATGCTATGAATTTGACACCGCTGTTCCAACATGAATATGTATTCTTTCTTAGAGCTGTAGCCCTAGAAGTGACTTCTGCCCAACTTACAATACAGTCCCTTAAGCTGGGGTCCATGGACCCTCCCAAGGTTACAGGGAGACATGAACTTGGATGGGGAAAAAAAATTACATCTTCATTTCAGTTTAATTTTTTTTTGGTAATTCCATGTATTTTACTTTGTGCATTTAAAAATATCATTTAAGAGGAGTTCTATAGGCTTCACTAGACTGCCAACAGAGTCTATGGAACAGAAAAGGTTAAGAAGTTATTGCATCTACGTCCTGACCTCAAAGACTTTGAAATATCTTTTTTTTTCTCCCATTATTTAGCAGTAGTTTTGTAGATCTCCTTGTAAACAAAACATTCAGTAGATGGTTGGAAGCTAAAGGAATTCCATTCCGCCCCCCCCCCCCCCGCTCCAAAATAAAGGCTAAATAGAGAGAGAAGGGATCAGGGAAAAACATGACCTACCTTGCCTCTATTCAAATTGATCCAAAGGAAGGCATTTGTGGAGATCTCCCATCTTCCCCCATCTTGCATTAGGTTCTCAGGTCTTTAACATTTTCTGAAGCTGGTATAAGTAGACTGTCCTCTGTCACCCAGATCTATTTTAAACTAATCCAGTTAGAGAGTACAAGTAGATCTTATATGTATGAGTAGCTCTTTCTTGTGATGATTATAAATGTTGGTATGGGAAATCTGCCTACCAGTGCCATATGTGTAACAAAGTGCCCCCTCCTTACCTCTGTGAGGTAAAATCTGAATGTTAGGCAGTGTTGCGGGGGAGGGTTTGAAAATTTTTTTTCCACTCAGAGACAGAAAAATTCTAACAGCATAGGGAAAATTACCATATTCCTCTTTTTTGTGATTATATCGTCTCTGTGAATGTGTCCAAGCCATAAAACCAATTTATACCTCTTTGTATCATTCTTCTACACCTAAAGATAATTTTTAGGTATTCTGGAGAATTGGACTTAATATTTTGTGTTGCCCACTTTAAAAAGCAGTGGACATATCATGAGTCTAAAATAAAAGTCAAACTAAAGTAGATTATTTTACCTTGGAAGTCAGTTTCATCTTGAGCCCTTTAAATGGTATAATTCTATTACTGTACATTACTTGGAACTTAATAGAAAAAATTGATTAAAATATGAGCACTGTTCGTTGCGTGTGCCCTGGCTGAATGCCACAAGACACATTAATTGAAAATGAATTTTCACAAACCCAATCAGGCATCATGAACATGAAAAATGTACCTTTTTACCCCTTTCTTTCATTGATTTTTCATTTTCCCCTCAGCTTCATTTAGCAATTTTTCAGTTTCATTTTGTTCTTGCTTTAATTCATTCCATCCTTTTCCTTTCAATTGGGGTATTATAACATTTTTCCTCCTTGTTAAGCTACTTTCTTATAGTATATTACAGCAGGGCAAATTCTGATAACTTAATAGCTGACTTATTTCTCGCCATATGGTTTATTTCAGAAAAAAGTTTAGTATTTACATTATTTTTAAAACTTACATCCTGAGGTCATTTTTTACATTGAAGATTCCATTTTTAATATAAAAATAAGCCCTTAAAGCACAATTATTTTAATATAATTAAGAGTAGATATAAAAATGAAAGCTTTCCTGTGAAGAGATTGAAATCTGGATTAGTCTCATTGTAGGTGGAGGTATCTTAAAGTAGTTTAAGTGAAGTTTGGGGTTCTAAGGTACAAACAAGAAAGGGCAGAGCATCATAAGACAAAACATAGAGTGAGAAGGAATTCAGCAGAAAGTAAAGATTTTTACTGAGGAGAAAAATAATAAGAAACAGTCAGGGAGGATGGAAACAGATCAGGCCCATGGGGATCCTTGGGTGAAATAGGGTACCCCAAACCAGTAAAGTGGGTTTATATAGGGTTCTTATTTGGGTCCAGTGAGATCAGACATTGGGGGCAAAGAGAGAGAGCCTGGACCTGAAGTACAGGTCAGTGTTCAGGGACTGCAGTTGATTCATGCTTGAGGGTGGGAGATGGGGTTGGAACACCTGAACTGATGACTGGTTCGGGGATTTGAACCTAACAGGATGCAGAGTAGTACAGTGGATAGAGTAATGGCCTGGAGTCTGAAAGACTCAGCTTCCTGACTTCAAATCTGATTTTAAACACTTACTATCTGTGTGACCCCGGTTAGGTTACTTAACCCTGTTTGCCTTACTTTCCTCATTTGTAAAATGAACTGGAGAAGGAAATGGCAAATCACTCCAGTATCTTTGCCAAGGAAACCACAAATGGGGCCACAGAGAGTCAGACAGGACTGAGGAATGAACAACACTATAGAAATGACATTTACCAATCAGGAACCTGCAGTATGTGATAAAGCTGAAGTAGAACATTCATTTCCTGCTTTATTAAAAACTGTGATTATTGAGACTGACCATTCATCATTTATTACCAGTGGCAAAAAAAAAAGAGTCTCTCAGAATCCTATATAAAGTGTTAGATTACACTTGATACTCATATGATCTTTTATTTACACAGGCTTAGATATTTGAGCTAAATTTCCATTACAATGGAAAACTGGATTCCAATCATGACACTGAATTATAGAGTTACATCATGTTCTGACATATATGAAGAGGGATCAAATGATGGCTCTGCCATTTATTAACTGGATGACCCTGGGAAAATCATTGAAATTTCCTGGGTCCCCTTAATTTCCTTATCTATAAAATTAAGGAGTTGGAGTAAGTTGAAGTTTCATTTCAGCTCTAAATTTATGATGCTAGGGTGTCAGATAAAAAAAAAACCTACATGACTGTTTCGTGAGACTAAAAGTTGCCTTGGACAGCTAGGTTGTACAGTGGATAAAGCACTGGACTTGGAATCAGGAAAAGTCATCGTCCTGACTTCAAATCTGACCTCAGACAGTTGCTGTGTGGTCCTGGGCAAGTCATTTAACCCTGTTTGTCTCAGTTTCCTCATCTGTAAAGTGAGCTGGAGAAAGAAATGACAAACCACTCAAGTATCTTTGCCAAGAAGAGTCACAAAGATTTGGATACCTCTGGACAACAACAAAAAAGTTGCTTCATGATGCCTTATGATGAAGCTACTTTAAATTTCTGCTTTTAAAAACTTGTAAAATTGGTTGTTTATAAATTTTTTTTTCTGCTAAAGATGCAAGCATTTTTAGAAATCCATTCAAATTAATTCTCTAACGCAGTCTGCATTCTTTT
This sequence comes from Potorous gilbertii, assembly GCA_028658325.1. Classification (NCBI taxonomy): domain Eukaryota; kingdom Metazoa; phylum Chordata; class Mammalia; order Diprotodontia; family Potoroidae; genus Potorous; species Potorous gilbertii. The sequence goes on along the minus strand of CM053769.1, from coordinate 590,057,808 downwards.
TGTATTTTATACATATAAAACGGTCAGGGTGATAAGTACATTTCAAAATCTAAAAGAAATGTTATTACATTTAAACTATACTAAGTTTTACCAATTTCTTATTGGAGATTCCTCTGTGAGAGGAGAGACAGTTCTGCTTTTTTACAGATAGGTGGAGGTATCTTATAGATAGACAACAGTAACTCCCTTCTGATTGAAAAAGAAGTCATCTGATGGAGAGAGTTTAGTTCCTTGTCCCCTTTGCCTTGTTCAGGGAGGAAAAGAAGACCCTGAAGAGAGGGGAACAGCAGGAGATCTTCCCAAATGATAAGAAGGCTAGAAGGGTTGATTAAGGCAGTTCCTTTAATTAGCTAGAATGGGATAAAGCTGTTGGCAGCTATACAAAGCTGGTTTTTTACATGAAAACTGATTTGATTTCCTAGAAATGAAATTCTAGAAGTATGTTCCATGCCCATAAAGGGTCCAATTACAACATAAAGATTCAGAGTTAGTTAGAAATGATCATTCTAATCAGATCTAGAAATTAGATAAAGGCTAGGTAAACCTGTGCTTTATAATAGTTTAGCATAATGAGAAAGGTATTAAATTGTACCTAGGTATTTTTTGTTTAAGAAACTTGCTTTCTAAGGCTTTGCTATTCAGTGTTTAAGATCGACTGTTTTTTATGGTCATTTTTTTAAAGAAAAATAATCCAACAATACCCAGGAAAAAAAATCTGAAAAAAATCTGTGGTTCTAATCTCTTTTAGTCAATTTATCTATGACTAAGCCTGGTAGTTTGTATCAAGCCACCCCACTACCACTTGGTGGCAGCTTAACCTAATTGGAGACTCCATTCTTTTGATATTGAATAAACTTGTTTAAATTGAAATAGGAAACCTAAACTAGAAAGGTGATTACTGCAAATAGGCATACTGGTAATGTGCTGCCCCAGATTGTAATCACAGAATTCTTGGGGTTACAGATCCAAGAGATGTCCAGCATTTCAGGGCTTCCTCAGAAATTCTATTCTAGATGAGGTTAGCCGCTGAAATTCAAGACAGGCTTTCTAAGTGTGGGTCCTCTCCACTCCAAGCCAACTATTCCAGTTATCACAGGAAAGGTTAAGTAAGGGAGGCACAACCAGATTATACTTCTTGGGATCAGCCTTAATGAGAATGGATGCCCTTAAAAATATCAAAAATTGAGTTACTCTCCTAGTGAATAATCCAGCATTTCCCATCTCCTTTCTCTTTCTTTTCATTCCCCAGAATTTTAATATCATTCTAACCTTACACTATTATTTGTCACTGCACTGCTTTCTTTTACTCAAAATGTAATATGGCATGTCTTTTAAAAATTAAAGTTAATTTTTTTTTAAGGCTTTTTGTGAGAGGTAACTAGGTGTTACAATGGTTGGACTTCTGGACTTAGAGTAAGGTAGAGCTTGCTTCAGACACTAGTTGTGTGACCGTGGGGAAATCACTTAATCTTTGTCTCAGTTTCTTCATCTGTAAAATGGGTATAACAACAGCGCATACATTACAAGTTTGTTGGGAAGATCAAATGAGGTATTATACTACGGAAATGATGTTTAGCAATGGGGCAAAGTAAATTTGTAAAGCACTTTGTAAATTTTAAAGCGGGGCAGCTAGGTGGTACGGTGGACAGAGTACTGAGCCTGGAGTCAGAAGACCTGAGTCTCATATTTTCAGTCTTCTAGCTGTTCCTCCATCTGTACTTCTGGTCTACCCAGTTTTCTTCTTTCATCGGTTCCCTAAACAAAGTCAAGCACAAGTCATGTCATTATTTCTCTGATGGCATGGTCGTCTTCAGCAATGAAGGACAAACACACATTTATAGCCATATGATACTTATATAGCATCTAAAGTGAGCAGGTCATTAGCCATCCCTAAGTAGTTTTCTAACTCCTTGGGTAAATATTCTTAAAACATATCTTATGCCTGCCTTAATTATCCTTGAAAGTTTTCCTTAATCAAAACCATTTTTCTTATGCATTAAAGGCATTGAAAAGAAATCGACTTTTAAAAACAAATAAGAAAAGAATTACTAGGGGCAAGATAGCTTTGTTATTGCTGTGATTCACTCATTTTCGGTCATGTCTGACTCTTCACAACCCCACTTGGTATTTTCTTGGCAAAGATACAGGAATACTTTGCCATTTCCTCCTCCAGCTTATTTTACAGCTGTTGAAATTGAGGCAAACAGGGTTAAGTGACTTGTCCAGGGTCACACAACTAGTAAGTAGCTGAGGCTGGATTTGAACTCACAGGTTTTCCTGACTCTAGACTCAGCACTGACAACATTACATTAAAATAAAATTGTGTTCAACAAAAACTAATCATCAAAAGAAAAATTATATTCAGAAAATATGGCAAATAGATAAAAACTTGATATCTAAACTATATAATGTTAACGTACAAGGCAACTTTAAGATCAAAGACCGAACAGTTTTCAAAAAGAGAAGTGCAAGTCATTAATAATCATTTGCAGAATGCTCAGCCTTGATAATAATAACCAAAGAAATACAACTTTAAAAGTAAATCAAAGCAAGAAAAGGCATTACTGGTTGGGCTACGAAGAAACAAGTACAATCGTTCAGTCGCTGGCAGAATAGCAAATTTACAGCATTTTTTTTAAAGTGCAGTTTGGCAGTTTTAATTATGAGGTATTCAAACAATCTTCTTTGCTTCAATAATTCCATTTCTGGGAATATATTCTCAAAGTACTATCAAAAAACAAATAAAAAAGAACTGTTAGAGTTTTTCATAGTGGCATCATTAATAATCACAAAGAATATAATCTAAATGTCCAACAATTGGGAAATGGTTAAATACATTGTGATCCATTAACGTAATGGATTTCTGCAATGTAATTAAGATAAAGTATGAGTACTATTTTTTAAAAAGCTGAAAGGAGCTTTAGGAAATGAGGGTAAAAAAAAAGAGCAGAACCCAAAGAATAGAGGACACACTGATGGACCATATGAAGAACTAAATAGTAGCAAGAAAATAAACAGAAATCCTGATGGAGATTTAGAGAGAGTGGTGGAAAAATTATATGTTATCAATTAAAATTGCTCTATTTAAGTGTAAATAATTAAAAAGCAATCTTAATCATATTAATGCTTAATATTATTTATAGAAAATTATAAGGAATAAACTTTAAGCTCCTAGAGAATGAATTAGCATATTTCTTTACAGCCCCCGATCACAGAGCATTTATCACATTTAGGAAGTGCTTTACAAATACTTTAAGAATGTTAAATAGACTTTTTGATAGAATTTATAAAAAGTAATATCCTGTAAAGGAAGGAAAATAAGAAGAATAATATTGAGTACAAGATTTTTAAAACTGGGTGATTAAAAACATTTGGAGGGGGAAATAATCAAGTTTCATGTGTGGTCTGAAATATTTTTAATGGCTACTGAAAAGCTGGTAGGTTCAATAAAGCCACAAACATTTACTGGGCATTGGCATCGTGCTTGGCAGAATGGTTATTAGTCATAGCCTTTGGGAAATCCATCCCACTATATGCTAAGAAACTATAAGCAAAGGAATCAACAAAATCTTTACTGTTTTGAACCTTGGAATCAGTCTGGGGGTGAAAAGACTTGCACCGAAGGAACAAATTGGAGCATTTCATAACAAATTAATAATTCAATATTAAATTATGCTTGCTGAATGAGAAAGACTATGGAAACTCAGAGGAAGGAATCATCAATGGGAGCCAGAATTTTCAGAAAAAAACTTTGTGCGAGATGGAGCAGGACATTAGCTGACTTTGAAGGGTGAGATTTAGGGAACTGAAGAGATATGGATGGAATTTTGAGGACAGTAAAAGCTAACCACAGATTTAGGAATGTTCAACGGTCGGTTTAATTCTCTTCTCCAATTTCTGCATCAATAGCCCTCATGCTGTATCCATGAAGACCTAACCAGACCAACTTGCTAGGTTTTCCTCTTCTTACCAAAGTGTAGACTCTTTGAAGCAGTTAGGTACTGCAGTGGATAAAGCACTGGGTCTCAAGTCAGGAAGTCCTGAGTTCAAAACCTGTCTCAGAAAGTTACTAGCTATCGGAATCTGGGCAAATCACCTTCGACCTCTGTCAGCCTCAGTTTCCTCACCTGTAAAATAGAAATAATAATAGCACCTACCTCCCAATGTGGTTGTGAGGATTAAAGGAGATAATATTGGTGTTATTAGTCAATAAAAATAATTTTCAGTTTGCATGTAACTGATTTCTTGCATCTTTTCCAATTAACTATTTAGTGCTACTTTTGTTTCTTCACAGGTTGAATCATTAAAGAAAAAAGTGCAACAGAAACAACTATTTATCTTGCAGCTTTTAGAAAAGATATCTTTCTTGGAAGGCGAGGTAAGACTCTATGACTATTTAAGTACAGTTCTTCTGTACCATAAACTTTTTGTTACCAGATTACTAAAAGTGAATTTTCAAATAAATGAAGACTTTTTAGTGTCCGAAAATAGACAGCAAATTAACTTTCAATGAAAAAGTGAAATTCTGATAATCATTCATCAAAATTATTTTATAGGTTTGTGATTCTACTAAGTAACAAATGAATGTAACTTTTTCTCCACAACCCATCTTGGTAGAGTGTGATTTTCTTCTATATGAACTTTCTAAACAAGTATACTAATATGCTGAATAAATACAATAGTGGATTATAGGTCATTTTGTTTTTATTAGAATTTCAAAATTGTTAATATTTTCATATAAATTTAATAGATATGTATTATATTTATGCATATATTTCCTATATATTATTTCTAAATATGTTTATCATATTTATAACAATTAATATTAATTTAATAATAATATTTTTTCCTTATAAATTATCTTATTTTGTCCAGAGGGGAGAATAGAACCAGAGAAATAGAAGGAAACTTAAGAGTTCAGATGGGCTAACTATTGATAGAAGAAGCCAAAGAGCTATTTTCTATCTGATCTTTCCATTTAAAAAATGAGCATGTATTTTATTTTTTATTTTTATTGATATCTTTTGTTTCTATAACAGCTTCATCTCTCCTACCCAGCAAGCCATCCCTTATAACACAGATTTAAAAAGAAAGTAGGGAAAAACAGTTCAGCAGATGCAACCAACATATCTGTCATGTATATCTTCTTTAAGAACTTGACAATGAAACTTCCCTTTTCTTCCCTGACTCATAAGATTTACACATTATCAGACACTCCAGCTTCTTCATTTTACAGATAAGAAAACTGAAGAATTAAATGATTTGTCCAAAATAACGTCGCATAGTTTGAATGCTGAGCTGGAATTCAAACTCAGGTCTTCTGATTCCAAATCCAAAGCTCTTTCCACTAGACCGTATTGCCTCTCAGCCTTCCCAGTTGCTAATTATCTATGTAGTACTATGTTCCTTGTTCCAATTCCCCCAGTATAGATTGTTCCTAGGTAAAAATATGAAGTAGACTGTTTCCTCTTGGCACTGTTCCTAAGTCCCCCCTTCCCATCTGCCTTTTCATTGTTCTCTTTACTCCTTCCATTTTGGCAACTGAAAAAGTGCTAGGGAAAATCTTCAGGGAAGACTGTGCAAGAGGGAACAGGCAAATATGCTGTTTTTTGGACATTTACCAATTTCTTTCCTTACTCAAAGCTCATCTGTTAGCCTTCCGTTCCCTGGAAACACTGCTGTCTTTCATGTGACAGCTAATTATTGGATAAACTACTCCATAGTAAAGTGTTTTATAATGAATGGCAAATCTACAAATGTCCAAACTGAGGTAGAACACTGGACTTGGAATCCAAGGGCCTGTTATAAGTCATGTGACCTCAAGAAAGTTACTTAATCTCTCCGAGTCTTAGTGTCATCATCTGTAAAATGAGGGTCATAGTAACTTGCACTATCTCCCCCATAGGTTTGTTGTGAGGAAAGTGGTTTAAAAATTGTAACCACGCCATGACTAAAATATTAACATGAAATCCAAATTTTCCTAGAATATATTATTTAATTTTAATGATATTTTCTTTACTAAATATAATAAACCTACATTTGAATTGAACAAATATTATCATTTTTTCAGTGTATTTATCATACATTAGGATATTTATTTTCTGCATCCCTAAAGATAAAATATATTGTTCTCTGTACAATCCTCCATGATGCCTTTGCCGCTGAACTAAAGCCTTCAAGTCAGTCCCCTGGAAACACAATCTCTCAGCATCTGTGTGTCTCTCTTCCCATGTCCATAACACAAATGTGGTTCATCCTTTTTCATAGGGGTTCTTGGTATCACTGGATTTTTCCTAGAAGTTGTCATAGCCAAATTTGAGCTTTTGCCAGGAAGACCACACTCCAAAACTTTCACAGTAGACATTATGATTGAAGGAGGAGAGATTTCCCAATGTCCATCATGGGTACAATAGTAATTTTTGAAAACTTAGGGCTCACTGACAGCTTAGGAGGTGGCTTAGTTCTCCTAGACATCTCTTGGTAACTGCAGCTTAGTTTGGAGATTATACCTGGAGGCCAACAGAGAAAGCCAGTGGCAGATGCCATCTTGAGTCTGGGATAAAAGGCCTAAATATATCATTTTGATTTTCTGTGGTCTGTTTAAAAAAAACAAACAAACACCAAAAACAGATAAAAACCCCCTCAGAATTTTGATTTATATTCTTAGATTAACAGTTTACTTGCTGAGTGTAGAATAATCTTTAGCTGTTTCTTCTGTAAAATGGAAATTGTTACACAAAATTTGAGAGTTCCTTTATTGGATTATAACAAAATAAAAGTTCACATTATATAGTGAAATAGTTTTCAGTCTTTTTGAGTATATAAGAACCATGTCTTTGCTCAATTTTTTCCTTACCTTTCTAATGTTAATATTGTACTACTAGTACTGAAATACTATTATTTCCATTTTAAAGCAAAGAAAGTTAGAGATTGAACTGCTTAAACGACTTGTCCACAGTCCAGTGTCAGTGCCAGAACTGGACCATATTGCCCTTCCCTCTATCCCCCTCTTTTTTATTCCAAATCTTCTCTGAGCAATTAATTTATCTGTCTGCCCTGTGACTAATAGTCACTCCAGTGATCAGGGAACATAGAGTGGGAACTTCACTTTCAAAAGGAGGGGAAAGCTCCTGGTTTTTACTTTCCCTATCCCATCCCTCTTCATTGACTCAGAAAGGGTGGAAAGGAAGGAGGGAGGGGGAGACCAGGGCTCACTGTCCCCCAAAACCTACCAGGACGAAGGGAGTAGGTGTGGCGGGAGGGCATGTATACAGCTGCCCCCACCCAGGGAGTTTAGATTATGTGCCATAATTGGCTCTTTATTTCACTAAGCCAGAAAAGAAATGATGATAGTTTTGTGACAAAGCTTCTAGGTGTGTCCTGTTGGTGCTATGTGACAGCCGGACAAGTCTAGGACCTGATTTCACAAATGCAAGTTCCAGTTTATTCTGAAAAATATAGAACTTCATTTGACTATGTTCTCGGCTGTTCTGTTTTGGTAAAATTCTCAAATGAATGGAAAGGAGAAGGACTTTGATTTTTACCAGGAGAAAAAAAAATCCAATTTCCTTTTTATATTTCATATGTGTGTGTTTGTGTATGTGTGTATGTATGTCTATACACACATACACATATATTCCTTATATTATATATAATATACATACATACATACACACATTCCATACATGTGTATGTTTGTGGGTATATTTTTATATGTGTAAGTATATATAAAATGTGCCCATGAACACATAATATATAAATATATAATAGGTATAATGTAAAAAGAAAATTTATACATATGTATATATGCATATATTGTGCACTCACACACACACATACTGTCTATAATAGAGAAACAGTCTGGAACAGTGGATAGAGAGCTGGCCTCCAAGGCAGGAAGACCTGGGTTCTAGTTACACCACTTCTGGGTGGGTTCTATGACCCTGGGCAATTCATTCAGCATCTTAGTGCTCTCTGAGTGACTCTCTAAGACCCCATCTTGCAGAGATGATGCCAACTGGCCTTAATGGTAAAGTTTCCTTTTCTGAGAGTGCCCCGCGCTAATAAAAATACAAGTCTCACTCCTATTCTGGTATCTCTGATGTACACACAGAAGGCTGCAATCATATGTAAAATAATTCATCTAGATAGCATTTCAGAGCGTACCAAGTACTTCCCTTAGAGGGTTGGTGGCTGTGTGATCCCGGACAAGTTACTGCGTTTGCCTCAGTCTCCCCATCTGTAAATTGGGAATCATAAAGGCACCTGCCTCACAGAGTTGTTATGGAGATTAAAGAGACAATAATTATGAAGTGATCAGAATAGTAGGCACCATGTCAATGTTAGCTATTATCACTAATCACATCATCAATATAATTAGTCTCATTCTCACTTTACACTAGAAGAAACTCAGATTCAGTCAATTAACTGGCATGTATTAAGTAACCTCACTGCTGGGTACACAAATGGGAGAACAAGACAATCCTTGCCCTTAATTGTGGTAGGGGAATGAGCGCTGGATTAGGAGTGAGGGGACCTGGGTTCACATTCTGACTCTTCTACTTCCTACCCATGTGACCTTGGACAAATCGTCTAACTACTTGAGGTCTCAATTTCCTAATCTACGAAATAAAGTTGGACTAGGCTGCCTCCAAAGACTCTTCAACTCCAAATCTACGTCTCTGTGAACCAAGGAATTGTCTCACCCTGTGGTCTCAACAGCAAATGTCAGTCCTGAGTCTTAAAATTTAGACTTCTCATTTCAAATTCAATGGCCACTCTCATTAACATATTATCCTGTAATCCTGTGCTCTGATGACATTGAGCTGCTCCTTGTCCACATGCAATATACAAATTAGGGCAGAGTCTCCGACGACTTCTTTTGTGGCTAGTAAGCAAAGTTCCTAGATCTGATGTCCAAAATTTCAGACTATATATACATTTGTAAATTAATGGATTTAAAAATGGATAGTAAATGGCAACAGAAATCCCTGCGTTATTTCCTCTCCTTGTGAATGGTAAAGTCCAGATGGAGCTGGAAAGATGTGTGTGTGTGTACGTGTGTAAATTTCTGTGTCTCTTTGGCTAATGTCCAGCATTATTCTCCCATACAGCATGCATTAGGTGACTGGTTTCAGAGTCCATAGATCTGTCATGACCTGTCTACTGAGAGGGCATCTGGAATGTGTTCTCTCCCTCTACACCATTTCCTATTTATCGGAAAGGATGAGGGCTTTTATATCCCATAGCTTTATACGAAAGCTGTGCTAAGATTCAGCTGAATAGCTGGTATTCCCTCTCACAAAATCTGGGGTCTGGGGAAAAAAAACCTGGAACTCAGATTTCCCATGCCACACTGTGTGGCATTTCTTAGTCCTTCTTCAGCACCAGACCAATTTTTCCACTTCAACTTACTGAAAAGCAAAAATGAATGTGCTAATTGCATGACAACACTTCCCTAAATTAAACATTGTTATCTGTCTCAGAGATGTGAAAAAATCAAGGACCTAACATATTTCATGTAAAAGTCCGTCAAGATAGAAACAACATTTTGGAAAGACTCCCCCACTTTAATCCTCTCCTAGATCCAAGCATCATATGCATTTGAAAATAGAAAAATGTACATGTTTATGAGGTGAAACCAGAGAATGAGCACAAGTTGTCTACTATAGAGTGGAGAAGGTGGGGGGTGGAGGGAGAGAATATTCCTTGCTAAAAACATTTTTTTTTGCCCCTTTCCCCCCAATGCAGAATAATGAGCTACAAAGTAGACTGGATTATTTAATGGAGACACAGACCAAGACTGAAGTGGAAACCAGAGAGATTGGAGTAGGCTGTGATCTACCACCCAGGTATCTATGGATTTCTTATTTTCTTAAAAAAAAGTTTACCTCAGTGACTAAAAGCAGATGAACAAACAATCTCACCCCTTGTTTCTACTCATCTTCCTGAGTTCCAATTTGACCTCAGACTCTCACTAGCTGTGTGACTCTGGGCAAGTCATTTAACTTTTTGCTTCATTTTCCTCATCTGTAAAAGGAGCTGGAGAAAGAAATGGAAAACCACTCCTTTATCTCTGCTAGAAGAACTGGGTTGAAATCTTGCCCCTGATGCTTCCTACCATTTGGTCTTGGGCCAGTGTATTTCTTCATCTGAAAAATTAGGGAGTTGAACAAGATGGTCTCTGAGGTCTTTTTTAGTTCTATATTTATGATCCTTCTATATTTACCATCCTTCCTCTCTGTCCTCATTGTACTCCATTCCACCTCCTCCCCCCAAAAAAACCATTTAGCAGGATCAGTAAATAAGCCTTGGTAGGATTTTTAACAAAAAGCAAGCTTGTGTTTTTCCTATTAAAGACAGACCAGGAATTGTGAGTGAGCAGTTGCTCCTACCAGGATTTATTTCTTTCTGTGAACACTTTTCATGTGAACTATCCCAGGACGACTGATAGATCTTTGTGTAAACAGAGGCATGGGAAGGTGGGAGTTTGAAAGCAGTTAGCAGAACTGTTGTAACAATCACTTCTTATTGAAAGGGGGGAGAATGGGTCCATTTTAGTACAATGCTTTCTGATTACTTTCTATTTCTTATCTTCATAAGACTTTTGGTTAAGTAACCAATGAGTCCATTAAACAATCAAATTTAGACATTAAGATAGGTCATAGTATCACAGGTTTAGAACTGGAAGGGATGTCAGGGTCTATCTAGTTTATCCCCCTCATTTTATCAATAAAGTGGGGTTCAGAGATATTAAGTGATTTGCCCAGTAAGTGTAAGAGGAAGTACTTGAACTTATATCTTCTTGACTTAAGTTCAGCTGTCCATCCATTATAACATACTGTGAGGTCTACTGTAGTTCATTCATTTGTCTCAAGACTTTGTTCTGGGCTGCCTAGTCATTGACCTGTTCTACTTGGCTCAATGAGTGACCTGCAGAATGTTGATAAGGTTGTGTTTTGAGATACTGGTGTCTCTCCTTGCTGAGGAATAGTGGTGGGAAAGATATCTAGGTCAATGAGCCAGCCAGTCAACCAGTCAATGTGTTAAGTACCTTGCAAGTATAAAAGAAGGAGTCATGATCTCTCCCCACAAGGAATTTAAAATTCAGCAATAGTTCAGTAATTATTAGGTGTGCATAGAGTGCTAGACACTGGATACAAAGACAAAATACAAATCAATTGCTGTCCATACACAGCATGCACATAGATATTTAAGATAAAGTATTTAGAATGTGATAATATATGCTATCAAGTATATAAAATGAGATCATGTACATAATATGCTTTTAACCCTTAAAGCACTATATATATTGTTCAGTCATTTCAATTGTGTCTGATCCTCTGTGACTCCATTGGGGATTTTCTTAGAAAAGACACTGGAGGGATTTGCTATTCCTTCTCCAGTTCATTTTACAGATAAGGAAACTGAGGCAAACAGACTAAGTGACTTGCCCAGGGTCACACAGCTAGTTAGTGTCTGAGACCAGATTTGAACTCTTCTAACTCCAGACCTGGCATTTTATCCACAGCACCACCCAGCTGTCCTATTATATGTATTAGCTATTATTAAATGTCATTACTATTTTTAGAAAATAATATAAAATTATTTCAAGAGAGAGACTTTGATATGGCAGAAGTCAATATTGACCATTTTATCTTGCTCCATTTACAATTACATGATACTTGAATGATCTTGTAAAATGCAAATTTTATACCTCCATTCCACAAATATTGCATCTAGTCTCCATATAACCTTTCTTTGCAGGTATCTCTTCTTATTTACATTTTCTAGCCTCATTTTTGACTTGCTTGTTTCTCTAGCATCTTATCTACTGTTTTTCTGTTTTCATTTATCCTGCCTGATTTCTGATTGTGTTTATTTCAACTAGTCATTTGTGTTTCCAAAAGAATTCACTAGCCCTGGCACCTTGAATCCTTGTTTGACAACCTTGTTTGGACTGCTTGTCTCCTTGCAAAATGTGGGTTTTTTTTTATTAACCTCACATAATTAAAAGGAAATATAAACAGAGTTTGAGTCTGTGCATCATGAATATATAGTACCAAGTGCACAATAAAAGTTTATCAGAAAATAAGGACTGACCATGGGCAAGGGCTGTTTTTGAAATCTAAATCTTGGCCACTTTCCTTTCCTTTTCCCCCCCCAAGTACCCAAGTGGCTTACTCTGCACTAATTGACTGCCTAATAAATCTTGTTTGGCTAAGAGGAATACAAAACTATGCCTGAAGCCAATAAATTGTTTGTTTTTAAATTCCCACACTTTAACTTAAAATAAAATCAGCTTTTCAATTTGTGTGCCAAAGTTTAGCCTGAAGCTAACTTTTATAGCTAAGTTATGGCACCACAAATCGGTTTTCATAATGGAAGTGCTGACAGACCCATAACTTATATTAGTAGTAAACCTGGAAGCCACTTTAGTATCTAAAAGCAGCTTTTGCGTAAGTTTCATATTCAGTTTCCCCAGAGCTACATCATAGGGACCTAACTGCCTTGGTCATTCAGTGGTAGATGTTGAAAGCATGTACAATGAGCTATGTTTTTTTAATTTCCTAAAATTTCATATTCTTCTGGATTTTTAATATGACTCAGGGATGTCAGGTGATAGGTCCCAAGTTGTTCTCAACATTCTAGTGTGTTTTGTGGTTAATGTTCTGGCTCCAAACTAACTTGTATTAATGTTTTATAGTCTATTTTTTCAAAATCAACTTACTTGATCCATTTTTGTCATTGCTAAAATTGTCACACGTTTGAGACTGATTTTTGGCTCATGTTTTTGTTTCCCACCAGAAACTAATAGGGAACATAAAAGTGAACTTGATTTTAGAGAAAAGATTATTTTATTGATCAGAATATATCCTGCCAAGCACACTCACAATACAAAATGGAAACTCCCCTCCCACTACTAGAAAAAGAGAACAGTGGAAGCCAACAGACTCTGTCTTTTTGACTGGCATTGCTGATTCATTCTCCCGAGGTGGCATGCACACCCCCAGCTAACTACCCTTCCCAGCTCAGCCCCCCAGAGGGTGCAGCCATCAAAGGAAATTATATTAATAATAGATTTAGGACTGAAAGGGACATTAGATGTTACTTTGCAGATAGGAAAATCGAAGCCTGTGTATCTTAAGTGATCTTCCTAATGTCACACAGGTAGTAAAGGACTTTGAAAAGATAAGTGCGTAAATATATACTGAAAAATAACAGTGATTACAGACTTTTGCAAGCCACATTTAGAGAAAAATTCTAGCTTTCCATTTGGACTAATATAGCATATTTTAAAAAACAGGACAAATCAATCTTTATCTTCCTTAATTTCTCTGCATATAACACCATTGTCCCTCTGCCTTTTTAGTAAACTCTTCTTTCTTGTCTTTCCTGACATTCTCCTTTACCTGTTTCTTGTCTATCTCCCTTGCCAACTACTCTCCTTTCTCATAGCTATAATTATTGATCTCTTGGAAAGTTCTTTCCTCAGCTCTCATCTGTTTACTCTCTCTCAACTTTCTCCTTCAGTAGTCTCATTGACTAGCAGGTTCAACTATCCCTTCTCTAGGTGTTATTTCTATATCTGTATCTCTAGTACTATCCCACA
>CM053769.1:589967272-590044096 GCA_028658325.1 Potorous gilbertii | reverse complement strand
ATCACTGGCTAGATGGTCTGCCGGCACACCTTAAACACAGTACATCTAAAGTCGAGGTCATCACTGGCTAGATGGTCTGCCGGCACACCTTAAACACAGTACATCTAAAGTCGAGGTCATCACTGGCTAGATGGTCTGCCGGCACAGCTTAAACACAGTACATCTAAAGTCGAGGTTATCACTGGCTAGATGGTCTGCTGGCACACCTTAAACACAGTATATCTAAAGTCGAGGTTATCACTGCCTAACTGCTCTGTCTCCAGTCTCTTTCCTCTTCGATAACCCATCAAACCACTCTCAGATTAATTTTCATAAATCATTTTTCGTCATGTAATTTATTTGCTCATAAGCCTTCCAAGGAATAGGGCTCCTCTTCACTTAGAAAACAAAGTTCAATCTTCTTAGGTTGGCATTCAGACCATTCACAATTTGATCTCACAGTACATTTCTGAAATTATTTTCAACTAGTCTAGTGTATATGTTCAGTCATTCTCAGTTGTATCTGACTCTTCATGACCCCATTTGGGTTTTGTTTTTTTTTTTTGGCAAAGATACCGGAGTGGTTTGCCATTCCTTCTCCAGCTCATTTTACAGATGAGGAAATTGAAGCAAACAGGGTTAGATGACTTGCCAGGGTCACACAGCTAGTAAGTGTCTGAGGCCAGATTTGAACTCAGGAAGATGAGCCTTCCAGCCCTGGCATTTTATTCACTGTGCCTTCTAGCTGCCCCATTCCCTAGTTGAACCTTGTGTTCTAGTCAGAATGGTATTTTATCATTTCCTGAACAGATGCCCAGTCCCATACCTCTAACTGTGCCATTCCTTCTGCATGGAAGGCTTCCTATACCTCCTTCCTTCTCCATCTTCATCCCTTAAAATCCCAGCCTAGGTTCTTCCTATTTCAGGAAACCTTCTCTGATCAGCCCCATTAGAAGTGACCTGTCCTTTCTTTACAACAAAACAAGATGCATATATGAAACTTTTTCTTCATAGTCTGAACAATGTAAAGGCTCTATAGACAAAAACTAAAAAGGAATCTGCCCTAATGGAGCTTACATCCTACTGTGGAACATCTTTTGCACTTTGTAATACTCTCTGATCATTTACTAACCTGTAGTTTTGTTAATTGTGTACATGTCCCAGTTACAGTATCTCCGTATCCCACAATGTAGAAAGATGGAAGGAAGGGAGGGAGGAAGGGAAGAAGAAAGAAAGGGAGGAAAAGGGAGGGAGGGAGAGAGGAAGGAAGAGAAGGGAGGAAGGGAGAAAAGGAGAAATAAAGGAAGGAGGAAAGTAGAGAAGAAAGAAGGAAGTAAGAGAGGGAGGTAAGATGAAAGCCATGAAATTAAAAATCTTTACTTTTTCAGTTATCTGGGCACATATCTGAATATCCTTGAATTTAATCTATATTCCTACAGAAAAGTGAAAGCAGATCTAGATAGTCCTCTATATATAATCCTCTCTCCTTATTCCCTTCCCCATCAGGGAAGTCAGTCTCAGAGAGGGAAAAAAATGAACTTTTTTTTAAAGGTACGACTTATCGGAAAGCAGCATGTCACCAGAGAGAATATAACTCCTCATCTACTTTCGGTAACCAGATGCTTTTTGTTAAAATGTTATGTGTTTATTTACTTATTCTGATTTTTTTTGGGGGGGAGGTGGAATTTGGAGGGGTGTGTGGAAAGCTGAAAGTAGGAGATATGAAAAATAATAGATCAAAAATGTCAAAGCATATTATATATAACATAGCTGAAATTCAATCTTAAAATTTCCTAGTCATGAAATCTATTTTTCTCTCATTTTCAACTCAAAGGTGAAAAAAAACCTGTGAAAATAAGATAAAACAAAAATACAAAAAAGTCCTTTACTGGGGCTCTGGAAAGGCAGCTTTGTGAATCGGAATCCTGGAAAGTCTACTCTCAAAGCGATGTCCTCATTTCATGACCTTTAGGATAATGTTGCTCAAGATAGTTTTTGCTATGTGTATTTTCACTACTGTAGTAAGTTACTTAATTTCAAGGGGAATGTTCTTTCTATGCAAACTCATCAAAGATACCAGGAAGTTGGCTTCAATCTTCCTAACTTGGTTTTTTTTTGTTTTTTGTTTTTATTTTTTTCATTTTTTAGTCAAACAGCTAGGACTCGAGAAATTGTAAGACCTGCAAGGACCTATGTACCATACACTAGAGTAATGGAACTAACTATGAAGAAAACTGTAACTGATGCAGACCAATAAGTACGTTCATTGCAGAGGGATAAATACACAGGACTGCAGATGAATTCTGGAAAGGATGGATGTCACTTCCCTGATCCACACATTTGCATCAATGAGAATTAGAGTGGCGACAAAGTTAGCTTTCCTTTTGGGAGCCTGAAGATGGAAAGTCAGGTGGGGTTTGGGAGAGATAGGCAGGACAGAAGAAGCCTAAAGTGCAATATATCATATTTCAAACACTAAACCCAAATATACTTATATGCAGTGTTTTCTGTGACTTTCTATGTACCCACTGAAGTTTTGTTAGTGGGATTCACTTACAATCTACAATTTTATTAGATTTAGGTTGTTGATAGAGGAAAGGGGCATTA
Organism: Potorous gilbertii; assembly: GCA_028658325.1. NCBI lineage: Eukaryota > Metazoa > Chordata > Mammalia > Diprotodontia > Potoroidae > Potorous > Potorous gilbertii. Next base: position 590,041,510 of record CM053769.1, on the reverse strand, counting down.
ATCAAAAAGTGATTTGTGTTTTTTTTTTCATGCCAGGATCACTTGTTACACATATTATGAAGGTTTTGTTACCCATAAAGTATTAGGAGTTGATATTTTTCTTTGGTGCAGAGACATTTGTCTACAAAAGAGAAAAAGACTGTCAGATATACTTTCAAACTGAAATGGAAATGAAGACATTTTGGCAGTCAGATGCTGGTGACTGCTGGCCACAAATGTCAGTCTGCTGAAGGCTCTGTATTTCACATGAGCCCTTATGAAGAATGATTCTAATGCCTGGGCAGTCATCTTAAAGCTGGATTCTGGAAATCCAAAGTCCTCTCCTGTTCATTTGTGCCTTGTATCTTTATCAGGCCAACCGAAATCACCATATTTATTTCTACCTATGAGCATTTTTCTTTCTCATTTCAACCTAAAAGATAATTTTGTATGTTAAAATTTTACTAATTTAAAGTTTTTGATAACAATTGATGTTTTTTTTCCCTAAATGAATATTTTATTCAAGCATATAGTACCTTGGTATTATAACACCCCTGATGCATTTATTTAATAAATTCTCTATATTTTGTTCTATTAATTCATCCTTGGAGCTTCATTTATTTCCATGTTAAAAGGGTAGGGAACAGAGGGATACCATATACCAACATATAACTATAGAGCAAAAATAAGCATTTAAATGAGTAAAGTCTTTGACGGCAAAGTAAACCTCAAGATAAGGTCTTTAAAATTACTACAATATGTACACAGGCTTTCTTGCTTTAATTGAGTTACTTGGTTCTATTTGTTAAAAAAAACCAAACATTGTTACAGGGAATGATATTATAGGAGGATGTCCAGTTCCACAGGGACATACTGGAGTATAGATGCTCAGCTGACCAATATGAAAAGCTAGAGTGAGGTTTGCTTACAGCATGATACAAGAATAATAACTTTTATTATAAAACAGTGTTGACAGGTTTTGTCTAGACCTTCTCTGCCTCCTCCACAGCATAGTGTATTTTTTGGAAAAGACCTCAGAAGGCATCTAGCCCAATTCCTTTATTTTACAGATGAGGAAACTGAGGTTCAAAAAGGTTAACTTAACTCAAGAACACATAGGTAGTAAACAGCAATTGAGATTTGAACCCAGTTCCTCTGAGAATAATCCAGTAAACTTTCCATTACATTGCTTTTTTTTTTTAAAAGGGAGGGAATAGTATTAAGCTGTTAGTATAAAAGAACACCAAATTTTTTATTATTTATGCTGATGGAAGGGACAGAGCAAGAAAAGATGGTTGATGATTGATAAACAGCAGCAGAAGAGTTGGTTGGGAAAACTAGCCCTGGGACTGGACAATAATGAAATCAACCATAGGACCAGTCATATGCAACTAGAGAATAACAGACTGGGCTGGGTCCTGTCTCTTCTACTGGACATGTACAGGGGTGACTACAAAGGTGGTGCAGGATGTTTCTTCCAAATGAACCAACTGGCAAGAAAGATGTTTAAAAGAATTTTAGCACTTGAACTTCTTGGAATCATTGGAGTATATTTGCTATTTAATAAAATGAACACAAATCAAGATTTCAGGTATAAAATGAGGAAGAGATTTCCCTTAATCTTGGAAGTTTATTACAAATCCAATGAATGGACTGGACTCTGTGGAATAAGGGAACGTGATGAAGAAGAATGGTTAAATTGAAAAAATTAAAACCTCTTCAGGTGGAAGTTTTCTTCTCTCTGAGTCATGACACTGGTCACCTCATTCAGCCTCTTGTAAATTGTTTTTAGACTTTTGAAGAAAACGTCAGCTTGGTTGCATAACTGCATCTAATAAAGGTTCTTACTAAAAACCATATATATATATATATATATATATATATAGATATATATATATATATATAGATATATATAGATATAGATATAGATATAGATAGATATAGATATATGTATGTATACACACACATTAAAAAAAAAGAATAACAGATCTTGTTTGTGTAGCAAGAGGCAGTAGCCTGGAACTATAGTGGGCAGGAACTAGTTTCATGACCTGCTTATTCTGGTTGTTTTAGAAATCTTTTTAACTTAGCATATACATTCTACTGAGAGATAGAAATTTTCCTTTGGCCCACTGAACCTCTCACATTCCCCTATCTCTCTTTCATTACTTAAAATACAAATCTGGATATTTAAAATGAATAGACAGATGCAAATGTCAAAGATTATCTTAAAATTAGCCGAATGCCAGGGGATTCCCCTTGGCAGTAAAGCCATCTTGTCACTAAGTGTACATGTAGGTGTGTGTATGTATATGTGTGGATATATAAACATGTGTTTGTGTAGAAAAGGTTATTATTTTGCCAATTTTCAATGGTGTAAAGCTACAAATGCCAAGTATTAGTAAGCCCCATTCAGAGAGACTGTTGAGGATATTTAGGAGAAATTGACATTTAAACATAACTGAATTAAAAGACAAATGATGTTATTTTTAGGTCTTTTGACAAAAAGTTAATCCTTTAGAATCTTAAACCCCCTACCAATTACATTCTAAAGGGATTAAAAAAAGACATTTAGTAATATCTTCTTTTATGTTTCGTAGAGTTCAAAATTTGCAGAATAAATTCAAATATGACTTCTCTAAGCACAGTAAAATTTGTATTTAGGAATTTATTTATTTTAAGTATTTCAATATAATACAAACTCTCTGTTCTAGTTCAACAGACTCTCCAAATGTGAAGACTGCTCCTCCATCTGGGCCTGCCTTCACAGACAGAACACAAGTTGTTGACTGTCTCAGTCCTGGATAGGCTTGTGCTGTGAATGTCAGTGTTTTCAAGGATAGGGGCTCATTGAACGTAGATATTGGGAGAATCTCAGTGTCCAAGGAGAACACGTAAAAGAACGGGTAGGAGTGGGAGAGGGATGGATTCAAGTGATCACTCCAGAGCACACCAACTAGAAACAGTAATGATGGTTTACATTTTTATTCTCACTTAAGGTTTGTAAAGTGCTTAACACACATTATATCACTCAATCCTTAAATAGTTCTGAGAGGTTTTTGCTAATATCCATATTTTAAAGATGCAAAAAGTGAGACTTGAAGTTAGGTAAGCTAGTTAAGAGTCACACAGGTAATGTGTCTGAGGCAGAATCTGAAACCAGGTTCTCCTGAAACTTAATCCAGCATATCTTCCATTCAGCCACATGCCTTGGCACATTTGGGTTCTAGTTACTTAAAAACTCAAGATTTTAAATGTGTTCTGTTCAGCTCCAATTTGGGTTTTGTGGAATCAAGATAGCATTAGAAGGAAAAGAACTGGGGTTGGGGTCAGAATCACTGACTAGACACATTTACAACTAAATGGATCTCCAAAAATATGACATCTAAAGTGGACAAAACCAAACTCTGTGTTGATATTTTGTAGTTATAACTGACTATTTTAATAGTGTTTTGGCCCATCTTCAGATCTGTAATAGCCTTTGTTGTACTGTGAACATCTGGCCTGGGAATGAGTTGCTGTTCTAGTGCCATAGATGGATATGGAAGACAAGGATGGCCCTTCATCTCCAGGGCCTGCTCCCAGATCTCAAGTGGCTTCAACAAAAGACAGGAATCTTTCTCCACCTTTCTTCCCACAGGCAGGCCATGCTCCTTTCTGGCTTCATGTCTTTGCTTTTGCTTTTCTTACCAATGCGATGCTTTTTCCTCTCCTCTTAAGCTGCAGGTCAAGACCACATTCTCCAAGAAGGCTTCTATAGTTCTTGGCCCTTCATATCTTGTTAACATTTAGCTTTCTCTTGCAAGTATCCTGAGTCTTCCCATCAAGATAAGCTTCTTGAAGGCAAGGTGGAGGTTGGGTCTGTGATTTCGTTGCTTAAAAGGTGAAGATCTCTGCTGATTCATTCCCCTCAATGTGGTGGGATCTCTAGAGAAGGAAGGCTGAGAAATATGAAAGATAACCCTTGTAAAAATGTTCTCTCCTCCATCCAGCATGGAGGGGATCTAGCCTTGAAACCAGAAAGAAGGAGCCAGGCCAAAATCCTGCCTCTGACATATACAAGTTGTGTGACTCTGGGCAAGTCACTTACCTCTCAGCATTCCAAATACTGAGACTCTAAATTGCAGAGAAGTTTGTTAGACATAGAAAGGGGATGTGGTACCTTTAGATGGGACTCTTGACCTCTTGACCTGTGGTGGCAGTGTAACATGATTTCTCAGGAACCAAGAAAGAGGAGAGATTGGGTCTAGTGAATGAGTGCTACCTAGAGAAGGTCCAGATGACAAGGAGTTTGTTGTCTGAGATTCTAGGCTTGAGTAGGGTTTTGTAAATGAGGGGCCTGGTGTGTGAGACTATGGATCTGGAGGAAGAGTTTGATGATTGAATCTTTCTGTCTGGGCTGGGTCCTGGAGGTGAGGGCATGGGGGTTTGAGGATGTGGCTAAGAGTGGGGTGACTAAAGTCCGACAATTTAGACCAGTAGTGGGGGTCTTAGTCCTAAGTGGAGTCATGGAACGTTAGATTAGATGTTTAAAGTTCTTTCTATCTCTAAAATGCTATGGTTCTCTCTTCATATACTATAGCAAAAGTAATTCATACTCTAAATTGTTATACTGAATACTGCATACGCAGTGAGATAAAGCAAGGGCAACATAGAAAAAGTGACGGATAAGGGTCCTGAGGGTGAACTCTTTTAAGAATATCACCTCATTACCTTAGACAGAACTTTTTAATTTCTCTTCTTCTTTTAAAGCATTTTATTTCCCCCCAGTTATATGTAAAGACAATTATTTGCGTTTGTTTTTACAAAATTTTGAGTTCTAAATTTTTCCACCTCTCTCTTCCCTTCCCTCTTTCTAAAATGGTAAGCAATTTGATACAAGTTATATATATGCAATCATGTAAAACTTATTTCCATATTAGTTACAGTTGTGAAAGAAGAAACAGACCAAAAGGAAAAATACCATGAAAAAATTAAGTGAAAATAATATGCTTTAATCTGCATTCAGAGTTCATCAATTCTTTCACTGGATGTAGATAATATTTTCCATCATGAGTCCTTTGTTATTGTCTTGGATCATTGTATTACTGAGAAAATCTAAGTCATTCATTGTCAATCATTGCACAAGGTTGCTTTTTTCCTGATTTGGCTCACTTCACTCAGCATCAGTTCATGTAAGTCTTCCAGGGTTTTTCTGAAATCCACCTGCTCATCATTTCTTTTCTTTTCTTCTCATTTAGTATTTTATTTTTCCCCAGCTACATGTAACAACAATTTTTAGCATTCATTTTTAAAACTTTGAGTTCCAAATCCTCTCCCTTTCTTTCTCCCCATCCTCTCTCCCAACTGAGAAGGCAAGCAATTGGATATAGGTTATACATGTGGAGTCATGCAAAATATATCCATAAGTCATGCTGTGAAAGAAAAAAAGCTCAAGAAAAAGTGGAAAAAAATGATGCTTCAGTCTGTGTTCAGACACCATTAGTTCTTTCTCTGGGGATGGATGACATTTTTTTCATCATGTCCTTCAAAGCTGTCTTGGATTGTTATATTGCTGAGAATATCGAAATCATTCACAGTTTAATCTTACAATGTTGTTGTTACTTTGTTTACGGTACATTTCACTTTTCATCAGCCCATGAAAGTCTTTCCAGGTTTTTCTGACAGCATCTTGCTCATCGTTTCTTATAGTATTCCATAATAATCACGTGCATGAACACATTTGTCCAGTCATTCCCCAGTTGATGGTCATACCCTCAATTTCTAATTCTTTGCCCCTAGAAAAGATCTCTTATAAATATTTTTTACATATAGGTCTTTTCCCTTTCTGTTTTTTTTTCAGATCTCTTGCAATGCAGACCTAGTGGTGACATTGCTAGATCAAAGGGTTTTATAGTCCTTTGGGCATAGTTCCAAGTTGCTCTATAGAATGGTTAATCATTTCACAACTCCACCAACAGTGCATTAATATCTCATTTTCCCCAGTTGTCATTTCTTATAACACAATAGCATTCCATACTTTCATATGCCAATGGACATTCCCTCAATTTCCAATTTTTTGTCACTATGAAAAGAACTGGTATAAATATTTTAGACAAAACTTCTTAATATTTTTTATGTTATGGATCCCCTAGGCAATATGGTGAAGCCTATGGATCCCTTCTTTGAATAATGTTTTTAAATATGGAAAATATGTAGAATTACAAAGGAAACCAGATGTATTGAAATATAGTTCAAATGACCTGAGCTCAAATCCAGCCTCAAATAATTACTAGTTGTGTGACTCTGGACAAGTCATCTTGTAGATTTCTGGCTACCTAAACTGTAAACAAAGGAAAATAATAACACTTACCTCTCAGAATTGTTGTGAGAATCCAATGAGATCATATTTTCCAAGCACTAAGTACTGTGCCTGGCATATGTAATAGATGCTTAATAAATGCTTGATCCCTCCCTCCTCTTTATCTACAAAGAACCTTAGAAGTGCTGATCTGTCTCCCTTAAACAGATGAGAAAACTGAGTTGTAGAGAAATAGAAGTGTCCTGCCAAGGTTGTACTGAGCAAGAGATGCCCAGGGCCACACAAGCTAGTAAAGATTCTAGGAAGGATCTGAATACAGGTCTCCCAATTCCAGAGCTCTTTCCAGAAAGTTATCTTCAATCACAAATGTATAAATGTTGGAAGTCTGTTCAACTTTAAATTATTTGCTTTTACCACTATTGTCTTTGGGGTAATTTTCTATTTTCATGAAAGGACTTTTGATTAAAATGCTACAGGGGCTTTAAAAAATATTATGGTGTACTAAAAGACTATCCTTTAAAATTCCAAATTTCATTAGGACTGATAGGAATATTCTTATAGAAGGAAAAGAGCTGAAAGTGCATCTCAAATTTCCCCAGTTACAATTAAACCTGGAAAAATTCCAAATTACATAAAAAGAAAGAGGACATCAAGAAATTTCAGTATTATGAGTATATGAAAAATACAGAAATAATTTTTACAGATTTAAGACACAAGAAATGAATGCATGTTTCTATATTGGATTGACATAGGATTTTGCTCCATACGATCTGGCCAGAATGGTGAGTCAAAGGCAAATATCCAATTATGCAACTATTGAAACAGATTGGAGAAGGTCAGACTCTTCCTTGCTTTGCCAAGGTGCCAGAAATGTCTACTTTTAGCACCATGATTTTTATAAAAGGAACCCTGTAAAAATGAAAATGTTACTTTAAAATGGAGCAACGAGGTGTCATGGTGCTTAGTGCGGTCACTGGGCCTGGAGTCAGGAAAATCTGAGTTCAAATCCAGTCTCGCACATACTCACTGTGTGACTCTGGGTAAGACATATAGCCTCTGTTTGCCTCAATTTCTTTATCTGTAAAATGGGGGAAATAATAGTACCTTCTTCCCAGGTTTGCTGTAAGGGTCATATAAGATATAGTGCCTGGCATGTAGTAAGTGTTATATGTTACTTGTTTTTTATTATTGTGGCTATTATGGCAGTATGAGGTAATGCAGTAGGTAAAGTGGCAGACTTGGAGTCAGGAATACCAGAGTTAACATCTGGCCTCAGGCACTTGCTAGCTGTATGACCCTGGGCAAATCACTTCACTCCATTTGCCTCAGTTTCCTCATCTGTAAAATGAACTGAAAAAGGAAATAGCAAAACTCTCCAGGATCTTTGCTAAGAAAACCCCAAATGGGGTCACAAAGAGTCAGCCACAACTGAAACGATTGGACAACAAAATTATTACTATTGATTACAAAGTGGGTGTGACAATAGCACCTGCTTCACAGGATTGTTGTAGGGATCAAATGTATTTGCGAGCACATAGCACAGTGCCTGACATATTTTGTATTGTTCAGTCATTTTAATCCTGTCTGACTCTTTATGACTGCATTTTGAATTTTCTAACGAAGATAATGGGGCTGGGGGGGTTTGTCATTTTCTTTTCAAGCTCATTTTACAGATGAGATAGCTGAGGCAAACAGGTATAAGTGACTTGCCCAGGGTCACACAGCTGTAAGTGTTTAAGGTCAGATTTGAACTCAGGTCTTCCTGACTCCAGACCAGGCACTTTATTTACTGTGTCCCCCTGATACATAGCAGGCACTTAATAAATGCTTGTCACCTTCCCTTCCCCTTACTTGGTAGAGGTAAAATGTTAATATCATCACCTGTCATCACATGAATGATCTATGATGTTGGGAGCTGTTCTTAATATCAAGAACAATGTCAAAATCCATTCCTATCCATGGGATCATGGATAAGTCATGTAGTCTCTCTGAGCCTTGCTTTCCTAATATGTAAAACAGGAATAACAATGCTTTCACTGGCTGCTTCACAGGATTACAATCAACTGATTGCCATGTAATTCCTATCAAATGCTCAGATACTACAAAGCAGGAAAGGATGAATAATGCATTGGATGACAGAGACAGAATCTTTAAACATCTTCAGTGTTCTCAATAGGCTAGAACATTGGACTGAACTGAATGAGATAAGATTTAACAGGGATAAATGTATTGTTTTACACTCTTGTTGCAAAAATTACTTTCCAAGTACAAGATGGGTAAGATGTAGCTAGATAACAATTCTGATAAAACTTGGTGAATTATGATGGATTTCAAGTTGAATATTAATCAATAGGATGATTTGACAATTAAAAGACTAATATTAATAGCTAACATAACATAGCATATATCTTCAAGGTTTGCAAAGTGCTTTATATATACTATGTCATTTGTTTCTCTCAACAATCCTGTCTGATTTAAGAGAATAGTTCCCAGGCATTGGGAAGTGTATATTCTGCCCCCATCAGACAACATCTGGAATATTGTATCTGGAAGTTCACTTTACGAAGGATATAGAGAAGATGGATTGTGACCACAATGGTGAAAGGTCACAAGATCATCAAATTATATAATAATTAGCATAGTGCCTGGTACATTTTTGTGATTATTCAGTCATTTCAGTAGTGTCCAACTTGGGGTGTTCTTGGTAAAGATATTGGAGTAGTCTATCATTTTCTTCTCTAACTTATTTTACTGATGAGGAATGAGGTAAATAGGGTTAAGTAACTTATCCAAGGTCACACAGCTAGTAAGTGTCTGAGGCCAGATTTGAACTCAGGAAGATGAGTAATCCTGACTCCAGGCATTGTATCCACTGTGCTGCCTAACTGCCCCTGCTGGCACACTGTAAGCACTATATAAGTGTTAGCTATATTATTAGCTACAAAATGGGTATAATATTCATTCATTCATGAGATGATAGGAAATAAGGCTTTACAAGGATCAATTGAAGGAGCTAGGCATGGTTAACCCAGAGAAGAGAGGACAGGGAACTATGATAGTATTTTGAATTATTTGAAGGGCTTCCATGTGGAAGGAGGATCAGACTCTCTTTGGTTTTTGAAGTGATGCTCTACAAAGATCTGCCTTCTAAAAATTAAAAATAAAACATCATTAGTAACATTTTATATATTATCTATTACCATATTTTATTATATATTTTTATATATTCATATACATTAGTAATATTTTCATAGTAGGAAAATAACTGAAAGCTCATTTCAAATTCGTGTAACTACTAGTTAAACCTAGAAAAAATGCTAAATCACATAAAAAGTCAGATAATATCCAGAAATAGAACTCTTATTAGCAAAGAGAACACGTGGAAATAAATTGACAGATTATTTTGTAATCCACAGAGGCAACTGTGTGACAGTACTGGATTTGGAGTCAAGAAGATCTGAACTGAAATCTGGCCTTAGATACATACTGGCTATATGACCCTGGGCAGGTCATTTTACCTGTAAGTTTCAGTTTCCTTATCTGTCAAATAGGGATACTAATAACACCTATTTCTCAGAGTTGTTACAAGGATCAAATGAGATAATATCTGTAAAGCACTTAGCGTAGTGCCTGGAACATAATAGGCACTTGAGAAATGTTTATTATAACTTAAAGAATAATCTTCCATCTGGAGGTTGAAACAAGGAACAATGAATAGCAGTTAAAGAGTAGCAAATTTTGGCTCCATGCAGGAAAACATTTATGCAAAATTAAACAATCTCAAAGTACACTGGATTTTCTTGGGCAATATTAGGCTGCATCTTACTTTAAGTCTTTAAGTGAAGTCTACATGACTACCTATTAAGGATGTTTTGGCCAGGTCTGATATTAACTAGTTGATCTCTTAACTGAGATTTTGTAATTCTAAGATTCTAGGTTCTATGTATGTAGGTCATTTTTCCCTAAATAGAACGACTCAAAAATCTTACTACAATTTTAAGTTATTAAGGCTTTAAAGTGAACTACGACTTTTGGGACATCCTGCATATGTGTGTGGATGAATAGATATAGGATGGACAGACAGACAGACAGACAGATAGATAGACAGATAAAGGAAAGAAAGAAAAAAGAGAAATAGATGCATAGACAGATACAGAGAGGAATATACATGCATATATGTATACACAGTAGGACCCTGAGAGATCACACATCAGATAAATTTTTATGGGTGGGGAGAGGAGGCCTATATCACAGAACAGAAAGGGGACCCCTAAGGTAGGAGTCACCCACTTAACATATTTGTCTAGGGCTGCGTATGTGGTGGAGATACTGGATAAGTTTGCATTTTCTTCTCCAATTCATTTGGCAAATAAGGAACTGAAGCAAACAGGGGTAAGTGACTTGCCCAGGGTCAGACTTGAACTAAGGAAGAGGAATTTCTTTTCTCCATGTCTGGTGCTCTATCCACTGTACCTCCTAGCAGTCCCTAAGTATCTGACCTCAGTTCTTCAGTTTGACTACTTACACTGCCCATATGAGAGGCAAGGCAGGTACTAGATATGGATTTAGATGGTGGATGACATATTTTATCTACAGGCAGAGAATCTTGGGTTTGAATTCCACCTCTCTTCACTAGCCCTCTGATCTTCAGTCAGCCAAGAGGCATTTATTAAGTTCTTACTAAAGGATTGGGTATACACAGAAAGGCAAAAACCATTCTTGACCTCAAGGAGCTAGGATTATAATGGGAGAGATAAACATGAAAATATTAAGGTATGCCCCAAATCTTAGCCAGAGTCTATGAAGGGAATCTCAGAGGAGAAGGCACTAGCCCCTGGGGGAACTAGGAAAGTTCCCCCTTCCCACTTCCCTGCAGAAGGTCCTTCACCTATCTGACCTTCGGTTTCCAAATCTTTTAAAATTAGGGAATTGAACTAGATGGTCTCTAAGGTCCCTTCCAGTCTCAAATCTTATGATCCTAAGATTCAATTTGTAGACAATTGTAAAATGTTCTGCTTTGGTATGTGAATATTGAACAAACTACTTTATACCCAGAAAACCCTGAGGGAAGGATAGGGATGAGGAAGAATTTGTTTTAATCAATAAATCAACAGGCACTTATTAAAGATTTACTATGTTCCAGGCACAGAGCAAAAACTGGAGATGCAAAGAAAAAGCAATCTTTGCTCAAAAGGAGCTTATATTCTAATGAGGCAGACTTCATTTACAAATCAGTACATATAAGAGAAACAGAGTGGATGAAAGGTAACCTTAGCAGAGATGGAACTAGAGGTGAAAAAAAGCAGGAAGGCTCCTGGGAAAACGGGTGCTTACGTCTTAGATGTATACAGCGTAATATTTAAAACTTCTTAAAATTTTACTTCAGGTTCATGTTCATCAAAGCAGAGCAATGACTACACCAAGTTATTTCAAGGTCTTGCTCCATTTAAGAGAAAGGTCCCAGTGAGAAGGAAGTCCATTCCTTGTATCCCAAACCTGGCAGCTTACATTTTTACATACATACATTTTTACATACATACTTCTGGGACCCTGTAGATAAAAAATCTCTCCATGCAGTCCTGTCTCAAGATTTAACATTTGAGGGAATGATGTAGCAAGAAGTCCCAAGCAGAGCTGTAAAAGTTACAAGGTTTGTTATGTAATGATATAATTGTCAATGTGTTTAGACTGACTTTCTTCTCATTCATGCTTTATATTTTCTTGTCTATTTTTACCTGATAAATGTGTCAGGGTACATTTTCTTTGTGAGATGTTAGGTAAAATTGTATGGGACTTGTTTCATTGTCATCTTTGGAATTTTTAACATGATACCATTTGAAATACTAAACCTATACTCAGGGGTCATTAAAAAAAATGGCACATTTTGAGTGTCATAAAAAAAGAAAAAGAAATGGAGGAAAATTCTTAGGGGCTTTCTCTTAATTTTCCAGCATATTTTAGGGTTTTAACATATAACATTTACAATATTCATTTTCCTGAATTAGGGTTGGGGTTGGGGGCTGGGGTGGGGAAGGAATAATTAGCAGGCAATCCTTTTGGCTCTTGGCCTTTGCTTGTAAATGTTTTCTTTGGCAGCCATGCTCTTGAGAACAGGAAGTCACTCCCTTGTTACAGATTTAAGACTTTCTTGAGCCAAATAACAGAAAGTTAGATTAGTTCCTTACTAAATAGGAAGAAAAGTGTGGACTTTTTGTTTTTGCCTGAGATAAATGACATCTTAACCAAGATTTGCATCAGTTCCTTCTCTCTATCAGTCCTAATACCACCTAACCAAAAAACCGAAACAAAATCCAAACCAGTGATGTTTCCTAGGGGAAAAAAACCCAGACTGGTTATGTTGGAATCCAGTCCTAACATAAAAGGATGCCTTTCGTTCAATGACTTGCATTTGTAGCTGTTGTTGAGGGAAAAGGAAATTAAGACTTTTCAAAAATTTGACTCCTTTTTGTTTTGGTCATTTATTGCAAAATTTGTGAATATATGTATGTGTCTATTTTAATTTATTTTATTTTTAACTTGTGGAATAAAACAAATATTTCCATAGCATAGTATAATAAAAAAATAACTCTAGATATTGTTAAATACCTGTGAATATATTTTGAAATTGAATGTGTTAAATATATTCTCTCAAGATTTCACATGGTCTTTTTAGGAGGCACCAGTCTATTAATAGTCATTGTGGCACTGAGGAAAGAGAGCTAGACTTTGTTGGGGTCAGGAGACCTGGGTTTGAATTCTGGTTCTGACATTAACTGTGTGAGTCTACCAGACCAATCACTTTACCTCTCTGAGGATCAATTTCTTCATCTGTAAAATGGTAATCATCACAATACTTTCTTTTCTTGAAAGGAAATGCTTTGTAAATTTTAAACTGCTATAGAAATAGGAAGTATTATTAGTATTAATGACACTGATTCTCTCGTGGTTTACCTAGAGTTTGTCTCATTTTTGTTGTAGTCTTTTGATGTTATGGCCATGTCTTGTCTGAAATAACAGCAGAAACTTCTAAGTAAAGACTTGTAAGACTTTAAAAAAAAATGGTTTCACAGATATTTTTGTAGGGTTTTAGAATCACTCTTCAAATAATATCTCTTGACCCAGAGCCAAAGTCTTTGAGTCGTTTAAAAGATGGAAGGTCTAGACTGAAGCAGAGGAATGAAGCAACTTGCTTAAAGCCATACAAGCAATGCCTGAAACTTCATTATGAGATCTCTTCCTTCTTAATTTATCTTGGGAACCTTGGTAAGATAAAAGTAAGGAAAATCCTACCATGTTTCAAGTATGTATCTTTGACCAATGGATGATGACATTTCTATGGCACTCATGGGAATATCTCGCAAAAATAAATGGTTTGGGTTCAATTATCCATTTCTGCTATCTAGCGTTTGAAGAGGGAATGTTTGTTCCCTTTTCTCAGGTTCATTTTTATATCAGGTTCCTCTCACATCATTTATTATAGTTCAGTTGTCTGGTGCAATTTGAATAACTTCACTTATTTTTTTTTTTTACTGAATTCCAAGTTCACTACCTTAAAAATAACATTAAATTACTTAAAGCTGTCATTGATTAGAAGCAAAAATGAAATTAAACCTAAGATTTCTAGGTGACTGAAAACATGATCCAGTCCTATGAGATATGTCCAACTGTAGGAGTAACAAAGACTGATAAAGTCAGGAACTTAATCGGTGTTGGAAAGAGTTTTAAGGGGGCTCCCTGCTTCCTATTTTATTGCATGTCAAATAATTCTTCTCTACATGTAAGACCTTAAAGAGATGCAGATGTAGCCAAAGAATGTATTTTTTAAAATGAAATAGAATTATGGACTTTTAAGTGGAAGGAGACTTAGAGATCATTGAATTTAACTAATTTAACAGATATGGAAACTGAGACCCAGGAAAGAGAAGCAGTTTACTCAAGGGCCATAGAATGACAGAGTCTGGGCTAGATTTGAGATCTTTTGCCTTTAGATCCAGTGGCATTAACACTACAATAAAGCAGGAGATTAAGAAATTCCATCTCTCTCCACTGTCTAACCTAAAACAACCTAGGTAGTTATTTTTTAATAGTGTAAATATAATTCCCTTGATCACATATTGAAAAATGTTTTTACTGTATATTGAAACATACACACTTTTTTCTGCTTTGAAAAAGCAATCTGAGGTACTTTCTCTAACATATCACTCTTGTAGAGTTTAAAAGGGGGATTAACTACAAAATAAGGAGTAGAATAGTATAAGAGATGAGGGGTTTAAGCCTGGATCATTTGTATAAGACTTTCGTCATTGGTGGACAAGATGATGACTTGATGGATGACGTACACTGGAATATGCACGGGTGATGTACCTGCGTGAGGGGCAGAGTTGGTTCAAGGACTTGAGAAAAAGCATTTTCTTCCTTCCTCCTTTGAGAAAAGACACATCGTTTCAGAGTCTCTTTGGGGAGAAATCTGTAGAGGAAAACAATAGTCTTTGGAAGACAGAGGAAATCTGGTCCCTCTAGAGACTTTAAGGAATAAGATGAGGCGAGATCAGATTCTCTGTCTTTGTCTTTCTCCCTCCATCTCTGCCTCCCTCTTCTCTCTCTTTGCTGTGTTACTCATCCTAGGGTGAGAGTTCACTCTGTGCATTTTCTGGTAGTCTCTAATCTGTACAGCATCTCTTTCTGCTGTCTGCTATTCACCATTGCTATTTGTGATTGTCTTTTGTGTAACCTTTGGTGGGAAGGGGATCATGTCTTTCAGATATAAGGTGTACTCCTTCCTTTCAAGGGAAGTAGCTTGAATCTAAAATAATTTCCCCTATACTAACAATATTTAAAGAGGCAGATAGATATAAACCTAGTCTTATACCCCCTCTCTGAGGAAAGCAGATGAGTCAAACTCATGGCCTCTTCTGCTTTCCTCCAGGAAAAATCAAAATCTCCTTTGGAGACAGGTAGTCATCCTGGTCACTGGATCCAGATGGCTTAGGAGGAGAAAGTGAGGCTGGTGACCTTGCACAGCCCTACCTCACTCAGTGTCATCATTTCTATGATATCATGTTCCTCTTTGAAAATGACCTCCCTCACTCAGTGTCATCAGTTCTATGATATCATGTTCCTCTTTGAAAATGAAGGACAAATATACAAGGTAAGAGTCCAGGGATATCTATTCCTATCTCCCCATGAACCATATTTGGACAAACACACACATAATAAAACCTATATTCACACACACACATATATATTTGTGTATATGCATACACATATGTATATGTTCATATAAAACTTTCATGGGCAAAATTTATGCATGTTACAAAATCTTTAAAGGTTTGTCTCAATCCTAAGAATCATGGTCTGCCATTATAATTTCAACCACTGCGAAATCTTCCTTAGAGATAGGAGATTGAATGTGGCTATGAAGGATCAGTTATACTACTCTCAGGTTGAAACTAGAGGACATGCCATAGCCCTATTCAAATGTCCTCTGGGTCACAATCTGTGTCTTTGATCCCAAGTATTACAAAATCAAACCATGAACTATTTTGTGACCTCCTGGGAACACACGACCATGGGAACTCAAGTTCCCAAGTGCCTGCCCTTCTAGAGAACAATATAATACAGTGAAAATTACATTGGATTTGGAGAGAAAAGACCTGGTTGTGGGCTCTGCCGCTTACTGCTTGTGTGAGTAACATTTCTCTTGGCTAAAGATTCCTCCTCTATAAAATGATCGTAATTTCTTGCCTCAGTAATGACTTCATCCTCCAAAAGTTGGAAGAAATAACAAGGGGAAATTATATTTTGGATTCGATTCTCACTAACATAGAAGAACTGGTTGTTGGGAAGGGAATGATCGATCCATCCTAAAGTTGGTGATAGAAGAGGAAAAATTTGGGAAGAATCATTCAATCAGATTTTAGGGAAGCGTATTCCATTTCAAAGTGTCCAGAGAAAAGATAGGTAGATTCCTTGGAATAGAATACTTCAGGGCAATTCAGACCATGAGGGACAGAAGATGCTTAAGAATGACACTCTGAAATCACAAAGAGAACAGTTCCAATATGGTACTGGTTGCATTTGTCTGAAAAGATGAACATATATGTACAAACATCAACCAACTTAGATTTTAAAATGAAATATGAAGAAAATGGAAGCAAAGCCAAGTAACAGAGAAAAATACAAGATGGTGGTAAAAATAGAGCTTAAAATGCTAACACTCAAAATAAACTGAGGCAAGCAAGGGAACGTAATGATAACAAAAAGGTTTTTTTTTAAAGCTCTATTGGGAGAAAAAGAAAGGTCAAAGAAAGGCTACAACCTTTGCTTGAGATGGATGGGATGATGGTAACTTACAACCTAGACAAGACCGAACTCCTCAGCTATCATTTTCTGTTTTCTCTGCAAAAAGAGAATGACTTTTACAATGGAAATGACAGAACAGAAATGACTAATAGGAAGTTATACACAAGATACTTGTGGAGAAAGTAGGAGCTCACCTAGCTTCCCTGAAAGAATTCAAGTCATCTGGCTCAGGTGAATCGGTAATTGGAATTACCAATCGGTAATTGGTACTAAAAGAATTAGTAGATATGACTGCTGAGTGACTGTGAATGATCTCTGAGAAATTATGGAGAAAAGAAATACCACAGGATCAGAGACAGGAAATCTTGTCCCAATGTTCCCAAAAGGGATGAGAATAAAGTTGGCAAAATATAGGCCAGAGAGTTTAATCTTGATTCCTGAGAAAATTCTAAAATGGATCATTAAAGAGATGGTTGGCTTAAGATCATTAAAGAGAAAGAGAATTACAGAGGAAATTAAAAAGAATTTTTAAAAATTAAAGAGAAAAGTGATTACGAAGAGCCAACATGGCTTTGAGCTATACAAATTCAAGATTAAAATAAAAATGCATTCCTCTCAGAAGGAAGGGAAGGAAATAGAAGTGAATTAGCATTTATGTAGTGCCTACTACATACCAGGGGCTGTGCTAAGTAATTAAAAAACCCAAATATTATCTCATTTGATCCTACCCTACCATGGGGCAGGTGCTGTTTTCATTTCCATTTTACATTTGCAGCAAACAGACTTCATCAAGAGTAGGTCATAACAGACTAATATCAATTCTCTCTTCCTCTCCGCCTCCAAGAATACTAAATTAGTAGAAGGGGTAGGGGATACTCTGGATATAGTTTTTCTAGATTTTAGGGAAGCTTTTTGACAAAGTATGTCATGTTATTATTATGGAGAAGATAGATGTGGTTGTATCCCACACCTGGTTAGAGATTAATATAATCAGACAGATTAAGAACTGGTTGTCAGGCCATGATCAAAGAGTAATTGTTAAGGGTTCAGTGTCAATATGGAAAGAGGTCTCTTGTGGAGAACCCCAACAATCTTGGGTTGACCCTATGTTACTTATCATTTTTATCAATGATTTGGATAAAGGCATAGACAAAACGTTCATCAAATTTGTTGCTGACACAAATCTGGGATGGCCAGCTAACACACTGGATGACAGAATCCAAAAGGATCTTGATAAGTTCAAACATTAGGATGAATTTAATAAGATGAAATTCAGAAGGAGAAATCTAGAGTATTCCATGTGAGTACAGAAAATCAATTTCACAAGAACAATATGAGGGAAACATTGACAGCAATATTTTTGAATAGAGAACTGAGAATTTTAGTGGTTTATAGGCTCAATGGGAGTTAGCAAAATTAAATAGCAGTCAAAGCTGCAATCTTGGGCTGCATTGAGGAGCATAGCTTCCAAGCATAGGGGGGTGATAATCCTACTGTACTCTGCCATCATCTGAAGCATTGTGTTCAGTTTGGGGCATGATGGGGTAAGAAGAATATTGACAAAATGGAGAGTGCCAAGAGGAGGTGAAGAGCATTGTCTCTGACATATATGAGAGCTGGTTGAAAGAATTTTGGATGTTTAGCCTGCAAAAATGAAGACTCGGGAGAAGAGATAAGTGAATTCAGTTATTTGAAGGGCTACCATGTGGAAGACAGATTAGATATGTGTTTGTCTTTATAGGGCCAAACCAGGGTCAATGGGTAGAAGTTACAAATAGTCAAATTTAGGTTGATGTCAGGGAAAGGATTCTCATCACCTGCTATGTGCTAAGCATTGTGCTGAATGCTGATGATAAAAAAGAAGCTGGGGGAACCTAGGTCTTATTCTCAAGGAGTAGTCAGGAAAAAGTAATTGTTGGGGGAGCTAACACACACAAAGAAACAAGATATATGGAAGATATTAATGAATAATTAATTATTAGCAATTAACAGAGGGAAGGCACTAAGATTAAGGAGGATTGGGTAAGATTTCTTGCAGAAAATGGGACATTAGCTTAGAGTTGGAGGAGGCCAGAGAAATCATTAAGTAGAGATGAGAGAGGAGTTTCAAGGAGGGGGACAGCGAGTGAAAACATACAAAGTTGGGAGCATCAAGTGCAAAGAATGGCAAGAAGGCCGGTCTTAATGAATCATAGAAGACAAAGCAGGGATTAAAGTGTAACAAGATTCCTTTCTTTCATATACTTCACAGAAAACCTCATTGATACTTGTCTGTCTCAGGTACGCCAGCATCAAAGGTGGCGCCAAACTGGTTTCCGTATCTACTGTATCAGGGTTGAAGCTCTGGTACTTATCCCTAGTGCAGAGCCTTAGCTGAATCCCTCTCGCACTGTTCTTTGCTAATGCCATGCTGTTTATCCCGAACTGAATTCCCCTACATCCATGCTTTTTCAAATACTAAGCACCAATTCTAAGATATTCAGTGGCATTCTGTTTTAGCTACCTTTTCCCACGTACCTCTTATCATTCTACCAAATGCAATCCTTGATTTTAACTGAGTTCTCCATCTCTTGCTGCTGATTTGGCTGACAAAACTGTGCTGTTGAAGTCTTCTTGAATCTGTGACTCCAACTTGTAGATGAGAGTGTGGAAAGGTGGTGTATGTGTGTGTACATGTGTGTGTGTGTGTGTGTGTGTGGCTACCCCTTTGCTTCTTTACCCCCGCAGCCACCCCACATACTTGGTCATTTCATGAACTGTCCTCTCTCTGACAGTGAAGAAGTTTGTGTTGGCCTCTCCCTCTAGAGAGGGAATAAAATAAAATAAAATAAAATTGTCTCTAGCTGGGCCTTATATCTCTTCCATTATCCACCTTGGAGTTACTATATTCTGACTCCATGGAAGTTAGAACTTTCATCACATTCCGTGTTCTTTGTTCCTAGTTACACTTGTCTGAAGCTAATTCCCAGTTTGCTGTTTGTTGCTTGGAAAGCATATTTCTTTTTATTTTAGTCGGGGGTGGGGAAGACAATCAGGGTAAAGTGACTTGTTCAGGGTCATAGAGCTAGTAAGTGTCAAAAAACATGTTTCCATGAGGAGACATGTCATAAGTATTGACTGGCCCATCAGATTTTGGTGGAAAGGGAACAGATTCTGGTATCTAGAGGACCTGGATACAAGACTTGCTTCTAACTAACCCTGCCTACCAATGGGCAACTTAGTTAACTTCCCTCTGCCTTCTGTTTTCTCTTATTTTTAAATTAAGGAATTCAGTTTGATGGCCTCTGAAGTTCCTTTCAGCTCTAAATCTATGGTTTTATAACCTACTAAGTCAAAGAGAGTTAGAATATGCTTCAGTGAAGAAAATTCCCACATTCCATGTTTTTAGTATTTGATGCTTATGTTCTTATTCCTTTCTTAGGGATGAGATCAAGGTTAAGCAAAATTTTAAGAGGAATCAATTTGTCTTTAATCTTCCTATTCCCCCTTCTGGATGAGTTTTTCCATTGGAAAAACACTATCTACTTAGGTACCTGGGTTCAATTCAATTCAACAAATAGGCATCAAGCTCAACTATGACCCAACTCTCCTAACGTCTTTCACTCCAATATAATCTTAGGATTCTTTTTCCAATCAAATCCCTATCATCTCAATTAGCAAATTTACATTAATATGCAAATGACTAATTCTCCCCCATCAGTTGTTCATTCATAGTTAAGGAAATAATATTCTTAAAAGAAGATGCTTATGATTTTAAATGAGTCTGATTGGTGGAATTTTAGACAACGTATCCAAATGAAGTGGACAAAAATGCAACCACTGTGGGAGAAGACACTTTTGACCAGAGAGCTCATGATAGTAGTCACGTTAGCTTTGCTTGGGATGTTCCCCCAAAATTGTTCCTGCTTTTCACAGTTTTTAAAAATATTTTCTTTGTGACCTCATGGATATCCTAAAAGCTCCAAGATTTTTTTCTTCTCCACACAATGGCTCCCATGGCAGGAATGTGAGACCCTGACTGGCTATAAGGATGGAGAAGGAAGTTTATTTTATGAATTGTTTATAACTCAGGGATTCAAGGGTTTCTTGTATAGTTTGAATGGCTGCAATTTTCATGGTGTGGTTGTTTCTTATAGCTATGTGTTGTTTCTGATATAGCCTGTGGTAAATGGAATACGGTTTATGGGAATAAACACTGGATCTGGGATTAGGGGACCTGGATTCCAATCACGGCTTTGCTAGTGCCTATGTGGTCTTGGGAAAGTGACCACATTGTTACATAAGGTTGGGCCAGTTGATCTTGAAAGCCTCTTCTAGCTCTAAATATAGAGTATTGGGCCTAGTGTCAGGAAAACTCATTTTCATGAGTTCAAATCTGATCTCAGATACTTACTAGCTTTGTGATGCTACCAAGTCATTTAACCCTGTTTGCCTCAGTTTCCTCATATACAAAATGACCTAGAGAAGGAAATGGCACTCCAGCGTCTTTGTTGAGAAAACCCCAAATGGGGTCACAAAGAGTCAGACACAACCGAACAATAAAAGCTCTAAATTTATGACCCTGTCTTTAACCTTTCATCACATCAAAATATTAGTGAGACAAAAATCTTACCGCACACAATCTGTCACATTTCTGAAAGGGGAACACTTCATAACAACAGTCTTCTTAAAATATTCTCACTCTCTAAACTGCCAAATGATCTCCTAATCTATCCTGGGATGGACAACTGGTGACTAAATAAAGCTAATCAATCTAAAACTCTGAAAAGAAAAGAGAAAAAAAATTCTCCTCCTCTAGCTTTAATTTATTTGACTGGAATTTTCTCACCATAGTCACTGTATTTTTTTTCCATGGGCAACTGCCCCCTTGATTAATCCCATTTCCCCTAGTCCTAGTTTTCCCAACCAGCTGAGCAAACAAAAAGGCAGGCAGCCATTTTCACATGCTTCCTTTCTCAAACCCTCAGGGATAGGCTCTCCGTTCACACTGTTCATAAAACAACTGTTTTAACACTCTCTGAAAAAGTAGTCTTTATGCTATTACTTGCAGTAAGAAGACTCTGTTAGGATTAATTTTAAGAGACCACAATATGTCATCTGAGAGCTGTAGCTCTGTTAAATGATTTTACTATTACTACTTGCTGATGAGGAGGGGGACAGGAGCTAAAAACTGGAATCTCTCATACCAAACTATTTATATAAGGAATATAAGAGTTTACTTTTCCTTTAAAATGAATAACCTTTATTACCTAAAGCCCACTCAAGGGCTTTTATGTAGTAAAAAGTGTGTTATTGGATAGTGAACCACTAGGAGGCGCTCTGTCCAGCTACCTGACCATTTTCAGTGATGGCAGCCCACTTGCCGACCATAGTGGTTTTGTACTTCATTCAACATGGAGTGTGGTTACAGAGAGAGTCAATATCTCTGACTGTCAGAACATTGTTACTTCTGTTCCCCTAGCTTTGCCCCTTTAGTGGATAGATAGGTAGGTAGGTAGGTAGATAGATAGATAGATGATAGATAGGTAGATAGACAGGTAGGTAGATAGATGGATAGACAGAAAGATAGACAGGTATGTAGATAGATAGGTAGGTAGATAGATAGATAGATAGATAGATAGATAGACAGATAGAGATAGGTAGGTAGGTAGGTAGATAGAGCAATGGTATTTATTAATAGCTTACTGTATGTTAGGCATTGTGTTAAGCACAGGGGATATAATTATAGGCAAATAAGTCAATACCTGGCCCCAGGAACTGACATTTTGATGGAAGATGACAACAAATAAAGGGGACCTGGAAAGGGGGCAGGGAAGGGAAAGGTTAACTGCATCGAGGTAAGGCCGCTAGTGAGAAGGGACAGATGGGAAAAGAGGGAGAATGAGTTCATTTGTGATTGAGGGGAAGGGTGTCTAAGGCCTTCCTGAAACAGTGACCCTATTGTGGAAGTCACCAATATGAAGAGCAGGGCCTTGAGATTGATATTTCTTTAGGGAAAGAAAAGTATTCCAAAAAGTGAGTAGAATTACGAATGCGGTAAAATATGGCTCAGGATCTTGTTGATCTAAGGAAGTGGAGACAGTAGAGAACTAGACAAATTTTGGCTCAGGACTCCACCCACGAGGAAAATTCTATCCTTATTTCTTCTCTATTGTATTTCAATGAACCCTAATCATGTAAATGTAGTATAATTGATTTGAACATATGTAGCTTAATTATATAGTCTTTAGTCCTGATCAAAAATTAAAAGAACTACAATCAAAATATATTAAACAAGTACTGCATGGGCTATGTACCCATAGCTTTTTCCAGATCTAGGCTACTTGCAACAAATCTATAGACAGGTACAACACAAACCCAGAATTTCCTGAATATAGTTCGGATGCCTAGACTTCATCACTCTACTTTGACCCCTTGGAAGTTCTAGGAAGGTAGATTTTAGAGACACTTTTTGACAAGTAGAGCTGTTCAGCAGTGGAATGGGCTTCCTCCATTGGTAGTGGAGGAAGATTTCTATCATCAGAAATCTTTTAGTAAAGGATGATCACTTATTAGGGATGTTATAGAAGAGATACTGGCACATAGTAGGTTCTTAACAAATGTTTATTGAATTGAATTTATCGAATTTTCCAAGCTTTCTCTCCTCTCCTCTAGTCTCCTATGTTATTCCTTGACCTTCCTCACCACAGGATTGACCTCATATTCTATTGAGAATATAGAGGTCATTCAATGAGAGTCTTTTTTTTTTTTTTTTTTTTGCTATTTTACACTTCAACTTCTATTGATACGCCCTTATTTTTTATTCCTTTGCTCTACTCTCTGAAGGAAGAGGATTGGATTCAAGCAGAATCTGGACTACATGATCATGAAAAAGATCCTATGGTTCTACAGAAACTTTCTCTCTGCTCCTCTCCTTTCTCTCTGTTTTCCTTTCTCTTTTTTCATTTTTATTTCCTTTCATTTTTCTTTTTCCCAATCTTTCTTCTTTGATCACTTTCCCCATATTATTCATTCTCTCCCTTAGCTAGTCATAATGTAATTTTAAAATATGTTTTGACTAATAGAGAAACATTGTGGTGTAGCAGAAGCAACAATATCAAATAGTATTTGTTACACCTCGGCCACTGATTAACAGATGTTTTCCGTGAGTCCTTTAACCTTTATGAGTCTCTATTATCTAATCTCTAAAATGAGAACGAGAATGGCAGCCCTAACTATTTTGAAGGATTGTTTTGAAAATCAAATGAGATATAATCAAATTAGATACTGCATTGTGGAAATCTATGCCCACACACAAACACATATGTATGTAATACTTTACTGAAAAGTACCATTTATTTTTCTTATTTAAAAATTATCATTTATATCCCAATGTTCTAAATTTCTCAAAAAATTAAAATATAATCCATTCGTTTTTTTACAACTACAATAAATAAGGATTACTTTTTACTTTTCTGAGGTTTTATTATTTTTCTTCTGTGCTAGTAGTAGTTGGTAGAAAAATGGTTTCTATTTCTGCTTTAAAAGGTATTTTTTTTGAAACTTGCTTAAAACATTTTTAAAAGATAGTCTTACATGTAATATGAGCAGTTTTATAAAAGTAGGACAATAGAACCGAGAACATGGAAGAAAAGTTGATGGGGGGAGTGTGGGGGTATAGGGAAGAAGAGCCATAACTAGGGTGGGACAGTTGGGATTTCAGTCTAGCACACTAAAATTTAGAGGGCACAAAAATTGAACACATGCCCTCCTTCAGCAGAAATCTCATCTTCTAATTTTTAAAGCTGTTTTTGATTGCTACTTCCAACTGCTCTAGGATGATAGTGACTTTTGGAATCTGTTGCCTTCTGTCCTATTGCATTATCTTAGGCAACTTTCTAACTATATGATCACTTCTTGGTTTCTTTTACTGGTTTCTTTTTCTTCTACCTTCCCCCCCCCCAAGTGGAAGCATTCTCAAATTTTCTGTCTTTAGTTTTCTCTCTCTATACTCTTTCCCTTTACAATCTTACCTACTCCTATGACTTCAATTCTCATCTCTATGAAGATGACTCAAATCTCTATATGCGGCTCTAAGCCCTGAGTCTTATATTTCTAACATATTATACATTTGATGCAGGATAAAGAGTACTGGTTTGAGAGTCGGAACATTGGGATTTGACTCTTGCTACTTATTATCTGTGTGACTTTGGGATAATTATTAACTTGTTTGGATATCAGTTTCTTTATTATAAAATTTGAGGATTGGATTCGATGTCATGTAAGATTCCTTCAAACCATAAATTTACAACCCTATAATCTCCATATAGATGTAAACTAGCACCTCAAACTCAACAGGTCAGAAACTTACTATCCTTCTATATAAATCTGCTCTTCTTTTCTTTCCTTTTCTGCCAGTCATCATTTACCCTCTTGCTCACCAAACTTCAATCTGTCTTGAACTCTCCGCCACTCTCTCACTCCCCAAAACCATTGCCAGTCCTCTAAGATCTCTTATCCATCCTCTCTTCTCTACTCATAGTGTTGTCATCCTAGACTCCGGATCATTTCCCTGCCCCTAGAGTCTCCCCTCTCTAACCTGTCTTTCATAGTAATCTCAAATTAAGCTCCCAAATGTAAATTCCTGAGAAAGACGCTCACTCCCTTGCCTAAAAATCCTCCCCATTGCCTACAGAATAAAGTACAAATTCCTTAAACGGGCATTTAAAAACTTCAATAATCTGTCATCGTCTTAGCTTTGCAGCACTATTTCATGTCGGTCCCTGTCATGAGCTCGACGTTTTAGCCAAACTGGCTTATTTGCTGCTCTGATCTATTTCTGCTCTCTACTCTCTCCATGCACTTCTCATTTCCCGTGCCTGGAATGTGCTCTTTTCTATGTCTCCACTCCCTTCAAGACTCTACTTGAAGGGTGCTGCTTCCTCCATGAGTCCTCTGATTCATCCAAGTGAATGTGATCTCTCCTTTATATTCTTTTATAGTATATTTTCTGGCTCTCTCCTTTGGTTTATCAAATTCTACCTTGTGTCACACTTAATTGTTTGAACCTCCCTCCCCCGTTAGAATATAGATTAATTAAGTTTAGGAATTGCATTCTTTTTTGATCTTTGTATCCTCAGGACTTGTATCTCCATGAGTTCATATCTCCAGCATATTACCTTACACATAGTAGGTGCTTCATATATTCTTTTTGTGATTCTTCCTCTTATTTTAACTAGCAAATAGAAGAAAAGTTCCCCTTGATAAGTCTGAAAATGATTTGAAGATTTAAAAAGAAGCTTTTATTAAGCTATCAAGGTAGAACTACTTAGGAATCCAGTATCTTAGGTGAATTCAGCTGGAGGAAGGTAGCAAGGAGATAAGAGACCCAAAGAATGACACTGGGGAGACAATCACAAGCCACTATCACTGATAATTCTGGCTTTCTCCCATGGTACAAAACCTTAGATCTAGTGGTGTAACATGAGTAATTCCTTCTTGGTTAGGTGCATAAAATTATACTGGTGCAGTGTTGGAGGAAGGTGGATCCTGAGAGAAGAGTGTGTTGAGGATTAGACCTTGGTGGGAATGATGAAGCAAGGCTCTTTGATGGAACAGGATCATAAGGGAGGTCATGCTTGTCAGGGTAGGGTTGGTAGAAGACCATAAGGAAGACCCGTTATCTATCCTTCACTCCATATTTGTGCACCAAGACAAAGCCTGTTGCCCTGTGCTAGTTACTCTTCCACATTAGGATAAAACATCATAAAGCAATTAAAATTTAAAAAGGAAAATTTATAGGGAATAAATTCCTGGATGATAGACAAGGATAATTTAAATTCTAGCCTAAGTAGAATTGCATTGGTGCCCCTTTCAGATCTAGTTAGCTCCTCATCTTAAAAGTGCATATTGTTCAAAGTTATGATAGAATCCATTATTATTAAATATGCATGTAGTACTTTATAACTGACAAGAGCTTCCTAAGCATTTATATAACCTATTTATATTGGCATTACCCAGATATGAAATATAAAAAGATATTAATCCATATTATGTATAAGTCAACAATCTGACCCATTTCAATGATAATATTGATGAAATTGATAGCCTAGATAACTATCTTGGAAATTACACTCACAGTGAGGTTGTTTGAAGTAAAAACCAGGAGGGTGAACTCTGTAAAAGTGAATTCTGATATTTAGGTAAGATGAATCTCTTTCTTCATTCTATCATCACTTCTGTCTTGCCAAATCTCATTTTCTCCCTTCCTTGCAGCACTGAAGAGTAGCACAGCAGACAGCACACAATCATGATGACTGTCCATAAAAACAATGTAATTTCAACTAGACCCTCAATGAGGGGAGGCAATCCTCTTAACTCCCTCCTAGAATAATAACTCCCTCCTAGAAAGAATAAATAATTAACATTTATATAGCACTTTAAGACTTGCAAAATGTTTTACATCTGTTACCTCATTTAATCTTTACATATGTTCCCTTGTTGGCTCTTTACCTCACTTCTTGTGAGGAATTTTCCAACGTTTAGCACAGTGCCTGGCACATGGTAGGTTCTTAACAAATGTTTACTGAATTGAATTTATCGAGTTTTCCAAACTTTCTCTCCTCTCCTCCAGCCTCCTATGTTATTCTTTGACCTTCCTCACCCCAGGGTTGACCTCATATTCTAGAATACAGAGGTCATTCAGTGAGTGTCTTTTATTTTTGCTATTTTACACCTCAGCTTCTATTGATACCCCCCATTCTTTATTCCTTTGCTCTATTCTCTGGCAAAGAGGTGCTTTTCCTCATCAAGGTCAGCTTCCATACTTGTGCCCTTGATCTCATCCTCTCCTGTCTTCATGTGAGCTCAAATAAGATAATATTTGTAAAATGCTTAACATAATGCCTGACACACGGTAAGTGCTTAATAAATAAATGCTCATTCACTGCCCTTTCCCCTTTCTTAATCGTCTCCCTTCTGTGTATATTATTTGATCTCTCCCTGTCTATTTGAACTTACCTTATTGCCTACAAACATGCCCAGGACTCCCTCATCCTTAAAAAAAGAAAAAAGTTTCACTTAATTCTTCAAGATACTGTCCTTTTTCTCTTCTCTCTTTCACAGTCTACTCATAGAAACTCATTGCTTTAACTTCCTTTACTCTCTTTCACTTTTCAGTCCCTTGTAATCTAGTTTTCATTCTCATCACTAAGCAGAAATGGATTTCCCCAAGGTTACCAAAGATATTTTAACTGTTAAATCTAGTAGCTTCTTTTCAGTTCTTATCCTTCAGTTGTATTTGACACTGTTTGCCATCTTTTCCTCCTCCTAGATACTCTTTCCTCGGAGGATTTTTGTGACATTGCTCTCTTCAGGTCTCATTTTGATTCCCTTCCTCAATATTCTACGTCCTGCCAACTATGAGTGTGGTGGACCCCAGTACCAGACCCTCATCCCTTCCCTTCCCTTCCCTTCCCTTCCCTTCCCTTCCCTTCCCTTCC
Organism: Potorous gilbertii; assembly: GCA_028658325.1. Taxonomy (NCBI): domain Eukaryota; kingdom Metazoa; phylum Chordata; class Mammalia; order Diprotodontia; family Potoroidae; genus Potorous; species Potorous gilbertii. Next base: position 590,013,448 of record CM053769.1, on the reverse strand, counting down.
CTTCCCTTCCCTTCCCTTCCCTTCCCTTCCCTTCCTAGCTTTTCACCTGGTATGGGTTTAATTACCATCTCTATACAGATAACTGCCAGATCTCTATATATCCAGCCCAAGTCTCTGTCCTGAGCTCCATTACCAATGGCATATGAAATAATTATAGCTGATATCCTATAGGAATCTTAAATTTGTCATGTCCAGAACAGAACTCATTATCTTCTCCTGTCAAGGCCCAAAGATTTCCCCTTTTTCTAATTTCCCTATTTATGTCATGGACATCATTAACCTTCTAGTCACACAAATTTGTAACCATGGATTCATTTTTGATCCTCCACTCTCCCTCACCGCCCCCCCCATATCTTATCATTGGTTAAGTTTTGACAGCTCTACCTCTCCAATCACAGAGACTTTCTAACTGTTCTCTGCCTTTCTTTGATGAGCTGGTTAGTTCTGTTGAATTGCTTTTTTCCTTCTTTGCAACAAGAGATGACTTATTGAGTAGGATATGGCAGAAGGATATTTTTTCAAAGGAAGTAGATATTGAAAACATAATATAGAAACAAAAAGTTTTAAAATACAAAGTGTCTCAAAACTTTTAATGTCTTCAAAGCTTTAATAGCTTACAACTATGCTAAAAGTTTTTGGACACTGTAGTTAGAACAAGTGAAATGACGTTTTCACTTCATATTAAAAAAACCGGAAACTTAGAGAAATTGAGTTACCTAAGGTCACATAATTACTAAATGGCAGGGCCGACGATGTAAACTTAGCTCTCCTGACTTTGGTGTAGGGTTTCTTCCAGTATGGGACTCATATTCCACTCCCAGAATTTCCTAAGAATAGGCCTATGCAACCTCAGCTGAGCTAGGTACCAACTCAACTTCCCTAATAAAGCAAAGCAAAGGGGAAATTGCAGATAATGACTGAATATGAATATAAGTGATATAAAATATTTTCTTCCTTCCTTCCTCCCTCTCTCCTTTTTTTTTTTTTAGTAGGGGAAAGGGAAGGAACTGAGTGCTTGAAGGCTAGATTGTTACCTAGCAACCATAAAATAGAAGGTGGAGTGGGAGGATGTGGGAAATGAGAGGAGTGGGAAACCTGCAGCTTTGAGCCCCCATGGGGCCCTCTAGGTCCTCAAGTGAGTCCTTTCGACTGAATCCAAATTTCACAGAACAAATCCTCTTAATAAAAGGATTTTTCTGTAAAACTTGGACCTAGTCAGAAGGCCACACCCAAGGACCTAGATGGTCATGTGTAGCCTTGAGGCTGCAGGTTTCCCACTCCTGGACTAGGACCTACCTGACTTCTGTCCATATACTCTTTCTCAAACACAGTGAGGTTTCTCATCTTTCTTTCATCTGGCAGCTCAGTTCCACCCATGTTCTGACATCAGTAAGAATGCCTCAGGGACAGGAAGCATGGAGTCCCTGACTTAGAAGATACTGACTCATTTCTCATTACTGATTCTCCTATACTTAATGCCCAATCCTTCTTCCCATGAGTTCAGCATGACTACTGCTCTCCTATCCCTCTATTTTGTATTTACATATCAATGTTTGGACTGTATCCATAACCACCATATCCTATTGCTAAGTCTTGGCATTAGCAGCTGAAATGGGGAAAGGGGAATAGAAAGGATAGACTAAAAAACTACCAACCCCACCAGGCTCATGTGATAACTGTGCTTTGTAACCCTTAAAATAGTATCCAAATGTGAGTCATTTATTTGGTGTGACCTAGACCTTTGATAGCATCAATGTAGGGCACACCACATTAGAAAACTCGTCTATCAATGTAGATTAGCACCTATTTGGCCACTAAAGGACGCTGAGATCACATGATTTACCCCAGGTTGTAACGTAAGCATATGTCAAATGCAAGACTTGAAACCGGGTCTTCCGGATTGTGTGGATAAGTCTTTGTCCACTGAGCAATATTGCCTGTTACAAGGTATCATCATCATCATTATAACTATTTTTAATGTCATTGTTGGACGGGCAACCTTTTATGATTCCCCAATTTTGCCTATGAATAAATGGAATTTGTTCCCAGAATTGTTGTCCCCCAGTCACTTGAGTACGTCCCTTCGTGGGAACACTGTGGTATAGTGACACAAAGCAGACCAACATAGCTCCGCTTGATTTATGTATTTTTTAAAAAGGATTATTTCATCTTTAAGGAGCTCTGTTCTCAGAGGATTCTTAATCAAGGTAGCACCAGTTAAGTGGCTTCTATTTTTCTTGAAAATGAATACTAAATAAAACCATCCAGCTTAAGCTCCATCCAGTTCTGAAATTCATCATGACAGATGAGCATTTTAGCTCAATTATTTTGATATGGAGCTTGATTTATTTAGTAGAGGTCAGCAGCCTGTGGTTTGTGAGCCCCATATCTTCTCCAACATCTGCACAGCTCAGCTGGAAACAGGTGAAAGTAGCCGCGTCCAAGGTTCCCACTCTGCTTTCTTTCTTCCCCATGTTGTTCAGTTCCTCCAATTTATTCTCCTTCCCCAGATAGTTCCCCCGCTGTTAAAAATCTGTGTTCCAGTCCTTTGACTTTTATGTTCAAATGGGCTTTTAAAAATTAATTTGCCCGTTTTCGTTTGAAACTGTATTTGTTTCTTATCTAGGTTCAATCAGATCTAATGACAGTCTGCTTTCCTTTTAGGACTAAGCTTCTCACTTTGGCAAGTGCTCTGAAGAGTGGGGAGAGAGCTGGAAGCCATTTGTACAGAGATCCTGTCAGGAACTCAGAGTAGGAGCATACATTTTGAGGATTTAAGCTACGTCAAATGTTAGAGATCCCATAACATGAAAAAGGACTTGTTCTTTTTGTAGAGATTGTGTTGACTCTCTCCCCTCTCTCTTCCTCCCCCTTTATCCCTCTTTCCTCTCTCTGTCTCTCTTTGTCTCTGTCTCTCACTCTCCTTTTCTTTCCCTCTCTCCCTCTCTTTCCTCTCTTATTCTCTCTCCCTCTGTCTCTTTCTCTCCTTCGCTCTCTCCTCTCTCCTTCCCTTTCTCTTTTTTCTCTCTCCCTTTCTCTCTCTCTTTCTCTCTCTCTCCTCTTTTCTCTCTGCTCTCTTTCCCTTCTTCTTCTTTTCTCTTCTCTCTTTCCCCCTTTTTCTCTCTTCCTCCCTCTTTATCTCTCCTCCTCTCCCTCTTTTTTTCTCCCCCATGATCCTCATATATATTATATATACACACATATACAAACACTTATAGATTATATATAATGAAGTAAGGCAGTAGAGACTAGTGAATACTAGGCTGATCTTAAGAGTCAGGAAGGCCTCAGTTGTACTACTACCTCTGTTGCAGCTGGTCACAGCCTTTGCCTTCAAGGTATCTACAAAATATAACATCTGGGGAAAGAGAACGAACAGTAATTAAACAATTAGATAACTGTTAATTCTGAACTCTATGGTACTGACTCTATATAAATTTGCAAATTAGAGATAGAGAGGAATTCTCTGGTTCTTCATCTTTATAGAATATTTCAGGAATGGGTGAATAAAAGTCTTCCCTTTGGTCTACTCCTGGAAAAATGCTCATCATCAATCAGGTGTTGACAAGGTTTAAATAGAGACCAGATGACCTTAAGCCACAAAGTAGGAAAAAAGATGGGAAGTCCAAGCATAGGCAGGACTTGAAGACAGAGGGAGCAGGAGGCTTCCTGGGATAGAGAGGAGAACAATGGGGAACTGACTTGGCATGAGAAGAGCTCTCTAGAAGTACAGAGTCTCAGAGCTGGAAGGGACTCCAGAGATCACCTAGTACCAGGTTCTTAACCTGGTCTCCATAACCTTAACATAATTGATTTCTTTTGAATTATCATGTATTTTATGTATTTAGAAACATTTTTCTGAGATAGGGGTCCATTAACTTCATCAAATTAGTAAAGACATCCACGACACACACAAAAGGGATTAGAAATAATATCTGCATCTAGTACAATCTCCTGTGCTTGACTAAAAACCTCCTTGACATTATCCTGTGCTTGGATGCTTCAAGTGGGGAGGAAACCCTTTACCTGACAAGGCTGTTAATCCTATTTTGTGATAGACCAAATTGTTAGGAAGTTTTTCCTTTTATCAAACCTAATTTTGCCTCTTTGGAAACTCAACCTACTACTTCTGCCCTTTGGGACCAAAGGGAAAAAGTCTACTCCAGGGCTAGGGAACTAGCATCCTCAAAACTGTGGCCCTCTAGGTCCTCAAGTGCAGCCCTTTGACAGATGGACCACATTTGTAGACCTAGAGGGCCACATGTGGCCTCAGGCCATAGATTCCCCAATCCTGGTCCACTCCCTCATCTGATTTTTTCCCCCATTGTAAGCATTCCTTGTTCATTTAGCCAGTTAAGTGGTAAAAATTTGAGGTCTTTTCCAGTCTTGGTTACTCTCTTCTGAATATTCTCTAGATTATTGATGTATTTTCTAAAATACCATGGTCACAAGGACTCAGGTGGCATTTGAAAAGACACATTCCAAGTCTGTAATTTCTACCTTTTGGAAAGTGGAGTAAAATGACTGTGACTGAATGATTATTCCTTTGTCTCCTATCTTCAAGTTGAGTCTTGTAGTTAGAATGATGTTTATCTATTACATATCAGATATTTTCAATCTAGGGATATGATTATCTTTTAGGGAGTCCAGGATAAAGTCACTTTCGCTGGTCTTTCTAAAACATATTCTTGGCCAGCTTAGCTCCCTCCACCAAATGATTGTTACACAAAAGATGATCATTGATAGCAAGCAAATACATTTATCGAAGCAAACAGTAAAACAAAAATTGGAGAAGTTATACAAATTAAGGTAGACAAGAGAACATACCAGAGGAAATAGTATGGATTCTTTTATTCAGAGTGAGGTTAAATCTTAGCTAAACCAAGGAGAGAATGGTATCACCATGGAAATGTACATTTAGCCGTTTCTGGGGGGTAAGCAGTAGGTATCGAGGGCCATGTTGGGGGACTGGTTTTCCCACATGTTCTGTGAGCTTCCATTGGTCTCTCACAGCTCTCTCCCTTTTCTACTTCTTTCTCCCAAGTGTCTCCACCAATTAAAAATCAGAGAGCTCTGCTTCAGCATACCTGCTTGGGTTGGATGAGATGTACTCAATCCTCAGAAATGAATGTGATGTTTCAGATGTGGTCTGAATGGGGCAGAGTACAGGGAAACTCTTATCTCCTCCATTCCATGCTCTGTTCTCCTCTTAATCGAACATTAATGTAAGTGCTTGAAGGTTTGCAAGGTACTTGACTTATATTACCTAACATCCTATGAGGCAGCACTATTATCACCTCTCTTTTACAGATGAAGAAACTGATGCTGAAACAGGTTATGGGACTTGTCCAGGGTCACATAGCTAGTAAGTGGCTGTTTGAACTTAGGTCTTCCAGACTCCATGTCTAGTATGCCATTCACTATACCACCTAAATGTAGGATGAGCTCACAGTGTTGTCCCATCATTTTTCAGTTATGTCTGACTGTGATGCCATTTGGAGTTTTCTAGGCAAAGGTACTGGAGTGATTTACCATTTCCTTCTTCAGCTCGTTTTACAAATGAGGAAACTGAGGCAAAAAGAGTTAAGTGATTTGCCAGGTTCACATCGTTAGTAAGTGCCTAGGTGAGACTTGAATTCAGGAAGATGTCTTCCTAACTCTAGGTCCAGCCCTTCATCCACTGTCATCTTTTCCTTTGATGTTTTCTCTTCTATTTTTCACTATCAGAGCACAAAACTGACTTGTATTGAGCTTGCGATGTATTAAAATTCCCACACTGCTTTCACTTGAAGTATTATCTAGTCATAGAATAATAGACTTGGAGCTGGAGGGTTCTTAGGGGCCTTCTATTCTCTTTCACTTGCAACTGAGGAAACTGAAGCCTATGGAGGTCAAGTGACTTATGTCTTCCCCATATTGTGGTCATAAAGTTGATGTTTTTAACGCAAGTATAGGACTTTCTGCTTATTTGTTCTATCTCCTGCACTCCTCTTTCAGTTCTGCATCCAACTCTTGGAACTTCTCACCCATATTTCAGTTGCCTTCTCACCCTCTTCTGCAAATTTTTAGTTCTGGAAGATTCTTCTGCACCTGCAGCACTCTGCTGTCATTGTCTTGGAATCTCCATTTTGAGGACGTTTCCAATGCTCCTCACTCCTTCACTCCTCTCCTCTCTCCACTCCTGACTCTCTAATTTTCTCTGCATAGCCCTGCACCTTCCTCCCTCTCACTGCCCTTTTCATATTTTTTTTTGATATATTGTTTTCCCATTAGAATATAAGCTTGTTGAAGGCAGGGGATGTCTTTCTTTTTGTTTGCATTTGTATTTGCATCCCTAGTGCTTAGTATAGTGCCTGACCCATAGTAATCATTTAATAAATGCTTGTTGATTTATTCCTAAAGATTTTTTTAAAAATTATTTTATTATAAACATAATAGTATAAACTTAATAAAAGTATTTTTTATCTTAAACTAATTATAAATATGATATTATCAACTTAACCTCAATAATTAAATATATAATACAAAAAAGGAAGAAAATCTTACACAAAGCACTTACTTAATGAAGAGTAATAAATGAATTGATGGACAAACACTTGGCTACTGGATTCGTTTGCTTCTATTCTGCTTATCAACAACCAATAAAAAAAATGTGCTTGCTCTGCATCTCAAGAGCATCTTGAAGTCCTGCTGTCTTTGGTTTTGTTTTATTTTATCTTTTTATGGTTGTAGACAGGATATTATACAGCCTAGTTTTTGCTGACCTTGCTTTCTATAAATTTGTATAGGAATTTCCATATTTGCCATTTTCTTCATACTTATAATTATCTGGCATAAAATATTTCATTATACTAGTGTACTACAATTTATTTAGCCATGTTTACACATAAAGTATCATAGAGTATTTCTCCATTTTGTCCAGAGTAGGTCTCTTGCTCCAAAGGGAGGAGAGAAAAGAATTTGACAGCTAAAGAGAATACGATGACTCTATGAGTGTAGCCTCTGACACCAAAAAATGACATGAAATGTTCTAAAGAAAAACAACTTTGAAAGGTTTTAGAATTCTGATCAATGCAGTGACAAACCATCATACTGGAGGACCTCTGGCCAAAGAGGTGATGAAGTTAAAATGCAAAGTGCAACCTGTATTTTTGTACTTTGCCAATGTGGAAATTTATTTTGCTTCTTGACTATGCAGATTTGCTGTGAGGGTTTTCTTTTTCATTTTTGTTATTCATTTAAGAGTGTGGAAACTTGGAGGGAATAAACTGGAAAAATAATAAAATTAACTAAAAAAAAGAAATCTGGGCTGAGGAAGTAGAGAATTCAGCCACATTATTAACTGAATTTTCCCTATAGCCAAAAATTCTAGTGAATTGAGATTTCAGAATCTGACCAGGACTGACTCTGAGATTCCACACTTTTAAACTAGACCTTTGTTAATGTTGACTCTACTTTTTATGGGAATGACTATCATAGAGTCATAGAATTGTAGAGTTGGAAGAGACCTCACTGGGCCTATAATCGAACTTGGAGCTAAGACAAAGGGTAAAACTACTTAATGATGATTTTCACTTGTTAATGTAATTAAATCCCTCTGAAGCCATTTCCCTTGAAAGGAAATGATGAATGAAGCAATAACTGTCTACTCCAGAGAGAATATTGAGAAAAGTTTTTGATATAGCGAGACTGTAAATCTCAATACAATTGCAGTTTAAAAGTTTCCAAACTGGTCTAAGGAGGCTTTAGCTTCATAAGCTGGTACGGTGATATGTAGAAAATGCTTAGTCAGCCTTGAATTGCTGTAGGAGTATCACATATTATTGTTATCGATTAATCTGTTTTTCTTTCTCTGACTGTATTGGAAACTTTAGAAAGATTTACACGTTTGATAGGTACAGTGGGTGGTTGTCCTACTGTCTGCTTCCTATATGCCATACTGAGAATTGCCAACTAGTTGGATATGTGTTAATAGGAATACAAATAATCAGTTTCATAATATTTATGCAGATAGTTTGATAATATGAAAATACTCAAATAAAACATTGACCTCATTGGTGGTGACCTCATTCCATTCAGCAATGCAGATCACAACTCATTCATGTCTACCCATCCTGTGTGACTCTTGTCTATTTCTACCATAAGTTGAACATAGGACTTCCGTGATTATATCCTCCTTGATTTCTCTTGACATTACAAGTACATATGTTAGTAGAGCATGCAGGCTATACAATGGTCATCATTGTCTCTCGCCACATGACTGTCTCATATTTTTTTATCATACATTTCTGAGACTAATGGCATCTTTTACTGCAGTTTTTCATAGGTCCTTGTTTGTTCTTTACTACAAGCTGATTATATCAACATATGCCTCTTGCTTGATATTAATGTTTGGAGAATCATTGAACAAAATTACCTCTATTATAGTTTTTGAGGAATCTTTTGTGATTTTGGTGCATAGGAAACATCTTGTTGGAAGAGAACCTTTAAGGTGACTCTACTGAATCAAAAGCTACACACATACACACACACACAATCACAATAATTACAGTGGAATCTTGTATTCTCTACATCTTTTAGTTAATTGTGTGATGGTTAAGATGTGGTCCACCATGGAATATTGCTTATAAAAACCTGTTTCCTACTGATACCCTCCACTGCAGATACCTTGATGTATGTGTTTTTGTCATAAAAATTATACAGATTGGAAAATGGGGGAGAAAAGATTTTATATCTGTTCTCTATATTACCATTTTTGGGGGCTTTTTATAAGGTATGATTTTTTCTATATGTCTTTTGCATGTTTTGCTCCTTTGGCTATCTTGCGAATAAATTCTTCAAAGTCTTCTGAAGTGTGTTGACTTCAGCACAGATTGCCTCTATACACGATTTTATACAGATAATTTTCTTTTTGCTCTTTTTATGGTATGTGAACCATAAATGCAAGCATTTCAGAGTTTGTGTGATAGCTCCATTCTCCTCAGTAGTGAAAAGTGCTTCTTATTAAATTCTTTGCAGATCTTTTCATCTTTTATTTAGCTCTGTGTTGCAATAGAGTTGCAGCCCCTGCATCTATCAGCTATAGATGTTTAGGCAGTGGGACAATTGAGAAGGGCTATGCAAAAGCTTCTAGGACTGCTTTGAGGAGATTTGTGGGATAAAGCGTCTAGAAGAGAAGTAGGTCAAAATTAAGTCTTTAGTTCTTCCTGTTCAGTAGCCAATAAATGCTTCATCATCTCAAAGGGTACAAAAGTGCTGAATCAAGTATGGCAGCAGGGAGTAGTCGGGGAGTTTATCATTTTCCAAGTTCAAAGCCCACTCAGAGTTGTCATACCCAAGGGGTTGGCCAGAAGCAAGAAGGTCAGCTTTGTGAATGCCCTATTACACTTGTAACAACTTGAATCCCTGATACAAGTCATTATTTGTGAAGCATGCAATGTGTTCAAATTCCCCAAGAGGCCATATTTTAATCATCCAGACATCGACTGTAATCTTTTCATGCAGAATCCAATACAATTTTCCCACATTTTGTCGTTTTCAGTAAAAATAATTCCATGCATTATAGTGAAAATATCTTGACGTAGGATTGCTATCAATAGATTTTTAAAAGTCAGAAATGTCCAACATCAGTTTCAATAACATAGCATACATGTGTAATTGAATAAATAGACTGTATCGGTTGCATTATTCACTTAAAATGAAAACTAAGAACATTTTAGTTTCAGATTAATGAACATAAAGGTCTTCAGCCATATGGCCAATTCACCTTTCTAACAAATTATTTGTGGATTTATATCAATAGATGTTAAGTAGCACTACTGTTTTTCCCATCGAAGGAGGCTTTTTTACACTTGGCAACTTTGTAATCCTTCTGATGTTGCAGACATGTTTTGGGGATATTTTTGGTTTTGTTATTTATTAAAAGCATATAATTTTCTCTGGAAAATTCTATTTTCTTGCCTATGAACTCTTCATATATACTTTGGATATTCCACTTCAGTTTATTAGACTTTGTGCTCTCAGCTGCTAAAGAATCATGCAAAGTAAACATGGCTATCTTTCTTCATTAATAACAGTTCTTGTGAATTCCAATGATAAATAAAATAGATCATATTTTCTCAGTTTCAACTTTGTGTTTTACTGACGCTATCTCCACTGCCATTATTTGTATCAGTTTCAGCTGCTCTGGTAGACTTTTTTCTTCAAACTGGTTATGATACCATAATAAGACGTTATTTTACTTTTTAAAATGACTATAAAAATTTAAGATAATTGTACTGAGATATAACTGCTGAAAATTTCAGTTATCAGTGACTGTTTAATTGCTTTTTTACAAAGTATTTTTGAAACAAATTTATGTCTTTACAAAAATTAATAACATCTAGAAACATAACAGTTAAGATGCATATCGGTAATATCATTCTTGGGATATTCATAATTACCATTCTTCCTCTACCTTTTGGGTTGTTTCCTACTGACCTTGGTGTCTGAACTGAACTCCCGCATTCAGAACCACTTTTCACCCTCATGCTAAGTTGGCTAGGGATGAAGTACATCCACAATATATTTTGCACATGAAGAAAAGACTTATCTCTTGGTCTCTTGAGTTCCTAGAAATCCAGAGCCTTAATCTTTCCTTAATCTAAACTTTTCTATTTATGTACAGGGCACTACCATCCTCTCTGTCAACATGCTTGCAAACTCAGTCATCTCTGATGATTCCCTTTAACTATTCTCTCATTTTAAGCAGTTGCATTCCTTTCCATAATACCTCTCAAATTTCTTCCTTTCTCTCCATGTAACTACCAATCTAGTTCAAGAGCTCTTGGTGAATAATTATAATGGCCCACTGAATTGGTTTCCTAGCTTCCAATTGGACCCCCTCCAAACTATCTTCCATACAGTTGCCAAAATAGTTTTCCTAAGTCAAAAGTCTGGCCATCTCTGTTCTTAACTAATACTCTAATATTCCCCAAAGATATATTGTAAACTTCTTAGCCTGGCATTTAAATCTGGCTTCAGTTCATCTTTTTAGTCCTTTTCTCCCCCAACCTTATCTCTCCCCTTTACATTCCAGCCAACCTAGATTATTAGCTTCTCCTTAGTTGTCATTCTAGCTTATATTTCTTCATGCATTTGCATTAGCCTGTGGCTGAAATGCCCTCCTTTCTTACCCATTCCTCCTGGTATCCTTGCATTCCTGTAAGGCTCAGTTTAGGTATTATCTTTTCATTAAGTTTTCCCTGATCCTTCATAGTTAAGGTTGTTTCTTTCCACAGAATACTTATTTAACTTTTTGTCCATTTGTAGTACCCCCATCCCCTCCTTCAAGTTTATAGCTTTCTAAGATCAGATAAATTTATTTTTGGGAATTTGTATTTGTAGCACAGTCAGTGCCTCGCACAGTAGACAATCTATATTCATTAAATGGAATTTCATTTGTTGTTTATGTGCTGTCCTTTGTCAGAATGGGATGATATCAGAGGTGGGATAACAATTCCACATCTAACCTGACTCCTATTCTAGTGTTGTTTCCATTATGCGGATAGACAGCCCCTACTCTGTATGAGTATTCATCTAATGTTCAGAAACCCAGAGGAAGGCCCCAAAATGATAGGCATGTACCTCTTCTTTGCTCCTTTCACTTAGCATCAGTTCATATAAGTCTATCCAGGTAGTTCTGAAGCCTGCCTGCTTGTCACTTCTTATAGCACAAGAGTATTCCATTACATTCATATGACACAACTTGCTTAGGTGTTCCCCAATTGACGGGCATTCCCTCAATTTCCAGTTCTTGGCCACCACAAAAAGAGCTGCTATAAATATTTTTGTATATGTGGGTTTTTCCCCATTTTTATGATCTTTTTGGGATATAGCTCTAGAAGTGGGTCAAAGGGAATGCACATTTTCATAGCCTTATGGGTATAGTTCCAAATTGCTCTCCAGAATGTTTGGATCAGCTCAGTTCCACCAACAATGAATTAAGTGTTCCAACTCTCCCACATCTTCTCCAACATGTGTCATTTTCCTGTTTTATCATGTTAGCCAATCTGATAGGTGTGATGTGGTATGAAGGTTATATTATTGATCTATACAAGTGGTTTTCACAGCTTCACTGGGTTTGAAATCAGGAGATTTGATTCAGTTGTCAAACTGATTTTTGTAGAGTTCTGATTATGCTTTCCCACTCCCCAGTCAATCATCTCCAGCTGTTCCTTTTCACCTCCAGGATCAAATATCATCAAATCAAATGAGGCAACAAGGTGGCAGCTGTGGATAGAAAGCTGGATCTGGGGCTGGATGTGGATTCACATACTACCTCAGATACTTTCTGGCTGTGGACAAGTCACTTAGCCTTGGTTTCCCCAACTTAAAATGGGAATAATAACATTTACTTGGCAAGGCTGTTGTGAGAATTAAATGAGACAATACTTGTAAAACACTTTTAGTGTGGTATCTGGCATGGAGTAGGTGCTATAAAATGCTTATTTCCTCACCTCTTTTCTCACAGAAAACGCCGGTTTGATGGGCAAAGTCCTCCATCATGGCTTATCATTTCAATCTTCTTACACCTTACTCCCTGCCGTGTATTCTGCACACCTAACTTCATTGCTATTTCCTAGTTCCACACATTTTCACTAGCTGTCCCCAATGCCTGGAATGCAGTGTCTCCTCATCTCTCTCTTCTGGCTTCCTTCAAGTCCCAGTTAAAATTTCACCTTCTATAGGAAGCTTTGCCTCAATTCCCTAAATACCAGCGCCTTTCCTCTTTTGATTATTTCCTATTTATCTTGTCCATAATTATTTGCATATTTCCTTCCCCATGAGCTCCTAGAAAGCAGTGACTTTTTAAAAATCCTCCCCCCCATAGTAGATGCTTAATAAATTAACTGGGTTTCACATGTCACTTAACCTATCTTTCCCTGAATTTCCTTCCTGCAGAGTGGCATGCACCTTACAGCGCCGTTCAAGGACAGCACTTGAAAGTTTACAAAGGTCTGCATAAATGAGATCGGGCTTGTGATTTCATCGGTACAGGTGAAGACATTCCTCTGACCCATGCAGGCAGGGGATGCTCTCCCAGATGTATATTCTGGTGGCTGCGCAGCCCCAGGAGCCTTGTCCAAGGTACGAGCCCAAACCAGGGCTTCGGGGCCGCTTCACCCGCGGGGCTCAGCGCCTCCTGCCTCGCACCAAGCACGGCCAAATGCGTCCACGCTCCGAGCCCGCGTGGGTAACACACCCTGTCACAATGGGAGGCGGATGACGAGCGCGGAGGACATATACAATGTAACATTTCCCGGGCCAGCATTGGGCTCCACATGTTTACTCCAGGGTAGCAGAGGCCTCCTCTACCAGGTAACGGGACTTCTTTAGGTCCTCCGAGATGCAAAAGGACACGGACGCGAGGTCCCCTGGGGGGGCGGGAAGGGGGGGGTGGAAGAAACAACACCGGGTTTGCAGTTTGGGGACTGACTCGATTCCATGACTTCGGGGGTCGTGGTCACGCCCCCTCTCTGGGGCACGTGGTTTTTAATCGATAAAAAGGGGGTGGCACAAGAGGACGTGTAAGGCCCCTCCCGGCTCTAAATGCCATCTGGCCGTCCTAAATCTTCCCCGCCCCAACCTGCGACCGTAATTCCCAAGCCACCATCTCCAAGCGCTCGGGGGAACCCGACTCCGCCTGCGCGCGCTTTCCCTTCCCGGCCCTTTCCCGGTCCCGCCCGAGGAGTCGGGGGCGGTCCGGCTCTGTCCGTGTCCCGGCCCCCGTACAAATAAAGTTTCCAGGGGTTGAATCCTATGACAACTTCCGGTAAGATGGCGTCCCCCAGTGAACGGGGCGAGTGGTCGCCGTCGGCCCAGTAGCTTCGGCGGCCTTGGGTTGCCGAGCGGGGAGCCTGCGGCTCTCCGCCTGGCTGAGGTTCTCTCCGGCAGGATGTCGTCGGCGCCGCCCGGGAGCACCGAGGAGCTCCGGAGGAAGACCCTGGGGGAGCTTCGGGAGATGTTGGGGCGCCAGGAGAAGCTGCTGAGGAACGAGTGAGTGCTGGGCCGCGAGGGCGGGGGCGACCGGAGGGCGGGGCCGGGAGGGCGCGGGGCGGGGCCGGGAGACGGGAGGGCGGGGCCGGGAGGGCGCGGGCCGGAGATCGGGGGGCGGGGCCGGGAGACCGGGGGCGGGGACTGGAGACTGGAGGGCGGGCCGGGAGAGCGCGGGGCGGGGCGGGGAGAGCGCGGGGCGAGGCCTGGAGACTGGAGGGCGGGGCCGGGAGAGCGCGGGGCGGGGCCGGGAGAGCGCGGGGCGAGGCCTGGAGACTGGAGGGCGGGGCCGGGAGAGCGCGGGGCGGGGCCGGGAGAGTGCGGGGCGGGGCCTCCTTCTGAGGCCCCTTCCGGAAGTCCGGTCCGGGCAGCTAAGGGGAGCGGTGGCGGGAGTTCCGAGGCGGTCCCAGAGCTCTCTAGCTGGGTGACCCGGGCCCAGTCCCTTAACCGCTCTGCCTCAGTTTCCCCCTCCGAGGTTTTTTTGGTGAGGATCCAGTGAGACGATATTTAAAGTTGTTGCTACTCTGCCGGATTAAAGCAGATGTTACCTGGAGGCTCGTTGCCTGCCTACGCGCGGAGGGGGTGGGGCCCGCCACCCCGGGAAGTCGTCACCCCTGTGGGGTGGATCCGACGAGATAACCTCTCTGAAGCGCTGGGCCCGGCGCTGTGCCAATGCGCTGCTTCCGAGCTAGCGATCGTTAAGGCCTTCCTCGGGCCGGGAGTCCCAGCTGGCTGGTTCCGATAAAGGGCCTTCCAGGCCGGGGATCCAGTGCCCCTATTTGACGATAAGAGCAAATCGAAACAAAAGCCGGGGAGCTTTGGCCGTGGTCTCCTGTTTGCACTGCCGCCCCAGGATTAGTGGGGGGGGGCACTAGTTCAGGGGACTAGATGAGGAGCTGAGTCGTGTGGGGGGCTAGGGAGGCCTGGAGGTGGGGAGAGAGCGTGGATACTGCAGACCGTGGGGTTCGGTCTGTGTAAAGGCATGAGGTAGGAGGCAGAAAAGTGTGCTGGAAGCGAGAGGCGGGAGACTCATGTGTCATAAAGTTGGGAAAGAGCAGAGCCAGATGGTAAAGAGCTTGCAAAGGACGTTTGTACCGGACCCTGGGGGCAGTGGGGACCCCACGGAGTTTATCGAGTAGAGGGGTGACATGGTTCAGACAATATTTGCCCTAGGAGTATAAAGAAAGAAGTGATCGCTGGGTTATTATTGCTAGTGATTTATCTAGCTGTGATGTTTAGAAACGGCTCATGGAGGAGATGGGGTGTAAGTGTGACCCGTAAAGGACATGCAGAACTTAGGCAGAATGGAAAGAAGGAGGGTGTTCCTTTGACCTTTAAACTCTAGCTAGAGAGCTAGACCGGGGTAAGGAAGAGACTTTTACCAGCTCTGTGACCCCAGGAAGTTACTTAATCTCTGTGTGGTGTTCCAGGACTTGATGCAGTAAGCACAAGGTCACCTACAAATTGTAGATAGCTGTAGGACCTCATCGTCTCTAGGGGGTGCTTCTTTGATTATGACTGTCTGCCGGCCATCCTTCATAACAGTAGTGGATTTCTCTTATGAACCTATCTTGTTTATGCCTTAAGTCAAAAAATGATTTTGTCCTACATGGAAGACACACTTTATTGGAGGAGAGCCTACAATGATGCATATTAAGTAGGATTTTGTATTCTCTATTTTGACCTTTAACTCACTTACACGACTTCCGATGTGCAGATGTATTCTACTATAGAATGTTGTGTGTGCGTGTATGTATAAACAGGAGAGAGAGAGTTTGTGGAATCCTACATTTTCTCTTCTCATATCTTCATTAAAGCATACTGTGTAAGGCATAGGTAAGGCAAGGATGCCTATGTCTTTCTCTCTAACTTCTACAGAAGAATATTTATTAGGAAGAGGAAAAAAGAATAGAAATTACAAATGTTTTTCCCCAGGCCCTGGAAACATTTTCCCTTATCAGCTTGGTCTTTGGGGAAAGGGGGCTCAAAATTAATGTAGTATCTTACAAAGCATTTGCTCCACCACATTCACTTCCAGATTTGGCATAGCTAATAGAGTTGCTCCCTTAGATGCCCAGCAGTAGTCTGGGATGGTGAACTGGTCCTGATTGACCACAGATTCTGACAGGATTCTAAGTCCAGGATTTCTGATAGCTTACCATTCTGACCTTTTCTAAGTCCTAGCTGTTTCTGGTACTCTCATTTAAATGTAAGAAATAACAGAGAAAAAGTAGATCTTTTGAACTCCAATGCAGCCATATAGGAAAGAGGAGGAGGTTCAGATTAGCTATTTAATGCCTTTTGAATGAAGGAAGGTCTGCACTCTTCCTCCTGTAAAAAAAAAAAAAGTCATATTCATCAAAACAGGTGGGTTCATTTTGAACACACTGTCTTTATAATCAATCCAGAACAAGTTCTGTAGAGTGACTGAGTGAACATTGTTCTTTTACTGCCGCAGTGCCATACAGGGAAGAGTCACTGTGACACTAATACAATTGTGCATGTAAAAATAAAAATCATGGTAGCTTTCAAATATAGAGTTATTTATATTCAGCCAACAAGGAACATTTCCAAAGCTTACCAAAAATTACTTCTTGCTTAATGGTTAACAAGTGCGTTTTTGGGTGTTCAAGATGGCTTTCCTCCAACACAAGACAGGGCAGTAAAGAAAAGGACAAAAGAAACTTACTTTTAGGAAAATGATCTGTTTTATTTAGTTTACTTTTGTTTTTACTTTTTATTGGTTTACTTTACTTTACCTAGACCATGTGGAGATTTCTGGCTTTTAGGACTTGGGGATTAATTGGAAGTCATTTACAACCTTCAGGTGAGAATCCACACTTGGTCTTGTCGTCTGACTCTGGGACCCAGTGTGGCTAGGGCATTTTGCCTTACTCTTCTGCTGGTTCTGCCCTCTTCCTCCTCCCCACTCCCTCACTCCCTAGCCCACTACCGTCCATTCCCATTCAGAAAGAGGTTTAATCATTGAGTAATTTAAAAGGAAAAGAAAAGCAGTTTCCCAACTCAGAAGGAAAATTTAGCCCCAAGGGCAGTTAGAGAGCATGTGAGACGCTTCCCATAGAGATTAAGGACCTGGGGATTACTCACCTTTTAGGTGATTACTTACCCTTTAAGTAAGTAAGGGAATCATCCAAGGGTTTTGAAAACCCTTGGATGATTCCCTGAGTACATAAGACCAACCAGCTGGGCTCTGGACAAAATTTCCTGATGTCTCTGTGTACATAGGACACACCAAATTTCTCTAGATCCCGTTTAGGAAAGTGTTTACACTTCCGACTGTAAGTGAAAACCACAGTTGCTTCCAAATACTGAGTAATTTAGTTTCAACACACAAGAAGTGAACATTTCCAAGGTATCATGAGTGATCCCATTAGAGGTCCAGGCACATTTTCTCTGTGTTCCTATGTTAAAAGTAATCCAGTTCCCTCAGTGAATCTGTGCCCCTGTAATCCTAGTAGAATTTCAAATTCACCTAATAATAGGACAGGTAGTTTCAGAGACTTAAATAAAGAATGATATAGCCCCCAAACAAGGATGAAATTCGCAAGAAAAGGGATTAAGCATTTAAGGGGTTGATTAATTGGATTTTCTAGACCAGCTGTTAAACCTTGCACTATGGTAATGTGGTCCTTAAGATTCTCACAATAAGGCAAGCATTCTACAGATAAAGGCCAGAGGAAAAAATAAAAATATTTATTAGTGGATTACCAGCATTTTAATGATGCACAGCCCATCGTTTTCACATTAGCCTTGATATCAGTGCTTGTATAGGATTAAATAATACATCAGTACTTCAATTTATTCAGCAAATGCAAAAAATCTTCTCAAGACAAACTTTTCTGGTTTGTAAAGGAAATCAACACCAGAAAACTATTATTGTAAAATTACCACCAAAACCAGAAAAAGTTATGGAAATTTTCTTTCTGTTAAATCTCTGCCCCAAACCAAGGCATGCAATGATGAAAATTCTAAATGGAGAATGTCTCCAGGGAGACCCTGCACATGTGAAGAGTCACATTTTATTCTGGATGGGACCCTCCGTGTAGTCTTAATAAGTTCTGTAGATCCTAACACTAACTCACATCTCCAGAGCCAGGTTTTCCAGGGCACAGAACCTCTCAGAACTGGCTTGGGTTTTCCATTCTAGCTTGTTTTCCTCTCTATTAACCACCAGTGAATAGCAACCCTTTACCATTTAACCATCTAACATGAATTAGTTTTTCCAGAAATGGACATCTACTGAGAAGACAAAACAAGAACAAAAGTTAAGCTTTTTCTCTCAACGTCTGTTTGTACATTTTCCCTTGTAACTTGTTCTAGGGCAGGGTACTGAGCTGGCATTCTGGGCTTGGCTAGCTGCATGTTCAGCTTGGATTCTGGCTCCAAAGTGGTTGATCATTCTCATGGTTTACCACTCCAGCCTTTCTAATCTGATAAGATTGTGTCTGGCTCCATCACTCCTTCACATAAAAGAATGAGAGAACAGATGCAAGGTCAAGCCCAGCTTGGGGAGTGGGTTTTGAGGGCATTTCCCTTCCTATCCAGGCAGGTACGAGGAAACAGAACACTAAAGAAAAAGGTGCAAAGAAATACTGGACTAGAACAAGAGGTTTGAGCTCAGACAGTTTTGAAGGCAAAGAGAATGATTTACCACAATATAAAACAAAGGACACAAAATGTTTTTTGGGGGGGTGATCAATTACCATAAAAAAAAACTTTGCCATATTCTTTGAGAATGACACACAGTGCAAAGTAGTCATATGAATTGGTAGTGCTTGGATACTTTCTTTTTCTTTTTTTATGGTAATTGCTCACGCCCCAAAAACATTTTGTGTCCTTTACTTTATATTGTGATAATCATTGTCTTTCTGCCTTCAAAACTGTTTCACCTCAAGCCCAGACCTCTTGTTCTAGTCTAGTATTTTTTCCATCATTTTCTTTATTGTTCTGTTTCCTCATCCACCTCCTTAGCCTTCTCTTCCTTACTAACAGTTCATGTTTTTTGTTGTTTAATCATTTGTCACAACTGACTTTTTGTGACCCTATTTGGGATTTTCTTGGCAAGGATGCTGGGTTGGTTTGCCATTTTCTTCTCTAGCTCATTTTACAGATGAGGAAACTAAGGCAAACAGAGTTATGTGACTTGCCTGAAGGTCACACAGCTAGAAAGTATCTGAGGCCAGATTTGAATTCAGATCTTCTGACTTCAGGCGTGGTACCCCAGCCACTGCACCATCTAGCTGCCCTAGTTCATGTTTATAGATGGTCTAACAACTGTTTGGTTTCTAGCAGCACTCTTTGCCTTCTTTTCAACCCTTACTACAGAAGGGAGCTTCCCAGTACTAAAGGTCATTTTGAGTTTTTTTTTGTTTCATGGGTTATCATGGCCAGATAAGGTAAATTCATCACCTAATGGCCAAACTACCGGTAATGATTTTCTCTGTTCTTAATTAGACTGGTTCTCAGATGTCAAACACAGTATGTGATTTGTATTGTACTCATATCCTTTCATTTTCATTGTCATTGAATTAATAAAACAGCAGGGCCCCAATGGATATAGGACTCTCCCTAATGCCCTTAAGAATGGGTATTCCATAGGGATCAGTCTTTTTCTTTCTGTCTGTTCACTTGGATAATCTCATCCACTTCCACAGATCCAGCTTTCATCTCAGTACCGACAATATCCATATCTGTATCTCTGATATAGACATGAACTGATGAAGTGAGCAGAACCAGGAGAACATTACTACTCAGTTGCAGCAATATTATATGAAGATCAACTCTGAATGACTTAACTATTTTTAGTAGTACAGTGATCAAAAGACAGTTTTGAAGGAATTAGGATGAAAAATGTTTTCCATCCATGGAGAAAGAACTTATGGAGTCTGAATTGAGATCGAGGCATACTTTTTCTTTACTTTTTGTTTTTGGTCTTTATTTTCTTTCACAATATGTTTTGCGTGACTGCATATGTACAATTTCTATCAAATTACTTGCCTTCATAATAAGGGGGGAAGAAGGGAAGGAGGAAGAGAATTTGGGACTCAAAATTAAAAATAAATGTTAAAATTGTTTTTACATGCAATTGGGGAAAAGTTATATATCTGTATCTATCTATCTCTGTATCTGTGCCTTATGAAATGCAGTTCTGCATCCCCTTCTGCCTGCTGAATTTTTCATCTTGGTGGGAATATTTAGCCTGGAGAAAAGAAGAATTTTGGGGGAACATAACAATTATTAAATATTTGAAGTGCTATCATATTTAGGTGGACTTAGGCTTTTTCTTTTTGGCACCAGAGGTCGGTGGAAGGGAAGAGGCAAAGAAGAAAATTGAGACTTCCTATTAGGAAAAGCTTGCTAATAATTCGAGCTATCCAGGAATGGAATGGTTGACCTCTAGAACTAGGGAGCAATATAACACATGTACAATCAAGAGTTGCTAATGAAGTGCTGTGTGAGGTCCAGGAGGTTCAGGGAAGGCTTCCTGAATAAAAGGACATGAGTTGTGCCTTTAAAGTACAAGGGTCATCAGCTGACAAACCTAGGTGACATACCTACAAGGTAGGTCATCGGATGACACACAGGAGAGTATTCCAAGCATAAGAAGTATGTGAACAAAGGTTGTGAAGGGCATATTTTGGGCATAAAAATTGTCTGGAAGGAAGGTAATTTAAGAGGGAAGCAGACAAGATAGAGTAGATTCAGATTATAGATGACCTTGAGCTTCTGGCAACCAATTTTAAACTTTATTGGGAGGGCTGCTGGGAACCACTGAAGATTTTTGAGCAGATTTATGGATTAGGTAGATCATTTTGACCATTGGTACAAACAGTGAAACAGAGGTGCAAAGTTGCTGTTTTGAATATGCTGAGATGTTGGTACTTGCTGGTGAAAGTGCCTAACAGGCAACTGGATATACATGACAATACTTCTGGGAAATGGGTGGAAGTGGAGATGTGGAAGATGTATCTCTATAGAGATAACTGAAGACTTTGAAGTGGATTGATGAGATTGTTATGGGAGAGAGGGTGTAGAGAAATAGAAAAGGGCCAAGGTCAGAACCTTAGTGACCATCGTTTTTAAGGGGTAGAAAGATGATAATTAATGTGACTAGGAAAGATTGGAGGAGTGGAAGTTTGGTAGTAAAGACATGCGTTTGGATGCTATTATAGTAGACCAGGTCAGGTATGTTATGGTCCTGAGGGGGTCTGATCTGGGCTGGGGGTGGAGGGAGGGAAATGGCTCTATAGGAATTTGGTGATGTCAGTGGAATGAAAGGAAAGGAATGAAAAGAGGAAACAGATTTGTTTTAAAAACAATGAATAGGACTAGGTTACTCAATGTGTCTGAATTTGAGGAAAGAATAGGAGATAATAGTTTTGAGAGTAGTGTTATCATTAACTATAATATGAAAGTTTGGATGGAAAGTTTGTTTTGTGTTTCAAACAAAGAATTTAGTTTTAGATATGCTGAGTCTGAAGCATCTGAAGGGCAATTGAAAATGGGCTTCAAGGTCAAGAGAGAGGTTGGTGAAACAGATATAGAAGATACTGATTCTATGTTAAGGGGAGGGAGTGAGAAATAAAGGATAGCTGAAATTTATTTCTAAAATAAAGAGAAAAAGAAAGGGGGAGGGAGAAGGCAGTGTGTGTCTTGGGAATGTTCACTTAAAGGACATGAGTGTAGCTTATCCTCCTGAGACAGAAACTGATATTCTCAACTATTTGTGAGATTGGGCTCTTAAGATACCAGTCATTGAGGTCCTTTCTTGAACTAAATAAACTGCCAAGCATTCAAGCTCTACTTCAGAAAGCACAGCTCTGATGGTCTAACCAGAATGTGTGCTTGCCAAAAAGACTGTTTTACCGAGAACTCACATAGGGCAAGTGCCCACATGGTTGTCAGAAGAAGCAGTCCAAGTCTCTCTTAATAACTCTGGAATAGATTGTGTGACATGGGAGATACTGGCACAGGACTGCTCGCAGGGCATGCCCACATCAGAAAAGGTGCTGAGCTCTATGAGCTAAGCAGAATTGAAATAGCTCAAAAGAAACAAAAGATGAGCAAATTTTGAGAATCCACCCCAAATGTTTATGTGGGCTATGTATGCCCTACCTGTGGTAGAACATTCTGAGCTTACATTGGTATAATCAGCTACAGTTGTTTGCACTGTAACTTGATTCTAGCATAGTGATGTCATTTTGGTGAGCAAAGAACAATCAACTCGTGATAGTGATAAGACTTGAACTATTTTAAAGCAAAGGTGGGGAACCTGTGGTGTCAAGGTTACACATGTGGTACTCTAGGTCCTCAAGTGTGACCCCTTGACTGAATCCAAACTTTACCACTTGAGGACCTAGAGGGCCACATGTGGCGTTGAGGTCACAGGTTCCCTACCCCTGATTTAACTATTTGACTGTAGCCCTCTTCTTTATCTTGTGCCTCCTTTCCCTATCCCCCAACATTCTTATTGGAAGTCTCAGCAATTCTTACCCTTCTTAATTTTCCTAGTTCTTGGCCAGCTAGAAATTAGTCTTTTTATCTCAACTTTCAGCTTACTTACCTCTGTGCTTTGATATCACTTTTTTGTTTCGTGGTTTTTTAAAAAAAAATACAACATTTAATAATATATTTTTATCTTTCTAGAAAATTCATTCGCAGTTTGCCAGATGGAGGAAAAAAGATCTCTGACTTTGTTGAGAGAGTGAAATTAGCCATTGCAAAACATGAAGAACTCAGAAGAACGACTGACAGATTGGACTTTGAACCAACGCACACTGTAGCACGTGAAATGACTAATTCAGGTCTGGATAAGCAATGGACTCCTGATCAGAGAAGGGAAACTTCACCACTCCTTGAGTCTTCCTTTGCAGTTAGAAGCAGGTCATCTCAAATTGCCTCAAGAAACCATGGAGTTGAATCTACCATGGAAAGACCTGTTGCCATGAGTTATGATGAAGCTGGAGAATCAGAAGGTGACATACAGTGCGAAAAGTGGATGTGTAATAACAATAAAACTGCTAGAGCTTTTCCATCAGAAATAAATGAGCAGTCCCACCAACTTGGTTTTCTAAATCATGCAAGAAATGTTTCAGGGAGCACTGATGACATGTTTATTGATAGTTTACAAAGGATCACAATTAATGATGACGACAACCAGTCCGAAGAAGACCCAAGCATGGATCAGTTTTGTAGTTTTCACAGTAACACACCCAAAAAACCTCATTACATGGAAGTGCTGGAAATGAGAGCAAAGAACCCAATCCCTCCCCACAATAAATTTAGAACTAACCTGTAAGTATGGCAGGGAAACATCTCTCAGTAAATGTTCAGTCTAAAAGCTCAACGACTTGGTGAATGTGCTTAAGTTCAGTTGGATTTTTTAAGAATAAAATCTATATTGTAAAAAAAGTGCCTTAGGGTAATACCCTATTTGGCACTAATGCATTGCCTACAAGGGTCCTGAATTGACATCTTAAAATAAAATATAAATGAACACTACTTGAACTCCCAGTCACTCAAGAGTGTTCCCTGCTAGTATGTTTACTGCTAGTCTAATACTTTATTTTAGAGACACCAGCAATATTTATTTATAATTGTGTGCCTTCAGCCAGTTTCTTAAATCATGCAACTTTTAGCTTGTTTCAGAACTTGATTCACCCTTTCCTTTAGTGTATAACTTTTGAGGGAAAAAAATGTCTAAAAATCTCTTAGTATTGTTCATAGTATTTAGAATTTGAATTACCTAGTTCACCCTCTACTCTTTTTTTTTTTTTTTAAACAAATGAGGCAATAGGACCAGGGAAGAAAAGTAACTTGCCCAGGTTTCAAAATAGTCACTGAATAGTAGAGCTGGAATTTGACTATAGGTCATCTGTCTTCATATCCAATGTGCTTTTTATTGTAAGTTGTTATAACTAGTTATTATTTAAAGATTCATTGTGGAATTTGAATTCTGCAGGCTTTTAAGTTGCCTGTTTTTTCTTTAGTTCTTGGCTTTTTAAACTAATGAAACCTGTAACATTGCTGTCAAGTTGTGAGACATTAAGAGATCAAATTTAAATCATTTAGTAATCAAATGATTTATTTGTTTAGCAAATTTGGCAAAAGGTTATAATGTAGGAGGAGGAGCTGAAACTTCTTAGTTGAAAAGAGATTTTAGGATTAAATGAATGAATGAAAGTGTTTATCAGGAACTTTGTGTAAAACAAGGTTTTAAATAATACAATTAGAAAATGATAAAGTCCCTGCTTTCAAGGAGTTTATATTCTAATGGGAGGAGATAACAGTATGAGAGAGGGTATGGCTTCAGGGAAGATAACATCCCCTGATTCTGAGGACATTTTATTCAGGAAAACTGCTGGTGAAGCCCAGTAATTTGACTTGAAAGTAGTCCAATTTTAGCTTGATACATGTGTGAATTATATTATGGAAATGGGCACTCATAATTCTTAAATGTTTTCCCCTCAGTTTCAGTTTTACATTCTGTTAATGAATAAGAAGCCGCAGGACTGTGCCAAAACCAGTTCATGCAACACGTTTTTATTTAATACCTTCCACATTCAAATCCCTGTTGGCCAAGATGATTTATTAAAAAAAAAATGTATGAGATGTATAGAAGCTTATAATCTAATAGTAAAAATAAAGCAGGCCATTGACAGTGCAAGTATTAAGGGACAAAATACATGTAAATATAGTAGATGCTATAGGAGTTTGGGTGAGGAAGAAAGCAGTTACTATTGAAGTAACCAGGAATAGGTTTCTGACAGAGCTCTGACTTGACCAGGATCAAGGTGCAGCAGGATCATTTGAGTAGTATGAGGGAGGAGAGAATAGAGTGCACAAAGGAATGAGCATGACATTTAGGAGAGAGTGAGATTTGCTGGGTTGAGCAAGGGCCTTCTGTTAGGAAGTAATTTGGAGCTAATGGAATGTGTTGAAAAAAGTACAGGTAATTTAAAAAATACTTCCTTCAGTTACCTTACTAAAATTACTGCCGAATCTTAAAAGAGAATTACCTACACTTCATATACCTTATTCCTCATTACTATATGCTCCTGTCTCTTGCAATTCAATCTGCCTTCCATTTCACTGTACAGTAACAGTTTTCTGTGATCACTGACTACTGATTTCTGGACTGAAGACCTTTTTCTATTCTTCATAATCTCTGTTGACATTCTGCAGGATTTGACACTGTTGACCTCCCCTTCTTCTCTTTGCGTGTATGATCCTCTTGTATCTGATCCCTTTTCCTTTCTTGGCTTCTTTCCCTTTTTGCTTTTAAAATAGATGTTTTCCCTAAGGTTTGCTTCTCCATTCTCCTGTTCTTTCTTCCTTAGACTATTCATTTTATGATTCCCAGTTCTGTATCTCTAGGCTTACCTATCCTCTAATTTCTAGACCTGTATTCCCACCTACCTGTTAGACATCTTTACTAGTATTTTCCACCAGTACCATAAGCTTCTTGTTCATCTGTTTCAGTTGCATCTGATTCTTTGTGTCCACATTTTGGAATTTTTCCATTTCCTTCTCCAACTCCTTTTATAGATGAGAAAACTGGGGCAAACAGGGTTAAGTGGCTTACTAAGGGTCACACAGTTCAGAAATGTCAGGCCAGATTTAAACTCAGGAATATGAGTCCTCCTCAGGAAGATGAGAAGATGCCTGGTACATCATCGCACAAGCTTATTACATCTTAAACTAAATGCATTTTACTCTCCAAATCTAACCCTAATTGTCTCACTTTTTGCTGATGGAACTTATTAGCCTACCCTTAGTTCACCCTTGAAACTTTGTTCTCTCTTATCTCATCATCAGATTTTGTTCCCACAATAGCTGTCTCTTAACATAGCTCTTTGTATTCCTATGGCCACTTAGTTCAAGCACCCTTGTTACCCTCATCTGGGTTATACCATTTGACTTATGCCTCTACTTCTTTCTTCATACCATTGCCAGTAATCTCAATATACTGTTGTTTATATCACATCTTTGCTCAAAAATAGGTTAGTATTTGCAAATTCTTTATAGAAAAAAGTGCAAATTTCCTAACCTGGCATTCATTACAGTCTGGTTCCGAGCTTCCTTTTTCTTTTTTCCCACTTAATAGAATTTAATTTTTTCCAATTATATGTAAAGATAGGTTTCAGCATTCATTTTCTAAGGTTTTGAGTTCCAAATTTTTCTTGCTAAGATAGGGAGCAATCTGATGTAGGTTTATATATGTACAGTCATGTTAAACATATTTCCACATTACTCATGTTATGAAAAGAGGAGTCAGAACAAAAGGGAAAAACCATAAGAAAGAAAAAAAAAGTAAAAATAGTATACTTTGATCTGCACTCAGACTCCATAGATCTTTCTCTAGAAGTAGATAACATTTTACATCATGAGTCTTTTGGGATTGTCTTGCATTATTGTATTGCTAAGAACAGTTAAATCTAACAGTTCATCCCACAATGTTGTTGTTGGCTGTGAATAGTGTTTTCCTGCTTCTGTTCATTTCACTAAGCATCATCAATTCGTGGAAATCTTTCCAGGTTTTTCTGAAATCTTCCTGCTCATCATTTCTTAAAGCACAATAGTATTCCATTACATTCGTGTACCACTGACTGGCATCCTCTCAATTTCCAATTCATGGCCACCACAAAAATAGCTGCTGTAAATATTTTTGTATATGTGGGTCCTTTTCCCTTTTCTTATTATCTCTGGTGTGCAGTGGTATCTTTGATATATTATGGTATTGCTGGGTCAAAGGATATTCACAATTTATAGCCTTTTGGACATAGTTCCAGAATGGCTGAATCACTTCACAACTCCACCCACAATACAATAGTGTTTCAATTTCCCACATCGTCTCCAACATTTATTAGCTGTACCAGATCCTGTTTTGTCACGTTAGCCAGTCTGATTAGAGTGTAGTTTTAATTTGCACTTTTCTAATCAGTAGTGTTTTAGAGTATATTTTCATATGACTGTAGATAGCTTTAATTTCTTTATCTAAAAACTGCCTTTCCTTTAATCATTTATCAGTTGGGAAATGATTTGTATTCTTATAAATTTGACTCCATTCTCTGCTATCTGAGAAATGAGACCTTTGTCAGGAACAATAGCTGTAAAAATTGTTTCCCAACTTTCTACTTTCCTTCTAATGTTGGTTGCATTGTGCAAAACCTTTTTAATTGAATGCAATCAAAATTACCCATTTTGCATTTCACAATGTTCTCTATCTCTTGTTTGGTCATAAAGTCTTCCCTTTTCCTTAGATCTGATAAGCAAACTATTCCTTGCTTTCCTAATTTGCTTTGTGGTATTATCCTTTATATCTAAATCATATGCCCCTTTTTGACCATATCTTATTGTACAGTGTGAGATGTTCGTCCGTGCCTAGTTTCTTCCATACTTTTTTCCAATTTTCCTAGGAGTCTGAGTTTATGAAACAGTAGATTGCTATAGTCATTTACTATTGTGTCTTTTTGTATCTAACCTCTTCCACTGATCCACCATTCTGTTTCATACCTAGTACCATATAGTTTTAGATCTGGTACAGCTAAGCCAGTGTCTACATTTTTTTTTCCCTTGATTCCCTTGATTTTTTTGACTTTTTGTCCTTCTAGGTGAATTTTGTTATTTTTCTGACTATAAAATGTTTTTTGGTAGTTTGATTGGCATGGAACTAAATGAGTAGATTAACTCATCTACTCATTTGGTAGATGACCAGGTAGGACTGTCATTTTTATTATATTGGCTTGGCCTACCCATGAGCAATTAATATTTTTCCATTTGTTTAGATCTGACTGGAATTAATTGGAATTAATTGTTCTTTAAATGTTTGGTAGAATTCACTTTTAAGGCCATCTGGCCCTGGAGAATTTTTCTTAAGGAGTTCATTGATGGCTTGTCAAATTTCTTTTTCTAAAATGGAGTTAAATATTTTATTTCCTCTTCTGTTAATCTCAGAAATTTATATATTTGTGAATATTCATCCATTTCACTTAGATTGTCAGATCTATTGTCATACAGTTGGGCAAAATTTCTCCTAGTTATTGCTTTAATTTTCTTGTCATTGGTGATGAATTTACCTGTTTCATTTTTGATATTAGTAATTTAATTTTCTTTTTTTTAAATCAAATTAACCAGAAGTTTATCCATTTTATTGTTTTTTCATAAAACCAGTTCTTAGTTTTATTTATTAGCTCAATAATTTTCTTTCAATTTTAAAATGTCTTTTGATTTTTGAGTTTCTAATATGGTATTTATATGGATATATGGGGATTTTGAATTCTTTCTTTTTCTAGCTTTTTTAGTTGCATGCTCACTTTATCAATGTGTTCTTTCTTTGTTTTATTCACGCAACTATTTCAACATATAAAATTTCCCCTAAGAACTGCTTAGGCTGCATCCCATAAATTCTGGTGTGTTTCATTATTGTCATTCTCTTTGATGAAATTATTGATTGTTGCGGATGTGTTGTTTGACCCACTAATTCTTTAGTTTCCAATTAGTTTTTGGCACATCTTTCCATGGCCCTTTATGATATGTAATTCTTATTACATCATGATCTGAAAAGGATGCATTTAATATTTCTGCATTTGATTGTGAGGTTTTTATGCCCTAAAACTGTGTACTTCTGAGAAAAGGATATATTCTTTTCTATCCCCATTCAGTTTTCTCTACAGATCTATCATATCAAAATTTTCTAAAATTCTGCTTACCTCCTTAACTTTTTTCTTGTTTATTTTGTAGTTAGATTTATCTAGTTCTGAGAGTGGGAGGTTGAGGTCCCCCACTAGTATAGTATTGTTGTCTATTTCTTCCTATAACTCATTTAACTTCTCTAAGAATTTGGATGCTATATCACTTGGTGCATACATGTTTAATATTGCTATTACTTCATTGTCTGATCCTTTAATGTTGAAGCTGCTAAGTGCTGTATAATTCTGATGGTGGCACCTTGATATCTGAATAGTAATTCTTTCAGTTACTCTAGTTCTAGGTTCTAGGATATCAGGGCAGTTTTCCTTGGTAATTTCTTAAAAGATGTTGTCCAGGCTCTTTTCTTGACTATGGCTTTCAGGTAGTCCAGTAATTCTTAGTTTATCTCTTCTAGATATATGTTCTAGGTCTATTGTTTTTCCAATGAGGTATTTTATATTTTCTTCAATTTTTTCATTCCTTTGACTTTGTTTGACTGATTCTTGATGCCTCCCAGAGTCATTAGCTTCCACTTGTCCAATTCTAATTTTCAAGGATCTATTTTCTTCAGTGAGCTTTTGTACCTCCTTTTCCATCTGGCCAATTCTTCTTTTAAAGGAGTAGTTTTCTTCATTGGAATCCCCCCCCCATTCAGCCAATTGTATTTTTTAAGGAATTGTTTTCTTCAGTCAACTTTTATCATTTCTTTTCCAAGCTATTGATTCTCTCTTGTGCAGCTATCAATTCTTTTTCCCAATTTTTCTTCTACTTCTCTCATTTGATTTTTAAAATGCTTTTTCAGCTCTTCTAAGAAGGCTTTTTGGTCTTGATACCAATTCATCTTCCCCTTTGAGGCTTCTTGTGTAGGCATTTTGACATTCTTATTCTCTTCTGAGTTTGTGTTCTGTTGTCACTATAGTAGCTTTTTATGGTCAGGGATCTTTTTTACTAATTTTAAAGCCTATTTCGTGACTTTTAAAGTTGAGCTTTGCTTCTGGGGCACAGGGAGGGACTGTCCCCAGCTTCTTGTCCTGGGGTCTGAGGACCTGGTCATGCTGACTTTCTGCACCAGGGCCTTGGTTGCTGGTGACTTTCCCACTACTGTGGGGTGACCCATCCTAGTCATGCCTGTTGTGCCAGGGGTTCCTGGCAACAAGAAGTTTACCTTCTTGACTGGAGGCCTCATAGCTGGCCTGCTGTGCCCCTAGCCTGTTGAGCCAGGCCTTCATTGCTGATCTGTGCTGTGGCTAAGAGTCTCCTACAAACTTGCCCAGATACCATTTGTTCTATGGCACACTCCCTTTTGTCCAAGGATGACCTTTCCTGAAGTTCTTCTCATTTATCTTAAGCTGGAATTTTAGGTTCTGTTGCTCCAGAATCCCTTTAGAGACTTGATTTAATGAAGGACTCTGGGCAGAGCTCTTCTGCCCTCTTGGCTCTTCCTCCCAAGGTTCCTTTCCAGGCTTTATTCATGCTGCTTCTTTTAAGGTTCTCTTTGCATTCCCTGTTCATCAAACTTATTTTGCCCTTCATGCCTTGCTTTGTTCATGCCTTTGTTCTGAACATCCCTTAACCTGGAGCCCATCCCCTTCTCTTCCTATTGCAGTGCTTCCTCTTCTTCACCCAGTTCAGTTTTTTCCATAAAGTCTCCCTACTAGCTCCACAGCCCAGAAGGATGATTTCAGAGCGCATTGTTATAATTCTCTTGTGTACTTATATTTTAATTTATATTAGTGATTTGTACCCCTGTTGTGGCTCCTCTAGAGTAGAAACTCCTTGAAGATAGGTTTTTGTTTATTCATCTCTGTATCCTCTAGGGGTTCACATAATAGTGCCTGCAAGTGGAAAGCACTTAATAAATGATGGTGGAACTGAGGTTTTTGTGCAATTGAATTTTATTTTGAGTTGTATGTGTTTTATAAAAAAAGGATTTTACTAGTCTAAGCTCTTTTCCAGAGCTAGTTTTTGGCAGAGAGTCATTTTCCTTGTCTTTTTGATTTATTAGCCAATGAATTTTGCCTTCGAGTATACAAAATGCTGTGCCAGGTGCCCCTTCCCTTTAGAAACTTAGTCTGATGGGCTAAATGAGACTTCCTTATGTGAAAAATAATATTATAGTCATTTTGATATCTTATAAAATGTAAGGAAGATAGTACAGTGCACTGGAAAGAGCTCTGGATTTGGATCTAAAAGTCCTGAATTCAAAGTCCAAGTCTGCTACATTTTTGTTGAAACTCAGCTCCTCTGTTCCTCAGTTTCCTCAGCAACAGTTGTCTCCAAAATAAGTAAAAAGTTGAAGGGGTTACACAGACCACTGAGAGATCCATGCATATATCTGAGAGGGCCCATAAACTTAAATGGGGAAAAATGTATATTAGCCTCAGCTGAAATTTAGCATTTTCTTCAATTTTTAAAGTTAAAAATATATTATTCAGAGACAGGCTCCATAGCTATCAGCAGAGTGCTGAAAGGGTTCTGATAAAATAAAGTTTGAGAATCCCTGGATTAGAAAATTTCTATAGTCCCCTTCAGTTCTAACTCTGTGATCTTAGATTCTTAACAGATTCCTGACCCCTTCCATCTCAGTGAGCTCTTAGGAAAAATAGAAACCCTTGTTGTAAAGAAATCACTGCCCTTTGTGCAAATAAATGTCAGGTCAGAATAGCGACAATTGACAATCTGCTATACAAGTATGAAAATGTAACATCAGATCTTTCCAAAAGCCATGAGAGGCAAACAGTCTAAGAAACAGTACATTTGTTTGTTAAGAGCAATGTTTTAATTGAGAAATTGACTGAATTTTAAAAATTTTTGCAAGTATTTACATAGAAAGAAGATTAAGTGTACAGGCTTAAATTTTTTTAAAATTAATTTTTGACCCAATAAAATACCCTATTTGTAGAAAGTCAAAATATTAATTCCCAATTTTTGTGATTCCTAGTAGAGACGTTTTAAGGAGAGCTTCATTTTTTCACCTACAGGCAGAGAAAGTTAAGAATAGATGTCAAATGTAGGAAATCATTGCGTATTTTGGTTTAGATGTGCCTAAGACAACTTTTTTAAAAAAGGCTGGGTCTTTAAAATTAATAATAACTCACATTTACATAGTGCTTTCAAGTTTGCAAAGCATTTTATACATATTGTCTGTAGCTCAGAATGTGAACAGCTAATTCATACTAAAGCTACATTAATTCAAATAATTTGTGAAGAGATGTGCAGTGTCCAGGGGATGCTAGTCCTCAGTTCTGATCACATCTGGAATAGTGTGTCCAATTCTGAAGTGCCATGTTGACAAGCTGGGGCAACTCAGATCAGGATGACCAGGAAGGCAATGGAATTTGAAAACCATGGCCTTCAAGGATTGGTTAAGAAACTTGGGGTGCTTTAATGTGACGGGGGGAGGAGGAGAGCACCGTGGAGAAAGCACTCTCTCCTCTAATATGTGAAAGGTTGTCATTTAGAAAAGGGATCAGATTCTGTTTGGTTCCAGAAGCACAGCTAGGAACGGCAGAGTTCTGGGGAGGCAGATGTCAGCTAAACACAAGAAAGAACGATCAGAACTTTTAGAAACATTTTCAGTTCCATCATTAAATGCTTTTGTGTGCTCAGGACTACAGTCTGTTCTTGAGGAAGAACTAACGATCTTAGCAGAACTAGAGCAGGGCCTCACTTTCATTGCGGGGGGTGGGGGGGGAGTTCTTGTTGAGTGGATCCCTATCCAAGAAAGGATGGAATGAGAAGGCCACTGAGGTACCTTAGAATTCCAGGCTTTTGGATGAATCTTAAGTGTCTACTGCTCTGATGTGGCCAGTTGGCAGAGGAGAGAGTAGGAGACATGATGAAAAGGTGAAAGAGGACAGAAGAGGAATCCAGAATTACTGCTTCATTTGAAAAACGATGCAGCTAGAGAGGCTCAGGAGTTGTTGAGTCTGACTCCATTTGGGATTTTCTTGGCAAAGATCCTAGAGTGGTTTGCCATTTCTCCAGTCCATTTCACAGATGAGGAAACGGAAGCAAACAGGGTTAAGCAACTTGCCCAGGGTCACACAACTAGTGTATGTCTGAGACCACATTTGAACTCAAAAAGATCAGTCTTCCTGGCTGTGAGCCTGGTGATCTCTCCACTGAGGCACCCAGCTTCCCCTTTTATATGGAGATTGCCACCCAGGGTAGATGTTTTCTGCCGAGACTCTCCCTACTGCTTATGGAGCACCTTAGTGGAACTGGATAGCACAGTTGATAGTACTTGCAAAGGCATTGAAGAATAACAGTGCTCCTTGCAAGTCACTCATGCTCCTGCAGTTTCCTATTTCAGTGTTCATAAGCTTCCAGGGGCATTAAAAGTAGGACAGTTGTAGAGAAGAGAAGGGAGGGCATTCAATCCTCCCTTAAAGGTTAAGCCTACTTTAAAGGTGAGTGTTAGAAATACTGCTTTAGTCAAAACCTGTTAATTCATTTGGGTATATAAGTATCATAGTTATCTCCAAATATTCCTTTTGAAATACTAATTATCTTTTTTGAACTGAGAATTAGATTCTTTGTTTTCAAACTTTATAATTTATTTTGGAAATTTGTTTTTTTAAAAAATCTTGAAGTTGTATATATGTGGAAGAGTGGCTTAGATTTTAGAAATATAAAGGTTGTCCCAAAAGTCTAACATAATAAGTTTTAAACAATAGCTTAAGCTGTGGAGGCTTTGAAACTTTAGAGACTTTTTAAATGCTTTATAATTTTAGAAATATCATTCATCATATTAGCTGGGTCTGTATGTGATGGATACCTATGATTTTCATCCAGTGTCTTGGTATAACTGTATAATTTACAGATTGGGAGAACCTCTTAGGAAGAAGTGTGTTAACACAGCTTTTTAGCCACTTTATCTAACTCTCCACAGTCAACTTTGAATAAAATAGCCATTCAGTTTCCTGGAAGGGGAAATTGCTCTCTGGACTGTGTTGATCTTAATGTAGTTGCCAGAATGAGATGCAATTAAATTGAGGGCCAGATTTGTTTTCCCTGCCCTTTTTGTAGACAGCTTTTTTGCCAGGCACAGTATAAAGAATTGGCCCATCCCAACATATTGTTCCCAGCATGGTTGCCAAAATGGCATTCTTGCTAGTAGGTAGGATCATTCCTCTAGGATAGATTTATTGCTGTCACAAAAGTCTTTTGAGATTTAAATTTTTTGTATGTGGAGTAAAAATAGCTCGCATTTATACTTTTTTAGTATTTATCAGTTACAATACTAGTTCGTCCTCATTTATTATATGAATTTCAATTCCATGAACATTTAAGTTTACCTTTTGCTTTGGATTTAGAGGACCAACTTAGACTTGAAAAATGATTAAGCACACGATACTTAATAAATGCATAATGCTCTGTATTTGGAATAATAATAGTTTGAAAAGATATAATTCTTCCCTTGAGCTTACAGTTTAATGGGTAGGTAATACATGTATATGAATAACTGTAATACAAGTTATAATAAGGACAAACAAAACATCCAAAGTATAATGATGATTATGGCTTATATTTATTAACTTTTGATCTTTACAGCACCCTGTGACATAGGGAGTTCACGTTTTTATCCCCATGTTATAGATGAGGAAACAGAAACTCAGAAACTTGTCCATGATTACACAACAACAACATGTGGTGGGAGAAAATCTGAAGACAAAGAACTTAATACCTATATATTCTTTTGGAAGGTAGTAGTCAGGCCATGTCTGACAACATCATTCGCAAACATAGAGTGCCCATTGTCTGTGGGACACTGACCTAAGTCTTGGGGAGACAAAAGAGAAGCCTAAAATACAGTTGTTCAGTTGTTTCAGTCTTTGTGACTATATTTGGGGTTTTCTTGGCAAAGGTACTGGAGTGGTTTGCCTTTTTCTTCTCCAGCTCAATTTTACAGATAAGAAAACTGAGACAAACAGGGTCAAGTAAATTGACCAGGGTCCCACAGCTAGTAAGTGACTGAGGGCAGATTTCAACTCAGGAAGGTGAGCTTTCCTGACTCTAGGTCCTGGAATTCTATCCACTGTGCCACTCAACTGCACACTTAAGGTAAAGTAGTTGCTTCTAAAGAATTAACAGATTAGTTGAAGAGATAGGGCTTTTACATAAAATGATACAAAGCAGTGGATGGTAAGTGCTAAATGAGTAATAGGTTATAAGTTGCATGGGAATTCACAAAGAGCTATCTTGAAGGGCTAATGAGGACAACTGAAGAAGGCTTCATAAAGGTGGGACTTATTCTGGACCCTGAAGTATTTACAGAAGTGGAAAGCAGAGAAAGGAGGTCATTCAAAATAAATTTATGAGTAAGTAAAGGTTGGAGGTAAGACTGTTGGGCATGTTCAGGAAACATTGAGTAGACCATTTTGACTAGGATTTTAGAAATTTGAGATAAGGCTATGGAAGGAGGGAAGGAGAGTAGAAAGCCTAACCCTAAAAATCATCTAAAACCACATTCATCATCTTTCTTCCCAACCACTTCTTTTTCCTCTCAACATTACTGTAAATGAATGGGTTGGACCAGATGGACTCAGAGGTTTCTTCTGAGTTTAGAGCAGTGATCTCATAGGACCATCTCAGTGTCAGCAGTAATGCTTGTCTTAGTTACAAAGAAGTCCAGAAGAGGAGGAACTGTGTTGGTGAAAGCCCAATGAATGTGATTGTAGACATGTTGAGGTGAGGTGATGAGGACAGCTAGTTTGCAGATAGCAAGTTGAAGATATGGGATCGAAGTTTGAAGAAACATCAGAACTGGAAACATCGATTTGGGAATTATTGGCAAAGTGATGATGTATGGAAAATGAAATGAAAAAGCCTTTAATTGAAGCCATGAGAGTAGACATAATCACTGAGGAAGAAAGAGTCAGGCAAGTGGAGCAGAGGGAAGGAGTAGGAAGAAGAAGCAGGAAAAGACAGGAGGAATAGACTTATGTCAGAGATTGCTAGACTTCAAATGAAACCTGGCTGTTAGCTTGACTAGGGTTTGCCTGTTCTTTATTATCTCTCATCTCCCTGAGTATGTAGTAGAGGGCAGATG
This sequence comes from Potorous gilbertii, assembly GCA_028658325.1. NCBI lineage: Eukaryota > Metazoa > Chordata > Mammalia > Diprotodontia > Potoroidae > Potorous > Potorous gilbertii. The sequence continues at coordinate 589,977,648 of CM053769.1, read as the reverse complement.
TGGCCTCCTTATTTCCTCCGTCCTGTTGAGAAGGGACTGCAGCAGCTGTCTGTTTCTCTGTGGTTAAAGATGCATAAGTCTCAAGGCTTTAAGCTTCAAAGGAAATTCTGAGTATAAATGCTGCTTGATTTGTTAGAAAAATCTTTTTCTCCCTCTTCATTTCTCTGACAAGTTCATATATGATCTGATTGCCTTGTTTAAGTCAATCTTTTTCTCCAAACCCCTCATAAGCCCCTCATTTTTTAGTAATGGGAGGAATTAAGGAAGGAAAAAAATGTTAACTCTAAATTCCAGTTCATTTTCACCAGTTAACTTTTTTTTAGTGAATGGAGATGAAGGTTTCAAAGATGAATAAAATGTTTACAAAATTTCTGCAAAGCATGAGGTGAAAAGAGGGAAAATTAAGCAAGTTACTCTAATGTGTAATTCATTTTCTATAGCCATTTTTAGAAAATTTTCTATTTCAAAGAGGAAAATATCCTAATTTTGGATAAATTCTTTGTGAATTTTTAAAATAAGATCCCTCTAAAACATAGCCTAAATAGGTCTTATAACTTGTTCTTTTTCAATATTGTCATTTTTTCCCTTTAGGCTACCTTCAGAATCTCATGACTCATCTGGCCATTCCCCACAGAGAAAAGAGTCCCCAGTGTCAGTGGAAGAAAGGAAGCGCAGGGAGAAGAAGCACCTGGACGACATCACAGCAGCTCGGCTGCCCCCGCTTCACCACATGCCTGCGCAGCTACTGTCAATGGAGGAATCTTTAGTAATTCAGAAACAGCAAAAACAGAATTATGAGGTATGAAGAGTATTGCCTTTGATACTAATTTAAATGCTTAATGAAGGATGTTTAAAATTAGAATCTTGAAGTCTGTATGGGAGTATACTATTTTTGCCTGCAGTCAGCCATTTTATTTAGTTTGTATATGCAATGCATAAAAGGCTTTAATACATGCTATTTCATATATAAGCTTGAAAAATGGGAAGGAAGTACAATGATGACAAAAATATTCAAGGTTGCAAAGAATGATGGAGGTTGGAAAAGAATCAGAGATTATTTATGCAGATAGGCAGACAGCCCCTTTCTAACTTCCCATATAGAACATCCTGGGAGCAGCACATTTCCAATCAGGTGCTATAGGTCAGTTAATACTGACTTTTCCATTAACAATTATGTAATGTTGCTTGACTATATGCAATGACATTTTCAAGGTCTGTGCCTTGTTTTAAAAAAGTTATTTTTCTTCAAATACTTTAGTATACTTTTCTGTAAAGTGTATGTTCTATAAATTGTCTGGTTTGGAGAGTGGATGCAATAGCTAGTTTCAATTTACTATTTTTCAGCTACCATGTTGAGACTTTTGCTTTTGAAAATTTTTTAAAAAATTAAATGAACCACTTCAAATGGGAATTTATTTCAGTATTTTTAGCTTCTCATTACAGTATTAGCTACAGTTAGCTACCAGTTTAGTTCTCCCTTAATATGTAGGAAGCTGTGTGTTGGGTAAAGAGAGAAATCCAAGTGAGGGGATACCATGAGTGTGAAAACAGAAATGACTGTGGCCACCAGGCATTTGCAGGTGGTCACAGTAATCCTTGGGTGGATATATGTAAGGTGTAAGATTTATAAAGACATCCTGGCCCTTTCTGTGGAGAAAGACTTTCTGAACAGGCACAGCCATGTCCATGTTGGTCTGTTCATTTTTGTTGTGGCATTTGACACTCTTAGAGCTGTGTTTCCATGTAGGAACTTCTGTCTGTAGGAGAATCAATACGGCACTTAGAGAGATATTGGTGTTTCAATAACAAAAGTTGCTGACCAGTATACTTCTTTTAAAAGTCCATCAATTTTTATTACTCTCCAAGTCCCAAATCCAGTTATCCGATTCTTGCCAAGATTTGATTTATTTCCATATATTGTTGATTGCTAATAGAAGTCAGTAAGTGCCAACGTAGCATGGTTATAGCTCTCATGGAGGTTGAATCATTTCTCTTCATCAGACTCGCAGGTGGAAAGGCAGCTGTGAGTGCCCAGTGAGATGAGAGGACACACATTTATGAGTGGATCCAGTCATCACAGCTTTATGATGACGGGCTACTGTATGAGGTGGTGAGCCCACTCACTAGAATTGTTCAGACAATTCTAGGGCTTAGGTGGCATCTGTTGGGGGAAGGGTGGCACCCAGAGGGGATTGTGTCCCCTCTAATAGAAGACAAACTCTTTGAGGTCAGGAACTGTCTTCATGGTTGTCTTTGTTTCTGTAGTGCCTAGTACAGTGCCTGCAACAAAGGAATTGCTTAATAAATGTGAATTGAATTGGAGAGAATTTCTGCATTAAGTGGCACGCTGTGGGATGCTGTGACTTAAGAAATTAGTTAAATGATAAAGTATAAGCATATTTTTGTGCAAGGGCTTATGTATATGCATGCTAGAATTTTTTAAGGAATAAAACTACAAAAGTTTCATGTTGATCTGTAGTTTTTTCTTTTAAAGGAAATTCAAGCCAAGCTTGCTGCACAAAAACTGGCCGAAAGACTGAATATTAAAATGCAGAGCTATAATCCTGAAGGTGATGTATCAGTGAAATACAGAGAAGTGAGGGATGAAGATGATGACCATTCTTCTGAGGATTAATTCTGAAGAAAGATGATTGAGTAGCCTCCTCAGCTCTTCACTTCTGAAGTTTTAATTCATTACATTAGACTCCTAGCCTCTGAAAGATATTTTATGTTTGAATTATTTAGGCCAGCAGTCAAAAGGAGAAATTTGCAGTGTGCATAAGAGTGCTCAGTCAGACTGTGAAGATTTCATGGTGTTACTTGCCATTCAGAAAATTAAAAAGAGATTTCGGTTAAGGGTATGATAAATCTGTTTTTTATGTTTATATAAAATAAACTTTTGCAATATTTTCTGTTTAGTTTGATTGTTACTCTAATTTAATTTTGGAGAATTATTTAGCTTTTTGTTGCTTCATTTTTCCTAATTTGTATCTAGAGCTTGATTTATTTTCATATATTGAAGAAATCTTGATGTATAGTCCCCACATTTTATAAATAGGAAAACTGAGTCACAGAGAGATTATGTGATTTGCCCAGGGTAACACAGCTGTTATCTGTTGGTGGCAGGATTTGAACCTTATCTTCCTGACAGCAAGTCCAGAACTCTAACCACTATTCCAGTTAACAGTAATGAGAATTATAATAGAAGAACTACACCTATGTCCAACTATGATGAATGTCCTACCACAGTGAAATAGTCTTTATTGAGTTCTATTCTCCTGTGCTGGACACTGTCTTAAGAAAAATTACATAGATGTGGTTTCTTGCCTTTTTAGATTGAGACGGGGCAATCTCGGGAACTTCTCTGTTTATATTCTGTTGGGTAAAAAAAAAAAATTGATCCTGTATTTGATTATTCTGGAAAGAAACATGTAGAGAGATGGACTTTCAATAGAGGCTGAAAAGAATAGGCATTCCAGGCGGCTCAAAAAAGAAAGGGGCATTTAGCAGATCTATCTAGGGGTGGTCCTGGAGATGAGGGAGAGAAAAAGACGCAAAGGCAACTAATTGAAGGAAGTAACTGTACTCGAATTAAACTTTTTCTTCATAAGAAATTAATTATCCTGGTTCTTTATAGGAAATAAAAGTTTCATTATTGGGGAAAATTAATAGTTTAAAAAACAGAGTTGTACACCATTGAATTGTGGTGATTTGCCAGCAAGCTATTTGAAAAAACCTCACCATTTTCAGATTATCTTAAAATATCGGACACTTGTCTTTAAGATAGCTATTACCCATAGCCTATGTGAAATACTGTTGTCTAATTTTGCTACATTTTAAATGATGTTAAAAGAAAGAGTTAAAGTGTTGGTTAGAGTATCTACAAAATGCTACTGTTGATAACCTTAATATCACGATGCCTAATTGAGTTAGTTTCTACTGCTGTCTTAGAGCTTGCCAGTGGTGGGGAGACTTTGAGACACTTGTCTAGGTCTTTTTAACATTTGTTTCTGAAGGAGGGTGTATATGAGGGCAAGAAGGTCTCAAGATCTATACCCATTTTGGGTAATTTTTTTCCCCTATGATCATAAGTCAAATGTAAGGCACATTGTTCTTTAATACCCTCTGTATTTTTAAATTTCAAATGTTACAGCAGTCAGTGGTTTCTCTGAGTTACCTGACAGACTGTTTAACAGTTTCTCTAAGACTACACTACTGTTGGTCACTTAAATCCAAGGAGCCCAACAAGATATTAATCTTATTTCTATGCATATAAGAATAGCCCACTTTTGGAACTGTTTGTAGGTTGGTGTTACATAAGCTGATGCTCTGTACCTTGTTTGCAACTATGGTTTGACCTGCCAGCAACAGATAACAGCTGTGTTACCCTTCGTTTATTAACATGGGATGTATATATTCTGAAGAAAAGTCCTGTGGGGTTGAAGTATTCTAGTGGAAAGAGCCCTGGACCATCTTGTCTGAAGAGAATCTGAACCTTTGGGGACCACTTTCTCTGGGAAGGGGCTGCACTTCCTTGGACAGTATTTCACCTTAGGAGAGAGGTTGTAGTATCCAAAGATACTACAAAGATCAACCAAAGTGAAAGAACCAGAGACACAATAGCAGCCTTAGGAGACCAAGCAGAGGGAGAACAGAGGAGTGGACTGGTCCTCCCGACAGCAGAACCCAGCGTGACTCCCATCACACTATGCTGCTTCCACCTGATGTTGCCTTCATGAACTGGTATTTCTAAAAGGAGGTATAGCAAGAAATTAGGGAGGATGGAGTAAGAGCCACAATGGAAATAATATAGAAACAGGAAAGAAGAAAGAGCTCAAATCTAGCACTTGAGAAGCACATGTAGTAAAGGACTTAATAAGGGTAAAGCCCTGGCTTTGGATTCAGGAAGCCTCAATTTAACTTGTAATTTTGCCACACAATATCTGTGTGGTTTTAGTCATGATAAACTTCTATGGCCCTCAGTTTTCTCATTTGTAAAAAGAGGTCACTTCTAACTCAAAGCCTGTGATTCTGTAATTGTCAAGAGTTAGTGGAGGAAGAGGAAGGAAAACAAACCCACATAGCTGCTAAAATGAGTGTTACAACAGGAAATGAAATGAATCTGTAGTCTGGAAAATTAAATCTGAAAACAATTCCTACATCTTTCAAGTGAATGGGTCAGGAAAATGAAATTCTCTTGGTGTGGCTAGTAAAATGAGTGTTCAAGTCGAGCACTTGGAAAGGTGCTTTGGAAAGCATTGGAAAAGGTGATGGATGAAGATTGTTCAGTATTGTGAGGTCTGAGGTAATCAGTCTCATTACTTTATAGTTACTATGTGTAGACAAGGAAGAACAATATTACCTTGTATTTCCATGACACCTGTCCCTGAATAACTCCCATTTCATTCCCAAGAGAGCTATGAGGATTAATGAGAATGCATAAAGTAATGGACACATGGGATTCTACCTGCTTCCTTTAACTGGGATGTGAGGTAATTTGCCCAAGGTTATGCAGAGGTAGAGCCAAGAACAGAACCAGGCACTCAGGCTTTCATCGCATTAGACTGCATTGCTTTGCACATAAATATTACTAATTAAGATTGCTGAACCTTACACATTCATTCTAATTTATCAGTATTCATGATGTTACCAATACTGCAAAGAAACTTCTGGCTTTATTTTGCTGAATGTGTGTGTGTATGCATATATTTTAATCTAAGGTTTGTATGAAAATACTGTAAAGCTAATTTTCACCACCTCATGGAATTCCTTTTCTTTTAAGGTCATTTATTATCATTTGTGGGTCCTGAGAAAATATTTGTGTTGAAGTATGCATGAAAATGACACAATCCTAACCTTCAAATTACATGTCATCATTGAGATAAAAAGAGTGAATGTATGATAGTTGTTTTTTTTGTGTACATCAAGAGACAGGACATAAAAGAGTTAAAAAAAATGAAATTTCATTTTTCTGGGATCTTGTCACTGCTGGGTATTTACCCCCAAAGAAGTCAAAGATAGAAACTTTTTCATCCTAGAAGATCAATCTAGTCATGGAATTTATACCTTAGAACTACCCTCTGATTACAGATGGCTCCTTCCAGAACCTTCATTTAAGGAGACTGTTCAAGTTAACTGTGTCTCTCTAGATTTCTCTATCATATCCCTGATCTGGGTACCTTCATCATTTCCTCTCCTCCTTATCCTTTCTTTTACGTGTTGTATTCCTCCAGTAGAATGTCTTTTCTGTTCAGGATAGGGAGGGACTGTCTACTTGAACTTGTCTTTCCAATGCTTGACTTATTGTAAACACTCAATAGACACTTGTTTTTTTGTTGTAATAGCAAAGAACTAGAAACAAAGTAGATTGATGGGAAAATGGCCAAACAAATTGTGGTACATGAATGTAATAAAGTGTTGTGCTGTAAAGAAGAATGAAGAGGAGGGGGAGGGGGAGAAAAAGAAGCCTGCATGGGGAGACTAACGTGAGCCAATGCAAAATAAAGTAAGCCAAACTGGGAAAATTATATACACAATAATTACCACAGTGTAAATGGAAACAAAACTGAACGCTATGTGATTATAACAACTAAACATGTACCCAAAGAAGGGATGAGAAAATGCATTTTTGCTCCCTTCTTTGTAGAGCTGGACTGTAGTAACGAAATACTGTATTACCTGTTGGGGATGAAAAATCTTCCAGGATCTTTGTCTTTTCAGTAAAACTAAAGAAGGGCATATATGCTTCAAATCAGATACATTCATTTAGTATACACATGGAGAGAAGCTGCCTGGGAAGATGATCTTTGCCAAGAGCATTTGCAGTCTAGATTTTATGGTAACAATGCATTTGTAAAGTGGAGTATTTTTTTTTTTTTGCAAAATCTGTGAATTGCTGTCTTCCCTTCATAGCAAAGAGCAACTTGAAGCTACTACTTGAATTTCTGACTGAAGTGAGGATGGTCTGATATGCGGATGAAATAATCCTAATGTCAGGTGATTTTGAAATAGAGCCAGACCACAAATCAGAAGTGATCCTAATGGCACAGCATAAAAGGCTGTGCACTTATATGTGACAAATTGCCAGGTGAGTTTTAGAAAACTTGAAGTAGAAAAAGAGGGTGGGTAAGCATGAACATGGAAAGGACACAAACTTTTGCTTCATTAATTTCTGGTGTATGCTGTGACAACTCTTCTGCCTCCTTAACACCTTTTAAAATACGTAACAGTTTTTGTTAAAGAATAATCCTGACGAAGATGATGATAACAGCTAACTTTTATATGGTGCTTCCTATGTGCCAGGCACTGTGTTAAGTCCTTTACAATTACTATCTCAAGTGATCCTCACAACATCCTTGGGAGGTGGTTGTTGTTATCACCCTCATTTTACAGATGAGGAAACTGAGGCAAACAAGTTAAGTGGATCGACTAGTGTCACACAGTCAGTGTCTGAGACTGGTCTTCCTGATTCCAGGCCCCAAGTTTTATTCAACATCCCATGTAATTTCCCTTATTTTGGACTTCCATAACTGGAGGAGAGAGTGAGTCTGACAATTACTTGCAGCTCTGCCTCACATCCAATTCACTCAAGTCAAGATGCCCTCTTGTGAGCACTGGTCCTCTTTGAGAAAAAAGAATGAACAACAACGATGAGACCATATAAAATGGCGAAAATGAGGAGGAAGAGAAGGCAGTAACTGGTAACAGCATTTATATAGTGTTTTGAGTACTGGCTGTGTGAACTTGGGCAAGTCACTCAACTTCCCAGTACTCTAGGGAGCTAAGACTATAAATTGTAGAGAATGTACTGTGTCAATAAAAGTACGTCCAATCCCTATCCCTCCATATTCATAGTACTATTATCAATAATGACAATACTCTATACTTTGCAGTATATGAGGTACTTTCACATATATTACATCTCATTTGTTCTTCACACTTGCCCTATATATTAGATTAAACAAGCATTATTTCCATTTTGTAGATGAAAGAAATTGATGCTTACCTTAATTATTCTAAGTCACATTGTTGGTAGTATATGGAAGAGCAGAACCCTGACACAAAGTCATCTGCCTCCAGATTCAGTATTCTTTCCATTACACTTTAAGGCAATTTTTTTAAACATAAAGATTTATGTTTTTTAAATTATCAGCATATAGAACTTTAAATTATTTTAATTTGGATTACATGTTCAACAGAGTAAATCTCTAAAAAGTCATTGAGAATTATGACTGTGGGAGACCTGAAAATTAAGCTATGACAAGGTCCAACTTTGTACAGAAAAATGTCTATGATAGCCTTGACCAACACTCAAAAGAATCAAAATTATAAATCAGATGCTTTTCTCATTTAAAGTTTAATCATTCAAATAAATCATCCTAATGGAATCTTGGTTTGGTATGTTTAACTTTTGCCTATAAATATTATTAATCAACAAAGTTCTTTAAAAACAAAGCAGTATTGTCCTTTTTTTCTCCCCGTTCCTACCTTAATGCCTCGTCATGTCATAGAATTGATTGAGTTCTCCAAGACTTTTCCAGTGAAGATTTTGAATACAGTTTTGGCAGCAAGTCATATCTGCTCTCTTTGTATCAGTCTAGCTAAGAAGAGAGAGACTTATCACCAATGAGTTGGTCACTTGATGATGACTTCCTTGGTTACAGCGGTCTACAAAACCAAAATATAAATATCAGTCTGGTGTACCAGAAATGTACCGGATGCAGTAAGGGCTCAGTAGAGCAGATTATTAAGTTTACATTGTGAGCATTTGTGCCTCAGAAATCAGCAAATGCTACAAATCATGGCTTAATTTATTGTTTTGTTGATTGTCTAGACTTTTAAATGAAAGAGAATATGTTAATAATACAAATTAATCATAAAAGTGTGTCATGTTTACATTTTTCTCTTGGGGAGTTGGTTGTTAAACATTTACCTGAGTGCTCATGGCTGTATCTCTCTTTCATTCTTTATTAATGATAGCATAGTGGAAGAAATGAAAGTAGGGGATGCTAAAAATTCATTTTTAGATGATATACAATATTAATTTTTATGATTGTATGTGAAATCCTTGTCCAGTGAGTGAGCAGACATATAGCAGACATAACTGAATTATAATCTTGACACCCATGCTTTTAATGAAACCATTAAAAATGGAAATTGCAGCTAAATAAATGGAAGAATAGACCACATATTGTCCTTGGGCAGGCAAATGATTTGATTTTATCATAGATACAAAGTCAAGAAATGTCATTTTTATGGCACATTGGGTCACCTCATACTGAAGAGCTCATGATTATCATTTGCGTGAAACTGATGAGAATTTATTGCCAGCATCTGTTGTAAATGAAGTAGAGAAATTCTAAAAAAAACAAATTAAACTCTAAATTAAATCATGTTCAGTGACTTCAATTCAAAGATAGGCATGAGGGTGGAAAATGTATTGGAAGATATGGTTCAAGGGTAGGGAATGAGAGAAGGCAAAAGTTTGTAGACTACACAGAGAAACGTCACCCTACTGAAAATACTATGCATACATTCTTTGAGAAAAAAGATTCCTTGGATGTAGTAATGAATTATATCACAAAAAATGAAATAGATTACATAGTTTAAGAAACGACTGATGTGGAAGTTCAATCATTATCTGTCACAAAACTTGTTAGAAAAACTATCCACAAAAGAGGGGAAAGTATTTATACAAAAAATATTTGTAGCAGTTCTTTTTATAGCAGTGGCTAAGAATTATAAATTGAGGGAATGCTTATCCGTTGGTAAATGGCGAACAAGTTGTGCTATAAGAAATGAAAAGCAGGATGATTGCAGAAAAACCTGGAAAGACTTGAACTGATTCAGAGAGAAGTGAGCAGAACCAGGCGAACATTGTACATAGTAATAGCAATATTGTATGAAGAAGAATTGTAAACGACTTAGCTGTTCTCAGCAATGCAATGATTCAAGATATTCCCAAGGACTAATACTGAAGCCTGCTATCTACTTCCAGAGAAAGAACTGATATCTGAATACAAACTGGAGCACACTATTTTCTCTTTCTTATTTTTTTGTCTGAGACTTCTTGTACAAAGTGACTAATATGGAAATGTTTTTATATTATTGCATATGTATATCAGATTGCTTACCATCTCCCAGAGGGGCAAGGGAAGGGAGGGAAAGTTAGAATTTGGAACTCAAAACTTTAAAAAAAAACCAAATGTTGAAAATTATTTTTTTAAATAAGTTTATTTAACTTTTTACATTCATTTTCACAAAATTTGGGATTCCAAAATTTTCTCCCCATTTGTCCCCTCCCCCCTCCCCAATACACTGGACATTCTAATTACCCATATCACCAATCTGCCCTCTCTTCTATCATCCCTCCCTTC
>CM053769.1:589943311-589966772 GCA_028658325.1 Potorous gilbertii | reverse complement strand
CTTTGACTCCTATGTCTTTACCTGATGGTAAGCAGATCTCTTCGTCGTCAGAGAGGAATGGCGGAATCATCTTCTCAAGAAAATAACCTTCTATGGTCTTAGTTTTTTTCCCCTGGGCATTTTCCCAGCCAGTTACTTGACTTCTGAGAGTCCTCTCCACCCCTGGCCTAGGTCTGCCCAGCTAGTGCTTGGGGTCTGAGATTCAAATGCTGCTCCCCAGCCTCAGGGCTTTTGACAGCAGGCCTCGCTGCTATTCAATGGGGGCTTATCTGCTGGTGCTCAGGTGGGGGCAGGGCCGCCTCCCAGGCTCAGTTCCCTCAGGGGGTTTATGCAGAGACCTTTTGTAATGGAGGTGCGGGTCGAGCTCCTGCCTGCTCTGGGGGCCTCTGGCTGAGCTGCCTCTGCCTCTGCCACAGCGGCTGCCTCCCGAGGGCGTCCGAGTCCCAGAGATACCCGCTCCCCTCTCAGCCCGTCTCTCTCACTGACCTGTGAATCTGTGGGTGGAGGGACCTTTATGGCCATTGGAGATTTCGGTCCCTGAAGCCTGCTTGGATCTGCTCACTCCTCTCAGTGCCGCACGGCTGGGGCAGGGCAGGGGAGGGCTCCGCCCCCGTCCCGGGCTTGATGGACCTTTGGGATTGGTTTTTCAGGGCTCTCTGCAACGGAAATCTCCTTCACTGTGTTTCTGCGCAGCTTCCACTGTTCCAGAATTTGTCAGGAGTTCTTTTTAGAGGAAATCCATGGGCTGTGGGTTCGGAGCTAGCAAATGTGAGTCTTTCTACTCTGCCATCTTGGATCCACCCCCCCTAAAAATTATTTTAACATGTAATTTTGGAAAAATAAATATTATTTTAAAATGGATACATCTAAAATATTTATTAATATATTAAAAATAATAAAACTGTTACATATAACAAAAAAAAATGATCAAAATAAATGCCAAACTAGAAGAGAATAAGAATGACAAGAAGTTACATTGTTCAATTGAAGCATCTCCAATCTTATCTATTTTAAATAAGCTGTTGATGTTGCATAATTGAAAAGGGATAAAATGATGGATATTGTCATTCCCCCACTGCTCTTCCAAATGTTAATAGAAGTTTCAATGTTTGAAAGTTATCAATATGGTTCTGGAGACTAGTAGTTTTCTGGGACACATACAAATTTAAGGGGAAAGAAGTTTCTCCTGAACTAAAACAATATTGAATGGATAGAAAGTTGACCTCAGAATTAGGAAGACATGAATTCAAACCCCATCTCTCCCATATTCTTTGTGTGACAAATCATCTGACCTTTCAGTGTCCCCCTTTAGATGTCATAGAAATGACCATCTGCGTTGACAGAAGAAATTCCTTCTCTGGGAAATCCTCTTCACTAGAAATGTCAAACTCACAGCCAGCAGGCTTCAAGTGGCCTCCAAAAACTGAAACCCAACCAAATTAAAATATAATTGAGAAATGTTTAATAAGTAAATAAAAATACAATACAATATGAAGTTATTTTTAGTTTTCTGAGCTAATATGCCACTGCAGGGATTCTGTTTTTATTTAAATTTGACATCCTTGTTCTTCACCAATGAAATTACAGATCTGGTCCTTCCCCTACTTCTAACAGTGAGTTCTCTCTTGGATTGTCTCATTTGAGAACATATGTCAGTAGGAAGCAGTGCAATATAATGGAAAGATTTGTTTACATGATGAAAAACTCCATTTTACCAATCTCTTTGAATTCTTTCACAGGATTTCATTTTCTGTGACTGACAATTGATTCCTGGCTTCCAGACTATCTCATTCCACCAGGTTCTATAAGCACATATAATATCTGAAGAGAGAATCTGAATTATCCTGCATTTTCTTGTCTAACCGAGAGAAAGGATTATTTGCATTCTAAATCTTCTTGGTTTATCTTGTGTAGCTGAAATTCATATGCCCTTTTGCAAGTGCATTCTTGGATTGGACCTTGTATTTATTTCTTAATCAGTGTGAAAAAAGTTTTAGTTTATCGCTCAGTGATACATTTTCTTTTCTAAATTTCCTGCCATTTAGTCTCATATGAAAACTAAAATGCTGATTTGCCAATGTTTGGGTAGTGAGATGACTGATACAGTGAACCTTGGCTTAGGATATATTGTGGAAAGCACCAATCAGGATCTCAAGATATGAAATTCCAGATTCTGCCTTTTAGTTCTTGTGATCAGTGGAAATAGAGCTGTGAACTTCAGAATTTATAGATAGGGTTGCCATCTGATATTGAAGTTAATATAGCTACCACAAAGAGAGCTGCTATAGATATTTTTGTACATGTGGGATCCTTTCCCATTTAATGAATAGATTTTAAATGAGGTACCTACTATCTCTTCCTGCAGGTCAAGGAAGTTCTCTGATCAGTTTGAGCTTATAGGGTGGTAAATCTTTTGAGATAATAATTTTATCATCTTCCCATGGAGACTGCTCCTCTTGGCACAAACTGAAAATTTACTGACAGGGACTGATAGATATATATTAACTTTGTAACTTTGGGCATGTCATTTTATCTGGACCTTGGCTTTCTATCTTCAAAATGAGAGGGTTGGGCCTAATGATCTCTAAGTTCCCTTTTAATTCTAAGCTTGTGATCCTATACAGCCCTGTAAATCCAGAATGTAAACTCGGCGTTGACCATATATGTTTCCCACATATGTATGTTGTTAGACTTGTAAGTTTGTGCTTACTCTTCCTGATGCTGACTTTGTATGTATTTATGGGAACGTATGCCCCAGGTTTTTGAGAGAATGCTTTATAATTATTCTTGCTATGAACTTTGAGGCTACCGTCTGTGAAGAGACATATTGGTAGGGGATCACGAGTTACAGGATTAGGACAATGGTCACCCACTGGGTTACTGCTAGAAATCTTTTTTTAAAAAGAATTTATTTATTTATTTTATTCGGAACTGAAATAAAACAAGTTTCCTAACAAAGTGGAATAGAAAAACAGAGGATTGTACCTGAAATTGAAGATCCATTATGTACAACTTCCTATATCTTTCAAATATACAACAAAGTTATTGTGTAACTTTCTCTTTCTCCTCTCCACCTCCCCCACTCCCCAAGCTTCAAGACGGTTACCATTAGACACAAATCTGCATGTGTGTGTGTGTGTGTGTTTGTGTATGACTGTGTATGTATGTGTATGTGTGTGTGTATGTGTGTATGTATGTATATGTGCGTGTGTGTTCTTTTTCTGGATCAAACAATATCTTCCTTCATAGGATTTTTGTGATTGATTTGGGTAATGACTGGGTTGCTCAAAATTATTCTTAAAACAATATTGCTATTACATGGTTTATTTATTTATTTCTTGGTTATGTTCATTTTGCTTTTCATAATTTCATGGAGGTCTCTGCATGCTTTTTTAGAATCAATGAGTTCATCCTTTTTAGTACTCTAACACGAACATATATCATGATATGTTTAGCCTTCCTCTGATGGGCATCTCCACAATTTCCAGTTTTTTGCTACCACAAAGGGAGCTGCTATAAATGTTTTTGAACATATAGGTTCTTTTCTTTTTTCCCTAATCATCTTGGGGTACAGACTTAATAGTGGTATTGCTGGGTCAAAGGGCATAGGAAGTTTAATAACTCTTTGCACATAATTCCAAATCTTTCTAAAATGTTTGGATCAGCTCACAGATTCAGCAACAATGAAGTTTTTGACAGACTGCTTTCTAGCTTTCCCAATAATTTTTTTTTAACAAATAATGAATTCTTATTCCCAAAACTTGAGTCTGTACTCTTGTCAAACACTAGGTAACTATATTCATTTGAAAATGTAGATTATTATATCTACTCTGTTCTCGTGATCAACTTCTTTATTTCTTAGCCAGTGCCAGATAGTTTTGATAATTATTCCCTCATAATACAGTTTAAGGTCTGGCACTATTAAACCTCCTTCCATTACATTTTTTCCCTTTAGTTCCTTTGATATTCTTGACCATTTGTTTTTCCAAATGAATTTTGTTATTATTTTTCCTAGCTCAGTAATTTTGTTGGTAATTTAATTGGAATGGCATTGAATATATAGATTAATTTTGGTAAAATTATCATTTTTATCATATTGGCCCTGCCCACCCACGAACAATTAATATTTCTCCATTTATTGAAACCTGATTTTCTTTGTATACAAGGTTTGTTTGTTTTTTTTTAAATGATTTAGTTAATATAGATCCTGGGTTTGTTTTGGGAGATGTATTCCTAGGCATTTTATATTACCTAGAATTGCTTTATTTTTTTCTTTTATTAATTTATTGGTTTTCAGTTTTCTACAATCACTTCCATAAGTCTTATATTTTTCTCCCCCTCCCTTTCCTCTTCCTCCCCTAGATGGCATGCAATCTTATATGGTTTCTATACATACATTCTTATTAAGCACATTTTCACATTAGTCATGTTGCACAGAGGAATTAAAATGAATGGGGAAAATCATGAGAAAAAATAAACCAAAACAAAACATAGCACAAGAGAAAATATTCTGCTTCATTCTGCATTTCAATTCCATAGCTCTTTCTTTGAACGTGGATGGCATTTGCCTCGAGAGTCCTTTGGGAATGTTTTAGCATTGCTGTGAAGGGGTAAGTCTACCAGAGAAATTCCTTGCATACTGAGGTTGTTACTGTGTACAATGTTCTTCTAGTTCTGCTCCTTTCACATCAGTTTAAGTCTTTCCAGGCCTCTCTGAAGTCATTCTGTTCATCATTTCTCATAGCACAATAGTATTCCAGTGCATTCATATACCACAACTTGTTCAGCCATTCCTCTCAATTTTCAGTTCTTGGCCACCACAAAGAGAGCTGCTATAGATATTTTTGTACTTGTGGGATCCTTTCCTATTTAATGATTAGATTTTAAATGATTTAATTTTAAATAATTTAATGATTTTAAATAATTAAATGATTTAATTTTAAATAATTTTATTAAATGATTTTAATTTTAAATAAATTATCTCTTCCTGCAGAGTCCTGTTGGGGGTATATAGTAATGGTGGTGATTTATATAAATTTACTTTCTATCCTATAGTTAGCTACTTTGCTGAAATTATTATTTCAATTCACTTTTTAGATGAGTCTTTAGGATTTTTCCAAGTGTATCATCATATCATCTGCAAAAAAAAAAAAAAGATAGTTTTATCACTTCATTTCCTATTTTAGTTCCTTGTATTTTTTTCCCTTCTCTTATTGCTGTTGCTTGGATTTCCAAGACAATATTGAATAATATTGGTAACAGCGGTCATTTTTGTTTTGTTTCACACCTGATCCTTTTGGGAAGGATTCTAGCTTATCTCCATTTCAAATAATGCTTGTTAATGGTTTTAAGTAAATGTTTCTTATCAATTTAAGGAAAAGTCCATTTATGTTTTTACTTTCAAGTTTTTTTTGATAAAAATGAGTGTTGTACTTTATCAAAAACTTTTTTCTGCATCAATAGATATAATCATATGCTTATGTTACTCTTATTATTGATATAATTAATTATGTTAATAGTTTTCATTATGTTAAACCATCCCTGCATTCCTGGTATAAATCCTGCTTGGTCATAATGTATAATCTTAGTAAGATATTGTTGTAATCTTTTAGCCAGTATTTTACTTAGGATTTTTGCATCCATATTCATTAATGAAATTGGACTATAATTTTCTTTCTTTGTTTATCTCTTCTTGGTTTTGGTATCAGTATCACATTTATTTCATAAAAGGAGTTTTGTAGGACCTCTTCTTTGCCTATTATTCCAAATAACTTACTTAATATTGGAATTAATTGGTCTTTAAATGTTTAGCAGCATTCATTTGTAAATCCTTCTAGTCCTGGTGCTTTCTTCTTAGGAAGTTCATTTATGACCTATTTGATTTCCTTTTCTAAAATATCTCTATTTAGAAATTCTAGCTCTTCTTCTGCTAATCCAGGTAGTTTGTTCTTTTGTAAATATTTTTCAATTTCACCCAAATTGTTAAATTTATTGGCATATAATTGGGCAAAATAACTCCTTATAATTGCATTGATTTCATCTTCTTTGCTGGTATATTCACCTTTTTCATTTTTGACACTAGTAATTTGGTTTTCTCTCTTTTAAAAATATCATATTAACTAATGATTTATCTATTTCATTGTGTGTTTTTTGCAATACCAACACCTAGTTTTATCTATTAATTCATTATTTTCTTTGAATTCAATTTTATTAATTTCATCTTTAATTTTTAGGATTTCCAATTTAGTGTTTAATTGGGGATTGTTCATTTATTCTTTTTCTAGTTTTTTTTAAATTGCATACTCAATTTGTTGGTGTGCTTTTTCTCTTTTTTTATTGATATAAGCACTTAGAGATATCAATTTTCCTCTGATTACTGATTTTGCTGTATCCTACAGGTTTTGATATATTGTTTCATTATTTCCATTTTCTTCACTGAACTTACTGATTTTTTCTATTATTTGTTCTCATACATTCTTTAAGGTTAGGTTGTTTAGTGTCCAATTAGTATTTTTTCTATGTTTTCATGGTTCCTTATTAAAATACAATTTTCATTATGGGTCTATAAAGGAAGCATTTAATATTTCTGCTTTTGGCTATAAAATTTTGTGCTCAATATATGATCAATCTTTGTAAAGATACCATGTACCATTGAGAAAAAAGATATATTCTTTTCTATTTCCATTCAATTCTCTCTAGACAGCTATCATATTTAGCTTATCTAAAATTCTATTCACTTCCTTAACTTTTTAAAATTTATTTTCTTTATGGTTAGATTTATCTATTTCTGGGAAGGGAAGGTTAAAGCCCCCATTATTATAATACTACTATCCATTTCCAACTGTAATTCATTTAACTTTAAAAAAATTTAGATGCTGTAGTATTTGATGCATATAGATATAGTATTGAAATTGCTTCATTATTTATGGTACCTTTTATTATAATGTAGTTTCCTTGTTTATCTCTTTTAATTAAATTTATGTTAGCTTTGACTTTGTCTGATATCATGATTGTTACCCTTGGTTTTCATTTTATTTTAATATTAACTGAGGCATAATACATTCTATTCCAGTCCTTTATTTTAACTCTATGTTTATCTCTCATTTTAAAATGGTTTTTTTGAAAGAAGTGTATTGTTAGATTCTGATTTTTAATCCATTCTGTTATCCATTTATGAGTGAATTCATCCCATTCACACTCAAAATTATAATTACTATTTATGTATTTCCCTCCTTCCTATTTTTCCTCAAGATTGTCCTTCTCAGCCTCTCTTTTTACCCTATTCCCTTCTGTAGTTTACTTCTAACCACCTTCCTAATCCACACCCTTTTGAAGAATTTATTCTTTATCCTTTCCCCTAACCTTCCTATTCCTTATTCTGCTCAATCCTCTAGGGTCCCTCTCTCTTTTTCTCTCCCCACCCTCCTAAATCTTAATCTACAAACCTTCTAAAAATCTCCTTTCTATTCTCTCACTCTCTTATTTCCTTATAAATTTAGAAGACTTTCATAGTCTTCTACACACACACACACACACACACACACACACACACACACACACACACGTTGTCCCCCTCATTAACCCAGCTCTGATGAAACCCCTGTTTCCTCTCAGTTCTTCCTCTCCAACTTCATTAGTATGAGATAATTGCTTTTTTAAAACCTTTTCCTACACAATTTTGCTTTTCAGACTCACTGTCATATTCAGCTCAACCTCAACCTTTGTTTCAAACAAACCAAGTGGTAACGACAGTCATAAAAACACTGATAACATTTCCATATATTAAAAAGTAGATTTTCACCTTATTGAGTCCCTTGTAATTGGTCTTTGATATTTACCTTATATTTCTCCTGGGTCATAGGTGTCAAATTTTCCATTAAGTTCTAGTCTTTTTGCAAAAGTTTGTCAATTCATTTAATATCCATTTTTTTCATTCAGGATTATATTTAACTTTGCTGCAACCTCAGTCCTTTCATTCTTTTTGGTTTTCTGGTTTTCCAAGACCTGTGATCTTTTAGCAAAGCAGTTTACTAAGTCTTGTGTAATTCTGATTGTGGCTCCACAGTATTTGAATTGTGGTTTTTTTTGTTCATAATATTTTCTCCTTAACTTGGGGGTTTAGAAACTTGGCCATGATATCCGGAATCTCTTTCATGTGGTGATCAGTGGATTGTTTTTTCTATTTCTATTTCCCCCTCTTGTTCTAACACTGCAGGGCAATTTTATTCAATTATTTCTTTCTTTCTTTCTTTTTTTTTTTAGCACAACACACGTTTATTCGGCATTATTAAGCATTTTCTCCATTACTTTTTTAAAGTACAATGACCAAAATAATAAAATCAAGTTCTGAATTCCAGCATTTGCAAATTTCAAAGATGTCAGTGCTTATACTGGTAATTTAACAATCTGACATCCAGTTAGAACTGACTCCAGTGTGCCTCTGGGGGTCCCTCAAGGTTTTTTCTTGGTCCCTTTTGTTCTTCTTTATCAGTATTATTTTGCTTGTTGATTTCATTGATGTAAATTATCTTCTCTATAAAGATGATTCTCAGATCTGTTTATTTAGCAGCCCAGGGGTGGGGAACTCGCAGACCCAAGTTCTTATGTGGCTCTCCAGGTCCCCAAATGCAACCCCCAACTGAATCCAAATCCAAATCCCTAAGAAGATTTGTTCTTTGAAGTTTGGATTCAGTCAAAGGGCCCCATCTGAAGACTTAGTGGGACACATGTGTCCTTGAATATGCAGGTTACCCACTCATGGTCTAGCCTTAACTGCTTATTGCATATCACAAACTGAATGTTCTGCAGACCTCTTAAATTCCACAAGTCCAAAACTGATCTTATTGTCTTTACCCCCAAACTCTTCCCTTTTCCTAACTTCACAATTACTTCATAATTCATAATTACTTCATAATTTATGAAAAGGCAGAGAGAGGCAATTAATTCTATTTGACTGATTCTTGATGTCTCAGAGTCATTAGCTCTTATTTACAAAATTCTAATTTTTAACAAATTGCTTTCTTCAGTTAGCTTTTGTACCTCCTGTTCCATTTGGCCAATTTCACTTTTTAAGGAATTTTCTTCAATGAATTTCTTTTTTTCATTTTGTCAGTTGTATTTTTTTTAACATTTATGTATTTACTTTTAGTTTTCAACATTCATTTCCACAAGATTTTGAGTTCCATTTTTCTCCCCATCTCTTGCCTCCCCCACCCCAAAACACCCTGCATTCTGATTACCCTTTCTCCCAATCTGCCCTCCCTTCTATCACCCCCCTCCCTTCCCTTATCCTCATCTTCTCTCTTTTCTTGTAGGGCAAGATAGATTTCTATACCCCATTACCTGTATTTCTTATTTACCAGTTGCCTGTAAAAACAGTTCTCAACATTTGTTCCTAAAACTTTGAGTTCCAACTTCTCTCCCTTCCTCCCTCACCACCCATTCCCACTGACAAGGCAAGCAATTCAATATAAGTTATGTATGTGTAGTTTTGCAAAAGACTTCCATAATAGTCATGTTGTGAAAGACTAACTACATTTCCCTCCATCCTATACTGTCCCCAATTTATTCTATTCTCTCTTTTGTCCTTGTCCCTCTCCTAAAGTTCTTACTTCTAACTACACCCTCCACCATTTGCCCTCCCTTCTATCATCCCCCCCATCCCACTTATCCCCTTCTCCTCTACTTTCCAATAGTGTAAGATCGATTTTCATACCAAATTGAGTGTGCATGTTATTCCCTCCTTAAACCAAATGTGATGAGTAAGCTTCACTTTTCCCCTCTCACCTCCCCCTTTTCCCCTCCATTGAAAAAACTTTTTCTTGCCTCTTTTATGAGAGATAATTTGCTTCATTCCATTTCTCCCTTTCTCCTCCGAATATACTCCTCTCTCACCCCTTAATTTTATTTTTTTAGATACTATCCCTTCCTATTCAACTTAGCCTGTGCCCTCTCTCTATAGATATGTGTATAATCCTTCCAACTACCCAAATACTGAGAAAAGTTTCAAGAGTTACAAATATTATCTTTTCATGTAGGAATGTAAACAGTTCAACTTTAGTAAGTCTCTTATGATTTCTCTTTCCTGTTTCTCTTTTCATGCTTCTCTTGATTCTTGTGTTTGAAAGTCAAATTTTCTATTCAACTCTGGTCTTTTCATGAAAAATGCTTGAAAGTCCTCTATTTCATTGAATGACCATTTTTTCCCCCTTGAAGTATTGTACTCAGGTTTGCTGGGTAGATGATTCTTGATTTTAAGCCTAGTTCCTTTGACTTCTGGAATGTCATATTTCAAGCCCTTTGATCCTTTAATGTAGAAGCTACTAGATCTTGTGTTATCCTGACTGTATTTCCATGATACTTGAATTGTTTCTTTCTATCTTCTAGCAATATTTGCTTCTTGACCAGGGAACTCTGGAATTTGGCTACAAGATTCCTGGGAGTTTCTCCTTTTAGGTCTCTTTTAGGAGGTGGAGTCTTTCATATTTATTTTACCTTTTGGTTCTAGAATATCAGGGCAGTTTTCCTTGATAATTTCATGAAAGATGATGTCTAAACTCTTTTTTTTTGGTCATGGCTTTCAGGTAGTCCCAGAATTTTAAAATTGTCTCTCCTGGATCTATTTTCCAAGTCAGTTGTTTTTCCAGTGAGATATTTCACATTGTCTTCAATTTTTTCATTCTTTTGGTTTTGTTTTGTAATTTCTTGGTTTCTCATAAAGTCATTAACTTCCATCTGCTCCATTCTAATTTTTAGAGAATTATTTTCTTCAGTGAGCTTCTGAACCTCCTTTTCCATTTGACTAATTCTGCTTTTTAAAGCCTTCTTCTCCTCACTGGCTTTTTGGGCCTCGTTTGCCATTTGGGTTAGTCTATTTTTAAAGTAGCTAATTTCTTCAGCATTTTTTTGAGTGTCCTTTAGCAAGCTGTTGAGTCACTTTTCATGATTTTCTTGCATTGCTTTCATTTCTCTTCCCAATTTTTCCTCCACATCTCTTGCTTGATTTGCAAAATCCTTTTTGAGTTCTTCCATGGCCCGAGACCATTGCATATTTATTTTGGAGGTTTTGGATGCAGAAGCCTTGACTTTTAGGTCTTCCTCTGGTGGTATACATTGTTCTTCCTCATCTGAAAGGATGAAAGAAAATACCTGTTCACCAAGAAAGAAGCCTTCTATAGTCTTATTTTTTTCCCTTTTTGGACATTTTCCCAGCCTGTTACTTGACTTTTGAGTCCTTTGTCAAGAGGAGGGTATACTCTGGGGACCTGTAAGTTTTCAGTTCCTCCAAGCTGGCCCAGTTAAAGAAGAGGAGTTTACTCCTCTCCTGGCCTGTGCTCTGGTCTGGGAGCAACCACAAGTTTTTCTTCCCAGGATCTGTGAGTAGAATTCCTCCATTAGCTCCATCAGTCAATGCTCCTTCTCACCCCAGGACCACCACTCAGGGCTGAGATCCAGGTCATTGTCTCAATTCCCCCAGGGTCCAAAAATGGACACTGCCTCTGTAATAGTTGCAACTGATGGGGTCAGATTGCATTCTCTTCTCACTCAGATGAAAGAGCTTTCTCACTGACCTTTGAAGCTGTCTTTGGCATTTGTGGGTTGAACAATCTGGGAACTGCAGCTGCTACCTGAGATTCTGCTCTGAAACCTGTTCCAGTCCTGCCTGTACCTTGCTATGTGGTCAAGGCTGGGCTGTGTTCTGATCTGAGCTCGAGGCAATAGACCTTTTCTGTTGACCTTCCAGCTTGTCTTGGGCTGGAAATCTCTGTCGTTTGGTGGCTTGTGCTGCTCTAGAATTTGTTTAGAGTCATTTTTAACAGGTATTTTATGGGTTGTGGAGGGAGAGCTTCTACAAGTCCATCCTTCTACTCTGCCATCTTGACTCTACTCTTTAGTCATTTCTTGTAACATTGTATAAAATTTCTCTTTTTGATCATAGTTTTCAGGTAGTCCAAGAATTGTTATATTTTCTCTTTTTGATCTGTTCTCCAGATTAGATGTTTTTCTTATGTTTCACATTCTCTTCTACTTTTTCATTCTTTTGATTTTGTTTTATTATTTTTTGGTATCTTATAATGTCATTAACTTCCCCTTGCCCAATTCTAGTTTTCTTCCTTAAGATTCTGGATCTCTTTCCCAGTTGATTGACTTTCTTTTCATTATTTTCTTTGTTTTCTTGGATTGTTTTAATTTCTTTTTCTAATTTCTTTTCAATCTTTCTTATTTGATTTTTAAAGTCCTTTTTTAAGTTCTTCCAAGAATTCTTTTTGGATATGTGACCATTTCACATTGATCTTTGTGGTAGAAAAGGCTTTCTTTTTTTAATTTCAGCATTGTATTCTGAATATGGATCCAGATCTTCTCTATCCCCATAGTAGTTGTCTATGGTTAGGTTCTTTCTCCTTTGGTTACTCATTTTAAATTTATTTATTTATTTTATTTTTTAGCAGTTTGTTGTCATAATCACCTCTAGCCCTGAGGTGTGGGGAATGGTACCTCTGGCCTTTGGTTCCTCTTACTGTTATTTTATGAGTTTTGTCCAGGGCCTAACCTCAGTACTTCTCTACCCCTCCAAGTCACAGCTAGGGCCCCCAGCCACATTATGCTGGAAATGCACTTGTTCCCTAAGGACCTTCCCATGGCCTTCCATTCTCCTCTCTGACCTGGAACACAAAGCAGAAATTCAGCTCTCCTGTAAGTGCCCATAGACAGAAGCATCACTGCCCTACTATTTCTGCACTTCCAGGCATATACTAGTTCCTCCTCACCTTCAGTCAGAACTTCTACCTCATCTTGGCAACATAGTTGGGCCTGGTCTCCCTGGTCAGCAGATTGTCCTTTAATCTTCCCTGCTTCAGATGTCTGGCCCCTCACCCTGTCTGTGAGGTGAGAATTCCAGTGGTTGAGATAGAGGCTACCTCCCAACCCAGGGTTTGTTGTTTGTTGTTTCAACAGAGATAGCCTAGAGATGTTTGAATTCACGTAGGCCAATTACTCCCTAGGGTCTTTCTGAAGCTTTTCTCTAGTAGTCCCAGGAGACTCAGTGCTCTACCCCAACTCTTCTTTATTTTTGCCCACTCTACACTCAACCAGAGGGGCTATTTTGTCTTATTTGTGAAGGAAATCTGGAGAGCTTTGAATTTTCTGATCTTTTTCACCATCTTCCCCACTGTTAAGAACCTGAAAGTTCTCCAGGAATCCTACCTGATAATGAGAGTTTGGAGAATGAACCAAGAGCGGGGACTATACTTCTTGTTCTTATCTTTCTCTTTCTTTTCCTCCCCTCCCCTTGTCCTTCCCTCCTTCCTTCCTTTCTTCTTCTTCCTTCTTTCCTTCCTCCCTCTTTGCCAAAACCTTAATCCCAGTGTACACTGAAGCACACACATTACACAACAATAAGTCACTGCCTAAACTCCACTTGAGGGCTCTTTTTGGCACACTCCTGGCTTCAGAATGATTATCAATAGTAACTGTTGCTCTTTCCCTCCCAACTCCATTTACTTATTTTTTTTTCTTTCTTTTGCTCATTAAAGGGGCCTATCCCTGTTTACTTCTTAAAGAGCTAATGCCCTGGAGGGGCATTACCTCACTCTAAGTGTGAATAGGTCAAGGTTTACTATTGCATCCTGGCCCTTCTCCAGTCATCCTGATGAATATTTGGTCACTGGATTCAGATGGCTCTGGAGAAGAAGTGAGGCTGGTGAACTGCACAGCCCTCCCTTACTCAAAACAAAGTCAAGTGCAAGTCATGTCATCACGATATCACTGTCTTCTTCAAAAATGAAGGACGAACCCAGATGTGCCTAAGCAAAACCTTTCTCAGATCCCCCTAGTTCAGAAGCTCTTAACCCTTCTTGTGTCATGAACCCCTTTGGGAGTCTATGGACTCCACAGTATAGCTTTTTTGAAATTCATGCTAAATTTCAATTAGAAGTTAGTGAAACTAAAGATGCAATTTTTTTTGCATTCAAGTTTGTGGATGTACTGAAATCTATTTGTGGACCACTTATGGGCTCATGGACCCCAGGTTAAGATCTTTTACCAGGTTACTCCTTTGTTCTCCCCCCACCCACTTACTTTATCCTTTATTTACTTTTCTGTGTGTATGTTGTACATCTATTAACACATTTTTGCCCTCCCCCACCCCACCCAATAGAATATAAGTTCCTAACAGGACTGTAATTTTTTCTTTGTATATTAGACACCAAGCACATCTTACATTTGTTAATTCAGCAAGCATTTAGCGCACACATTAGACATATGTAGTTCAATTTAGTTGAATCACAAAAGAGAGTAAATTCCTATATTACTGGATGCTTTAATGACACTATTAGATATAAGCAGTCATTTCTGTTCATTCTATTTCTTCAGATACTTAGAATTCTCTGGGATAGAAAAACCATAAACAGAGGCCTTTGCAGGTTGCTAAGCCTTCTTCAATTGATTCTTTTCTCTCCCTCTCTCTTTTAAAAAAGTACTTATTTCTATGTTTTTAGTTTTCAGCATTCACTTTTATAAGATTCTGAGTTCTAAATTCCCTCCCCTTCACTTCCCCCTCCAAAAGACAGCATGCAATCTAATATAATCTATGCATGTACAATTATATTAAAGATATTTCAACACATGGATATGTTGTGAAAGAAAAATCAGAACAAAAGGGAAAAACCATGAGAAAGAAAAATGAGACAGAGAAAGAGAGAGACAGAGACAGAAAAAGAGAGAGAGTAGTATGCTTCAGTCTGCATTGAGACTCCATAGTTCTTTCTGTAAATGTGGATAGTATTTTCCACAGTGAGTCTTTTGGAATTGTCTTGGGAATTGCTGGGAATAGATAAGTCGAAGTTGGTCATCACACAATGTGACTGTTACTGTGTGTAATGTTTTCCTGGTTCTTCTCACTTCACTCAGCATCAGTTCATGCAAGTCTTTCCAGGTTTTTCTTAAGTTCACCTGCTCATCATTCTTATGGAATTCATACTCCATTACATTCACATACCACAACTTGTTCAGCCATTCCCTCATTGATGGGTATGCTTTTAATTTCCAATTCTTAGCTACCACAAAAACAGCTGCTATAAGTATTTTTGTACATGTGGGTCCTTTCCTCATTTTTATGCTCTCTTTGGGATATAGATGTAGAAGTAATATTTCTAGGTCAAAGGGTATGCACAGTTTTATAGCCCTTTCATATAGTTCTGAAAGGCTCTCCAAAATGGTTAAATCAGTTCACAGCTCCTCCAACAATGCATTAGTATTCTCATTTTCCCACATCTTCTCCAACATTTATCATTTTCTTGTTTTGTCATGATAGCCAATCTGATAGGTGTGATGTGGTACTTCAGAGTTGTTTTAATTTGCATTTCTCTAATCAGTAGTGATTTGGAGCATTTTTTCATATGTCTGTAGATAGCTTTAATTTCTTCCTCTAAAAACTGCCTGTTCATATCCTTTAACCATTTATCAATTGGGGAATGATTTCTATTCTTACAAATTTGACTGTATGTATGGCCCAGGCAATATTCACAGCACTGAGGATGACTATGAATATGCTAGTGTAGTTCTGAATTGCAAAGTATAAAAGACTCTCCATATAGAGGGCAGAAGAAAAACATTTATTCAGACACCAGAAAGTCAAATACCAAAACCAGAAAGTCAAATCAGTCATAGTAACTAAGAAGTCAATACACACTAGCACTGTTGAGGAGAAAGGCATTCCCAAACCTCCCCACCTCCAGCCTCCCTACAAGCAAACACCCAAGAGTCTTGCTGTGCCTGCCAGCCTGCATCCTCTCTCTTCCACCCCAACTGCTTTCACTAACTTCTTACTGGGTCTGCTCCACCCTTTCTGTTCCACCTGATCAGTAAGCTCCTCCTACCTTAGGCTTCCAGGTGACTTAAGCAGGTCACATCGGCCGATTAATGAATGGGGAAGATCTTTCCATTTAAATTACCATTACACTGAGTTCTCTACCTATTTTAGAAATGAGGCCTTTATCTTTCTGATTGATTCTTAAGAGTCATGATGCCACTGTCTCATTAAAAGCCAGGTTGGCCAGGTATCAATAAATCACTTAATGATTAATAGGGAAAATATGCTTAACAGATCCCCAAATGAGAAGATCATATGAAGCACTGATGGACTCAGTAGGTTCTTTAGTTTTGGATATTTCTGCTGGTTGCCAGGCAGCATGATTCAAAAGGTGATCATATATGCAAATTGGATGTAATTTTGATCTTTCAAAATTGCCATCTTTTGTTTTTACATCACCTTCAATTCTAAATAAATCTCTTCTTTTTCCTACACAGAAGACTATCCCATGCAACAAAGAATAAAAAAGAAAGAGTACAAAAGAAAATTAATCAGCCTATCAGTTATTTTTGACAGTCTTTACAATATTCCACACCCATCATCCTTTACCTATGCAAAGAAGGATTGGGGGGGTGAGTATTTCCTCAACTCACACTGTATTTGATTTTTCTTTTTCAATTTATACAGTTAAAGTCATTGTATATACTATTTTCTGGGTCTCCTTGCTTCATTATGCACCACTTCATATATTTCTTCCAGTTCTTTGAATTCTTCGTATTTGTCATTACTTACATTGCTATAATACCTCATTACCATTGCGCACCACAATTTGTTTAGCCAGGCCAAAACATGAATTTTCACCTTTTTTGTTTGTCTGTGCTAACATAAAAGGAACTGCTATTAATATTTTTGTTACATGGGAAATTCTTTCCCCCCCTCCCCCATTTTTAACCTCCTTGCAGTATGTGCCCAGTCATGGAATCTTTGGGTCAAAAGACACACACACACACACACACACACACACACACACACACACGCACACACACACACACATTCCAATACGCATATGGTTCCAATGATCCAAGCTTGAAGTCATGAGGATTAGAACTTAGCTGTGATTCTGAGGTCACAGAATTCTCAGGGTGCCTGGACAAACATGGAGGCTGGTGGAAGGCAATCTGAGACGAGGAACACTCCATATCATCTTCTTCCCCAGGGGCTGGTGCCTTTCTTTGCTTCCAGCATCCTCTACTTCTTTCTCTGGCTGCCCGCAGATGAGCCCAACTGGAGCAGCGCCCTGGCCAAGTGTCTCCCCATCCTCTGTCTGGCTCTCTTTGTCCACAGCACGGCCCCATCAGGGTCCTATAGCCAATTCGTCTGGGTAGGTCTCTTGTGCTCCGCTCTGGGGGACGTTTTCCTCACCTGGCCCAACCTGTTCCTCTTTGGTTTGGCAACCTTTGCTCTGGCTTATGTCTCCTATCTCAAGGCCCTGGGCTGGCACCCGCTCCGCCTGACGCTCCTGGAGCCTGTGATCGCCGTCTTCGTCCTTTATCTCGAGATCCTGCAGCCTCACCTCCCTTCCAGCTTGAGTCTCCCGGTGCTTGTCTACGCGGTTCTTCTGGGTCTGATGCTGTGGCGGGCGCTGGCCCGAGGGAGACCTGCGGCACTTGGTGGACTGTTCTTCAGCATCTCGGACGCTCTCCAGGCCTGGAATACCTTCGTCTGGCCCCTGCCTTCAGGCCGTCTGATCATCATGGTCACCTACTATGCTGCCCAAGCCCTGATGGCTTTGTCAACAGTGGTGGGCAGGGCACCCTAAGCTGACTGAGTTCGATGAGCCCCGCCTCACAAAGACAGCAGACCAGTGAGCTGGAGCTCAGCACTTGTCTTCTTCTCCAGAACTCCTCCTGACGACTCATCACCTTCTGGAGCTGTCGCCCACCCCAATCCCCCTGTGCTTGTCTTCCAGTTAAACACAAGACCTCCTAGGGCAGATCCTTTTTCCAGCCTCCCTCTGATTCGGAAGCTTCCCCCCTCCCCCCTTAACTCCCCTCCCAGTTATTCACAGTCCCTCACTTTCCCGTGCTTTACCTCTCTTACCTGCAACTGTCCCCACGCCTCCTCCCACCCAGACCCATCCTGTCTTCTTACAGTCCGTTTTGTTCCAGTATTACCTCCCCTCCCATTGCTGGTGAGCCCCTCGACTGAAATTTTTTCTCCTCATTAACCACAATTCCCCTCAAAATTTTGATTCTTTATCATCCACTGTCCTCCTGGTTTGAATACTTCTCCTCTCTCCATGGACCACTAAGTCCCTAGATGCCCCTCCATTATCCAAACCACCAGCACCTTTCCCTGATTAGTACAGTTGATATTGGAAACATGAAAAAAAAATATATAATACGTGTGTGTGTGTGTGTGTGTGTGTGTGTGTGTACCTTCTTAAGCATAATTTCACATAGCTTTTTAGAATAGTTGGGTTCATTTGTAATGCCACCAACAAAGTATTATTTTGCTTGCCTTTCTGTAGCTCCTTCAGTTGTCAAATTAATTTTCTTTTTTTAATTAAATTTTGTTTATTTACTTTTAGTTTTCAAGCATTCACCTTTACAAGATTTTGAGTTTTAAATTTTTTCCTCCTCTTCCCCCTCTCCATCCCCTAAATGGCGTGCAATCTGATATAGGTCATACATGCACAATCATACTAAACATATTTCCACATTAGTCATGTTGTAAAGAAGAATTGGAACCAAAGGGAAAAACCACCAGAAAGATAAAAAAACAACAATAAAAAAGGGAAAAATAGCCTGCTTCAATCTTCATTCAGATTCCACAGTTCTTTCTCTGGAATTGGATAGTATTTTCCATTGTGAATCTTTTGGAATTGGCTTCTATTACTGCATTGCTGAGAAGAGCTAAGTCTATCAAAGTCGGTCATCACACCGTGTGGCTGTTACTGTATGTAATATTTTCCTGGTTCTGTTCATTTCACTCAGCATAAGTTCTTTCAGGTCTTTTCAGGTTTTTCTGAAGTCCACCTGCTCGTCATTTCTTATGGGACAATAGTGTTCCATTACTTTCATATACCACAACTTTTTCAGCCATTCCCCAATTGATGGGCATCCCCTCAAATTCCAGTTGTTGGCCACCATAAAAACAGCTGCTGTAAATATTTTTGTCCATGTGGTCCTTTCCCCACTTTTATGTTCTCTTTGGAATATAGACCTAGAAGTTGTATTGCTAGGTCAAAGGGTATGCACAGTTTTATAGCCCTTTCAGATAGTTCCAAAAGGCTCTCCAGAATGCTTATTAGATCAGTTCATGACTCCTCCAACAGTGCATTAGTGTTCCCATATTCCCACATCTTCTCCAACATTATCACTTTCTTCTTTTCTTGTGTTAGCCAATCTGATAGATGTGATGTGGTATCTCAGAATTGTTTTAATTTGCATTTCTCTAATCTAATTATTTGGAGCATTTTTTATGTGACTAAATAGCTTTAATTTCTTCCTCTGAAAACTGCCTGTTCATATTCTTTGGCCATTTATCGATTGGGGAATGACATTCTCACAAATTTGACTGAGTTCTCTACCTATTTTAGAAATGAGACCTTTATATTTCTGATTGATTCTTAACAGTCAGGCTATTGCTATCCCTGTAAAAGCCAAGTTGTCCAAGTATCAATAAATCAGATCATCTGAGATCATATGAAACACTGATGGACTCAGCAGGGTCTATAGTGTTGGATATTTCTGTTGTGGCTACTGAAGCAAAAGTTGCCAGGCAGCATGTTTCAAAAGGATGGTCATGTATGCAATTCAGATGTATTTTTGATGTTTCAAAATTGATATCTTTTGTTTTTATATCACCTTCAATTCTAATTTCTAGTTCAACTCTATTCCCCTTTCTTTTTTTCTACCCAGAAGGATTCCATGCAAGAAAGAATAAAAAAGTACAAAAGAAATAATGCAAGAGTAATCAACATGTCAGTTGTTTTTGACAGTCTTTACAATATTCCACACCCATCATCCTTCACCTCTGTAAAGAAGGAATATGTAGGAGGGGGGCATTTCCTCAACTCATGCTTGGTTATGGTAATCATTGTATTAAATTTCTTTTTTTTCTTTCAATTTATGCAGTTAAAGTCATTGTATACTCTAGTTTTCTGGATCTACTTGCTTCATTATGCATCAGTTCATAAATTTCTTCTAATTCTTTGAGTTCTTCATATCTGTCATTTCTTACATTGCTATAATATGCCATTACAATTGTGCACCATGGTTTATTTAGACAGGCCAAACCAGATTGGTTTTCACCTTGTTTTTTGCTGACATAAAAGGTACTGCTATGAATATTTTTAGTACATAGGAAACTCCTTCCTCCCCATTTTTGACCTCCTTGGTGTATGTGCCTAGCAATGGGATCTTTGGGTCAAAGACACACACACACACACACACACACACACACACACAAACAATGGTTCCAATGGTTCCAATGGTCCAAGCCTGAAGTCATGAGGATTAGAATTTAGCTGTGATTCTGAGGTCACAGAATTCTCAGGGTGCCTGGACAAACATGGAGGCTGGTGGAAGGGAATCTGAGACAAGGGATGCTGCAGATACTCTGTTCTCCGGAAGCCTGGTGCCTTTCTTTGCCTCCTGCGCCCTCTACCTCCTCCTCTGGCTGCCCACAGATGAGCCCAGCTGGAACAAAGCCCTGGCCAAGTGCCTCCCCAACCTCTGTTTGGCTCTCTTTGTCCACAGCACTGCGCCATCGGGGTCTCACAGCCGATTCATCTGGGTAGGTCTCCTCTGCTCCACCCTGGGGGACGTGGTCCTCACCTGGCCCAACCAGTTCCTCTTTGGCAAGGTGACCTTTTCCCTGGCTTACCTCTTGTATTACATGGCCCTGGACTGGTTCCCGATCCAGCAGGAGCTCCTGGAGTCTGTGGTGGCCGTCATAGTCCTCTACTTCGGGTTCCTGCAGCCTCATCTCCCTTCCTGCCTGAGTCTCCCTATGCTTGTCTACGCGATTATCCTGGGCCTGCTGCTGTGCCGGGCGCTGGCCCGAGGCGGGTTTGCGGCCCTCGGGGGCCTGTTCTTCGGCATCTCGGACGCTCTCCAGGCCTGGAACACCTTCGTCCGGCCCCTGCCTTCAGGCCGTCTCATCATCGTGGTCACCTACTACACTGCCCAAGCCCTGATGGCCCTGTCCACCGTGGAGGAAGGGCCCGACCCACCCACGGGCCAGGTCCTAGCCGACCAGTGACTTGGAGCTGGGCCCTTGGCCCCTTCTCCAGGACCCTCCTGCCTGCCCATCACCTTCTGGAGCTGCCGCCCACCCCATTCCCCCAGTGCTGGTCTCCCAATTAAACTGCAGATCTTCCGCCCTAGTTCTGATTCTGACGCTCCCCCGCAGTTATTCACAATCCCTCCCTTTCCTATGCTTTCCCTTCTTTACCTGCAACTGTCCCCAATGCCCCGCCCCTGCCCCTCCCCGCTCCACTCATGCTTTTCTTTTTACGCATAATCCCTTTGGTTCGAGCCCTACACCGTCCGCTCCCCTCAACTGCCCATGAACCCCTCGACAGAAATTTTTTTCTCTTCATTCTCCACAATTCCCTCCCCCAACAGTTCTGACTGTTTTTCTCTATCATCCACACCCTCCTCTTTCACTGCGGCTTCTCCTCTCTCCATGTGATGCCTTTCCCTGCCTTGTCCACACCACCATCACCTTCCCTTCACCCTTAGGAAAGCTGATACTGGAAACACAAAAAATATAATATTTAAATATGATAAATATATAATGTATGTGCTAACTTTGAAGCCTAATTTTCACGTTGGGTGGGTTCAGAACGCCACCAAGTATATTATTTTGCTTACCTTCCTGCAGCTCCTCTAATTGTTGTGTCATTTCAAAAACAATTGTTTGAATCTTTGATTTATACAGTATTTTTCTCATTCCCTGACTCCAGACTCTATTCTCCCTATTGCTTCCTCAACATTTGGCAAAATATTTCTTTTCTTAGGAACTATTAATTATTTCTAAACTCTCCCTCTCGTACATCTTAATTCAGTGTTCATCTCTTTTTTTTTTCAGCCTATATTCCCTGGGAGGCGCCTGCTACTTCAATTTTAATGTATTTTTTGGGTCTGCACTCCTAAAATAATAGCTCATAAGCCCCCACCAATGTGCTTACTTTTAGGAAGGAACTAGTAGACACAATTAGCTTAAAGCAAAGGCATTTACAAAGATGTCATGATGAAAACATTAGCTATGCATTTAACCCTGGGGTATACTCTTTCATAAACATAAAAGAGTGGGTACACAATTAGAGTGCTTTAGTAGTGTGGCCTGGATACAGGAACATATATAGCCAAAAAAACAATGCAGCTAATACTGCAGGGTCCTGATGTCTTCTTTCTCCTGGGTTCAACATCTCTGTAGATCAGGTCTCACAGCTGGGTCTCCTAGGTTTGCTTTTCTCCACAACTAGATTGGACTGCCAGGACTAATTTTCTCTTTCATCCATAGTCAGTCCTTTTGTTGCTAGAGGTCAGCCTAAAACTGTATTAGTAGCTTTTCACCTATTGCATCTGCAATAACAATCTCTTAATTTTCAACTATAGAAATCCTTCTCTTGTTTCATGTGCCATTCCACCATGAAGATTTCCCAGATCCCTCCAGTTGAAAGTATTCTCTCCTACCTCAGATTTTCTTAGAAAACTTTCCCTTGTCTTTACCACTTTCTGACTTTTTTTTTAACCAGACCTGTTATTTCATCTGTAAAGAGACCTTGGTATGGAACATCTACCGATATAAGACAACACCTTTCTTTGCAATTTTTATTCTTTATTTATATATTTATTTGTTTTTGTCTGTTTCTCTCTCTCTCTCTCTCTGTCTCATATCTGTCAATGAGAATGGGTTTCTCACTCTTTCTTGCTCAGGCTGAAAGTATTAGTGACCACTCTTGGACCTGATCTCATAATGGATGAGCATGGAAGCTTCAGCCTTCTTCCCTTCTAACCTGTACCAATTCAGTCCTTCTTAGTCATCTTGGTGACTCCCCCACTCCTGGGAGCTCATCATGTTAGTGCCATACTTACTGAGGATACCTGATTAGTTCTAGCCCTATTGCAGCTCAGAACTTCTAAGCTGAAGCAATTGATAGCCTTAGCCCCACTGCTAGCAAGAATTATAGAAGTGTGCCACTTCACCTGGCCTCTGCAACTTGAAGTTTGCAGAGTTACCCTGGGCACTAAAAAATTGCACAGGGTCACATAGACTGTATCTATCAAAAGGCAAACTTTCAACGAGCCTGCGCCTCTGAGGCAGGCTTTCCATGAAATGTGCCACAATGCCTCTATTCTGACTTGTCTCATATCCACCGATCACCTCCTGAAAAAGATCCAAAAACAGAAACTCCTAGGAACATTATGGCCAAATTCCAAAGTTCCCAGGTCAGGGAGAAAATATTGCAAGCAGCTAGAAAGAAACAATTCCAGTATTGTGGAAATACAATCAGGATAACACAAGATCTAGAAGCTTCTACATTAAGGCTCGAAGCGTGTGGAATAGGATCTTCCAGAAGGCAAAGGAACTAGGACTAAAACCAAGAATCACCCACCCAGCAAAACTGAGTATAATACT
>CM053769.1:589851583-589942811 GCA_028658325.1 Potorous gilbertii | reverse complement strand
TTGATTTTCAAAATCCTTTTTGAGCTCTTCCATGGCCTGAGCCCATTGGATATCTATTTCAGATGTTTGGGATACAGAGGCCTGGACTCCTATGTCTTTACCTGATGGTAAGCATTGGTCTTCTTCATCAGAGAGGAAAGGCAGAAACATCTGTTCCCCAAGAAAGTAACCTTCTATGGTCTTATTTTTTTTCCTTTTTCTGGACATTTTCCCAGTCAATTACTTGACTTCTGAGATGCCTGTCCAGCCCCCACCTAGATCTGCCTAGCTAGTGCTTGGGGTCTGAGATTCAAATGCTGCTCCCCAGCCTCAGGGCTTTTGGTGGCTGGCTGCTATTCAGGGTAAGATTAAATCAGGTTCGCAGGTGGGGGCAGGGCCATCTCCCAGGCTCAGTTCCCTCAGGGGGTTTATGCAGAGACCTTCTGTAATGGAGCTGCTGCTGAGCTCCTGCCTGCTCTGGGAGCCTCTGGCCTCCCGCTGCCTCTGCCTCTGCCTCCCGAGGGGGCCCAAGTTATGGAGACACCCCGCTCCTCTCTCAGCTCGTCCAGATGTCTCTCTCACTGACCTGTGCGTCTGTGGGTGGAGGGACCTTCGCAGCCGCTGCAGGTTTCATCCGTGAAGCCTGCTCAGATCTGCTCGCTCCTCTCAGTGCCACGCAGCCAGGGCAAGGCTAGGCTCCGCTCCTGTCCAGTGCACGATGGATCTTTGGGATCAGTTTTTCAAGGCTCTCTGGAACGGAAATCTCCTTCACCCCGTTGCTGCGTGGCTCCATTGTTACATAATTTGTCGGGAGTTCTTTTTATAGATAATTATGGGCTGTGGGTTCAGCTAGCATATGTGAGTCTTTCTACTCCGCCATCTTGGCTCTGCCCCGATTATAAAGTTCTTGAGGGCAGGGAATAGGTGGTGGGTTTTTCTTCATACCATGTTTAACACATAAGATTCACTTAATGTGCTTTATTTTTATAAGGACAAAATTTAAAGTTTCTTCCTAGAGTTCCTCTCAGCTATGCCCTCAGCTTTCTACCATCCTCCTTAATATAAACATCACCTCTATGAAATAGGGAAGAAAAGCTATTATTTCTAATTTCCAGTTGAAATATCCAAGTTGCAGAGAAATTAAGTTGTAGAGTATGTATGTGGTTGACTAAAACTCAACTTTTGCTTCTGACTCTAGTGTTTCTTAAAACTAGGTCATATACCCAATTCCAACAAATTCACTTGTTCTGCTAAGCTGGTGACATCATAACCTGATTTTAAAGTGAATTTTTATGGATTTTTTTATTTTGTATCACCTATATTTCCCTGGGGATCCATTTTCTTCCCCTCTCTGTGCTTATAGCAAAGAATCTCCCGATCAACACATAAAAAAAATTATCAATCAACCCAAAAAAAAAAATTTGTTGCATGCTATGCTCCACACCCCATTAACCATCACCTCTGAAAAGGAATAGAGAGAGGTGACAAAAACACCTCTATATGATAAAAATGTAACTTTTCTTTCATTTTTAATGTTTATTTATTTTTAGATTTCAGCATTCATTTCCACAAAATTCTGAGTTCCAATTTCTCTCCCCATCTCTCCCCTCTCCCACCCCCTAACACCTTGCATTCTGATTACCCCTTTCCTCAATGTGCCCTCTTTTCTATCACACTTTACCCTTCTCTTATCCCTATCTTCTCTCTTTTCTTGTAGGGCAAGATAGACTTCTATACCCTATTACCTATATTTCTTATTTCTCAGTTATATGCAATAACAATCCTCAAAATTTGTTTCTACTACTTTGAATTCCAACTTCTCTCCCTTCCTCCCTCTCCAACCCTCACCACTGAGAAGGCAAACAATTCAATACAGGCTATATATGTGTAGTTTTGCAAAAGACTTCCATAACGGTCATGTTGTGTAAGACTAACTATATTGCCCTCCATCCTACCTGTCCTCCATTTATTCTATTCTCTCTCTTGACCTTGTCCCTTCCCAAAAGTGTTTACTTCTAATTACTCCCTTTTCCCATTTGCCCTCCCTTCTATCATCCCTCTTACCCCTCTAGTACCTTTCTCCCCGACTTTCCTGTAGTGTAAGATAGATTTTCATACCAAATTGAGTGAGCATGGCATTCCCTCCTTAAGCCATCTGTGAAGAGAGTAAGCTTCACTTTTCTCTTCTCACCTCCTCCCTTTTCTCCTCCATTCAAGATTTTTCTTATCTCTTTTATGAGAGATAATTTGCCCCATTCCATTTCTCTCTTTCTCCTCCCAATATATTCCTCTCTCACCCCTTAATTTTACTTTTTATAGATATCCCTTCTGATTCAACTCAACCTGTGCTCTCTATGTGTGTGTGTGTGTGTGTGTATGTGTGTAATCCCTCCACCTACCCAAATACTGAGAAAAGTCTCGAGTTATAAGTATTTTCTTTTCATGTAGGAATATAAACAATTCAACTTTAGAAAGTCCTTTATGATTTCTCTTTCCCATTTACCTTTTCATGCTTCTCTTGAGTCTTACATTTGAAAGTCAAATTTTCTATTCAGTTCTGGTCTTTTCATCAAGAATGCTTGAAAGTCCTTTATATCATTGAATGACCATTTTTTCCCCTGAAACATTATACTCAATTTTGCTGGGTAGGTGATTTTTGATTTTAATCTCAGTTCCTTTGACTTCTGGAATATCCTATTCCAAGCCCTTTGATCCCTTAATGTAGAAGCTGCCAGATCTTGTGTTATCCTGATTGCATTTCCACAAAACTTGCATTGTTTCTTTCTAGCTACTTACAATATTTTCTCCTTGATCTGGGAACTCTGGAGTTTGGCAACAATATTCCTAGGAGTTTCTCTTTGTTGGTCTCTTTCAGTAGGTGATCAATGAATTCTTTCAATATTTATTTTGTCTTCTGGTTCTAGAATATCAGGGCAGTTTTTCTTGATAATTTCATGAAAGATGATGTCTAAGCTCTTTTTTTGATCATGGCTTTCAGGTAGTCCCAGAATTTTAAAATTGTCTTTCCTGTAACTATTTTCCAGGTCAGTTGTTTTCCCAATGAAATATTTCACATTATCTTCCATTTTTTTCATTCTTTTGGTTTTGTTTTGTAATTTCTTGGTTTCTCATAAAATCATTAGCTTCCATCTGCTCCACTCTCACTTTTAAAGAACTATTTTCTTCAGTGAGCTTTTGAACTTCCTTTTCCATCTGGCTAATTCTGCTTTATAAAGCCTTCTTCTCCTCATTGACTTTTTGGACCTCTTTTTCCAATTAAGTTAACCATTTTTAAAGGTGTTACTTTCTTCAGCATTTTTTTTGGGGGGGGGGGGTCTCCTTTAGCAAACTGTTGACTCACTTTTCCAGCTCTTCCATGACCTGAGACCATTGCATATTTATTTTGGAGGTACTGGATGCAGAAGCCTTGACTTCCTCTGACAGTATGCATTGTTCTTCCTTATCTGAAAGGATGGAAGGGAAATACCTGTTCACCAAGAAAGTAACCTTCTATAGTCTTATTTTTTTCCCTTTTTTGCAGCATTTCCCCAGCCAGTTACTTGACTTCTGAATCCTTTGTCAAGAGGAAGGCTCTTCCTCACCCCAGGACAGTGTTAGGAGCTGAAGTTCAGATAAGCTGCTCTATTCCCCCAGGGGATTTAGGCAGAGTGCTTCACAAATGGACATGGCAACTGCCGCCAGCACTGCTGCCACCACTGCCGCCACTACTGCCACCACTGCCACCACTGCCTGG
The DNA here is from genome assembly GCA_028658325.1 of Potorous gilbertii. Lineage (NCBI taxonomy): Eukaryota > Metazoa > Chordata > Mammalia > Diprotodontia > Potoroidae > Potorous > Potorous gilbertii. Next base: position 589,939,078 of record CM053769.1, on the reverse strand, counting down.
GGCTGGTGCTGGGGGGGATCCTGCTCCCCTCTTGCCCATTTGAGAAAGCCCTCTCACTGACCTTTGAAGCTTTCTTTGGTGCTTGTGGGTTGAGGGAGCTGAGAATCTCTGTTGCTACTGGGGATTCTGCCCAGAGGTCTGTTCTGGTCCTGTTTCTTCTGGTGCCCTGGAATCCACATCCTGTGCAATAGATCTTTCCTGTTGGCCTTCCAGGATTTTCAGTCCTTTGGCTGGAAATCTCCTTTACTCTGTCGTTCTGTGGCTTCTACTGCTGTAGAATTTGTTGACAATCATTTTTTTACAGGTATTTTATTGACTGTGGGGGAATAGCTAGAGTATGTGCATCTTTCTACTCTTCCATCTTGGCTCCACCCCTATCACATCTTTTCTTAATGGTCAAGTTTGATGTTTATAATTCTGCAATACCCAGTTTTGATTGTTTTGTGTCCTTTTCATCTGCATTATTTTAAGTCATTGTGGATATTGTTTTCCTGGCTCTGTTTACTTCACTTTGCATCACTTCACATGTCTTTAATTGCTTTTCTGAATTCATTGCATTTGTCATTTGTTATAAAACATCATATTCTGTTATTTTCATGTAATGCCATCATTTAGTTCAAAGTGCTTTTCACCTTCTTGGGTTTGTGTTAGTCAAAGTATAAATTAAATGATTAACATAGTTTGCTAATAGTGTCTATACGTATATACAATGAAAGTGCTAAGAGAAAAAAATAAGGTATGATTTAGTGAATATTGTTAAACTATGGTAATGAAAAGACAGGTGCCCTCTTCCAAGAGGCACGAACAATATAGTGGAAAGAGCAGTGCAATTATAGAAGCTGATGTTTCTATAGTACTTAAAGTACTTTTGCAAAATACTTATGTACATAATCTCATTTAATCACCAATAGACTTTATAGGATAGACTACAGATAGTATTATTTTCTTTTTGCAGATGTAGAAACTGAGGCATAGAGAAGCAAAGTTACTTGTCCATGGTTATATAATTAGTAAGTGTTCAAAGCCACATTTATAACTAAGATTCTTCTGAATCCCAAACTGGAAGTTTTCCCAATATACCATTGCTTCTTATAGGCTGGAAGCCAGGAAATCTTGATCCCGGTTTTAACCTTTTATATTTAACAAACTGTTTCTTTACCTTTCTATTTCTCAATTTTCTTGTTGAAAAATGAAGGAGTGAGAGGACTCTAAGCCTGGTCCCTCTGAACTCTACCATTCTGTGATGGCTGTGATGAATGATGATGGAGAGAAGAAAAACTGGTACTTTAAAGGTTATAAAATGCTTTTTAACCACAACCTTGTGAGAAAAGTATTACTCTCAACAGTTTAGAGGTGATACTTGTTGAGTGGAAGTGACTTCTCTAAGATCATATAATTAATCAGTGTCAGATCTGGGATTTGAACCCAGACATCTATGGACATCAATATCAGTGCTCTTTCAGCTACATCACATATCCCTTGGAGAGATGTTGGTACTTTGATTTGCCAAAGGATTTTTGCAGAGTCAGTGGCAGTGTGTGTGTGTGTGTGTGTGTGTGTGTGTGTGTGTGTGTATGTGATAGGTAGACAGATGAGAGATGGATGGATTGATGGATGGATAAACAGATGGGTGAATGGATAGATAAATGAAGAGAGAAAGAGACACATAAATACACACCTAGATGGATAGATCAGTAGACAGATAGATATATACAGAAATATTTATGCCAAAATGATAGATGAATGGATGGATGCATAGATATATTGTTCATTTGTTTCTTCTGACTCTTTGTGACCCCATTTGAGGTTTTCTTGGAGTAGTTTGCCATTTCCTTCTGCAGTTCACTTTACAGATGAGGAAACTGAGGTAAATAGGGATAAGTGACTTAAAAAGATCATATACCTAGTAAATGTCTGAGACTGGGTTTGAACTCAAGTCCTCCTGACTCTAAGTCCAGTACTGTATCCACTGCACCACCTAACTGTCCAGATAGATTAAGAGATAACATTAATACTTGGTGGTAGCATTGTCAGAGTGAAGATTAGATTCCAAAATTAGGACCCCAGGATCAGAGATGTAGAGCTGGAAGGGACCTCAGGCCAACCCACTCATTTTAAAACTTAGAAAATAGTTTCCAGAAGGTGAACTATAAGGCTACATAGATAAAAAGCATCAAAGATGGGCTCTGAAGTCAGATTCTTTCTCTCTCAAAGCCTGACTGTTTAGGTTGCTAAATAATGGCTCCTGCATTTTTTGCAGTACACCATAGTTTCATTGATATTGATAGGAACTTCAGTATCCTCCAGAGCAACCCTTTCATTTAACAGATGATAAAATTGAGAAACTTAGGAAGATTCAAGTGATTCACCAAAGGCTGCACAACTGAAAATGCCAGAATTGGAATAGGAGTCTTCTTCACTCCCCCATGAAGGATTCAGGGCACAGAATGCTTCCCTTGACAATGGTATGAATGAGTCTTTCACCCCATCATGTTCATGATGCCTCATACTGGTTGGGATGATAAGGGGAGTTTCCTAGAAGGCTGACGTTATGGTGAATGAAGGGAGTATCCAATATCCCTCAGATCTTTTTAAGAATCTCTGTTCTTCCTCCTGATTTTGCCCATGGATTTCCTAGATCGCCAATCAGTCAACTCAAGTTGTGTTGTCTAGAAGTTATTCTGTATTTCAAAACTTAATCTGTGAAGGAACTTTGCTAATATCCTTCCTTTTCTGCTCCAAAACAGGAAATAATTCTGTACCATGGACCTTAACCATGGTCCTTTCCCAACTCTAGGTGAGTACCCTACTGCAAGCAAGGTTGTATAGGGCAGTACAGGTCTTCTGACTCCTAGTTTAGTTCCTACTGCTTCTGGGTTATGCTCCCATTCAAGGGAATTATGAACTATTCCTTTATTTACGGAGATAATGTTACCGATAACAGGACAAGAGCTTTGTGCTATTTTTTTCTAGTATTGATATTAGATTGTGAGTATCCCTTCCCTGTCCTCCCCTTCCCTGACCTTAACTTCCCTGACCTGCTCTTATTTCTATCTCTGCCCTCTCCTGACCAATACCTTCCATTCTCTTCACTCTCCCCCAGATTATCTCTTGACCAAAGTCATGAGTCAGTTTAGGCCATGCATGAAATAGTTCTCTGTTAAAAGCTAACTGACCTTCACAGACATCCATACCATATTGTGGCCTGCCATGACATTCCTGAGAAGTAGGGAGAGACCAGATTTTATCATTCTGAAGTGGGGGTGGAGGTAGTCGTGGTAAGAATAGTGGTGGGGGTGCAATAAGGGAGACAGGGAGATTAACTGATTTGCCCTCTTAATTATGTGGTGAGTTAGAGATGGAGCCAGGAATTGAATCCAGATTTCTGGTCTCCCAGATCTGTTTTAACTAACAGATCATACAGCATTCCTCTTGACTCCCTATTTCCTGGATCCAAGGAACACACATTTGCTTTACCTGTACTTAAGGCAAGTAGCTCTTAAACTGTTGACTTCATGTTTCCTGGACAACATTCTCACACTACGAAAATGACTGCTTTATTTGAGATTTGGTTAAAATATTTTCAGATTTTTTTTAGTTCTTGTAACAGTTTCTTCTCAAATGTCAAAGGGCTTTGAGTTCTAAAACTATTTGTCAATTTCCTTGTTTTCTAGAGCGACTTCCATACAGAGATCACTGTACAGAAGGTTACTGACAGTTTTCTCCTCATTTTAAGGGTCATAGAAGTAATTAAACTGAAAAAAAAATTACCTCCTTTTCACATTTTGATGCTAGAAGGGACTTCAGGGATCATTTACAGGGTTGTTAACTTTTTTTATGTCATAAATTTTTTTGGAAGTCTGATGAAACCTATGAACTGATTTTTAGAATAATACGTTTAACACAAAATAAATTATATATGATTACAAGGGAAAACCAATTGTATTGGTTAATCCAGACATTAGAAAAAAAAATGTAGTTCCTGGACTCGATGTTAAGAACTGTCTCCAAAAGATTAAGTGTAAAAGTGTTTACATATTAGAAATTCTGATGTATGTAAGTAGAACAATCTTTAAATATAGAAAACTTCTTGTATATTGGTCTAACATTTTCCCAGTTCTCCCTTATTCCTTTGACATTCCATGCCACAAGAACTCGCAGTCCCACATTTCCAAGTTTTGCCAGCGTATTGCTATCTCAAAAGTGTTTCATGGCTGAATGTATTTGGCAGGTGTAAATCTAGTTCAGCCCTTTGCAATTGGTGAACACCTAATACAGTAGCAAGATTGGAGTTATAAAGTATTCTTCTGATGCCCAGGATACTTGTCTTTTTGCTACATCCTGCAATCTCATAGCCATGGAACAAAATATTTGACCAGATTGTAGAACAAAAGGAAGTACAGAGGCCGCCTGGGTAGCAGTAATAGCGAGGCAGGAGCTTTGGATGAAGTATCAGAACAAGGTTCCAGCTCTGCCTGCCATACTCTTGCAAACATGCTTCCACACCTTGGGCATGTCATTTCATCTCCCTTGGTCTCTGTTTCCTTATCTGCATTGAAATGGATCATTTTAAACATTTCTTCCTGCTCCAAAATTCTGTGTGATTCTAAAAAGTTCTTTCCACAACGCTAGGGGGCCCACTGTTCATGGCAGAGTATAAGGAAACCATTTTCACTAAGTACAATTATTTCATTTTGAAGAGTGAGGGAAAGCATTTATTAGAATCAAATGAAAAAGCATAAAAAGGTCTCCGTAAACCCTACAGAGATGTAACTAGTAATTAAGCAACTTTGCAAGTAAAGCTTGAACATGGTTTTATTCCTGAATGTTTCTTGTACTGCTGTTAATTTCCTCCCCAAATTTTCCAGTGTTGTTGCATAGACTCAGATTTATTATTTCTTCAAAACAGAGAAAACTAGGATTCTTGCTTCCCCTTTCTTTTGAGACTGTGTCTCCCTATATGGTCCAGCCTGCAAGTGTGGCATCCCGATCTAGGGGCAGGAGGCTGGCACCAGCTTTTACTGGCTCTAGGTGGGTGATTATTAAGTTTCCAATGTGAGCATTTACATATTAGATATTGAAAATGCTATAAATCTGCGCTTAATTTATTGCTTTTCTGATTAAACCACGAGTGGGGAACCTGTGGTTTGGGAACACTTGAGATGGGAATACATTGGCAAAGCAGTTCATAGGTTTCATCAGACTTCCAAAAAGGTCCGTGACATAAAAAAAGTTAAAAACTCTAGTAAACTTCACAGAACAATCCCCTTCATAAAAGAATTTGCTCTGTAAAACTTGGGCTCAGTCAAAAGGCCTCACTTCTTCCCCCCAGCCCTAGGGCCAGTTAAATATTTTCCAGTTCACCATTTCCTTGATCCCTTGAATGTTTTGACTTGCTCCATGTCTGATCTAGGTCACTTTACCCCTGCTTAGGTACCATGGTGGTACCTAAGGTTGCTTCATTTCCTGATTTTTAAACCAATCACCTTAATTTTTTTCCTCTACCTTACTATCCTTGTAGTTGCCAGACTTAGTGTGGATAGCCAAATGACTTTTTGTTGTGTCCTTTTGGTTGTGTCCAACTCTTCATGACCCCATTTGGGGTTTTCTTGGCAAAGATACTGGAGTGGTTTGCCATTTCCTCCAGATGAGGAAACTGAGGCAAACAGGGTTGCTCAGGGTCACACAGTTAGTAAGTGTCTTAGGCTGGATTTGAACTCAGGTCTTCCTGATTCCAGGCCTAGTGCTGCACCACCTACTTGCCTCTCCAATTGACTTTAACCCTACTATAATTTCTTCTAATGGCCATAAAGGCAGCTGAAGCAGGCATTATGGAGTGCTTAGGACTTGGTCAGACATCAAAGATGCCAAGGGCATCCAGTGCATCCCAGGCCATTACCAGTCATCTTGACTTTGGTCTTGCACTGGACTTCAATGACTCAGGAAGAGAGAATGAGGCTGATGACTTTGTACAACTATGCCTCACTTAAATACAACGCATGCACAGGTCAAGACATCACCCTACACTGTCACTGATCCCCTTCAAAAAGAAGGACAAGCTATAATCCCTACTACAAGTCAGAATTCCTGAACCCAAGAGATCCACCAGTGTCACCCACCCGAATAGCAGGGTTCACAGACATGCTGCTGCACCCAGCCTGCATTTGTCCTTTTGCAGTCACCCTAGACCAAATCGAGACCTTGCCGGACCACTGTGCTTGTACTATTGCACCATTCTCCCTCCTCACTAACTCTTCCCTCTGTCTTGATTCTCCCCCTTACTCCTCCCAGCTAGAAAAGTCATTATCTTGTGCTGAACTGAGGCAAGCACCTACCTGGTCAGGACTACAGAGCCCCAGCTGTTTGGTTTAAAAGAAATTCAGACCTTGCTTATAGGCAGCATATACTAAGGATAAACAGACTGATGAGACGTCAACTGAACAAGCAATTAAGTAGAATAGGTGCTAACAGGCAATAACTTTGACAGATTTGCCAGTAGATAAAAAGAAATATGTGTAGCTACTCCTAGATCATCTAAGGCTGACTGGGTTTTGTTTTAGTGTCCACTACTTAGCATTGTTAGTACTTTTTCAATCACCTCCACCTTTTTTGTGGCATTATTTATGTTATCTTGGAGAGCAAAGCAAATTCAATTGATTTCAAGTTATCTTGAAAGCAGTTACATGAAAGGACCCAACTCAATGAGGTTCTAATTTGTCACCCAAGGGGACACTAGAGGATTAGATTCGTATTCAGTTGTATAATTGGCCCTCTGGTGTTTTTGGAATGATATTGCTGGACACTGATTTTTACACTGTGCTTTCTTTCTTTATCCTATTATAGGAGTTGACCTACCACTTTACAAAAATAACTGGGTAAAATTCAATTAACTTTAGAGAGGGAGAATCCTGTGGAATCCTTTTTTTCTTTCTTAGCTGGCTAACAAAAATAATCCTGTTATCTCGAGCTTATCAACTCCATGGCATGTCATTATGTCATCTGTCATCCTCAAATGAAAGAAAAGGAGTCAGGGCATACATCTTCCCAATTTTCTGCCAGGTGATTTATTTCACTGAAACTTTGGACACTAGGTATTGATGGGCATCCTCATTTCCTTTATTTTAAACCTTATCTTTTTTCCCTCTTCTATACATTACTTCCATTGCAGTTTTGAAAAGCAGAGGGTGAGTATGAAAATATATGCATGACAGAGGAAGAGAGGAGAAGAAAGACAGTGTAGATGTGGAGATTTGTTACCTGGATCATTTAGCCCTATCATAATTCACTTTTAAGAGAAAAAGTACATGTGGAAAGTCAGAATGGGACTGCCAGTTTCATTTTCATATACCTGGAGTTTGTATTCTTTTTTTCCCCTCTCTCTCAAATGGAAACCTGCACTACTGGTAGTAATACCTAAGTGATAGCTGCTGATAAATATTATCTTTTCAGAGACATGGTGCATCATCATATGTCAAGTCTGCAGACTAATTTTTTATGCAAGACCAGCAGATTTTTTTGTGGATATAGGCCAGGAATTTTAATGAAAGAAAACATCAAAGATGCAGAATAAATGAGAATATTAGTCAAGGAAGATACACAGTGATGCTCTCTGATAACCCCTGGTATTGACATTAGAACTCTGTGGGAGCAACTTAAATAAACATCTGGACACCGAGTTTAGACATTTGCAGTGACAAAACCCAGACAGATCTTTTGGACTTGCAATAATAAATATTTCAGAGGCTATATGAATCAACTGAAAATCCTGGTTTCAATTATTCTAGTTTTATAAATATGGCATAGTTAATTATTCAAGCATAGAATTTCTTTTGAAGATGAGGGGAATTTTAAATTTGCTTCATCCATGTTAAACTTCATTTTTTTATTATTCATATCAGATTTACTTCTGTGTGTACAAAAACAATATCATTGCCTTGCCAGATACTATTAAATCAGGATCCAGCTGAGGTTTATGTTTTAGTATTTTATTTTTAGGAAAGACCCTTTTAACAAACCCATAGCCTTGTAATCCCATCAACGACGTCAATAACAAAAGACCAGAGCCAATTAAGGATCACAGTCACAGAATGGAAGAATATCAGAAATGGAAGGCAGTTCAGCAGCTATCTCTTTCAAACTATACTTGAAAAAGAATTCCCCACTGTAACACATCAAGCAAGTAGTCATTCAGACTTCTTAAAGATGTCTAGGATTGGAAGAACTTGGTGGTAGTTAAAATGGGAAGATTCACTCCCCATTATCTTTTCCATAGTGTACTCTCTATTGCTGGTTTGGGAGTAGGGTTACTAGGGGATGTGGGAACACATGAAGAAGAGGGGAATGGCAAATGTTACAGGGTAAACTTAGTAGGTACAAGAAATAGCCAGGAGAGTTCTGAGACTATGCAAAGCTTACAGAATCAATCCTCTAATGTGAGACCAGAATTTAAGCTGACTTACTGATATTACAATACCAATGTGGCCTTTCCTATGGAAATTCAAAATAAAAACAAGAAGCTAAATTGCAGTTCGGGCTGCTAGGCAGTGAAGTGGATTGAGTCTGGGCCTGGAGTCAGGAAGACTGTCTTCCTGAGTGCAAATCTGGCTTCAGACACTGACTAGCCATGTGACCCTGGGCAAGTCACTTAATCCTGTTAACCTCCGTTTACTCATTTGCTAAATTAGTTGAAGAAGAAAATGGCAAAGCACTTCAGTATCTTTGCAAAAAACAAACAAAAAAACTCTTCCCCAAACCCTAAGTATGATCACGAAGAGTTAGAAAACAACTTAACCAAAAAAATCAGCAAAATTATAGTCCACTGACTCATAGGGCAAGGTGGGATCAGAAAGTCGTACATTCAGAGTTGGAAGGGACCTCAAAGAAAATAAAGGAATACAAACTTTGGGTCCAGCCACCTTATTTTACAGATAAGATTCAGAGAAGTTTGCATGGGGTCACATTGTTAGTAAATTCCTGAGGCAAGCTTTAAACCCAGGTCTTCCAAATTCAAGTTTTGGAATATTATGTACTACAGCAGATTGCCTCTCATTTTACACTAGGTCTTTGTTACTTTGGAAAAGGGAAATTATCTAAAGAAGTGGAAGTCATTCAAAAGTGATACCTGCCATTGTGATTCATAGAGGCAGAAAATTTGTTATGGGAAAAAATGAAAACTATCTGAGGACATAGGTCCAAACTCTGCGCCTGAGCCTACCTGTATGATTTAAGACAAGTCCCTCAACCTCCTTGGACCTCAGTTTCCTTAGCTGTAAAATGAGGGAGATGGATATGATAACTTCTGGAATCTCTTCCAGTTTGAAAACTCTGATTCTATGAGCATCTGAGACAATTTTAAACAATCAAGACTCTAGTTCTGGCTTTGCCACTTGCTTTGGGGTTCTAATTTTTAATTTGTGTTTCCATTTTTCTCTTTGCAAACCACAGAGATGATTGACTGTCTACCTAAGGGGGCTGGACTAAATGATCTCTGAGGTCCCTTCCAGTTATAAAACTCTATGATTCTACAATAAAAAATATGGTGAGAATTACTCTGCTGGAGTATGGCAATCTGACACTTTGTAAAGCCCCATAGACTCCCTCCATTTCATAACTCAAGGCTTCCACTTCTCCCCTTTGTCCTGTTCCTCACCACCAAGAATCCTGTCTTACTATTTGTAGGACAAATGCCTGGTCTTATGCATTTTCTTTTGTGCAAACCTGGTCATTTTCATGGTGGAGCCTGGTGACTAGCTAGAAATTGGGTTGAATTCAGTATGTATGTTTTTATAAGATGTCTCTGTGTAGCAGCAGGAAGGAAGAGGAGACAGCTGAGAGCTAAATTATCTGTCCCTGTTTGGTCCTCACAAGGGGTTTCTTACTTGGAGCCTCACATTTCTAAGTCTCCTTTTTATTTGCCTTTCAGAAGTTTGGTTCCTTCTAGACTCCCAGAAAGCCTCCTGAGAAAGCATCCCTAAGTGTATCCATTGCCCTGTAGCCTGATTAAAGATGTGCACAGAACTTAAATAAGCAAAATTGCAGTGGTTTTGTTTCATGTGCATTTTATAACAACTTGGTGTTCTGGATGGGAACTTTGTTTTTCTGTCTTTCTTGACTCAAGTCTAGCATTTTGGCACCAATGCCAGGTCAAATGAATCTGTCCCAAGAGCACTGGTATGTTTGATATGTAGTTGGGGTATAAATGTGTGAAGAGGGGAGTGGATCAGAAGACTCTTGATTAATTGACTTCTCATTAGCCTAGTTAATGAATTTATAGAATATAAGAGACAGATTACAGAGACAATGAGGCGTTAAGGTCTTAAACAATGTGATAATGATGATGAAAAGAAAGAAGAGGAGGAGAAGAAGAATTTATATAGCATCTATTATGTTCTGGGGGCTGAAAATTTAAATTCTTTCCTCATAGTCACTCTGAGAGGTGTTTTTATCCCTATTTTATAGTTAAGAAAACTGAGGCAAACAGAAGTTAAGTGACTCTCCCAAGGTTACACAGCTAGAATGGGTCCAAGGCTGAATTTGAACTCAGGTCTTCCTGATCCTAGAATTTCATCCATTGTGTCACCATGCTGCTTCCCTGCAAACATGTGTCTGCACATTTTAAACTCTTGAGCAGGTAGGTAGGTATGAAGAATTACATCAGTTAGGCATGATCGAATTTTAGAAAAGCTGGCCATAGGTTGCTCAGTTAGTCCTTTAAAAAAAGCAAAATATACTGGTTAAGATTTAATCAAGGCAAAAGACAGTTCTATCAATCAGAGAACCAACCCGCGATGTTGGTAGTTGAGATGTGAAGAGAAATGGGTTCAGGGAACACAGGTGAGCAACTTTCCCAGAACAGAGGTAGTAAAGAGAAGACATCAAAATAAGGGGATGGATAATGGGGTCCTACAGAGCTTGAGGTGAGAGTTGCCTGGGCCACCAGTATTTGTACCTCTCTGTGGGCATACGTACATGCCCACTCGTTCCACTGTGCGCATAGGGTGTTGGAGAGTACACCTTAGATTTAATGTAGGGGAGGCTGAGGAGGGCAGCTAACTGATAAAGTGGATAGAGTGTTGGGCCTGGAGTCAGGAAGACCTGAATTCAAATCTAGCTTCAGACACATACTAGCTGTGTGATCCTGGGTAAGTCACTTAACCCTGTTTGCCTTGGTTTTCCCATCTGTAAAATGAACTGGAGAAGGAAATGGCAAATCACCCCAGAAGCATTGTCAAAAAAAGTACTCAAATGGCTCGTGAACTATCAGACATGACTGAAAACAAAGGAGGAAAAGAGATTTTTTCCTATTGTCCATACCATGACATCTCAGTAAATACTTTTGAGCTAATTGAATCACCTCTATGGAAATAATGGGGACTCATGAATTGTAGCATTAAAGTGTGAAATCAACTCACAGAGGAACTTGAAAATAGCTGCTACATGGGAGACTCAGTGTGCTAATGTGCATTGGGAGTGTGGCTTCCAGTGGGGGCATTACTTACAGAATTGCCCCTACTTGTCTTTGCTCCCTATGACAATGGACATCTGAAAAGAAGCCTCTTAATGGGGTCAAAGGTCAAAAGATCTTAGCATGCTAAAGCTGGAAGGACCCTAGAGGTCATCAAGTTCAATCCCCTCATTCTCATTGTATTAGCTGAGGGAAGAAACAAGAGTCTTGGGGAACTGAAGTGAATTACCCAAAGCCTGTGGGTCCTTAGCATACTTTCTGAAGTCAATGAGTGAGTTTTTTTTTTTTAACAGATTGAAGCATACTGTTTTACTTTATTTTTCTTGCTTTTTGCAATATAGCTAATATGAAAATATATTTTGCTTGAGTTCACAAGTGTAATTGATATATTAATTGCCTTCTCAATAGTTCAGGGAGTGGGGCCAGGGAAAGAGAGAAACTAGAACTTAAAATTTCCAAAAATGAATGTTAATTTTTTTCATTCAAAAAAATTATAAACTGAAGAATGGTTGGATACAGTCATAGAAGTAGATTTAAACTTAAGTCTTTACTTCTTTACTTAAGTCCTTCTCTCTGCTCTCTGCACCAGCTCCCAGCTTCTATAATACAATATATATATGGTAGACATCACTTCATTCATACCATTTTAACATCAATAAGTTAATAAACATTTATTAAGCACCTATTTTTCTCTAGGTACTACACTAAGCCTTGGAGATACAAAAAAAGGGAACATACAGTCTCTGCCTTTTAGCAAATATTTTTTAAACCATCTCTTTACTTAGCCCTTGGGAATATATGATAAAGATCAACTCACCTCTTGCTTTCAAGGAGTTTATAATCTAATGTCTATTAAGCCAAAATTTGATAGTGTTCCTTAAAAAAAAAAAAGCTCCAGACAATGACTACAGCAACAGAAATACAACTTGCAGATTCTATTTAGGAAAAAAAATTCATTACTGATACAAGATACATGCCCTTGGGCAAGTGAATTAATGTCTCTAGGTCTCAGTTTCCTTATCTGTGATAAAAAGGGTGGCAGGGGTGGAGGGGGGAGGAGGAACTAAACTAGATAGCGTTTAAGGTTCCTCCCAGCTCTAAATTCTATCTTCCTGTTATTTTATGGTGTTTTTGACTACTCCAATGATATTCACATACCTCCTACAGAGGGATAAAAATACTTCAGCTTTGGATATATTTCTTATCATTCTTTTAATCTAGTCCTATATTCTGGTATGTTTCTTTGTCTAAATCCACCATTTTAATTTTTTAAAACGCAATTTGTCCTTTATAACTCTTTTCCATGTCCTATAAAAATGATGGATAGGGGAGGAAAGATAAAGCTACAGATCAATCTTAAATTCTGATAATCTAATAAATGCTTTGAGCACCAGTCTTGCAGTTTATGACCTCTTGTCAATTGATTTATAGCTTCGTAGTAAATTTTCTCCCACTATTATCCAATATTTATTAGAACATCTTGTTCCTAGCAGATGAAGTACAGTATAAAACATCTGTCAAAACAATAGCCGATTCAATTAAATGTATTTTATTTCTAAATCTAGTTCTCTAGCTCGATCTCTTCTCCATCCCTTTCTGTTTTCTGTCTTTGTCTCTCTTTACCCCTCCTATCAGTGAAGCATACCTACCCTTCAGAATAAGGTTTCAAGGAGTGCAAACTAATGGGGAAAAATTGACTGACTTTCTCTGCATTGTTTAAAAATTCTCATTTGCAAGAAAGCCAGTCCATTTTAGCCATGCTTTCTCAATGGATGACCTAGTATAGAAAGGGAATTTTCTTATCTGTCAGTCCAATTTCCCAAGACCAATTCCTAAGCAAAAGAGGGAGAAGCTGATGGAAAGCAGTAGGGGAAAGGTAACTTCAGTCTCTTTGTAACAGAGGTAATTTACATGCCTGCATGTCTTTTTAATGCTTCCTTTGTGTATAGGTGAAAAATGCTCAGATTGGTTGCCTTGACCTCTCTTTCTGACCCACAAACCCCTAAACACTATTTTGAAGGTCAGTTTATTGATGCTTCGTGTGTCTGTAGCTTAGTAAGAAATGGAGCTTGCCACAGTCCCACATTTTAAGCCGTTCCTGGATTCAAGGCTTCCATTTTTTCAATGGTGTTATTGCTAAATGTTACCCAAACATGATAACGATTAATGATATATTGAAAACATATGTCTATTTGTTTCAATGTCCACATTGCTTTGTAGACACACCTAGGCTTACGTGTTAGGGGTATACAGAATGAATCTGACTGGAAGATGCAAGTCCAAAGAATATTTAGAAAAGAGTTTAGAGTTTGGGTGTCAGATGAGATCTAAAATATCGGCTTATCTAGCAAAGAAAAATATTAAAGAGGTTGGCGCACAAGTCATGCTAGAACTGTTTTTCTAACTATACCAATTTATAGACAGAATTTGTCTTTCTGCTCCCTCCCCTTTTTCTTTCCACGCTCCCCTCCTTCTGCCCCCAATGCTTAAGACCCAATATTTTGATGTACTGCCATGAGAAGAAAGTTGTTTTTGGATTTTCAGTTCAACAAAAACATTAGCCATCTAATTCATAAAAAGGCATTGTCCTAGGTGTTGGTGATACAAAGGCAAACATGACGTTGGTTGGTCAAAGTGCTTACGTTTTGCTGCCCACAGATGAAAGTACATTCTGAGTAGTTTTAAGAGAGAATGAGCCGTAACTGGGGGATGAGCAGAGGGTTGTGTGGGAGGGGGTACTGAAGGAAGCTAGATATTTCCCCAGGTGCAGGTGAGGAGGGAGTGCATTCCAGACATGCTCTTAAAATTAACTCTCCCTGATAGCAGATCACTCTTCCAGGATCTCATTTTCATACAGTCCGTCTTCCTTGTCTACATTCACAGGTGACAGAAATAACATAGACATTTACAATCCTGGCAGTCCAAAACCTCCCCCACCAAAATCCTTTACTTGGAGTGGCTGACAAGGAGCAGAATGGACTAGGCAGGAGGCAACAGTGAGCAATGGGATACTAAAAAAGGGGGAGGGGAAGGGAGGACCCCAGGGGTCTCTATAACCCAGGCAATAGTTTATGAGAATCATTGAAAATTGGTAGTGCTTGTCAACTCTGACCTGGGTGATCCTAGATCTGTTTTGGATTGAGTACATTCTTTCAGTAAGTACCTTTCTTAATCCTTGTACACTGGTGCCAAAAAACTGACCTAAGCCTTTGCAAAATGTCCTTGTGCCTTAAACATTGGAAATCTAGATGTCTGAGTACCTACAGCACTGGGGAATCTAGCCTGGAAGCAGGTCTTCCAGAGAGACCTCCCTCTTTCCTAGGAGAGAAGGCTCTTTGGCACTTTCTCTTCCCAGGATGGGCAGAAGGCAAAGTTCTGAAATAGATAAAGTTTATCTTTCTGAGGTCTTTCAATTTGCTCCCCTTCTTTCTACCCCCTTTGCTCAAAGACTCAGCACCTTCCTGTTGTCCCTGCCTGTCTGGCCCCTGGTCCACTACAGCTAGACTTCACAGAGGTCCCCCTTACCTTGGCAGGACCCACTGCTCTGGATTTTTTCATGACTGCCTTCTGCCATCTGTTCTCCTCTAGCCTATGATCCCAATTCTTCCTGTTTCCTTGGTCTGATCTGATAAAATGGTACAGAAAGGTGAAAAAATTGGAGTGAGAGGATCTGGGTAGGTTGAAATCTCACTTCTGTCACTACCTGTGAGACATTGGGCAACCTACTTCTCTGGGCCTCAGTTTCCATACCTGTTCTTATTCATCTCAGATGATGACATTGTGTTAACATTCGCAGAGAACATTCAAAGTTTTACCCCAGCATATGAACCACTGAGTTTGTGAAATTAATACAGCAGAGTATTAGAAAGAGCATTAGACTTGAAGTCAGAGGTCCTGGCTTTGACACTGACCATATGTGACTATGGGCAAGTCACTTAACTTCCTTTAGATGAGGCAGCTAGGTCATAGAGTGGATAGAGTTATGGGCCTGGAGTCAAGAAGACCTGAGTTCAGCTCTGGTCTTAGACATCCAAGAGTTCTGGGCCTGGAGTCAAGAAGACCTGAGTTCAGCTCTGGTCTTAGACATTTACTAGCTGTGTGACCCCAAGAAGGTCACTTAATCTCTGTCTACCTCCTCTATCTAGGGATAATAAATAATAGCTCCCACTTTTACAGGGTTGTTGTAAAGATCAGATGAGATAATATTTATAAAAAATGCTTAGCACGCCTTGCATATAGTAGGTGCTAATAGAAATGCTTTTTCCCTTTGCTCCTCCCTTAACCTCAGTTTCCTATATAATGGAACTAATATTAATACTTCTGCCACTTAGTTGATAAGATTATTGTGAGGACCATATGAGATTATGTATGTAAAGTATTTTATAAACTGTAAAATGTATATTAATATGAGTTATGACTACCTTTACTAAAGCCCTTCTTTAATACCTAAGATTCTTATGACTTGGAGGAGACTAAGGGAAGATGAATGGATTCTTGAAGGTTGGATAAATGTAGGTAAAGATCTGGCAGGTCCATCCAAGTGGAAAAGATACCAAGTGTGGACCTGATGATGTCCCATTATTCAAGGATCTCAGCCTCATGTGAAAGGGGGTCATCACCATGATGGTCAGATCAGTTCTTGAAAACCATTTCTTATTTGCTAAGGAGTTGGTTGGTTGGTTGTTGTCCTTCGTTTGCCAAGAGGATCAAAATGACATCACCATGATAAAGTGAGGTTTCAGCGTGTCCGACTGTGGCTGATCAGATCATACAAGTTCGGAATGCTCTACCACAGGTTGAGCACAGATAGTCTGTGGTAGTAAATAGAACACTGGACTGAGAATCAAGAAGATTTGGGTTATAACCCCATATAAGACGTTTTCTAGCTGTGTTAACCTTGGAAAAATCATTTGACTTCTCTGTGCCTCAGTTTCCTTAACTGTAGAATGAAGAAATTGGACGTAATGACCCCCAAAGTCTCTTCTAGCTCTAACTCTAAGATTCTATAGGCTATTAACTTCTTTAAAAAGTTCCTTATCTATAAAATGGAGGGTATGGGCCACAAGACCAACACATCCCTTCCAGATTTATGATCCTAACATCCTTGTCATATTATTATGAAGGAGTAATATACCTCTCTAGAGGTATATTACTCAAGCCTAGAGTTGAGAAAATGAAACCCTGGAGTCAGGCCTCTTGACTCTGTCTAAAATTCTTTCTTCTCTATCATCATTCTGGTTCCCCAACAAGGTATTCAGGACATTTCACTTGAAGCCACACTGAGCTCACTAATACATACTATATTCAGGCTTCCATTTTTCCTTCCCATCCCTGCCAGGCACATTGCCTTCCCTTGAAGAGCCTAGAGACAGCTTGGAAATTCAGATGTGGAATTGGATAGGCCATCTTCATCCCAGTTCCTAGTCTACTCACCCATCTCAACCCACTCTTCTGATCACACCCTGACTCTCAGACAACGAGGGGGATTTCAAGCTTCCAGATGCTCCCTAACTTCCCTGCTCTCTCTTCCATATGCTATCTCTTCATCCACACTTTTCCTCATCATACCTAGGGACTGGTTTGCACCAAGATACCTCTACCACCAGTGTCAGGAATAAGTTATAACTAACATATGTGGACGATGACCAAAGCTATGGGGCACAATGGTTCCCTCTCTTCCCACATTCTTCACCTCGGACAGATGGAAGGGAGGGGCCCCTGGGTAATAAAGAATGCATAGAAAGGGAGGTTGAGGATGCCAAAGATGAGTGTGAATAATGATTGTACAATCCTTTCCTGGGAGGGCAGAGGACGGGCCGAAGGAAGGGGAGGAGGGTTTACCACAAAAGGGAGAAGGGGTTGCAGAGAGAAGATACTTTCCAATATCACGGTTTTGCCGAAGGGCGACCTAGTTTACTTTCAATTAAAATCTAGCAAATAGAAATACTTTTCATCTTTAGAGTCAAACTGCATTCAGATTAACAGGACTATTCTTCTCTATCTTTAACATTGTGGATATTTAATAAATGCTTTCTGATAAATATGCTAATCTATCACCAAATTCTGACTATTCTTTATTTGAAAAATCCCCTGAATGCTCCTTCCCTTACTTCCCGTTTTTACTCTTTCCTCATTATCTTCTACAGAGAGTGCCATAATAGACCCTTACTTAATCTTTCTCCCCACCAGTCCACACTATGTATTACTACCAAGATGCAAATTCCTCTAATACCATTTTCCTCACGTTCCTCCCTTATATGACATTCTCTTGCTTAGAGCATTCAGTAATTCCTCATTACCCATACTTGGATTCTCCATTATCTGGTCCACTTCACCTATCCAACTTTATTTTCCACTGCTTTTCTGTCTTCAGTCTCACTCAGGCAAATCTCTTTGAGGTTTCCCATGCCAAGCATGGTTGTTCATAAGTTAATCTGATCTTGATATTAAAGAATACCCTCCTAGCCTCCTTCATCTAGATCTTACCCATCCTTTAAGGGACTAGATGAAATCTGTTGTCCCCTAAGATTGCATCAGACCCCATTTATATATTTCTTCTCTGGACTGTTGATATTTAATTTCTATGATTTCTTGTCCCCTGAGTATTGACCCTTCCTCCTCTTTAGCTGCTGGCTTCTCCTGTTCTTCAGCTCCTTTCCTCTCATCACCATATTAGAAAAGGATTTTATGGTTGTTATTCATGTTAATCTTTGGCTCACCCAGCCTCCCTTTTTTTTAAAATTGGCACCATGCATTTTAATATTCATGTATATATTATCTCTATAAATCAAAGTGAGAAGGTCTCCCAAGGTCTTCCACCGCATCTCTAGTTGTCGTGATCTATATCTTGCCATTAGAGCCAGATGACTCTGGAGGAGAAAATGATGTTCGTGACCTTGCACAGCCCTCTTTCACTTAAATCCAATAAATGTGTATTAAGCATACTCCACTTGGATTGTAAGTTCTCTGAGGGCAGGCACTGAGTCTTGTACTTCTTTTGAAACTGCTACAGTACCTAGGGGGAAAGGGAATAAGCATTTCTATAGTGCTTTCTAGGGGCCAGGGCTGTGCTAAGTGCTTTACAAATATTACCTCATTGGAGCTACCCAACAACCCTGTAAAGGTGGGGGCTGTTATAATTCCCATTTCACAGTTAAGGGAGCTGAGACAAACAGAAGTTCAGTAACTTGCCCAGGTGTAATGGGGCTTTACCCAAGCTCTCAGAACACCCACCAAGCAGTTGTACCCTTAGGGAAATCTGGTGGGCAAATTTCACTGAGCATGCTTGACTAGATTATCCAAATTTCCAGCTTGGAGATAGATTCCTGGTTGAACGAGCACAGGTTCCTGAGGTAAGTAATGCACTTCTGTGTGACAACTCTGTTCTTGAGATCAGCCAGAGGGGCAAGGATGGGGCCCAAGGGGCTGAAGCTATGATAAGGAAAGAAAACCAGAGACTCTTGTCCTTTTCCTTCTCTGTAGCCACCATTACTCTCTGGTAACCCCAATTAACTCTCTGGTAACAGTGAAGAAAGTTCTCTTTCCCCTCCCCACCCCCACACCCCCTTCTCTTCAGCTCTGGTCTCAAAGGTAAATAAATATACATTTTATAACCACCCATGACAGATTTCTATTATTAAAAAAGGAAATTAAAAGCCTCTTTAGTGTAGATAATATGAATTTTGCCAGACAAAATGACAAAAAACAGGAAATTTGAACCTTAAGTAGTACAAGACCCTCAGTCCCCTAGTGAGATCTTTTCTACCCTCGACTTTCTTTCCTCAGTGACTTGTTTTGGGGGAAGTGGAGCTTCAGTTTTGCATTTAAATTTGTGGGAATTTTCCATAAATGCATCAAAACCCTTACAGTGGGAAGTTCAACTTTTTAGGAGCTGCTTACTTTATCATGAAGGAGTATTCCCAGTGCCTGGTCATCTTCCTCCTCCTCTAGGTTCACTTATGGTGTCAATGTGGAAGTAACTTCTCTGGGTACTCGATTTGTTCATATAGTATCCTTTAATTCAGTGCAGTATAGAGGAAAGTAGGGATAGCAAGGTGGAGCAGTGGATAGATTGCCAGTCCTGGAATCAGGAAGACTCATCTTCCTGAGTTCAAATCTGACCTCGGACATTTACTAATTCTATGACCCTGGGCACATCACTTCAGTCTGTTTGCCTCAGTTCCTCTGCAAAAAAATGAGTTGGAGAAGGAAATGGCAAATCACTCCAGTATCTTTGCCAAGAAAAACCCAAACTGAGTCACAAAGAGTCGTGCACAATGGAAAAACAATTGAACAGCAAACAGAGGAACGTATACTGGACTTGGAGTCAGAAGACATAGGTTAAAATTCTAGCTTTGCCACTTATTACTAGTGTGATTTCAGGCAAGTCATTTTGTTTAAATTATTTTTTCAATTAACACCTATTTATTTTTCTTCTTCCCTTCTCTATTGGAAAAAAAAGAAACAAAAAATGAAAGATCTTGTAACAAGCATATATATATGTATATATATATATATAAATAAGCAAAAATAAATCTCTCCTTGGGTATGTAAAAAAAAAATTCTTTCTGCTTCTTGAGTCCATTATCTTTCTGTCAAGAGGTGGGTAGGATAACAGGGTCATCATTCCTCCTCTGGAATGGTTGAACATTGAACTAATTAGAGCTTTTTAGTCTTCCAAAGTTATTCATCTCTATAATGTCATTATTATATAAATTGTTCTCCTAGTTTCATTTACTTCACTCTGCATCACTTCATACAAATCTTCTTATGTTTTCTTGAAGCTATTTTTTCTTGTTTTTCACAACAGAACAGTATTCTCTTATATTCAAATGCCAAAATTTATTTATTCATACCCCAGTTAATGGCATGCCTTATCCCTTAGTTTCCAGTTCTTTGTCACAACATACATTATTAATATTTTTGTATAATATTGGCTCTTTTTCTTGGATTTTCTTGGGGAATAACAATGTCACTAGGTCAAAAGGTATGCACAGTTTAGTTAAATTTTGAATATGTTTGCAAATTGCTTTCCAGAATGGTCAGGCCAATTCCCAGTTTCCCAGTTCATTAAAACGCCTGTTTTTCTATAGTCCTTCTGGCACTTGTCATTTTCTTTCTTTTTTTTTTTTTTGGTTATATTTACCAGTCTGATGGGTATGTGGTAGAACCTCACAGTTGTTTAATTTGTATTTCTCTATTAGTGATCTGTGACATTTTTTCATGTGGGCATAAATCATTTCAATGAACAAACTAGCACTTATTAAATCCCTATTATGTGCCAGGCCTCATCATGCTAAGCATTAGGAAAACAAAGAAAAAAATGCAGCCCAGACGGCTAATGAGCATCCTCTCTAAAACTTTATTTCCTCATCTATAACATGACAGGGCTGGACTAGGTGTCTTTTCAGATCTCTTTCTGCCTAAATCTCTCATCTGCATATTCCCTATGTATTCTTCCTTCCAATGAGTCTGAGAGATCTCTCTCTTGAGTTTTCCCTAAAGAGGTACAACAACCTTCTTTGTTCTCAGGATGGGAGTAATTAGAATTGAAATCCGTGGATACATGATGGATGGTGGTGGATTTGCCCTCCACCACAACCTGACTGTTTTGGATACTGGACAATGAAAGGTAACTGTGTTTATTTATTGAGCTATTACCTCTTGGCCTTAAAAGAGGCAGCTGCCAGGAAATTATAGAAACCTCTTTTTATGATTATATCTTTAAGTAGAAATTGCTTTGTAACTGGTCAATATGTGGAAAGAATCCAATAAAAGTGATATTAATTTGATATTGCATATGTTTTCATAGATCTCTCTGGTTATGTAGAAAGTAAAAGCTCTCTCTCTCTCTCTCGTATTGGTGACATCTGTTCTTAATATCCTAAAAACTCTTTCTTCCATATACTTTTTTTCAATAGACAACATTTTTGTGGGCATATTTTGTTATTAGAATCTATGAAATGTTGATATTAATCTGAGAGGCTTCAGTCTTCAATAAGCACAGATACAGAGTGAAATGATCCGAGAGTGCATCTTTGGGAGAGAATTCTTGGGAACAGCCAAGATGTTTTGACATCCTTTAAAGGTTGTTTGACTTTGTTTTAAAAGTGGATTATGGAAATTCTTTGTGTTTGGGACCAGAATTTTTTTTTAAAAGGCCCCTAAGCATCCTTGCTTCTCCCCTTGATGTTCTCTGAGCTGAATGTTGCCTTTTGCTATGTTAGGAATGTTTTTTCAGGTTAAAAGGACAAACTCCAAGATTTAGGTCCACCTGTGACCTTGGTACTCCTGGCTATTAGAACTGTCCCCTAAAATCTGATGAGTAAGAAATGCATATAATCTAAATTTATGTAGATATTTTGTCTCATTGCATGAGAAATGCCTATTTGCATTTGCAAATATGCTAAAGGAAAGAGGAGGAAATTTCAACAGGTATTTATTAAGCACTTTCCTGTGCCAGGTTTTGCACTAAATACCCTACAAATATCATAACTCTGAGTAGTAGGTGGTATTATTCTCTTCATTTTACAAATAAGGAAACTAAGGCAGACAGAGGTTAAGTGACTTTCCCAGGATCACATAGCTATTTACTGTCTCAGACATTCAGTTCCTTCTAACTCCAGGTCCAGTTCCCTATCCATGGTGCCACCTAGCTGCCTAGGTCACCCCATATATAAAAGAAAACAAATCTCTTTTCTATCTATTTGACCATTTCTATACTGAAAAATGAACAGAAGAGATCTGATCAAAGTCAAACCTTAGGTATCCTTTAACATTTTTAACTACTGTGAAAACATGTTAGGCTAAATAATATTGTTAAGATGCATTAGGTCCATAGAAATGACATTATAAATGTGGGAAACACTGACCAATAGTGTTATAACGGAGATTTCTAACTGTAGGAAGCATTGAATTAAAGTAATGTCAGGGCAACTTTCTGCAAGGTATGCCTATAAATACCAGCTCTCTTCTCTAGCAGCTTGAAGATAAGATTGACTTTAGATAAAATTCAATTCAATTCAGGTCAATATAATTTAATTCAAATGACAGCATTTATTAAGCCATATACTATGTGATAGACAAGAAAAGCTAGGTGGCACAATGGATATCATCTAAGACTAGGAGTTGAGAAGATCTGAGTTCAAATTCAGCCTCAGACATTACCCTGGGCAAGTCACTTCACCTTGTTTGCCTCAGTTTCCTCATCTGTAAAATGAGCTAATGAAAGAAATGGCAAAGCACTCCAGTACCTCTGCCAAGAAAACCCCAAATGGAATTATGAAGTGTCAGACACAACTGAAATTATTGAACAACAACGTGATAGACACTGTGCTAGACGTTGGGTAGAGAAAGCCATATATTCCACACCTATTTTTTTCCCCAGAGAATCTAATGTGTCTAGATAGAATTTCTTAATCTGGACATCTCTTTAGTGGATAGAGACTAATCAGGCATTGACCAAAAGCAGATCATGTGCTTATCTTTCCTTAATGTCCAGGTTAAAAAGTTTGTTCCTTAGGTTAACAAATCCATACCCTTTTCTGATCTTTCCCAAGCCATTCTTTTGAATCTGATAGATATTATTGTTTTCTTTTAACTAATGAGATGCTAAGGTGATCTAAGTCAATAGTGCCCTTTTAGAATTTTAAAAAATAAAATTGTATCGATTTTATTTTACATTACCTACATTTCCCAATATATCCTCATCCCTCCCCTCTGCCTCCTGGAGAACCATTATAGCATAATAAAAGAAAAGAAAAGAAAAGACCAAAAGTCCATTAAAATTGGCCAACATATTGAGAAAGTATGTCATTATGTACAATGCTCCATACCCACCATCTACCACCTTCACACAAAGGGAAGGGAGAAGTGACCTTAGATTTTTCTGCTTGCTCTAGGTTTTTAGCACTCATCTATTGGTACTGTAGTCTAAATCTTTGTTTCTCCAACAGTTTATAGCCCCATCTGGATGTCTCTCTGGCCTTTCAAATTCAACTTGTCCCAAATCTGTTCCTCCTTCTGACTTAATTATTGTTTGTAGGCATTTGCCATTTATCTAGTCTTCCATGTTTGATATAATTGATGCTATTTTTTGACTCTCCTCCAGTAATAAAAAATTTCAAGATTTGTCAATTCTATAGTCTCCCTTATAAATCAGGAGTGTTCTGGTGCTCACCCTAATTAATTGCAAGAGTTCATTGTTAAATTTTAAGTGAGAACATTTATCCCTTAAAAATAAACACCAATTGCTACAAATCAGGGTTTGATTGATTATTTAGACTTGTATTAATAATTCAGATTAAAAATCAATGTACGTATATCTATCAACCCCCAGTTCTGCTGTTAAATATTTCCCAGCACATCCCTGTATTGTTCTGCAAATACTGCTTGCATTCAGCAGGAGTGAAAATGGAAGACTCGGAGAATGAATTCATCACCTGACTGGAGGATTGGTAATTAATAGTAAGAAGAGTAGCCGGTATTTAAGGTTTGCCAAGTGCTTTATATTCCTTATCTCATTTGGGCCTCAAGACACCCCTGCTTGCAACCTTTTCATTCCTGTAGCCCCTGTTTCAAATTAGTCCCTCATGACCACCCCTCCTATTGGATCACAGCATCATATGGAGGTTATCTAGTCCAATGCCCTTAGTTTACAGATGAGTAGACTGAAACCCAAAGAGTTTGAATGAGTTGCCCAAAGTCATACAGGTAGTAAGTAGAAGAGGCAAGTTTTGAAGCCATATCTTATGAATCTATATTTAGCACTGTCTACTGAACCACTTTCTAAATCTACTCATCACCCTTTAATCATAGCACTACAAGGCCAGTCTTCTACATACACACACACACACACACACACACACACACACACACACCTGATTATTTCAACTTTTACTCAAAAGTCTTCACTGACGTATTGCCCAGTAATTACACTTCAATCCTTTGTCTGACATTTGAGTCCCTCTTCAACATCTATTTTTTTTCCATTCATTTTGTGCTCCAGCAAGATTGAACTGCTTGCCATCACTTGAACCTGCCCTTCCCTTTGCCACCTTCTACTTTTGAACCTTTGCTCACATTGTTTCCTGGGTCTGGCATGTGCTCTAACCTCCATCCTTGAAAATTCCCCCAAATTTTATCCTCTTAAAGCTTCAGATGCCACCTTCCTCTTGAAACTCCATGACCACCACAATTGGATAATATCTCTTCCCCTCTTTGGACGCTCAGAAGCTCTTTGAAGCTCTCTAATGTGCTTATCCATCATCTGGTACAATAGTTATTATATTATAAATGCTGTGAGGGCAGGACGGAGTTATATTCTTACTTGAACTTTGCACAACGTTCTATAGTTAGGTGTTCAAAAGACCGTAAAATCTAGAGCTGGAACATAATTGAGGGATTATTTTGGCCCACCCCTATTTGACAGTTATTTGTTGAATGAATTGTTTTTCAGAAAGACTTGATAATTTAATCAGGTGTTTATTTGATCAAGGGGTTCATCCTTTTGGAGCTTGAAGGGACTTTAGAGGTCAATGAATCGAATCCCCTTATTTTACAATTGAAGAAACTCAAGTAAAGAGAAGATGAGTTACCAAGGGACATACAAGTCTGAAACAAGACTTGAATACAGCCATTTCTGATTCCAAGTTCAGTGTTCTTTCAGTTACACCACCCTTCTTTTATTGCATAAGCTGGCAATTTGCAAAGAGCCTGATGAAGTTTGTGGACCCTGTTTAGATTCCCTTAATACTCCATGAGCTATCATCTTTTTTGAGTTCACTAAAAAAGTTATGCAGACATATATATATATATATATATATATATATATATATATATATGTGTGTGTGTGTGTGTGTGTGTGTGTGTGTGTGTGTGTGTGTGTGTGTGTGTGTAAAATGTAATATGAATTCATCAGAGACTCTAATATGACACAGAAAAAATTAGAATCACATGGATGGAATTAAAAAAAAAAACAACATAACTTTCTTGACCGAGGGTCAGGGTGTCCTGAAAGTGAAATGAAAAACAAAATGAAACTGACCACAATCCTGATTCAAACTGACAATTCTAGACTTATGGGGTTATGGGGCATCCATCCCCAAGCCACTCTAGGTCTCTTCCAGGTAAGTTTCCTAATGGGCAACAATTTAATTCAACAAGTGTTTATGGCACCAACTTCCCTATGCTTTTTCCTTTCCTCCAGTCCCCTTCATCCCTTTTTAGAAACACTGCTTCACTCTAACCTAGTCAAAGAAAGTATGATTTCCAGAACAGGAGCCAGTTGCCTTTCCCTCTCTCCCAACCCCTTTCTACCAACTTCCTAATAAATAAAACCTGAAATACCAAACTTTAATAAAAGTCTGAAAACCTTACAAGCTTTACATAAATAAGCAAACATTTATATATTTTTTAAAGCATTCCCATCTTGACTCGGTAAAACTGCTGACAGGATGCCAGGTTGGGGCTGATCTGCTTTTGGTCTGGTTTGTTCTCTCACTTTTTACTTCAGCACTGTCGTGGAGTGGCAGAGAGATTTTTCTCTGCTTCTGAGTGGGGCCTCTTGGGAGACAGGCAAGCTTGTCTGAGAAAGGGACAGACACAGAGTGTGTCTTGAGATCATAAGATCGTAGGTGTAGACCTAGAAGGCATCATTGCTCACTACCACATCCATTTTATGGATGAAAAAACAGATGCAGAGAGTCTCAGTGACTTGTTCACACGTATTTGTAACACTCACAAAGAGTAGGGTCCATGCGCTTGGAAAACAATAAAATGAATAAAAATCATAGTCTAATAGTACCATATCAGATAAGGAAATGAAAATGATGTGAAATTGGAAACCATTTTTTAAAATATTTTGAAATTTTACTGAAAAACTTTGTCTTTCTATTATAAATGCTTTCACATTATGAATACTTTCACTTCATGAGAGGTCTCTTATAACAAAGTAAGCCATCTAAAATAAAACTTATTTTCCATCTGAAAAAATAGTCAATATTTCACATCTATAGCAACTTCTTCTATCCCTCATTTTTTCCTCCACTTGACAGGTCTATTTTCTCTTCCTTTCACACCACACTCATTGGGAAAAATAAAAGAAAAAGATACATATATACATTGTCAAGGGAAACAAATTCCCTCAATGACTGCAAATAAAACCATATATGACACTCTAAATTCATCTCCTTTGTTCTGGAGAGCATGTTTTAGACCCTATATCTTTTAAGAAATATAATTGTCAAATATTTTATTAAATCTCAGAGCTGATCATATATCAGGTTTTCTAGTGACAAAGGGAATTGATTTTTAAAAATTTCTACTTAGATCTGAAGCTCATTAAACTTTTTCTTTAATCCCTCCCCCCTCCCAATCCATGTAACTTAAGATGGATAATCAACCATTTATTTACAGTGACCAACTTTACTCATAGGACCACAGATTTAGAACCATAAATGACCATCAAGGCCATTTAAACTAAACTTTCCATTTTCTAGATGATTTCAAGTCAGAGCAAGGACCTGGTTTTGAATCTCCACTGTGTTGCTTATTGTCTGTCTAATCTTAGACAAGCCTTAATCTCCGTTGGCCTCATTTATAAAATGAAGCATTTGTACTACATGGCTTCAAAGGTCCCTTTCAGCTCTAAGTCTATGATGAAAAGTAAAAAGGGTGTGTCTGAGGGCCCACAGGACTCAAAACTACATTCTCTAAATCACTAAGCCACTCTTCTGACTCCCAAAGTTGGGATACCCTTTTGCCAAAGTAGATTGTGATGTCTTTACGCCTTAGTCTTTATGAGTTACCATGGAGAGGGTGGGGCACATGGGTTCCCACTCAAATCTCCTGCTTGGTAGGACTTGGCGAAATGCACACACTTTCCTTGGAAAAGTTGGGCTCATTGTCACATCACACTGCAGCACCAAAGTATTTTAGTGAAGACTTGAAGGAACTGTCCAAACAAGGAAAATAAAGAAGTCAAAGAGATGACTTTTTTGGGGAATAGGGTGAGTGAAGGGTTTACTTTGGAATCAAGATGTTATTCCTTGTCTTTGTGGAGATAACAGGTACAGATAACCCTGTTTGTTTTTCTTCCATCACCGTGTAATCTTTGTAATAAAGACAAATCTTAGAGCCTCCAAAGATGATCTCTTAAAAAGCAGTCACAGTTAAGCATTCCAGGGTGGTAGCATAGATAGGACACTGGATTTGCAATCAGAGGGCCTGAATTCTAGTCCCAGTTCTGACTTCCTATCTCTAAGTTCCTTTAAAATCTGTTGGGCATTGTTCTAGATGGTCTCTCCCATGAACCTTTTAGGTAGGAATCAGTTCATATATTCATCTGTTTCTGTGTGCTGCCGACATCTTCTCATGACAGGATCTTCCTTAGAACATCATTCGCTCGTTCTTTCCCTCCATACAATGCTATTTCACATTTCCTCAGTAGATGTCAGCAGTGCAGCAAACATTTCTGATCCAGGAGGGGAAACTGAGGTTTACTCTAAAACAACCCCCCACCTCCACCTCAACCCCCTTCATTTTGACAACGAATGTCCTTTTTAGAGTCTTCTGGAGCCACACAGAATGAAGAACAGTGGAATATCTTGACATCTGAGTAGATTCCCAAAAGGAGTAGAAAGGGCAACGTTTCCTTTTTGAAAAAGTTGATTCTGTCTCTTCAATAACACAAACATGGACCTAGAAATAATGGGGCTTAATACAACATTTTTAGAATTTTCTACATGTTAATCTCTCATTTGCCCTTCAGGCAAAAGTGAAGCAATATAAGACACTGAATATTTTTGCTTCTTTCTGTGAAGTAAATTAAAACCGTGGGAATGTTTTTCTATAATTTGATTTAGTTCTGTCTCCCAGAATATATCTTCTATTATAGCCAATTAACCCTCTGACTACTACCCCCTAAAGAGACAACATGATCAAGAGAAAGGACTGATTTTTTTCTTGCTTGAAGAACAGTGTGATTGTGGTTTCTGGTCTGATAATAATTTTATAATCTGCTTTATCATATTAATTGACACCCCTCTCATCCGCCACCCCCTTTACCTCTTCATGAATATACATCTTCCGATATCCTGTGAGAATAGGTTGATAATGCTGTCATTTTTTTTAGATAGAGAAACTGAGGCACATGGAGTTTGTCATTTTAAAGGATCATACTCAAACTCGTGGCAAGACTGATATTCGAAATCCCCTGAATTTTAGTGCAGGATTAGCCAATAACCTTCTTTACCCATGGGTGTACAATAACTGGGGGGCAAGTGACTTAGCTCTTAATATCAGCTACTCACTGTTATCATTCAATAGTAACAATATCTTACCTATGGATATTGCTTTAACGTTTACAACACACTTTGTATGTTTTCTCATTTGATCAAAGATAGTCTTCATCCTAGATTCACACTTCTCTTTCCAATGTAAGGAATGTAAAAATGGAAATAGAAATTTCAGGTCCAAAGCTTCTTAATTCCAACTTGCTATCTTATTCCACCTATTACTTACTCAATATCGTTCTATTCCTATCCTGGCAGTGCAGCACTACACAATGGAAATAATGTTCATGTTAGAGTCAGAGGATCTGGATTCAAATCTTGCTTTCCTCCCCGCTACCTGTTTGACCCTGGCAACCTTTCTAGCTTCCTCACCTGTAAAATGAGAGGGCTGGCCTCTAGAGGATTGCTAAGCTTCAACCTATCTCTGTGTTTATGATCATAGGCCCACCATTCTCCTACTCCATCATTATAGATGTGAGTTCTAAGCCCTGCCTTGTGGTCATCAAGCAGGAGGTGGTAGAGTGTTGGAACCTGGCTGGTCATAGTGGTGGAGGAGACATGGCAGTGGGAGAGACATTCAACTAAGACTCTAAATCTTAGCTGGATCAGTTTTATTCCAGGGTTTACTCCAGTGCTGAGGATATTACTTTACCCAGAGTGGGAGAACATTGCTCCAAAAAGAGCTTCTAATACCAGAATTAGTCAGATATTTTTATTTCCCAAGTAACCATTTTTGGGGTTTCATTAGTAAGAAGTTTCCACACATGAACATGTGCTGATTCATATCATGTCTATAACTATTTGCATATAACTTTTTCGGTCAATATAACATGTAAAGCTTTTTTAAAGCCTTATAGTACTTTATAAACGTTAGCCACTATTATTACTGTTAATGTTAGCATTTTTTTCATCATTTACCTCTGCCTGTGCCCTTAGTTGCCAAATTCCACTTACTTCAAGGCTAGTTTCATGCTTCAGCTTTTCTGTCAGCCCCAGATACTATAGTTTTGGCCAATACAGAATAGAAGAGAGAGACTTTCCTGCCAGTATTCCCAAACCAAGTTCCTGAGGGCCTGCCTCTTCCAGTGTCAATTCTTTTTTTTGTAATTAGGTTGTGGGGAGAGAGAAAGCAACCAAGTGAATGAAAATATAGTATTTATGGTAAATGTATGGTTTCTGACCAAACTAGTCAATTGCTGTTGGTTAAATCCAAATTTGATCATGTTACCTCCCCCCAACAAAAAGATCTTTAATAGCTCCCTATTGCCACTAGAAGAAAGTACACATCTGGCTTTTAAAGAACTAGCTCCCACCTACATTCCCAGTCTTATTTCTTGTTATTGTCCTGTATGTACTCTCTGTTTCTTTTCTCTTTAAAAATATTTTCTTTTCAAATATATTATTTTTTTCTAATTACAATAAACTTTAACATTCATTTAAAAAAGTCTGAGTTCCAAATTTTCTCCCCCTCTCCTTTCCCTTCCCACTCCAAAGAAGGCAAGTGATTTAATATAGATTATACATGTGCAATCACAAAAAACATATTTCCATATTATATACTCTCTATTTCAATCAAATGGGCCTTCTAGCTTTCCCCTTATGTGACATTTCACCTCCTACTTTCCTATCTTTGCATAACTGAGGACCGTGTTTGGAATGCATGCCTTCCATCCTTTATCACTGAGCTTCCTGCAAAACTCAGTTAAGGTGCTGCCTCCTACATGCAGTCTTTCCTGGTCTCTTCAATTATTCATTCTTTTTTCTTGTATTATTTTTCACTACACTTTACATTTGTTTGAATATGCACATATTAGTTTTGTCTTTAGGGCAGCTAGGTGGTGTAACGGATAGAGCACAGGACTTGGAGTCAGAAAAACTCATCTTCCTGAGTTCAAATCCATCCTCAGATACTTACAGGCTGCCTCACCCTGGACAAAACTTAACCCTGTTTGCCTCGGTTTCTTTATATGTAAAATGATCTGGAGAAGGAAATGGCAAACCACTCTAGTATCTCTGCCAAGAAAACCCAAATGGAGTCATAGAGAGTCTGACATAACCGAAAAATGACAATTTTGTCTTTATTTCCCCAGCACTTAGTACAACACTTATCATATACTAAAGCATTGATAGGGATAAAGACTGAACCCATAATTTTCTTGGTATAGGGAGCCTGGATGACCTCTATCAATTCAGGCTGTCACCTTGTCTACACAATATACAGTTTTAGAGAACTGCTTACAAGTTTGCTTAGAAAGTGTCTTGCCTAGGGTCCCACAGCCAATATGTGTCAGAGGGTTGACTTGAACCCAGCACTTTTTAGTTCCAGGCCTAGCTCTCTATCTAAATACTATTTATTTTATTTTAACAAATACTTGTTGACATTGGGTGATTGACTGAGGTTATAATCCCCCAGTAAAATGCAAGCTTCTGGAGGACAAGGGCTGGCTCATTTGTGTCTTTGTATCTGTGGACCCTATGTGATTAATAAGCATCAGTTGAATTAAATTGAGAAGCCTGAGAAACCTTGTCAGATTCTGCTGGAACCAGAATTTTGCAGGAGGATCAACTGATTCTGGCAAAGGAGTAGAATTCTAATTTCATTTTAGTCAGTAGGAAAGCAGAATTATGTGGGAATAGGGCAATACTGAGTGAAAAACAGAACCTGTCAGTGGCATTCCACAGAGCTGTGTAACTAGAGCTGAAGAAGAGGAGTTTAAAATTTGCCTGAAGAGAAGAAACCAGAGCAGAGCAGGCACAAACTGTTTTAATTACCTCTTTAAGGAAATGTTAGGTGACTTGTGAAGTTTCATCTGACTGAAACTCCTGCAGTCTTTTGGTTCAATACCAAGATCTAAGTGTGTCCCCAAATTGCCAGGATTAAAATTAAGCAAAAACAGAACCTTGGTTTTGCAAGTTAGATGGAGGGCCCACAGTATTTAAAAAAAAAATTGGGAGAGAAAGAGAGATGGAGGGAGGATTTATATTATACAACATTGGACAATTATGCAACTTTGTTTGCATCAGCTGTATTCCCTGGAGCCTATGGCCAGTGAAGCCAGTTCCAAAAGGCAGAGGAAAAGGCTTACTCAGCAGGCAGCTATGGAAACAGTTTTAGGAACTGCTAGATTTCACAGTAGGAAATTCTGCCTTCTCTATCAGCCTCTTCCCCTCTCTGAATTGGCAATGTTCAGAGCTGTAATTGGGGTGGGTTGGGTGAAGCTTTGTTCTAGAGCACCAAAATTTAGAGAGCTATGACATTCCTCAACAGCACAGAAGTTGGCATTAAGATGCAATTAGCAAGTATAAAGAGTTATAATCTGTACCTATGTAATGGCAAGTAAAATAGGATCTTTTGCTGTTTCTGTTTTAGTATGACCAAGAAGTATAATACCTCTATTTGAATGTGATTAAGGAGGATCTTTCCCACCCATTGATGGGCCTACCCACTGAGGAAAGCTTGATTAGGGGAGTTGTTTTTTAGGTGTGTTTTTGTTAATGAGGTACTGGTTCTTCAGGGATGTGATGCCCTCTGGCTCTAAAAAGTGTATAAAGACCCTGAAGTGCAGTTTTATTTTGGTGCTTACTGACTGCAAGTGTTTGTTTGACCAGACAAGGACTCTGGAAAGCCTCCAAGGAACCCCCTGACTGTAAGAACCTAGATGTTGGTGATTCCCTCTCTGGTAACTATGGTCAGACAGTTGGACTGTCTGTTGAGTTATGGTCAGGCAGAGGAAGTCATGTCTGTTGATATTAAATTTCTCTGTATTTTCTTTGAAGTTCAGGGTGCTGACTCCCCTAAACTAGGTGAATGCTATATGTGATTGGTTAAAGGAATGACACATGTGCTTGATTAAAGTGATTGTTAACCCTTCAAAAGTTGCCTTTCCTTTTATGAATGCAGATCTAAGAATCTGTGGTATGTTGGGGTGCTTACTGCTACACCCTGCTAGTCAGTGCTCTTTCTCTCTTGACTGCTAAACCTCAGGTGAGTTCTTCACTTTCTTCCACCCATTGCTTTGTTAGTAGTGACTTTGCAATGTTTGAGGGTCTAGAACTCCCTCCTACAGAGCATTGTCTGGGATTACCATCCCCAGAGATCTTATGTATGGAGTCCTCCCCCTCCCTCTAAATTGAATTTGTCTTGAAAAAATGAATAGAAAATTCTTTACTGCTGCTGGTCCTTTCATCCTATTAACCTTTTCACAGGCTCCAAAACTGCTAGTTATGGCCCTGGTAATGCTGAAGAATATTCAGTGAACAAGGTTCAGTGAAAATATAATATGAGATACAAGAATGACATAAAAAGTGTATTTATTCCAGTTTTTCTCACCATTCATCAATACAATCCTTTCCACATTTATTTCATGTTACTCCCCCATATATGCTACGCCTACTATTTAGATGCACAGATAAATCAGATAGTGTGACCTAATGGTCCAAACATCATCATGGGCCATTAAAAGGTTTCCTACCCTTTAATTTGTGAGCATACCTCTAATGTCCACATTTTTTTGAGGGGAGGGATTAAATCTAACTCATTGCTAAGATTTTTCTTTTATATTTTTGCATTTCAGGGAAGTAGGGCAGCTCTTTAATTTTACAAACAATTAAGGGTTAGTCATTTTCCTGACATTTTTGCTTAAGGATTTGGACTACCCAGAAGGCAATCTTAGGCTAATGTTCTAAAATTTTTACTTTAGGGTTTTTCATTTAAATTAATTAAATAGCATAGATATCCCTCCCCTTTTTAAAAAATGATGCATCAGTAATCTTCAAAATTCATCTAAGTAGCCTTTTATGTGGAATAGAAAAATCTGGATTGTATTTTCCCTCTTTGATTTGGCACAATGCCCCAAATTCTCACCATTAGAGTTACTAATTGAAGTCCTTCTGGGAACATGGATATGTTAAGTGAGCTAAATCCTATACGATCAAGGTTCTAGGCCTGAGAAGGGATTGTAGAATTCATTGAGTCCAACCAGAATAGTTAGGGGACTTGCCCAGGCATCAAGTGATTTTTCTCCCCAAGATCATCTAGGTAATAAGAAAAAGTTTCTACTGAACCTCAGTTAGGAAGGATTTATTTAGATTAAAATTCTTTCTAATTCATTAATACCCATTGCTAGCTAGATAAAAGAAGACCCTGGAGGAATGGCATAGGTATTCTTAAAAAGGCAAAAATTTAGAAAAGTTCAAAGTCAGAGAAATGACCTGAGAATGAGGTCTTTGAGCAAGAGACTTAAGTGTGTGTGTCCAGGGCAAGGTTCTGAGGACGTAAGAATAGATTAACAGGAGTCTAAGGAGGAGAGGGGAAGTGATAAGATACCAAAGGAAAGCTCTGGGAGATACCAGAGATGATAACTTATTTCTTTCCCTTCTCTGAACTTTATTTAATGTTTTCCAAATTACAAGTAAAAACAATTTTTAACATTCATTTAAACACTTTTTTGAGTTTTAAATTTTCTCCCTCCTTCCCCTCCCTCCTCCCTTGCTCTTCTCAACAAGCAATTCGATATAGGTAGATTATATATGGGCAGTCATACAAAATATATTTCCATATTAGTCATATTGTAAAAGAAAACAGACTAAAAAACTCAAGAAAAATAAAGTTTTTAAAAATCATGCTTCAATCTGCATTCTGACTCCATCATTCTCTGGAGGCAGTTGGCATTTTTCATCAGAATTGTCTTCCACCACTGTGTTGCTGAGAATAGATAAGTTATTCACAACTGATCATGGTCCAGTATTGCTGTTACTCTGAATGATGTTCTCCTGGTTCTGCTCATTTCACTTTGCATCAGTTCACATTAGCCTTTCCAAGGTTTTCTGAGGGTATCCTGGGTGTCATTTCTTAAGGCACAATAGTATTCCACTGCAGTCATTTATGTACCACAACTTGTTCAGCCATTCCCCAATTGATGAACACCCACCCCTTCAACTTTTCGTTCTTCACCACCACAAAAAGAGCTGATATATATATATATATATGTTTTCCTTGTTAGTTTTTTTTTATCTCTTTGGGAAACAGATCTAGTAGTGTGGTGTTGCTGAATCAAAGGAAATGACTTTACTTATTGAATAAATTAATAAATGAAAAAATATTTAATAAGCACTTACTACATGCCAAGTACTATGTTAAGCATGGGGGTTACCTAAAAAAAAAAGAGAAAAATAGAAAAATTGAGACAATGTCTGCTCTCCAGGAGCTCACATGCTAATTGAGAGAGACAACACATAAGAGAAAATTCAATGGCAGTTTCAATGGAAAAGCCTAGAAATGACTAGGATACAGAAGGATATAGTTATGGGACAGGTGACAAGACCCAGGAGTCTTAAAGCCCACCCTCATAACAAAGTCCCTAAATTCCCCAAAATTCTGGTTGAACATTAGAATCAAAACTTTTGATCAGGAAGGGGTGTTAGAGATCATTTTCTAATCCCTTATTTAAAAGATGAGGTCCAGAGTGGTTACATTCCCAAGATCATACGGCTAGTTAGCAGCAGACTTTTTTCAATAACCTTTTTTATTAGCAGGTATGGAGACACAGTGGGGTGATGTGTTGAGCTTGGAGTCAGGAAGCCCTGAAGTCAAGTATGCCCTCCAACTTACCAGATGTGTGAACTCAGAAATGATTTTTAAGTTTCTCAGATCCTCAAGCAACTGTGATTTATCTATTAATTCATAGATAGTTGCAACTTAACTGTGTTGAATGGAAAATGCTACAAGGCCTGGCTGGAAAAGGAGATTGAGTTGTCACAATACAAAGAGAAATGAGGCCAGCTAAAGAAACTCACGTTTGTCCTTCAGAGAAACAATCCATTCTCTGGATCGTGTTATCCTCAAGAATGAGAAAAACTTGATCAGCAACAGCAAAGTCAGTGGCCAAGAGAAAAAGGCAAATTTAAGGACAGGGGAGGAAAGAAACAGCTGTGTCTACAGATGTCATTTCACTTTCCCTTAACAATTTTCCCTTCCTTCCTAAATCTTCCCTGAGAGAACCGGTTTCTAGGTTGTTTCCATAGCTCTATAATCATCTCTTTCTACAGCTTCTAGGGTTCTTCTGGCCTATTTTGTCTATAATAACAACAATGCCTAGTATTTATACAGTATTTTAAAGTTTAAAAAATTTGACAAACCCTACCTTTCCCTGACCTAGAAACTGAGGTCTACCTCCTGGTTCCTTTCCATCTTGTCCCCTCCCATAATAAGAATAGCTAGCATTCATATAGCACTTAAGGATTTACAAAGCTTCTTACATGTAGTTGATCCTCATTCTAGCCTTACAGCAATCCTGTGAGGCAGTTAATATGATCCCCATTTTGCAGATGAAGAAATTGGGGTTGAAAGATTAAGTGGCTTGTCTAGGATCACTAGCTAGTAAATATTTGACTCAGGATTCAAATTCAGGTCTTCCCAACTCCACATCTAACACATTATGCACTGTACTTATTCACCCTTAGTGGCCTGAAGGTGTCATAATATTTTAGGGTTAGAAAATTCCTGAGAGCTTAGTCAACAACCATCCCTGCACCCACATCCAAAAGGAAAAATTAATGAAATGTTTAATACTGATAGTGGTTGTTATTTACTTGAAGATTATGTAAGGTAAGTGTGTGTTTTACCCATGTCAGTTATGTATATATTAACATGGGTTTTTTCCTAATTTCTTACAGCACAATAGTATTCTGTTATATACACATGCCACAATTTGTTTGACCATTCTTCAAATGATGTACATCCTTTAGTTTCCAGATTTTTTTCTGCCACAAAAAGAGTTGCTAAAATTTTTTTTGTACATATAGGACCTTTTCCTCTTTCTTTGATCTATTTGGGGTATAGTACTAAATGGTATAACTAGGGTAAAAAGTGTGCAATGTTTAATAACTTCTGTATATAATTCTAAATTGCTGTCTAGAATGGTCGGACCTGTTTGTAGAGGCACCATGAACACTACATCAGTGTCTGTCTTCCCCTAGCCCCTCCAATAGTTGCCATTTTCTTTTCTGGTCATCTTTGGTGGAATCTTAGAATTGCTTAAATTTGCATTTTTGCAGTTATTAGTGATTTGGAGAATTTTTTCATATCACTTTGAGTAGCCTGGATTTGTTCCCTTGAGAACTTCCTGTTGATATCTTTTGACCATTTATAAATTGAGGAATCACTCTTATTCTTATAAATTTGTATCAGTTCCTTATTATCTTGGAAATGGAACCTTTATTAGAGGAACTTTCAGCCAAGATTTTTCTCCTAGTTAATTGTAATTATTGATAATATTGATACTATTTTATGGGGATAATATTATATTTAATATTAGGTTCACTTGTGCAAAACTTTTTTATTTTTATGTAATGAAAATTATCCATTTTTTTCCTTCTGTGATCCTGTCTATACCTTGTGTGGTCACAAGCTTTTCCTCTCTCTACAGATCTAATAGGTAATTTTGTTAATTGTTTCTCTAATTTGCTTGACACAGCTAAGTAAGTCATGTATCTATTTGGATCTGGTATAATTTGTTAAATGTTGTCTAATTCTAATTTCTTCTTTACTATTGTCCAACTGCTCCTTTTACAGCTGACAAAACATCTATTATTGCCTCCTAATATTTTGGTAGGTTTTATTTAGCAGATTTTTCATAATGAGATAGTGAGCAACTAATTTCTTTTTTTTGTCATGGAAATTGCTACTAAGCCCATTTCTTCCCGATCTTGACCTTGTACAAATGAATTTTTAAATTGAGAACTTTAATTTTGTTATTTACTTGGCCACTAACTAGCCATGTGTGACTTGGAACACTTCGTGGAACCTCAGCATCCTTATGTGTAAAATGAGTTTTCTCCTAGGTCTAAAGCTTTGAATCTAAGTTATTTTATCCTAACGCTTACAAATGTGAACATCATGTTCCCTAGGTCTTTATCCAAGTCATTGACAAAAACATTGAGGCTAAGGACTGGGACCTGTGGCACACCACTAGAGATCTATTTAAAGTTGATGGTGCTACATTAATTAGCACTCTGGGTATTCAGAGGGTTTATCAAATTATAGATTTATCTAGGTATACTCTCAGGCAGTGGATATTTCTCCATTTGTTCCCCAGGAATTTGTGAGAAACTCAAATGCTTTGCTGATATCAGGAATGCTTACCTTCAGCATTCCTCTGATGTACCAATCTAGTTACCATCAACAATTCTTTCCAATAAGTTAGTTTAGTACCTTTGCAAATACAGAATGCTAGACCTTAGAACGGACCTTTTATTTACTCCAAGTCTTTCATTTGTGTGGAATACAGGGAAAGAACATTGACCTGTTTTCAAATTCTGCCTTTGATGGTTACTACTGGTGTGACACTTTGACCTATCTGGTGTCTCAGTTACCTCATTTGCAAAACGAGAGGGGTAGCCTAACTGACTCTTTAGGTCACCTCCATCTTTAAGTCTGAGAGCCTTTGGTTCTGTGGTTGATGAGACTTCTAGGAGTAAGGAGTTCAGCTAGGGGCTGTTCTAAGATAAAGAAGGACTTCTAATCCTGTCTCCTCAAAACTACAGAATGTAAACCAATAGAAAAAATGCAAATGATAAGACCATTGAAAACTTTCATGCCTTAGCTGACTTTGTTTTGAAGTCATAATATAATCATTTATGTTTATTAATTGTCTTGTTTTGGAAAGAGTTCTGAACTTAGATTTAAGAAACTTTGGTTATGATTGATCCAGTCTTTCTGGAGAGCTATTTGGAGCTTTGCCCAAAGGCCTATAGTGCCCTCCGATCCAGCAGTAACACTACTAGGTTTATATGCCAAAGAGATTAAAAAAAAAAAAGACCTATAAGTACGCAAATATAGTAGCTCTTTTAGTGGTGGCAAAGAATTGAAAGTTGAGGGGTGACCTATCAACTGGAGAGTGGCTGAAGAAGCTGTGGTCCATGACTGTGATGAAATTTTATTGTACTATAAGAAATGACAAGCAGGATACTTTCAGAAAAACCTGGAAAGACTTACATGAATTGATGCAGTGTGAAATGAGAAGAACCAGGAAAACGTTGCACATAGCAACAGCAATATTATGTGATGATCAACTGTGAATAATTTAGTCATTCTCAATGTGCATTTAGAAACAAAATCTGTAGGACTCAGGATGAAAAATTCTATCTCCAGAGAAAGAATTGATGAAATCTGAATACAGATTGAAGCATATTTTTTTTACCTTATTTTTCTTGTTTTTTTGTCTGTTTTCTTTGACAACATGAGTAATATGGAAATATGTTTTGCAAGACTGGACACATCTATATCAAATTGATTATTTTTTCAATGAAGGAGGGAGGAAAGGAGAGAATTTAAAACTCAAAATTTAAAAAAATGAATTTTAAAAATTGTCTTTACATGTAATTGGGGAAAAAAATAAAAGAAATCTGGGTTTATTAACCCGTCTCATAGGCTTATTAGTTGTGATACCTCGGGCATCTGACTTCACTTCCTAAAGATTCAGTTTCTTCACCTGTGAAATGTGGATACCATTTACACTGCCTACCAGTGTAACCTACCAGGGTTGTTGTGAAGAAAATACTTTGCATACCTTTGAGAGTCATATCAATGTGAGTTTTTATTTTTAGTTAGAACTCTAGAATTAAAGCATTTACTGAAACTGCTCTCTCATTTTATTGATGAGAAAACAGACCTCCAGAGATTAAATTTGCAGATTTGCTCTCAACACTATTCCCTGAATATTAGTCATATGCCTTCAAAAAATCCATAAATTCTTTGTATAACTGATTCTTAAATTTCATTCTAAGATTTTTATGTTCATGTTAGAGTTGGAGTAAATTTTTATAATGCTATATAATAACTGAATCATGAAGTGGTAAAATGAAAATTATTATTCATTAATTTTAGGATGCAAATATATGTATGAAAGAACAAATGAAAAGGAAATTTTGTGTCTTTCAGATGAATGTACTCTAATCTGAGTTAGAACTTTTAATATACTATATTATTACTGAATCATGAAATATTGAAGTATAGCTAGGTGACAATAGGTGGAACATTGGATCTGGAGTCAGGAAGACCTCAGTTCAAATGTGGATTCAGAAAGCCACCATCTTAGAGAGCTGCTTGGAGCATTCACAGATTAAATGTGTTGCCCAGGGTTCATAACCAGTATATATCAGGTGAGACCTGAACCCACATCTTCCTGACTACAGTGGTAACTCTGTACACTATACCATATTGCCATATATGACTCCATTAATTTGCATACGAAATCTACCAGATTACAGGTAGATTTTGTCTAATTCTGAGTTCAGGTAGGATTTAAGGGCTGTGTTTAAATGCAAACATATTAATTGATGCCTTTTTTTGTCAATAGCACAATCATGTTCCAATTTCTTATCCAGGTGGACAGAGCACCAACCCAAGATTGGGGCAAAAGTTGACTGGTCAAGGTTCTTGGGGCTGGGTCTTGAGGCTGATTTGGTACAATAACCCTCTTATCCAGCTCCAGGTGTAGCGGCTTCTACGTAGCAGGATAATGGGGGTAGAGAGGTAGACTAGGTTGTTTCTCAGAACAGGATACCATGGCATGTCCTATTATGGGTTACTTGCGTTGTAAGTACTAATGGGAAAGTACAGACCTTTTCGTTGTTCAGTAATCTTTCAGTCATGTCTGACTCTTTGAGACCTCATTTAAGTTTTTCTTGGCAAAGATACTGGAGTAGTTTACTATTTCCTTCTCCAGCTCATTTGATAGATGAGGAAACCGAGGCAAACAGAGTTAAGTGACTTGCCCAGAGTCACACAGATAGTATCTGAGGCTGGATTTGAACTCAGGAAGAGGAGTCTTTCTGACTCCAGGCCAGACACTCTATCCACTGTGTCACCTAGCTGCCCAAGTTTGGATATATAGGTGTGAACAAAATGGAATGATTCTCAAAATGCAATAGCCCTGCATCCATACCACTATGACAAAGGCAAATGGAGAAGAGCTACACCTAACTAAGTCAATGCTGCATCTTTGTTGGATAGTCTTTCTATGCTATTATTAAATAAATCTCCTTTTGGCAAAAAAAAAAAAAAGCAAATACCAAATTACTTGGCTTTTAAAAAAAAAATCAAGAGTAAACCATAGATTTGGGAGCCAGTGGCAGGACAAATAAATAATGCTTAGACATAAATAAATAACCACTTTAAAATGAACAATTTTTTCTCTTTTTCAGCAACTTCCAGCCTATGCACTAAAGGATGACCTTTCTGACAAAGTGCTGAAGGGCAATATATATATATATATATATATATATATATATATATATATATATATATGTAATAGTCAGGAGTTGTAGGTTTGAAGCTTGGCTCTGGCAGCGGGTGACCTTGGCATCTACTTCACTTCCAGGGTCTACATCTGCCCCTTTAAAATAAGGGGGTTGGTCTAGATGACCCTCGAGGTCTCTCCCAGCCCTCAGCACTAAGTCTGCTGGTAGCTTTGCACTTTCCAGATCTCTGTAATGTGACAACCAAGGTCTCAGCTATGTTCTCACACTCCCCATGAGAAGTGGTTTCATTTTCTTGATTGGGCTCCCCAGCAAAGGAAAGGGAAACATTGACTCTTTGGAACCTTGAGGATTATTATAAGCATGTGAGTTAATGTGGGAATTTGGGGGTTTATTTTTCTAAATCCAAAAGAGTGTAAATTGCCCTGAAAATTGCAGAAAACGAGAGCTCTCCAAATGACAGCAGGGTTGGGCAGGGCAGATTTTCTCTGCATCACAGAATCCCCCAAATGGGGGGCATGGATTCTATTTCACAAGAGTCTCCCTTCTGCAGTTAATGAGGGCCCAAGCGGCATATTCTATATCCTGATATGGGTAGTTCCTACCGAGAAGTTTAATAATCTGTGGGGTTAAGGCGCCAGTTGAGTCTGAGTCTGATTTCTTCCCTTTGTTTATTTAAAAAACACTCCCAGGAGGTTTGAAATGGCCTCTAGAACCTGCCTTTGTCTCCCCAGCTATTCTTCACAGACCCAGGAAAATTGTATTGCCAGGGTGTGGGAACGTAGATTCTCTTCAAAGAATTTTACTGTTTAGCATTCCCTGTGCAGAAAATGCCAAAGTTGATATGGTGGTATAGTAGAAAGAGCCTTGTTTCTGGAGTCACAGAGCCAGGGTTCAAATCCTGCCTCAGTCTTATAGGAGCGTGGATCAATCACTTAATCTCTCCAGACCTCAGTTTCTTTATCTGTAAAATGAAGGACTTGAGATGCTTTTGAGTTTAGATCAGCAATCCTATATTTTCTGAATATCCTGAGTTTGTGAGTCACAATAGGAATGGTGCTGAACTTGGGGCCATGCATGCGGCTTCAGACGCTGACCTGTGTGGACTTACCCCATGGTATTGTAAAAATTAGTAAATAGCTGCAATATTCATTTCACAGGGTTGTCATGAGAATCATAATGGAAGCTCTTTGAGGACAGGACAGGTGTTGTTTAATCTCTGTGTCCCTACTACCAAGGGCCAATGTAGGGACTTTAAAAAAGTTGTTGAATGGATTTGAATCAAATAAGATAATTCATAAACTACAATCTGACAACTTTAAAAGCTACGGAAGTGTTGGTTATTATTTTTAAAGAAAGTATGAATCTTACTAGGGCTTTTTTCACTTTGGCAGAAATGCAAAGCATATCTACAGTTTGTAACATGAAACATTAAAAATTGGGAAAGGCTTTTGTTGCCCCTGGCCTTCCATTGTAGGGGCCTTAAACAAGATCTCAGGCTCTGCTCAACTTTCTATTTGCTCTCTTAGGTCTGGGAAGCATTATTTAAGTGACCTGGAGCCCTTAAGGTGGCCTGGGAAGGGAAAAGATCTGTCTGTAGGGGAAAAGGCCAATCAATTTCTACCCTTGCTTCTACCACTTCTCTAGATTGCTTCCCTGGGGAAAGGACCCTTCTACTCTCTTGTTTTCACCAAACAGACATGCTTGCTCTCCCCCTCCCAAAGTTTACTCCCATTGCTTTTCTCATAGGTTGACCTGTACTTGGAGATGTAAATTAATCTGCATTTTGGAGGCTGTTCAAAATTCACCCTGTTTACAAAGACTTTCAACACTAGCTCCCCCTAGTGGTAGCCATTATAATAACCCTCATATGCTTCATCCTTCCCTTCTACCATTCCAGAACGTAAATTTTGCTCCAGCTGCAGTTCATTATGTGTAGTTCTGTTTCTGTTGTGGGCACACGTACATATCTTCTTGTATTTTCTTCTGTCACACCCAATAGATTGTGAGATTCTTAAGTACAGGGATAATGTCTTCTACATCCTTTTGGAATTCATGTCATGTTCCATCAAAGCTGCTTGGGACATGAATCTTAGAGCCTTGGCTAGAAGAGTTCAGGAACTTAACCAGATGTGGGAAATTGGATAGGGAATTCAACTGAGAAGTTCCAAAGGGTATCCTAATACACTAGAGTCATAGGGCTAGAGCTAAAAGAAACCTGAGTAGTCACCTAGACCAAGTTTCTTGTTTTACAGGTAAAGAAACTGAGTCCTAGAATGGTGAAATGACTTATCTGAGGTCCTGCAGAAGGCAAAGAACAGAGCTGGAATTTGAGCTCAAAGTTTTTGTTTCAAGATTCTCTGCTTTGTCCATTATGCCACACTGCTCCTCCCTGAGAATATTCTGTGATTCAGTCTGAAGCTTGGGAAGAATACTGGTGTGTGCTTAAGGATTCATAGCAACAGCTCAGTTGGACCTATACCAAGCAAGGTCCAGGGAACTACAGGAAACCCAATAGAGGATTTGTAGAGGGGCAAAGGATTATTGGGACTCATTTATTTTTCCAACCTGCCTTGTCTACACAGGACTGATGAGCATCATCTGTCCCTGATAGCTATCATAATTCCCAATATCCAGGAGAGTTCATTCATGTTATATCCAGTCAATAAACACTTATTAAATAACTATTGTGTGCCAGGCACTGGTAAGTTCAGGGAATACCAAGAAATATAAAAGATATGCCCTGCTCTCAAAGAACTCAGCCTAATGAAAGTGACAACATGCAAACATGTACAAATAAACTATATACAGGATAAATTGGAAATAATCAACAGAAGGAAGGCACTGGCATAAAGGGAATTGGGAAAGCCTTCTTACTGAAGATGGAATTTTATCTGGGACTTGAAGGAAGCAAGAGGAATCAGGAAGGAAAACATTCCATGCATGGAGGACAGTCAATGAAAATACTTGCAGTCAGGAGATAGAGTTTTATTTGAGGACCAGCAAGAAGGCTGGAGTCACTGGATCACAGAGAACATGGTGGGCTGAAAGGTGTAAGCAGACTGGAAAATGGAGGAGGGGGCTTTGAATGATGAACAGAGGATTTTATATTTAATCCTAGAGGTAAAAGGGAACCATGGGAGTTTATTAAGTAGAGAAGGGAGTGACTTTGTCAGACCTGTGCTTTAGGAAATTGACTTAGACAGCTGAGTGGAGAATGGACTGGAGTGGGAAGAGGCTTGAGGAAGGGGGACCAACCAGTAGACTATTGTAATAGGTCAAGCATGTAGAGCATATTTTCAATTTCACCCATTTGATCAATCTACTTGAATGTCTTTCACATAGGCACAATCAACTTTATGAACATTGCTTTGTCTTCCCAAGGGAGACATGAAATTTCTGGAAAACCACCTTTGTAGGTAGAAATAGCAATGCACTGGGAGTCAAGAG
Source organism: Potorous gilbertii (assembly GCA_028658325.1). NCBI lineage: Eukaryota > Metazoa > Chordata > Mammalia > Diprotodontia > Potoroidae > Potorous > Potorous gilbertii. The sequence continues at coordinate 589,894,615 of CM053769.1, read as the reverse complement.
ACCCATGTTCTAACTCCCTGATCCTCTACAAACTGCCATCACCTTGGGTAAGTCACTCCCTTTCTCTTGGACTTGATTTTCTGACCTACGAAAGGAGGGAGTTGGGCTACATGATGCCTCCAGTTCATTTCCTCTCTAACACTTCATGATTCTAAGTGACTAAGAAACTGTAGGAAGTGGATTTCTTTAAATGGTAAAGTTGGGGGAAAAAACCCTAGCCCTTCAGAGACTACAAAGAATTTGTACCAAAATTTGAGGGTTGGTATTGATACTTACACTGATGATACACTGATTACCAGCCAACAGCTACTAACGCTTGTTGTACAGTGTACAAAACTCTAGGTTCTGAAATGAAGTCTGGACATACATTATTAGTGACTTTATATAATTCAGTGGAATGTATATGAGTTCTAGTAGAAAAATATTATTTTTATTGTTTATAAGTTTGGTGAAATGCCTGGAACAGTCATCTTGTGACTGCATGAACATTTAAGCCCTATAGGGAATTCTGTAAGATTAACTGTGTTGTGCTTTAAAATATATGCATGCTTTTCATTACCTGAACATATAATTTCTTTGTAGGAATTCTGTGGGAAAATTAACTGGACGTACACTGCATGTTGAGAAAGAAAGTGCCTTAAATGTGATTTTTATTTGGATTTTGGGTCAAAATTATTTTCTGTGGAAATGAATTTTGGAAATTATAATGGAAATAAATGAGAGAAAGATGATTCTTTACATAAATGTAAGGAAAGGCCTGTCATCATGTGGCTTGAAGGGAGGCAGAATAGGCATCTCTAGATTTTTCTCCTCCCACACTTCTCCAAGGGGGACTTTCATTACTGCCAGGGTGTGAAGCAGGAGTTGGGGCTAGAGGCCACTCTGTGCTCCCCCTGAAAGGGGGTATTGGGCTAGAAGTCTATCTATCTGTTTCCTTAAATATTCTTAGTCTAGGGGATATGACTGAGTTCACTGTAACTTCTGATTGCTTTGTCATTTCCCCTCAAAGAGGACCCCAAGTTCTATATCCAAGACTTGACCTTTTCCCCACCTAATACCAGTTTCATGCTGTTTCCATAGCAAATAGCAAAGAAGATAATTTAACCAAATCAAAGCAAAACAGAAACTGGAGAAGGTACACACAGGAGAATATGTACTAGGTAATAGAGAGTGGCACTGTCACTGGGAGCGAGGTAACTTGGCTCAACCAACAGTAAAGATCCCAGGTCTTACCCAAGGGGAAACTCCTTGAAGTCTCTAGAGTAGCAGGCTAAGGATAAAGACATGTTGGAGACTACCCCCCCTTTTCATGCCTTCCCAGAGTCTTTCCCTCCAGGAATCTTATTGACTTGACCTCTTTTGTCTTCTCTCTCTAACTTGGAAGCCAACTCTACCCTTGATGAAGAGTCTCACTTGGAGAGTCCCCACAAGGGACTGGGGAAGGCTAGAGCCCTCTCACCTTTCACCAACCTTCACATGGGACAGGACATTCATCTCCACCAATAAGGAAAGAGTCCATATGATGGGTTTGGGATAAGGGTCACATAAATTTACTACACACAAGGGTTTTCAGGAGCCCATGAGAATGATTTGGGGGATGGATTAAAAGACCTTTAAGATTCCATTTAACTCTACAATCCTATAATCCTGTAGCTCTCACTTGGGTATTTTGGAATATTAATGGTTTCATTGGTAGTATCCCAATTTCTCTATACCTTTTCAACTGATGTGGTACTTGTCTGTGTCTTCATGTAAAAATTATTCATAAAACACATAATGTTTACAGGTTTTTATACTTTGAAAATTCGCGTATAATATTTGGATTGTTCCTCCATTTATTCATTTTTCCCTTTGTCTAGCCCATCTCCTTTTTGGAGCATATAAGCCTTTGATTTTTGTTGCTCAGTTGTTTTCCCGTCATGTCCGACTCTTTCCAATCTCATTTGGGGTTTTGTTGTAAAGATACTGGAGTGGTTGCCCTTTCCTTCTCCAGAATTTGATAATATCCCCCAAAAGATGGTTTTTTTAATTGACACATGGAGTTTTGTCACAATAGGTACTCTAAACCACACTCTCCCCTCAACAAACTACCATACAAAGCAAATTCCTCAAAAAGCAGTTAAATAAAATCACTTAGTGATTTTCCAATGTGCGATTTATAGACTAATGCAAAAGAAAGTAATTTAACTCTGATGCTATGGCACCAATATTGCTCACTGAATTTGGCTTCAGATTTATTAACTCTTAGTACAATTTTAAAATTGCAGTTGTCCTTTTTTTCTTCCTATTTTCTTTGTTCAGCATCACTAGAAATAAGTTTTTATATTTATCTGAATTTATCACCGTTTACAGTGTGGTTGTATTCCATTTCTCTCTATTTACCAAAGTTTATTCACCAATCTTCATCATTGGCCACATTGTATTTCCATTAAAATATCATAAATAAGGCTATTCTTTTTTCTTTTTTTAAGGCATGCAAAGTGCTTTACATATGTAATCCTCCCCAAATTCCTGTGAGGTGGGTGCAGTTATTGTTTCCATTTTACAGAGAAGGAAACTGAGACCCAGAGGGATTAAATGAGTTGCCTGGAGTCACACGGCTAGTATGTGTCTGAAGATGGGTTTGAATTCAGTTCGTCCTGACTCCGGCTCTAATCCACTATTCACTTTATGACAAAGCTTCCTACTTTTAATTGGATGAATTCTAGCACTCCAAAAACAACAGTAACAACTCCTATCTTTCTGTGTCTGTGTTCCAATGCCTACATGGTCCTGAATACAGGTAGACCTTCTTGTCATCTCTGTTGAGATCAGCTCATTCTCTCATCCTTTTATTCTGTCATATTTTCTTCCAGCTTGTCCTCTCCTCCTCATCACCCACCCTGATACCAATGCGTTACTTGAAATATTAAAATAAATCTATTCTTAATATATATATATATATATATATGCATATATATAATACAATTCCTTTCCTTGCTCTCAGTGTTTTTCTTGAAGTATATAGCCCCTGTAGGAGGATTTCTGAGTTAAAGATAGGTATAATTTAGTGTCTTGCTAAAAAGAAATTAGTTTGTATATATCTTGTGTATACTCATACACTTTTATATTCTCTCCCCTGTTATATTGTTCAAATCAATCACCAGTCTAACTGCACAGATTCTGAACTGAAAGCTAGTTATTTTCCTGTCTTTTAAGATAGAACCAATTCCATTCTTTAAAATGTCATCCAGTGCTTGTTCTATTTAATACCTCCCTGGAATATGTTCAGGGTAAAACTTCTGAGTAATTGACAAGCCTCCAGTCTCTTTCATCTCTTGATCCCAAACTATAATTTTTTGTCACTTTCTTCTGTGCACCCTTTAACGCTGATGTCAATAAGCATTAGGGGGGTATATCCTGACTTAGTTTAGAAACTCCTATCAACCTCTTCCACTTTTAGATCTGTCATTTCTATGAGTGTCTTTCATCATACAATTTCTCTGACTCTGTCTTTTTCCTTTGGGCACACAATGAAACCAATTCCTCCCTAGGCATGGGGAATAACTGCTCTGCATTTTCTTCTTAATGGTAATGACAAAGATAATGAGAATAGTGAACATTTATATAGTACATTAAGATTTGCAAATCACTTTTCATCTTATTTCATTTGATCCATCCAACAACTGTGGAAGGTAGGCGTTACGATGATCCTCATTTTGCAATTAAGGAAACTGAGGCAGAAGTTAAATGACTTGACCAGGGTAACATAGCTGGTAAATATCTGAGACCAAGTCAAGCTCAGGTCTTTCTGACTCTAGATCCAAGTGTTCTATCCACTGAGCCACCAAGATACTTCAAAAAATAAAAGGTAATATTCATATAACACTTTGAGGTTTGCAAAGCACTATACATCTTCTGGTAATTGTTTAACAACCAGCTCTGAAAAAAGGGTATATATGATATTTTAAAGTTTGTCTGCAATATTAAAATTTCTCCTTTATTTTCTTAAGCATAGATATATCCAACAGAACAACAAAGAGAATCTGACTTTGTAGCATATGCCTATTTTGAGATATAATTGCTCACACTGAAAATTTTAAGGATCAGCTCTCCTAAGAGACTATGACTTGAGTTTAGCACATCCCTAGCTGTACATGTATCATCACAGGATCAAGGCATGTATCCCCTCTTAGTTTAAATTTTCTCAACTCTAAAATAAAAAAAGATTGAACTATAGTATCTCTCAAGGGGCAGCTAGGTGGTACAGTGGATATAGAGCTAGGGCTTGAGGTTGGGAAGATTCAACCTTGCAAGTTCAAGTCTAGCCTCAGATACTTATTATCTATGTGACCCTGAGCAAGTCACTTAGTCGTGTTTCCCTCAGTTCCCTCATCTGTAATGAACTGGAGAAGGAAATGGCAAACCACTGCAGTATGTTTGTCACAAAAACCCCAGCTAGGGTCATGGGGAGTCAGACAGGACTGAAAAATGACTTAATAGCACCTCTTGGATCCCTTCTACCTAAAAATCCTGTGATCCTATGAGAATACAATTCATTTTGCCCTGAGTACACAAGAAACCAACTTCACCAACTCCATTATTTGCCTTTCTAAGAGAACTTGCGAGTCATCTTCTCATTGAACATCATTTCAGTATCTTCTTTTATAGTATTGATGTTAATATGGATGTGGTTGAGTGTATCTTTGTCACTGGACAAAGGACATATTGTTAAGACTGGTTACAGCAAATGGAGTTCTGAATGCTATGGATAAACTTACTTACCTTGGTAGTATACTTTCCAAGGATATACACAATGATAATAAAGTTGATGCATACATTGCCAGAGCTAATTCAGTGTTTGGGAGGCTCCAAAGGAAAGGATGGAAGAGAAGAGGTATTAGACTGCCTACCAAACTGAAGGTTTACAGAACCATTGTGCTGACTTCATTGTTGTATGCCTGTGAAACATGGACCGTCTACCAGAGCCATGCCAGGAAACTGAATCACTTCCATTTGAACTGTCATAGGAAGATTCTGAAGATCAGCTGGCAGGATAAGTTTCCAGACACTGAAGCCTTTTCTCAAACTCAACTGTCAAGCATTCAAATTGCTTTAGAGAGCACAACTCCAAAGGGATGGTCATGTTGTTTGAGTGAAAAACATACACTTGCCAAAGAGACTATTTTGTGGAGAACACAGGGCAAGAAAAGATACAAGGATACTCTCAAGGTCTCTCTTAAGAATTTTGGAATTGATTGTGTGATGTGGGAGACACTGGCACAGGACAGTTCAGGTGTGCCCACATCAGGGAAGGTGCTGCGCTCTATGAGCAGAGTAGAATTCAAATAGCTCAAAGGAAACAAAGGTTGTGCAAATTTAGAGAATCCACCCTAAACGTTCTCATGGACTATTTGTGCCAAACCTGTGATAGAGCATTCTGAGCTCGTATTGGCCTGATCAGCCATAGTTGGGCACATTGAAACCTGGCTCTAGGACAGCGATGTCATTCTGATCCTCTTCCAGGATGAAGCACAACAACCAACCCACCACAATACCAACAACTGAATTAATGTTTACAGGTCGTTGATGAACTTGTGATTGTTGATATATTTTACTTTCTTTTTCACAACCTTGACAGTCTGCTAATAATTCATATCTATGAAGTGGTCCAAGATGGGCAAAATATGCATATATAGTCAGACATAGCAAATATGTGGGTTAGATTTTCTGAACTGCTGGGTTTCTTCCTCCCTTTTGTATTCTTTGTTAACAAACTTCTGACTTTAGATTTAGGATCTTTTATGAGTCTCTTTCATCTCAGAATTTCTCAGCTTTATCTATTTCCATTCTGTGGAAGAGAGGGGTGGGAAATATTATTTGAAATGAAGGTGATTTAAAAGCAAAAATGTATCAATAACTTTAAAAAACAAGTTGCCTGTATTTTAAATTATCCTTTCACATACATACATACAAAGAGAATATTTGCAAAAATTTTAAATGGCACTCTGCGAGGTTGTTATGGCATAGTATCTTTTCTTCACACATAGGGTCCCTCAGAGAGAAGAGAAAGCTACAAAAAACGTGAGATGAGAGGGCATGGGAGCTAACAATAGCTGACTATGTTACATTGCTACTTAGGATCAATCCTTCAGGGGTGGGTTTTTCAATTGCATCTGACGTCATGCCGTGGAAGGATCATTTGAGTGGGCTGGAGTTATCTGACCTGGAATATAAGAGTTAATAATATTAGTAGATAACATTTATGTAGCTCTTACGATGCCGGGGTGTATAGGGTATTCAGGACCAACAGCACCTCTGCTTTGAGGGATTGCTGAACTCTTTTCAGGGCATCCGCCTGATTCACCCAACAATCACCTATGGTCCCAAGAAGCTGCAGCATATACAGTGGCTACAACATGAGTTCAGGCAAATGGGCTAAACCAGGTGGAGGATAACCAACAGGCCTCAAACCCACTGGTGAGTGGTGAGTCCGGGGGATGTCTATCTCAAGTATGTGAAGATCTCCCCTGGAGGAATGGGTGGATGAGAACAATGGCCGTTAGGGCGTGAAGGTGGCACTTAGAACTTGGTCAGACGTTGAGCCATTTTGACCTTTGTCTTGCCATTGGACTTTGATGACTCTGGAAGAGAGAGTAAGGCTGACCACTATGCAGCTCTGCCTCACTTAAATACAAGTCACACACAATTCAAGACATTTCTCCATGATGTCATTGGTTTTCTTCAAAAACAAAGGATAAACAACTACAACTATGTGGCAGGTGCTGTGCTAAGTACTTAAACTATCTCATTTGGTCCTCAAAACAACCCTGAGAGGTAGCTGTTATTGTTATGCCCATTTTTCAGATAAAGAAACTGAGGCAGAGGATAAGTGATTTGCCCAGGGCCACATAGACAACAAGAATCTGAAGTCAGATTTAAATTAGGGTCTTCCTGATTCCAGTTCCACCATCCCTCTCTCCATTTTACCACCTACCTGTCAATCAACATTAACGGCAGCTAGGTGGTACAGTGGATAGGGCAACAGTGCAGGAGTCAGGAGGACCTGAGTTCACATCTCCCCTCAGACACTTGATACTCACTAGCTGTGTGACCTTGGGCAAGTCACTTAACCCCAGCTATCTCATTCTGGGTCATCTCCAGTCATCCTGATGAATATCTGGCCACTGGATTCAGATGGCTCTGGAGGAGAAGTGAGGCTGGTGACCTGCACAGCCCTCTCTCACTCAAAACAAAGTCAAGTGCAAGTCATGTCATTCTTTCTCTGATGGCATGGTCTTCTTCAGCAACGAAGGACAAACACACACCTGCCAAAAGAGGATTTAGAGAGGCTTGATTGTCTTCATATATTTGGAAGGAAGAGAGATTAGGTTTGTTTAGCTTGGCCCCAACAGCAGAACTGGATGGCTGTGGGCAATGCTGATGCATTGGAGAGAGCAGAGCTCTCCCTAACACAGTTACCCAAAAGAAGAACACATCCTCCATAGGTACCAGGATCCCTCTTCCTGGAGGTCTTCATGCAAAGCCCAGACTTTACTTAGGGATCTCTTGCGTGAGGGATTCTTGCTCAGATATAGGAATGAACTGAGGTTCCTCAGAGGACATCATATGAGATTCTGTGATTTGATAAATTTACTTTTCTTTGGGACTAAATACAAAAAAGTAAGTTGCAGCCAGCTGTCACTCTTGATTCCCAATGATGAGACCTTCTAGGGACAAGGGAATTTCTTTCTAAATCTACATGTCCAAAACATAGGGGAGAATTGGTTCATTTTCCAGTGAATTAGTGTAGTGTAGACTGCCAATATAGCTTATTCAAGCCCCTGCAATATGTAGGCCCACATGGGCCAAGTTTTAGAAGACTCTGAGTTCTTTTTTTCTTCTGTAGAGGACTCCACACAGCTGCAAATTACCCAGCTGTTATCAACTCTGCTGTCATTATCAATGGCAAGTTCCTTTCAGATTCTGTTTCAGCCACATCAGGCGAAAGTGAGAAATAAAGACTTTATGCCAGAAAGATAAAAAGGACTGCAGTGAAGGATAAGGAAAATGATTTATTCTCTGTTCATGGCTTCCACGATTTGGCTAGCCCACAGAGTGAGCAATGTGTCTACTATGTCTCCTCTGCTCATTTCACCCTGAAGGTCAGGTTCATACTGGCTCCTCTGAAGGTTTAGAAAAAGAACAAGCTTTGGGTGGCAGGCAGAAAGAAACCACAGTTACACATGCAGAATGAAGTTGATAACGGAAGCAAAATTGAGTAATTTAAGGGGATTCTGGGTACAGCACTGAATGACTAAGCAGTTTCCTTCTGATTGTATTTGTTCATCATTTCTGCCTATCCAGACTCCATCTCTCCTTCAGCTACCCTTATACTGCCCCTAGAATTACTCCCATCTGAACTTCTATAGCAATCTGTTTTTTAATGTAAATAATATTTTATTTTTTACAATTACATGTAAAGACAATTTTCAACATTCATTTTTTTATAAGATTTTGAGTTCCGAATTTTTCTCCCTCTTTCCCTCCTCCTTCCCTCTCCCCAAGATGGCAAGTAGTCTGATATAGGTTATGTATGTGCAACCATGTAAAGCATATTTCCACATGAGTCATGTTATGAAAGAAAAAAACTTAACAAAAGGAAAAAATTGTGAAAAACAAAGAAAGTGAAAATAGTATGCTTGGATTTGTATTTAAATTTCATTAGTTCTTTCTCTGAATAGCATTTTTCATCATGAATCTTTTGGGATTGCCTTGGATCATTGTATTGCTGAGAATAGCTAAGTTAATCATAGTTGATTATCACGCAATGTTGTTACTGTGTACGTGTTCTCCTGGTTTGGCTCACTTCACTCAGCACCATGAATTTCGATACCAATCTGTAATATTCATTATGACTCTTTTTTTGTGTAACAGCACATCCTATACTGGTGTTTCCTTTATGTATGAATGTGTTTTCTCCTCTTTGGGATCTTGAGCTCCTGAGGGACAGGGATTATTTTGCATGCTTTTTTTATGTTATCAGGGAGGAGGAGGTGATCAGGAGATCCTCCACACTCCCATCAGTTTATTTTCCCTCCACTACAGTTGATAAAATTTTAGAAGGGAAGAGTTAGGTGGGTTTTAAGGCTTTAAATTGAGTGCAAAGAATTGTCCACACTCTGTTATCTCTTTATGGAAGGTTTTTTGTTTGGTAGTTTAAGTTGTATCCAACCCTTTCGGGGTTTTCCTGCCAAAGATGCTGAAGAGGTTTGCCAATTCCTTCTCCAGATGACGAAACTGAGGTAAACAGGGTTAAGTGACTTGCCCAGGGTCACACAGCTAGTAAGTAAGTGTGAGGCCACATTTAAATACAGGCAGATGTCTTCCTGACTTCAGGATGGGCACTATATCCACTGTGCCACCTATCTGCCTCTACTGTGCCACCTAATAGCTCTTATGAGATGTGGTATTTCTTCAAACTCAATGGAATTAGAGGGCATTGGCTGACTGCAGGATTGACCATGCTCCTGGTAGACCTTTAAAAAGTAAAATACTCTCTGGAAAATAGATTGAAGAAAAAGACACCTATGGGTGATAACCTATGGCATCAAAGAACAGAACTATCTATGGCTCCTATAAAAACAGTCATTCTTTGCTTGGGGAAAAGGGAGGGAAGAGGAGTAATGCCCCATCAACCACAGTATCTTATAGCAGAGCTCCATGCCAAGGTGGAGATGCTATGCCCAATAGAGAACAGACTCAGTCAGTCAAGGCAGGAGACAGCTCTGAATACTGATTCTATGAGTTGAAAAGAGAGGAGAGCTTGGCTATCAGGAGCTGAGTTACAGAAAGGAACAGGTCCAGGGAGCCCCATTGAGTGACCTGTCCATGAGACACTGTGATAAGGGGCAACAGCATAAAGACCCATGAGAAGGGGAAGAATGTTAGGGTCCTGAACTGTTAGAGGTGCGAGTTCCCTGGACCATGCATTCTCACAGTGTGCCCTTCTCTACTACTATACTTAATGTTCATGTTGACTCTTCTTGTTGATGCTGTATGTGCTTGTGGGAGAAGAGAGCGCCAGTCCTATGGGGGAAATATTTTGTTACTCTTATGCATGGTTTGTCATTTCATAAAATACTTTTTGATTTGGCTAATTATATCTAGTAGCTGAGCATTATGAGAAAGTGGGGGCTATCATTTTAGGAATATATATTCATAGAGTATCTGACCCTGTGAACCCCCTAGGGGACACAATCTCTGAGTATCAGTGTGGAGTGGCTCCCATAAAGGGGACTCCATTGATATTCCCAGTATTCCTAATACAGTTGAAGTCATGTATTTGGTATATGGTCAAGATGACTTACTGATTATAGCAAACACTTTTTCAACAACCCAAAAGGTGACTCTACACATGGACATCACCAAATAGTCACTATAAAATCAGATTGATTTTGACTTTGATTTTGATTTGACTTTGCAGCCCAAGGTGGAAAAGCTCTATACATTCTGTTAAAACAGGATCTGGAGTTGATTTTGGCTCAGATCATGAGCTTCTTATGGAAAAATTTGGACTTAAATTAGACAAAGTAGGGGACATCATCAGACTGTATAGGTATGGCCTAAATAACATCCCTTATGAACATGAATTGGAAGTGATAAATAGATATAAGGGATTCAATCTGGTAGTCAGAGTACCTAAAAAACTAGATAGATAGATAGATAATGTACAGGAGGCAGTAATATTACAAAGAAATTAGAAAGAAAAAGAAGAGCAAGAAAGGAAAATGACTATCTGATGAGACTTTACAAATAGATGAGAAAAGAAGGAAAGTGAAAAGGAAAGATATGAATGAATGAATATAGAATGAATATAGAAATCCAAGGGAGAACAAGAAGAGACAAGAAGGTTTTCTTAAAGGAGCAATGCAAAGAAATAGAAGAAAACCTTAGAATGGGAAAGCCACGAGGTCTCTTCAGGAAATTTAGAGATATCAAGGAAATATTTCATGCAAAAATGACCATGATAAAAGACAAAAAAAGGTGTAGACTTAGCAGAAGCAGAAGAGATTAAGAAGAGGTGACTGGAGTACATAAAAGAACTATATAAGAAAAATCTTAACGTCATAATGGTGATGGGATGGTTACTGATCTAAAGTTCAACATCTTGGAGAATGAAGTCAAGTGGGCCTTAAAAAGCATTACTAACATTAAGGTTAGTGTAGGTGATGAAATTCTAGCTGAGCTCTTTAAAATCCTAAAAGATGATGGTATTATGTCAGTGAATTTGGAAAACTCAACAGTAGCCACTAGGTTGGAAAAGATCAGTTTATGCTCTAATTCTAAAGAAGGACAATGTTGAAAAACATTCAATCTACCAAACAATTTAGTTCATTTCACACACCAGCAATGTTATGCCTAAGATTCTGCTAGCTAGGCTTCAGCAATATATGAACTGAAAATTACTGGAAGAGCAGATTAGATTTTGAAGAAGCAAAGAAACTGGAGACCAAATTGCAAACGTTCTCTGGATTGTGGAGAAAGCAAGGGAGTTCCAGAAAAAAAATCTACTTCTGTTTCACTGATTACACTAAAGCCTTTGACTGTGTAGATCACAACAACATGGGAATACTCCTCAAAGAAATGGGAGTTCTGGATCATCTTACTTGCCTCCTGAGGAAACTTTATGGGGGTCAAGAAACAACATTCAGAACCAAACGTGTAACAACTGATTGCTTTAAGATTGACAAAGATATTGCCACATTATTTATTTAACTTACATAAAAAGTACATTATGTGAAATGATAGGCTGGATGAATTAAAAGCCAAAATTGAGTTTGCCAGGAGAAATATCAACAATCTCAGATTTGCAGACAATACCACTCTGACAGCAGAAACTAAAGAAAAATTAAGAAATCTTCTAAGAAGCCTCTTTTACTGCTAAGAAGAGAGTATAAAAATTGACTTGAAGCTTAATCTCACCAAATAAACCAAAACTAATATCTTGACAACTGGTCCCATCACTTCATGGCAAATAGAGAGAGAAGAAATGAAAACAGTGTCAGATTTTATATTCTTTGCAGACAGCAACTGCAGCCAAAAAATTAAAAGACACTTGCTCCTTGGAAGGAAATCTATGGCAAACCTGGACAACATGCTAAAAAGCAGGGGCATCACTTTGCTGACAAAGGTTGGTATAATCAAAGCTATGGTTTTTCTAGTAGCATATAAAGCTGAGTTGAGTGCTGCGCAATTGATGTTTTCAAGCTGTGGTGCTAGAGAATCCTTTGGACAGCAAGGAGATCAACTCAGTCAATACTTAAAGAAATTAATTCAGGCTATTCACTGGAAGATCAAACACTGAGTCTTAAATATTTTGGCCACATAATGATAAAGAGACTTTGGAACAGACCCTAATGTTGGGAAAGATTGAAGGCAAAAGGAAAAGGGGATGGCAGAGAATGGAATGGATAGATAGTGTCACGGAAACAATGAACATGAACTTGGACAAACTCCAAGAGACAGGGGAAGACAGAAAGAAACTATGAGGTTATAAAGAATTGGACATGACTGAATGACTCAATAATGACAACACCAAAATGTGGTGTGTAACACCCTTTTGGATCTTTTCAGTTGCTAAATTAGTATATATACAAATATGTGTGTATATGTTTACATATGTGTGTTTACATGCATTTTATATGCACACATATATACATACATGTGTATATAGTTAATACCACAATGACCAGATTTCATAGCACACTACTATAATTACGTATAATAATGCTACATTATAATGTTGTAGTACTGAGTATTAACTCATCGAAGGAGCTGGCCTAAATGTTCCCTTTTAGCTCTGGGTCTATGATGCCATGGTAGGAATGCATGATGCTCCTCTCTAGGAGAATGTAAACTCCTCAAGGCCAGGGACTGTTTCATTTTTGGTTTTGGATCCTAAGCTCCTAGCACAAGGAATGTCATATAGGAAGAATTTAATGAATATTTGCTAAATTAAATTGAGTGAGGGGGAGTAAAGAATTAAATTTACGTATAATTTCCAAACACTTCAGAAACAAGGAATAAAAATATTGTTGATTTTATGTTGTAGAAACTATGTTTTTGGTATATTTGGTATATTATAGTATATTAAAAATAATGAAATGACAGAATATAACTGATAGTACTTTAAAGGTGAAGAAAACAAGATTCACCTCACTTAATGACTCTGCATTATATTCGAAGTTGTTTCTGGGCAAGGGCTTCAGCTTGATGGATCTTTTTGCTGGTGGAGCCCAGGACAAAGTTTTTCATTCTTTGCAACTGCTGGCTCATTTTGCCGAGGAGAGTGAGACGTGGTTGAATTCATTCTGCATTCTGACAAAGGCCAGTCTTGCCGATGCATGGAGCCACATGTTTATTTTACATCAATTAAACCCTCCCAGGCTCCTTTTCAGACAGGCCAATTCATCAGGCTACCTTATGGAGAGGCTCCTGCTCCACACATGCTCACATCATGTACTTGAAAACACAACTGAAAAAATCTTCCCATAATATTGGTTCCTTTTGATGGACAGTGTAAAATGCTGGAAAAGAGTATTCAGGGTCAGAAGCAACCAGAATATGAATCCTGTGTCTGACACTATCTGTGTAAGTCCCTTCATCTGCCTCAACCTGTTTCTTTATATGTAAAATGGATACAGTAATAATAGCTGTCGTGCCTCCATCACAGGAATCTTTTAGAGATCAAATGAATATGTCACAAATGAATGGCTTCCGTCAACTTGCTCCACCAATAAAGACCCCAACCTATCTATGACTCAATAGATAGAGCTAGGACCTGATTAATGAGAATAACAAATTTCCTGAAGTGGTGATATTATTTGAATTTATATTGCATATTTCCATTGGGCTGGAACCAATTATCATATTTTACATCATTATAACTTCAAATAGTAAGAATTTGACTACATGCAACCACTTCAGGGGATTCATTATTCACATTATTCAGGACCTAGCTATAAGTCTTATGGAGTTCCTTGAGGCAGATAGAAATTGCCCAGGGTAACACAACAAGTTTCACAGGCAACATTGGAATGTAACTTCATGCCCAGCTCTCTGCTCACTACTTCATGTCATCTCCTATGTAGGTACACTGCCTGGTAATTTTTTTTTCTGGACATGTGACATAGGTACTGGTCTAGGGAACTCCAAAGGAGGAAATTCCTTCCACCAATGCCTAAAGTCTTAAAATCAGTTGAGGCAATAAGAGGTTAAATCACACAGCTAGTATGGTCAGAGACAAGACTTAAATGCAGTTATTTCTGAGACCAGCTATTGATCCACTGTGCCTGGCTGGCCCTCATTGTAGATCTTATTTTGCTGTTTGGTCATTTTCCAGTCATGTCCAACTCTTCTTGATCCCTATTTAGGATTTTCTGAGGCAAAAATACTGGAGAGGTTGGCAATTTCCTTCTTCAGCTCATTTTACAGATGCAGAACTGAGGCAAAAAGAGGTAAATAACTTGTTCAGGGTGACAGAGACAATAAATGTTGAGTTCAGATTTGAACTCAGAAGAGTCTTCCTGACTCCAGGCCCAACACTCTGAAAATTTTATAGTAGATATTAATATCAACTATAATTATTTTGTTGGAAGGTCAAGTTCTGTTAGAGATCATAGACTGATGGATCTGGTTCAACGTCCTCATTTTACAGTTGAGGAAGCTAGGGGCTGTGGAGGTGAAGTATCTTCTACATAGCAGGTATCCCATAAACATCAGGTTAGCCCACAAGAGTTTGAGATTTTGATCTTCTGGAATTTAATTCCCTACCCCTTTTTTGTCTCCCGCTGCTGACTTTCATTTGTCAGTTGAGACTGGATATAATGCATTCCTGAATATTTGTTTGCTTTGTCTAATGTTATGTTTCTGTGTATTTTGGCCTCATACTATGATGGAATAATAAAAATAGGTGAGTTTTAAAGGTTAGAAATATTTTGCCGATCCTAATGCAGCCCTCGTACCTGTGTTATTCCTCTTTTATGGATGAGGAAGATGAGGGTCATAGGAGTTAACTCAGCCAATAAGTAGCTGAGACAGGATGTGAACCTGAATCTCTTGTCTCCAGCTCCTGTATTCTTTTATATTAGACTTAACTCTCTGCCATGTGGAAATCATTTATGGAGGAATGATCAATACATTTATTAACGGATTAAATGAATGTGTTTTAAAATGGAAACTAGGGCAGCATTGGGCAGCTAGGTGGCACAGTGGATAGAGTGCTGGGCCTAGAGTCAAGATGAGTCATCTTCTTAAAGTCATATATGGCCTCAGACACTAGCTGTGTGACCTTGGGTAAGTCCCTTACCTCTGTTTGCCTCATTGCCTCAGTTTCTCCATCTGTAAAAAAATGAGTCAGAGAAGGAAATGGCAAACCCATCTAGTGTAAAGCAGTCATGTTCCCAAATCCTGAGATGTATATTCCTTGATTTTTCTTCTCCTGCTTTTGGAATCTGTCAGTCAAAAACAATTAAGTGCCTACTATGTGCCAATATATCACAGATCTAAAGAACTGTAAGATTTCAGAGGACTTTAAGTTCAACCCCTGCACTTTACAGATGAAGAACTGAGGTCCAGGAAAGTTATCGTATTTCACTATTTAATCGTCACAAATTTTTGTACTAATTTTTTTTTTTTGCAAAAACATGAATTATGTGAAGTTTTTAAAATTGTGCCAGTATTATTTAAAAATCATTTATGACTAAACTGTCTTTGGTTCAGTATTAGGATGCATGGAATACTCATGCTTATATGCTAAAATTGAATACTGACCATGAGCCTGCACTGAGAATTCTAAGCTTGCAGCTCACAATGCGTGAGAGAAAAACGTGTATTCGTATACTACTGGTGAAGACATTGATGTTCTGTTTACCTTTTAAAGCATGATCAACAGAATTATACCACGTGAGGATTAAGT
The DNA here is from genome assembly GCA_028658325.1 of Potorous gilbertii. Classification (NCBI taxonomy): domain Eukaryota; kingdom Metazoa; phylum Chordata; class Mammalia; order Diprotodontia; family Potoroidae; genus Potorous; species Potorous gilbertii. Next base: position 589,878,657 of record CM053769.1, on the reverse strand, counting down.
GATGAAAAGTTATTAACCGATTTTTGGACTGAAATAACAGAGCACGACGATTATGGTGGCGGCAAGTATGCAAAGAAACCAGGTAAATATCCTGCCTTAGTTCACAAGACAGTATGCACCAGAGACAGCATTGGACCCAGCTCTTCTAATTCGGGGGCAAACCACCTTATGGGGGTTGGAATGGATCATCAATCACCTCATTTTATAGATGAGGAAGCTCAGGTCTGAGTAGGGGAAGGGACTTATCTAAGCAACTCGCCTGTTAACCTTCAGAGCTAGGACTGTGTACAACCTGGGTCTTTTGACTACCCACTCTCTACCCCTGTGCCCTATGGTCATGGCTGGGAACTCAAACTTTTATATAGACTTTGACTTTTTTCACATCCTGTCATAACCTGTCAATTGGAACAGGGATTCGGGGAGGTATGGTTGGATTCATTCCCAAGAAACTGCAGACTTATTTTTCAAATACTCTAGTGGGGAATGAGGTTTTGTTCAGAAACCACTTCTTTTGATTCAGCTCCTGGTTCCCATCCAAAGAATGTCTTATTTTAGATTGATTGTGTTACTAGGTCATGAGCATGTAGGTAACAAATAAAGGTTATTTGTTACTCAAACTCTTTTCTCCTGGATCTGGAACATTACTGATGCATAGTTAGGTGCACTAACTACAATTTGGTGCAATTAGACTTTGAGTATGCGTACATACGACTACAACTAGGGCAGGGTAACTGGGACTTAGTTCCAAGGCCCTGAAATTTAGAGGTACTTGCAAACATCATTTGTAATCTCTAATTAGTGTAGAAGAAAGGGGCTTTTTTTGCACCTAGTTAGCAAGAATAATTTTCTAAAACTACAAGTTACCTGATTTTGTATGCTTACGCATTATTTTCCTACACTTAGTAGTTAAAATAGGGACCGGTAATGCTCCATTTCCCCCAAGTCCCTCCATAGCCTCCTCAGTGGTGAGCTTTAAGGATTTTGTCATAGTTTTCACTGCCACCATCCTCTCCAAAATTAATTGAATACATTTCATGTTACTTTCCATCAATAAAAAGGTTAATTAAAACTTGATCTTTATGTATATGTATTGGGAAGCTAGGAAGGGGAATTGGAGGTGGGGATTGACTGGTAGATCCAGTGGTTTGAGCATGCCTTACCCAATTGATCTATTGCATGAGGTCAGAGAAGAGGGGAGAATATACTTGCCAGATTCCCAAATATTTCAGAAGAATTACATTTGCAACTTTAAGTAAACAGCTTTTTGGAAGATTCTAGAAGATTTAAAGGTTGGGCAAGATTTGTTAAGACTACTTATAGTGAGTATTGAAGGGGAAATAGTCAAAGGTGTTATTGCATGTGCCAGTGTGTTTTTGTGCACATGTATCTGCTGAGGGGAGGAGAGATTGTTCTCTTTTTGAATAAGACCTGAATTATTATTTAAATTTTTTTAAAAAATTTCTGTCTTGTTATTACATTTCCTGGATTTAACCTTGTATCTCTCTTCCTTCTTTGGTCCAGAGAGTTATCTATAATAACAAAGAATTAAAAAAAAATAAAAAAGGAAGAAGAGAAAAACAGTCAGCAAAACTTATCAACCCACAAAAAAACCCTCTGATATTATATTCAATGTTCCACATCTGTGGACTCTCACCTCTGAGGAGGTATTTTCCCATATATCTTTTTGGGGGCCAAACTTGTTCTCTATAATTTCATATTTTATTTTGATTGGTGGTTGTGCTTTCCATTTACATTGCTGTAATCGTTTTGTATAATAGCTAACATTTCTATAGCCCTTCAATATTTGCAAAATCTTGTACATCTATTATCTTTGTACTTTTGTAGTCTATTGTTTTATATATATATATATATATATATATATATATATATATATCGTCTATTGTTCTTCACATCAACCTTGTGAAGTAGGTACTGTTTTTATCTCCTTTTGTAGATGAAGAAACTGAGGCTTGAGAGAAGTTAAACGACTTGCCCAGGGTCACACAAGTAGTAATGTCTCAGGCAGTATTTGAACTCAAGTCTTCCCTTCTCCAAGTTCAGCTCTCTATCTACTCTATTTATTTTGCATCAGTTCTTTTAAGTCTTTCTATATTGTATTCATTCATTATGTCCATTGTTCATTGTAATCCAGTAATATTCTGTTACAGTCAGGTGCCATTCCCCCATTGATAAGCATCTCCTTTGCTGGTCCTGAATTATTAAAAACATTCAGATAGAAATGTTGCCTTAAAACAATTTTCAAAGAGCAAACCAGAAAAGTCAATTGAGGCTCTATAATGAGCATTGTTTATGTGGTGCTTCCTTAATGTGCAGCCAACCAACATGAGAACAAATGCCCAAGAAACGCTCAATTCTTTTTTCCAGTGCCTATCCAGGAAGATGTGACATCACTTCATTTAAGATATAAGGGACAAAGTGATAGCGAGGAAAATGGGTTTCCATTTAGGTCTGGGACTAAGTCAAGAGGTGTGTGTATGAAGGCCATTTGCAAACTGCTGAAATGTTGATGAAATGATCGAGTCAATCGCCTGCCGTAATGAAGTTATTTCCTCTTGTTAAGAGACGTCTTCATGTTTGACAAGTACCAGGGACTTTAATTGAAAATTACTTTGGGAGGCTTGCCAGACATTACAAATTGAAAATATGAAAATTCTTCTCTTGGGTCAGGAAGGTAACAAGCGCCATGTCAAATGTCATTACGGTGTGTGCCTGCTAGGACTGTGCAGGTGGGAAGCTAAGTGTTGATTGCATATTTTAACCCAAGAATAATTTCCTGGATGGCAATTTGTTGCCTTATTTGATGAAACTGAGGTTTTCAACAGCAGTAAAGTGCAATTTTTCCAGAACATATTTCCATGGGTTATGAAGATTGATCGTGCTGCTTGGTGAGAGATTCAGTATTTGGTTATTTAGAGAATGATTTATTAAAAGAAAAAATGTTAATGATTTCCAGTTAAAGAAAATCTTACACTATGAACAGTGGTATTTAACTCAGCAGAGTTCTTAACTAACAGCGCTGAGGGTTTGGGAGAGAGTAGAGTCTAGAACTAAAGCCCTATTTAGAGTTTTTAACATTGGATCAGTCTTGTCACCCAGCTTCTCTGGCTCTCTGGAGTTCCTCTAAAAGTGATCCTATTTCAGATCAAGTGAAACAAGAGGCAAATAGGAGACGAGCTAAAGACAGAATTATAAATGGTAAATGAGGCAGTAAATGAGAAGCAAAGAAAGGTCATGGTAAGCCACAGAAAAGAGAACTTGGGGGAAGGACAGTGGGAAAAAAAACTTGGCTAAAGAAAGAAGGTAGATGGAGAAAGACAATGGGAAAGATAGAAGAAAGTCAAAGAAGGTTAAGGTATAATATATGAGAATAAAGACCAAAAGAAAAAAGAAATTCATCTTACGATTCAGGCTTGGATCCAGGATTTTTAATAGTTCAGCTTTCAGTCCTGTCCTTATGGTGTTATGAAATGTGTGTGTGTGTGTGTGTGTGTGTGTGTGTGTGTGTGTGAGCATGCATGTGCACACACCTGGAACAAGCAGTACACACAACCCCAGGCAAGTGACATAAAAAATTCCATCAAGTGATGCTCACTTGAGATGTGCTTAGTACACACCATTAGTTTTTCTAAATGTTACTCTCAGTTGCTCCCAGGTTCTTGAAGGACAACAAGTATTGTGAGAATTTCTTAAACTTTAGTGTCCTAGCCTTGATTGTTCCACCCTAACTGCTGATCCTAGTGGGGCAGACTGGCCAGGGTCATTGCAAAGTGGCAATGTTTTGGGAACAACTGCCATCTTTGTGGTAAATATTATCTTTTTAAAGAGTAGAAAAAATTAGTCATTTATATAAATCATCACAACTTTTTTCCATTAGGCAAGGGACATCAAGGTCATTACATAATAAAAGTTTGATGCTTTTTGTTCTGTAAGACTAAAGATTAGTTTATAAAATAAGCAGTCAGTTCTTAAGAGAATTGCAAAGCATTCACAGCAATGTGAAAGAATGCTCCAAAACATTTATTATGTTTTGTAAGAAAATGCAAATCAAAACAGTCTTGAGGTTTCACCTCATACCCAGTCAATTGTTAAAAATGATAATAGTCAATGTTGGAGAGGTAGAAGAATGACTAGTACATTAATATATGGTGAGTCTGTGAAATGGTATAATCATTTTGGTAAGCATTTTGGAATTATGCAAATAAAATTACTAAAATATTCATATTCTTTGAGCTAGGACTCTGTTGTTGGGTTTATACCTTAAGGAAGCCAGCCATTGATAAGAAGGAAGTCTCCACATATACCAAAATATTTATATCAGCGTTTTTTGTGATAGTAAAGAATTAGAAACAAAACAAATGCCCATTGACTGAAGAATGGATAAACAAATTATGGTACATGAATGTAATGAAATATTACTGTTCTTCAAGAAATGTGATGAATGTAGAGAAGCATGGAAAGATCTATTTGAACTAATACAAAGTAGAGTAAGTAGAACTAAAAAAAATCTAAACCCAAACCCATTAACAATGTAAATAGAAAGAACAACCATACACAAAAAAGATCATAAGTGATGTAAGAGATTCTAAAGATCAGGCATGACTTGAATGAAGAGATATGAAGACACTTCAAAACCAGCCCTCTGTGGAGATGGGAGGTCCACAGGTGTTCATTACACACTGCATATGTTTTGAATTTTTTCAGTGCATTAATCTGTTGTGGTGATTTTTTTCCTTTCTTCTTTTTATTCACTTGTCTTTAAAAAAATACTATTTGTTATATAGGATGACTGTGGGAGGGGGAAGGGGAAGTATCCTGGGGATAGTTCTCATTATTAATAAAAGAGAAGGCATCAATAAAAAATTAAAGCTTTATTTCAAAGATTTGTTCTTTCTGACATAAATCATAGGTTGATAGTCAATAAGCATCATGCCAAACACAGTACTAAGCACTAGGGATACAAAAATGAAAGGAGAAAAACAGTTCCTATCTTTGAAGATAGGAAGGGTGACACACAAAAGGAAGCTGAAGAAGTCTGAGTTGGGGGGAGAGTTAGGAGGAAGGTTTTTATCTCATGTGGAATGGTAGAGAAGACAGTCAGGAATTCTATGGGGAAAAAATCTATTATTTTGGATGTAATATGTATCCAAAAGTAGAGATGATATAGGGTGGCACAGTGGATAAAATGTTGGGCCTGAAGTCAGGAAAACTCACCTTCCTGAGTACAAATCCAACTTCAGACACTTACTAGCTGTGTGACCCTGGGAAGGTCACTTACCCTGTTTGTCTCAGTTTCTTCTTCTGTAAAATGAATTGGAGAAGGAAACCAGTCCAGTATCTTGGCTAAAAAAACCCCCAAATGGGGTCATGAAGAGTCAGACACGACGGGAAAATGACCAAACAGTTGATCATGTAGATTAAGAATTGGAAGGTAATTGAATTCAATATCAGCCTCCCTCATTTTACAGATGAGGAAACCCAGAAAGGTTAACAAGCTTGCCCAAGGTCACACAGATAGTAAGAAATAGCACTGTGGATCCTCTGGAATGGATTGGTATATTGGAAAAGGACGTGGAACTAATAGGTCTTTATTGAAGTGGAGCAGAATAACAGTTTGTTTTATCTAGAGCAATTAAAAAACAGTAGCTCAGTGGTGCTCTAGATAGAGTGCCCTGCTTAAAGTCAGGAAGACTCATCTTCCTAAGTTCAAATCTGACCTCAGACACTTATTAGCTGGGTGACCCTGGGTAAATCACTTAACCATGTTTGCCTCAGTTTCCTCATCTGTAAAATGTGCTAGAGAAGGAAATGGCAAACCACTCCAGTGTTTTTGCCAAGAAAATCCCAAATGAGGTCATGAAGAATTGGACATGACTGAAATAAGATCGACAACAATCACATATTACATATCACATTTGGTGATATGGTATAGTTATAAGGGTAATGGAAATGAAGTCAGAGGACCTGGGTTCAAATCTTGCCTCTTTTACTTACTACCTGTGTGATCCTGGACAAGTGATTGATTTACCTTGAATTAAGAATGTTATCCAGAGTCTGTACATAGTGAATAATTGTTAGAGTAAAGGTTAGCTTATAGGAAAAGACTTGCTTAGTTTTCAGTTTTTAGCTACCCTGAATAGATCTATTATAAATATTTTTGTGCAAATAGATCCTTTTCCTCTTTTTAAAATTTCTTTGGGGATATAGACCCAGTAGTGGTTGTATCTGGTTCACAGGGTATGTTTAATTTAATAGCCTTTGGGGCATAGTTGCCAATTGCTTTCCAGAAAAGTTAGACCAATGTGTGACTTCACCAAGAGCAAACTAATACACTCATTTTCCCACAACCTCTCCACTATTCATCATTTTCTTCTTTTGTCATCTTTGCTAGTCATGTACTGGATGTAAGTTTAAAAACTTAGAGTTGCTTTAATGTACATTTCCTTATTTATTAATTATTTAGAGGATTTTAAAAATATAATTGCTGATAACTTGAATTTCTTCCCTCGAACACTGCTTATTCTTGTCACTTATCTATTGAGGAATAGCTCTTAGTCTTATAAATTTGAAGTGGTTTTATATATATATATATATATATATATATATATATATGTATGTATGTATGTATGTGTGTATGTGTGTGTGTGTACGTATAGTTTGAATACAATACTTTTATGAGAAAATTCACTGCAAAGATTTTTCCCCATGTGCCTGTTTCTCTTTTAGTTTTAGCTGCATTAAATTTATTTGTGCAAAATCTGCTAAACTTTACATAAACAAAATTGTTCTTTTTATCTTATGTCATCTTCTCTTTCAAGGTTTTGGTCATAAAGTCTTCTATCCATGTATCTGAAAAACTGCTTTCTTCTTTACTCCTTAATTTGTTTAGGAGATAACCTTTTGTATCTAGGCAATTTATCCATTTGGAGCTTATCTTATACATGATGCAAAGTGTTGGTCTAAACCTACCTTTTGCCAGACAATGTCCAGTTTTCCCAGAAGCTTTTTGTCAAATGATGGGTCCTTTCCCCAGTAATTGGAATCTTTAGACTTACTGGACATCATGCTACTGTTGATTTCCTTCTTTGTGTCATGGACCTAATACATTTCATTGATCAATCTCTTTTTTTAAAACTAGTACTGATTATTGTTGTTCATTCTTCATGAGAACCAATGACATCAGAAAGGTGATATCTGGACTTGCAAGTGAATTGGATTTAAGTGAGGCAGGGCTGTGCAAAGTCATCAGCCTCACTCTCTACTCCAAAGACATTGCAATCCAGGAGCAAGATGTAGGCCAAGACTACCGGAGATGGCCCCAGATACAGTGGGAGCCCTGTGGTCTTTCTAAACTAAGGTCTTTCCCAGGTCTCAGTTTGTCTGAGGCAACAGTCACTTAGTAATTAAAGGCTAGGTACTAGTACCTATACACGTACACACACATACATATATAGGTATAGACATATAAGCACATATATCTCTATATAGGCACGCATATCTGTTAATAGACATTTATATATATATATATACGTGTGTGTGTGAAGAGTGAAAATTATATATGTATATGTCTATATACACATATACACACTTAGGTATATGTGTATATATGGATTACTGTACCCAAATATATTTCAGTCTGACAATACTAATTTTTTATCCTCTTCTGTTTGTCTACTATGTACAGTCAGAAGAATCTTTTATATTACTGTGAATTTCACTGAGGAGGCTTTTATATTGATCTAGAGATTAAGAAATTAAATAATACAAGCAGAAAATAGGGACATTTGAAGAACTTCACCATCAACCTGGACTCTTTATTTTGTTTGTGCAGGTTCACTCTAGAGTGAGTTTGAGGTAAGACCTAGACCTGGCTCCTAATCTTGAATCTTCCATTTACTGTCGGTGTGACATTATCTCCCTAAGTGAGGATGTGAAAAGGCCCAGCCTAAAAAGGCCATGGTCTCCCATTGCATCCTGGGCCATCTGCAGTCATCCTGATGAGTATGTGGTCATTGGATCCAGGTGGCTCAAGAGGAGAAAGTGAGGCTGGTGACCTTGCATAGCCCTCCCTCACTCAAAACAAAGTCAAGGGCAAGTCATGTCTTCATTTCTCTGATGTCACAGTATTCTTCAAAAATGAAGGATGAACACAACTGCAAGACTCCTTTTCATCTCTCTGGTCCTCCTGTATGAAATGAGGTGGGTTAAACTAGATGACCCTTGTGCTTTTCTCCAAACTCTAAAGCTATGATTCTCTGATATGGGGACATCATCCATGACAATGGTGACTATTTTGGGTGAAAATACTTTATACTTTGATTGAAATCCAATAATTTTACCTCTATGAAACTGTTTCCTCACCCTTAAAATAAGAGTAACCATACCTACTTCAGAGGTTTGTTGGGTGATCAAATGAGATCATGTATGGAAAGAATTTTATAAACAATTACAAAAATTATGCAAATAGTATCTATTATGATCCTTGAGACAATCTTTGGAGAGCAGTTGTGGCTATATTTTGCTCTATCAAGTCAAATGTTTTATTCTTTTCCTTTCTTTTTCCTTCCCTTCCTCCCTCACTTCCTTCCTTCCTTCCTTCCTTCCTCCCCTCCTTCCTTCTCAAATGCTTTCTTGAAATTCAGAAGAAGAACTCATATTTACACAACACTTAAAAGTTAGCAAAGCGTTTTATAGACATTATCTAATGTAATCTTCAGTTACTCTCAGTCCTTCCTTGCATGTCTCTTTTCAGGGTTGAGCAGTACATAGAATAGATCTAGATGTTTTTTCTAAATGTGTATTTTTGGCCATTGTTACTCCAGTCAGCATCAGGGGGGTACAGGCTTTTTAGCTTATAATGCAGTTTAATTTTCCAGTCTTTCCCACAAATACAGGACTTCACAATAATTAAAGTTTCTTTTCCCCTCCTCCTATTCCCATGGCAATTTCTGTCCTGATAACCCCACCCCCACTCAATACTTCCCAAATAATCATCCAGGATGTCCAGACTTTGTCCTTCACTCTCATTATGGTATTACTGGCACAGCCCTCCTGCACATTTCTAGTTTAAATTTTTGGGTGCCAGTCAGTCATTTGTAAACTCCTTTGTTATCTTGGTAATGGTCTCTCTGAACTTGCCTCAGTCGTCCATGGTGTTATGCTGAGCTCGATTCTGTTAATTTGGCATTCCTCTATCCTTCTGGGACCTCTTCTTGACATCTGTTGTGTCTGCCTCTCCATTCCGTCTCTCCCTGTATTTCTTGAGATAAAATACTTGGAAAAAATACTGAGGTGCTTCATTCCTAACTGATAACATTGAAAATAACAGGTTACTATGAAAATGATAGAGGCCCATCCCTGGATGGAGGCCCACTGCTCTGCAAGGCTCTTTCTTTAGCAACCTCCTTCACGAGTTTTCTTTTTAACTCTTTGGATACTATGAACCATATGACAACCCTATGAGTCAGGCTTTGTAGGCATAGTTATCCCCATTTCAAAGATGAAGAAACTAAGGGTCAGAGAAGTTCAATGACTTTCCCATGGTCTCATGATAAGTCGCAAAGGCAGGACTGAATTCATGTTTTTTTGACTTCAGTACTCTTTCCACTGTATTATTCTGCTTCTCCATAAATTACAATTGCAGTAGGATTCCATGTTCTTAGGATTGTAGATTTAAGATGAGAGAAGTTAGTGCGCATCTGAAACAACTTCCTTATTTTGCAAAGAAGAAAACTAAGGAACAAATTCTTCCACATAGCTTAGGGATTATGAATATTTGGCATGGTAGCCTTAACTTATCTGTCAATTTTTTTAAATTTATGGATCAATAACATGTCCAGGTGATTGGGGATAACAGTTTTGTCTGTGTTAATAGTTGAGTTCTAGTAGGACTTTTTTTGGTTGCATTTTCAAGGATATCTGGAGATCTATATTTGTGGCAAGGGGATTTGTCTGTTAGTTTATGAAATATAAAGAGCCTTTAATACATCATTCTAGAACCTAGATCGCATCTTGATTCATATTGATGGGTGCTAAATTTTTACAATCCATGGGGGAAAAAAAAACCCTGAATGATTCAGCTATAATATAATGGGTAGCTAGGTGGAGTAGTGGAGAGAGTGCTGGGCCAGCAGTTGGGAAGACCTGAGTTCAAACTCAGCCTCAGTTAACCAGGTCAACTGACTTAACCCTCAGTTTGCTCATCCCATAAAATGATCTGGGGGAGGAAATGGCAAACCACTGTAGTATCTTTGTCAAGAAAACTCCAACTGGGGTCATGAAGAGTCATATGTGACTGAAGTACGGCAAGTTATTATTATAGCATTCTGTATCATTACATCCCTTCAGAAGATTTAGATAGAAAAATTCATAGGACAAGGGGCTATCTTGTCATTCCTTTACAGTTAATGCTCTGTGGATTATTGGACAGGTGAGTAAAATGACTACTTTTTGTAACTAAAAGGAGTTTTGGGTACATGAATTCATCTTTTGTAGACTTACTGAAAGAAACTTCAGGACACTCCAGTAGCTATCAAGACAACAGGGATGACATGTGCCTTCTCTCATTCCCATATGGTTTTAATTTTCTCCTCTTGATCTCTGTTTCAAAAGCTTCTCATTCCATGTAGTGTGGAGATTTTTAAGTATTCAGTATGACATTCATTAAAAACAGTTTTTCTTAAATTTTTAAGGGTCCATGTTATGTCTAGGTGATTGTGGCAACAATTCTGTCTATAAAGTGCTCTATACCATTCTAGAAGAATCCCCAAAGTTAATTGGGAGTTTGTAGTTTGGGAATTTTATTGTTCAGTCATTTCAGTTGTGTCTGACCCTTTGTAACCACATTTGGGGTTTTCTTGGCAAAGTGGTTTGCCATTTCCTTTTCCAGCTCATTTTACAGATGAGGAAACTAAGGCAAACAGGGTTAAATAACTTGACTAGGGTCACACAGCTAGTAAGTGTCTAGTTCAGATTTCAACCCAGGAAAATGAGTTTTCCTGACTCCAGTCCCTGGCCACTTTATTTACTACATCATCTGACTGACCTTTTAGTCAGCAAACTTCTGGTGCATCCTCTTTACCACCATATTATGCTGTTCTAAGTGGCCAGTAGATGCTAAAGTTTTGCAGGCTTTGGTGATGGGTTGTGCAGTTTCTACCACTCTGTTTTGTTATTTGCATTTGTCAATAAATCTGAGCTTCTTAAATATAAACTCTGTAATTTCTGGTGGCAGTAACTTGATCTTGAATTGCTATCTTTTTTAAAAGCCCACTCACTCCTATAGACAAATCTACATGAATTAGGGATTATGAATATTGAAAGAGGTTTGTTGGGCTGAGTGTTATATGTGAGGCTGTGAACAGGGCTCCTCATCTGAAGTAAACCATTGCTTATTGGGGTGTCCACTGAGTAGGGTAGCACATAGCAAACAAAACACAGTCAGAGTGGCAGTTGATTGGATTTTGCGCTTATTGAATGAGACAGCAGCAATAGAGAACACATTATAGGCCACTCACAAAAGATATCACCTATGTGCCCTGAAGAATCAAATCCCTGGGAATTTGGAAGTGGGGTTCAATATTGAGTGGAATTTTCTTGTCCCAGGGAAAGAACAAAAAGGAACAAGATTGAGGTTTTAAATAAGCTGTGGGGCTAAGAAGGGGAGAAAAAATCTTAATGCTTGAACTGAATGAAAGAGCATAGAGAGAAAGGAGTAAGGGTAAAACGGTCTCCCTCATCATCCAAGTCAACTTCTTCCCTCATTGCCTGCGTTCCAGGTTCTGCTTAAGCCTGATTACCTTACTGCCAGTCACACAGACACCAAGCTCCAGATATTTAAGGTCCACAGGAGCTAACTTCATCAAAGAAACACTAAATCTGTTACTGTCCAATCACTGGGTACTAAAGTGTTCTGTGATTTTCCACCTCTGGCACTACAGATCTTGAAACTGTTTTTTTTCCCCTTGAGTTTTTAGTCTTGAAATTGATGGATACCCCATTGAGCAATGGTTTACTTCAGATGAGGAGCCCTATTCACGGTCTCATGTATAACACTAAGCCCAACAAACCTCTGACACTGCCATGTTTTACAAAGAGAAGGCCAAATGGAAGTCTGTGAAGTAAGGCTGTCTTCTTGCCAAGATGATGAGAGAGAGCTCAAACAGCCAGGTCTTTGGGTTCTGAGGGGAGGCCAAATAGCATCTACAAGTGACAACTGCCAAGGACAACTCTCCATTTGTCTCTTCAAGGAGAAAAAAATTACAAACACAAATGTTAAGAGGCAGAATTAGTCACTCAGGGAACAGAACATTCATTTTTCTTGCTTTGGGATGATCTCAAGGCAATTTCCTCAATTTCATACTTTGAATTCCTTCAACATTTTTACATTTCCTTATTATTTTGACCTCCAGGGAGAAGCCCAACCTCCTCTCAACACCCAAGGGTCTCATTTCCAAAGACAGTACTTACAGAGAGATCCTGCAACCTTCTTCCAAATTATGCTTTTACAAATTGTTCTTTTATACATTATTCTTTCTCTCTTTTTGTAATAGGCTGTTTAATTTTACAATTAGCCATTTTACCAAATATTTCCCTCAGGGCTTAGGCTCAACAATTTCATTTTATGTCTAAATGAAAGTGAAGGGGAAGTTTTCATTGGATTTTCTGAAAATATTGCAGTACATATCTTATTTACTGAGATGAGGGACTAGAAATGAGATGGCTTCACCTATTTCAAAGGCCATTTGACAGCATATGAACTATAATAGGGATGTGTATTGAGCAAAACTGAAACATTAACCTAGAAGTTGACCTTTCCAGTTATTCTGATTCTTTTAATATTAACATAATGAGCTTGGAATGATCTATTCAAAATTTTGGAATACATTCTGTTTATATAGAGGTGGGTTGGTCTAGTAGATAGAACCCTCAGGCTTAAAGTCAGGAATACTTGTATTAGCTCTTGATCTTCAGTAAAATATATGTTCCTTGAAAATAAGTGTTATCTAGGATTTATGTCTTTGTATCCTTAGTAACAGGCTCATAGTACTCAAATAATCAAAGGAATCTGTGATCTCGTTGCTGTAGATACATTTTCCAAAAAGGAAAATAATCAAAAAGTATAGTATGACTAAGTGCCTACTATGTGTCAGGTACTGTGTTAGTAAATGTGCTAGTAAATATTTAACAACTGGCTGTCTGAAAAAAAAAGTTGCCTGTGGTATACTTTTGAGTTTAATCTGAATTATTAACATTTTCTCTATCACATTCATAAGTCCAGACAATCAACAAAATTATAAATTAAGTTCTTATCTGGAGCATTTGCTAATTTATGAGGTATAAATGTTTATACTGAAAACATAACCCCACATTTTCAAGGAGTATGAGCAGGATCCATCACATCCCTGCATCTTGTGTGCTGGAGATACTAGTGCAAAAGTGAGATGATCTCTGCCCTCAAAGAGCTTACATTTTAATGGGGAGGAGATATATATAGATATAGATATAGATATATGTTGAGGACACTAACAGTTGGGGAAATTAAGGCCCCTTGAATGAGGCAGCATATGAGACCAGCCTTCACGTGAGCTTGAGATTTCAGCAGGGTGTCAGTGAACAGGGTAAAACTCATCCATGGCTAGCTACCCTATGAGACTATTGTGTGTGTCCTATCAGTTTTTCTAAGGGGATCCACTCATTGTTCTAATGGCCTTCCTCACCCCTTTGACAGGGAGCCTTCTGACATAATGAGAATACTAATAGAATATTCTGCCTATCCTTGTCCTCCACATATGACCAACCCATTTTCTGGCAGGTCATCAGTCAACCACTAATTTTTAAGTTTAGTAGTAAAAGTAGTTTAAAGTTAAAGTAAAGTAGTTAAGTACTTTAAATTTGCTAGGCACTAAGGACAGAGAGCAAAAGATCTTCATGGAGCTTACATTTTAATGAACAGGGCTTAATAAATGCTTGTTGAATGAAATTGAATTGACTAGCTATGGGAAAATTATTTGACTTCTGTGTCTCAAGCAATCTCCCTACTACTTTTTAAGTTGTAGACCATCACACACACAAAAAATCTACATAGAGCAAAGTAATTCCCACATAGTGAGTCTTCTGCACTAACCAAATCGTTATATATTTGGGTATTAGATTTCTATCTTCTCCAAATCTCTCTGTAACTTCTAAATTGGTGGCACCAGTAAAATGACTCATTTTCATTGTGCTTCCTCCATTTTGTTTACTCTGGTCACACCTTTTCCTTTATCCAGTGGAAACCTTAAGGAAGGGTTCATTCTGGTTCTCAAAAGGGAATGCTTTTTTGTAAGTTAACTCTTCATTAAAGGTCTCTTTCACCAGTAATAGCACTGGAAATGCTTAAACTTTTAAATACTTGCACCAAATAATAAGTAAGCCCTTTGGATTAATGTTTCTAAAAGGAACTATTAACATTATACTTACATCTGTTCATGATAGAATATCAAAATGAAAAACAGTTATGAAAAAAATGTAAGGCATTGCTCATTTAGCAGCATAGGGCAAACAACTAATGTGCAGACAACTTCGGTAAGGCTTAACCAACTAATATTTCATCTGATCATCATTTAGTCAAACCACAACAATACTCTAGAGGGTTCCTCAGTTTCATTGACAGCATCTGTCATTTCACTTACTGCAAAATGTGGTTTCTCCAAAGGATGCTAGATAGAGGAGCCCTCCGTGCCTGAAATGAAATTGGTTTCCACTGTTCCCTTTGAGAGCAGGACTTAATGGCAGCTCTGGAAAAAGCTTCATCTGTCAAAAATGTTGAGCTCTACTAGTTATTAGATGAATGTTGCCTATTCCTTAACCCTTGCCTAAGCCGCTAAGTGTTCAGGATTCACCTTTACCAAGAAAAATAAAGAGAAAATAAAAATAATTTTAAATAATTTTACTAGTTGAAGATTTGTTAATAGAATACTATGTCTATTGATTTGTGAAAAAGTAACAAATTTAACCTGCATCCATGGATAAAGGAATAGATCTGAACTCCTTAACTTAACTTCTAAATTTGGTTAATATTTTTAAATATTTAGGAAATCCACAAACTTTTACTGTCAATAATGTTCAACCTACTATGCTAAGAGATTCAGAGAGCTGTCATAAACCAGACCTTGGTCCATACCTTTTCATGATGCCCGTCTTTTGAAATCGATTCTTTTTAAGTCTTTGGAATTGTGTTTAATCCTGGTCAAAATGGCATTACTCTTGCATTCCCTATGACTTGTCAAGTCTCTCCCTGGGAAGAAAGGGGTTCTGTTTACCCCTCTGTAGTCACTTTTCCCTTCCCTTAGTACAATTAGCCCAACAAACTTTTGACAATTCAGGGAAGTTCCAGGCTGCATCAATGAATTTCAGGCAACCTTTGATTTGGGGCAAATGCCCTTTGATGGATGTGAATATACTGACAGAATATTTAACATTCAGTGACCTGTCCCCACTGTTGCTCATATATCAGAAGGAAAGTGAAAACCAGAGGTGCAAAACTAAGGGGCGCAGAATGTGGGAGGCAGGTTCTTAGATGCTGCTTAGCAATTTCGCATGTTTGTGTGATGGCACTAGCAGTAATAGGAAAATCACAGAGGTTGTCACCAACAAGAAAAATAGTCATTCATCAAGGTGACATGCAGAGGAGCAGCAGGAATCCTCCCCCCTATCTACCAGCAGACTCACTTATTCTTGGAGGGGGTGCTATGATAATTGAGCTTGGGAACAGCCACTGGGAATGCAAGAGTTGCATATGTGTGTGTGTGTATGTGTGTGTGTGTGTGTGTGTGTGTGTGTGTGTGTGTGTGTGTTGGGGAAAAAACATTCCCATGTTTCCTTCATTCCTATCAACTTGAAAGGCTAGGTTAGGCTTAGCTTAGTAGAGATGTGAAACCAAGGTATTCATAAAGACAAGGTCATGCTGTACAATGTGGAAGTATGGTGGACATTTTCAGGATTTGATTTTAGCTATTTCCTCTTTCCAGAGTTTCTCTGAAGCTTTTCATTTCAAAGCAATGTCAGTCTCTGTGCATTTTTTAAAGCTCTTGCCTTTCTAGTACATTAAGGAAGGGATAATAGAATAGTCTGAATTTTGTTCTCCATGCTTTGCAAGCTCTGTGCCTAGACCTTTTCACTGTCACTTTTATCAATAGGGAGGCTGCTCTTAGGTGACCTAGAATTCCCAGAGGATACTGAGCAATGATTCGTGTTTTTACCTTTATTTCATTGGTTATGGTCCCTACACTTGAAGGTCTTTGAATTGTGATAGTATCAGAATATGGTCTATTTTTTTTTCTGGCAGCTAAAGGAGTAGTTAAGAGGTTAAGACTTCTTAGGCATGCTTTTTTTAGGGGAGCACTCAGTTTTTAGCCATAGGAATAATAATAATATTTATATACTATTTCATGCTCTTAATGGAATTTTAATATTATACAACTTATCCTCAGAAAAGCACTAGGAGGAAGGTAGGTTAGACAATATATTACTTCTAGATATAAGGAAATTGACTCAAAAGGCTGGGTGACTAAATCAAGGTCATACAGATAATTTATGAACAAAATATCACATCTGCAAACTTTGATTTATAATAGGTAACTAAGGCAGACCCAGAAAATATACTTCTGTTCAGAGCTGGAGCTGGGTACCCGGCAGTCTGAATGGCTGTTTCACCAGGTTCATCCAATGGGGCCATTGCAACAGGGCAGATGTCAAGAATCTGATCTAAGTCAAAGATCTTGAGGCCCAGAGATCAAGGAAAGGCAAGAAAGCAGGCAGGAAGAACCAGACTTTCAAGAGTCCTTAGGCCGTATTTTTCAATGACGGGAACAAACTTGTAGAATACATCCAAGCAAGCTTGATCTTATGTCTCTACTACTGTTTATAGGTATAATTTCCTATCTAGGTAAGATATAATCTCAGGATTTAAGGCTATTTTGTAGATGAAGGGTGCAGCTGGTTAATGAAAGAGTTCAGGTAGGAAGCAGCAGCTGGAGGTCTCCTCATGAATGAAAAAAGCATTTATTAAGCACCTACATGCCAGGTACCATGCTTTGTGTTGGGTATAAAAGAAAAAAGTAAAACAGCCTTCTCTATCAAGTACAGTTTGTGAGTAACCTGGTTTACCTATGCTTCACTGGATGAGGAAAAATTTTTCACAAAATTTGTCTTGCAGAAGGAACAAAAATTCGCAGCACAAACGTCATATTTGGACCTGAATGGCTTGTGAAGGGATGACGCGCAACTTGGATTTCTTTTTTTTGCTTTAATCGCTTTTTAAAAGTATAATTCCAAATCAAAGCATCTATCTTTTAAAAATTCATTCCTCCTAAACATAAAAACGTCAAAAGCAAGTGTCATTAGATAGATTCCTAGTGAGAAGTGAACGTAAAGGAAAAAAAAAACTTTGTCAAAACGTGAAATTGATTCTAAAATATGAAAAATAAGCGAACGCAGTAATGTTAGTCTTACTTTTACCGAAAGTAGCATAAGATAGAACACTCCTGACCTTGAAATCCCGACCATTCTCCTACAAGGAGATTCTCCTTGCAAGCAATTTCTCCTCATTCCTCTCATCTCGCTTACATCAGACACGACTCTTCTCAAAGGAAACCTGCAGGTTAATTTATTTTATTTTCTGTTTATATTGTGTGCATTGTTATTGTATTGTAATATTGTATTGTAATAACATTGTTATTGCATTTCAGGTGCATTAGGGACTAAACAGCTTACTTAAAATTATAAATAATTATGTTATATGAATGTTTTGGGGGATGTGGTACCAATCATCCGACTTCACATTATTTCCTATGGGAAAATTCACTTTGGAATACAAACATCTTATGAGGAATAGAATCTCAGAACGAATTAAATTCGTAAACCCGAGGTTCTACCCTACCTTATATTCTAATAGAGAGAAGCAACAGATATTTGTGAGTATGGCATTGGAAAAGACATTTTGATGTGAGGAGTTATAAGATTGATAAATAGAACCATAGGGTAGTTCAATGTTGCCCCTTTTCCAGAAACGAGGGTAGTATCGATTTTATTACTGTTTCCAGAGCATGTGTATTGAGGGAAGGGATAGAATGTTCTATGTATGGCAAATAGCAATATAACGCAAGATGGCCAGAGTGAATGGATGAGAAGCTTGGTTAGGAACCAGTTAGATGCAATTCTTTAGGTGAATGGGTAACTCACTGACCAATCAAACTCAACCCTGAGGCAGAGTTCCCAGCTGAGTAGACTCAGTCAGGATAGAAAGCATGATTCCTGGTCCAGATGGGGCTATTCCTTGTGGGGAACAGGGCAGCAAAGAAGACTTCTCAAGATCTCTGGTGTGGATGAATATGAAGAATCCTGGGGAGAATGAGTCAGTACCAGGGGCTAACCTAAGGGTCTGAATCAATTTTGAGGGGGTCCTTTTTGAAATAGGGGATGACTGTCTCTACAGAAACAAGAATAACCTGAAATCTGACCGTACTTCCCAGGTCTGCTCCACTCTTGGGCTGAAACCACAATTTGTCCTAAAAGCATAAACAGAAATATTTACCATATTGCTATGCTCCCTTCTCCCCCACATACACCATGTATAAAATTTTGAGTAAAAAAAAAGCCAGTTTAGCTGAAGCCAGATTAATAGAAAAAGAGACTGAGTTTTAGGTAAATTGACTTACATTTGAGAGGATTTTGAGATTTCCCCTTCCATCATGGCTTCTTGGGTGAAATATCACTAGTTTCTTGACCTGTTCCTTTGTTGGTAGGAAGAACATTGGTCCTATAATCGAAAGCTCTGTATTCATATTTGGGTTCTGACACTTTAGTAACTGTGAGAGCTTGACAAAGTGGCTTATTCTTCCTGACCTTGATTTCCTCATCTGTCAAATGGAAATAATGATGCTTGTACTACCTAACTCATGAGGTGATTGTGAGGAAAGTTCTTTTTAAAATAATAGATCATTGCGTAAAAGTGAACTGGACTGATTTTAGTTCCTTGACCATTCCAGTCACTCAGACATGATCTGATAGATATACAGAAGAGTGTGACCATTCATCTCCTTTAATCACCCTATATGTGTTGTTAATGTTTTGGACCTGTAGGCAAAACTTTACATTTTTCTCTATTTTGATTGAAGACTTTAAAATTTGGCTCTGGAGACTGATTGAAGCAGAGGAAGTATTGGACTGGGGAAGAATTTCCAAGAAACTCTTCACTCATTTAGGCAGAATGATACTAACAATCTATACTAACAAGCTTTGAGGAAAGGCTTTGTGTGTGTAGTGGGGGCAGGAAGGGAGAGATAGAAACCATTGCCAAAAGAAGAACTGTGTGCTAATACAGAATTGCTATATTCACCTCTTTTATGTCCTGGTTTGGATAAGTTTCAAGGTTCACCCGCTCAAGTACACCAGGAAAAGAGTGACCATGTTTGTCAAGGCAACCATATGCCTAGGTCATGACTTAATCTTCCCTAAATAGTAGCTAGAGATTTCTTAACAAAGAATTTTTATAATCCATCCTCCTACAGTCACACAAACCCTAAGATTTTATTGACCTAATTTATAGTTTTATGGGGGACAACTTGGTGCCACAGTGGAAAGAGTGCCAGACTTGTAGTCAAGAATACCTGAGTTCAAATTTGGCCCTTGACCCCTACTAGCTCTGTGACCCTGGGCAAATCATTTAGCTTTGTTTGCCTCAGTTTCCTCATCTATAAGATGATCTGAAAAAGGAAATGACAAAGCACTCCAGCATATATTCCAAGAAAACCCTAAATAGGGTCATGAAGAGTTGGACATGACTGAAAGATTGAACAATAGTTTCATGGAGGCCACTAGGTAGCTCAGTTAGATACAGTGTTGGACCTAGAGTCAAGCAAAACTTGAGTTCAAACCTATCCTCAGACACTCACTAAGTGTATGATCATGGACAAGTCACTTAGCTTTTCTTTCCTTAATCAGCTGGAGAAGAAAATGGTAAATCAGTGGTACCTTTGCCAAGAACACGAAAAGGGATCATGAAGAGTTGAATGTGATTGAAAGACTGAACAGCTATTGTTTCATGGGCCACTTTACCCGCTAAGTTTATTACATAACAACCAGTATTCTACCCTCTCCATATCCCATAGAACCCAAAATCTCAGAAGTAGAAGGTGCTTCAGAGGCAATCTAGTCCAACCTGTATCTGACCAGGAATTCCTTTATGCCCCTTTTTGCAAGTGGCCATCAAAGGACCTCTAGTCATGGTCTTGTTCATGTTTTTCTTGAAGATCTCCAGAGCGATTTCTTTTATTGTTGATTCACTCATTCTTTAAATTTCACTCTTTAAATTTATATTTTTTCCTACATTTTTCTTTTTTTGAAAAAAATTTTTAAAATCTCTTATTTTTATGAAACTTACATTTCCTAATGTATCCATTTCCTTCCACATTCCAGAGAACAATGTCTTATAACAAAGGATCATTTAAAAGATGGATTAAAAAAAGAACACATCAACAAAACTAACAAATATCCTCAAATAAACAAGTGTGCAATGGAGTGTTCCATATCTAATCACACACCTCTGTAAAGAAGCAGAGAAGGTAAATTCTCCTCTCTCTCTCTCCTCCCTCCTATTCTTTCCTCCCCTTCTCCCCTTTTCCCCCTCTTTCTCTCATTTCCTCCTTTTCCTTCTTCCTTACTTTTTCACTTCCTCCCTTCCTCCCTCCCCTCCTTTCTCCTTCCCTCCTTTCCTTCCTTCCTCCACCCCACCTTTTTTAAACTGGGTCTCCCTATGTTGCCTATAAAAACTAATCATTGGTCTACTCCCATTACTGATAGCCATAGGAGTTTTGACCTGCTTGGTTTCTAACTTGGGCTGGGTTGCCCCTCCTTAGGCAACCCGGTGGACCCTTGCTGCTGAGGGACAGAGAGATCACCATATTAATATAAAACTTACTGCAGTCATCTTATCTGCATTGCTCACTGCAACTCGGAATTTTCAGTCTCCAAAGATAAGCCAGCCTCAGCCTCTTTAGTAGCTTGGATTGTAGAAGTGTGCCACCACACTTGACCCATATTGCTTCGTTGGAAACATATTTGGTCATTATAATTTTGTAGCTTTAACTTTGTTTTGTTTGTGGTGTTCTTTCCATTTACATCATAGGTATTGCATATAATATTTTTCTTAGTTTTATTTATTCAGTTTGCACATGAAAATGCATGTCTCCCCTGCTTCTCTGTTTTCATCACCATTGTTTCTCACAACACAGTAATAGTTCATTACATTAATATGCAAATATTTAAAAATACCTACTGTGTGCCGAGCTCTGTGTTATGTTCTAGGGATTACAAAGTGCCTTCATGGAGTCCATAGTTCAGTAGGGGTACATATGCATCATTTAATCCCAACTCTTACTGTGCATCAGATTTAGAATCACCCTTGAAGTTGACATGTCTTTTGAGTTTAGGAGTTCTGAGTTGCAAAGAGCAACACAAATCAGATGACTACAATGTTTTGCATTAATATAGCAAACTTCCTGGCTGCCCAGATTACTTCCACCCTACCCTAGGAGCCACCAGATTGCCTAAGGAGTAGCAAACCAGTTCAAATCAGAAACTGAGAAAGTCAAAACTCCTTCTTAATTTAGTAGAATTTACCAGAACTTAGACTCTCCTGCCATAGCCTTCAAGAAGCCAGGACCACCTCCATGCTTTCCTGTGTCATTTTTCAAATATATGACCTTGTTTTGAGTCCCTTCACCATCCCACTCATGAAAGTGGGCCATTTTTATCAATGTCCCCTTAAAATATATTGCCAAAGATTCAGCACCATGTACTTTAGACCGAAGGTTGCACTAGATTACCTCTGCAGTTCCTTCTATATCTAAGCAACTATTATTCAACTCCATATATGATCTGACCCATGTAGCATGAGTCTATTAATTTCCCTTGTTCTGATCACCATATTTCTAATAATACTGTGTAAGACCCAGTTAAATTTCCTGTTTCGGGTAGTCACATCACACCTTTGAAACATGTTAAACTTGCAGTTGATTAAAGCATAAATTACTATCAAGCTTGCCAGTTTTATACATGTGCTATTGATTTTTTGAACCTGCATATAAGATTTCCAGGCTTTTCCCCCCTTTTCATTTTATCTTGTTTGATTCATTATACTTTACCAACTGGAGACCTTCATATTTGGCTCTGTTTCATGCATTCTTAACCTGGGTTCTGTGAATAGAAGAAAAAAAAATTACATCTTTATTTTCATTAACCTCCAAATGAAGTTTAGCATTCCCTTCAATTACTCTTATTTTGAGAAAAGATTCACCAGACCACCAAAAAGCACCATGACAGAAACAAAAAGCTAATAAGAGCCCTTGTTCTAGTGACTTCTTGATTGAAAAAGAGGAAGGATACTGGGGCTATAGATTGACTTCTAAGAAGTTCTTCACCTATCTGTGAGAATGCCAAGGGGACTTTTGTGAAGGGGAAGGGAAAAGTTAGATTTAGGGAGGGATCTTTTTCCCACTTTAATGAATGCCTTAGCTCTGAGTCTAGCTTCCATGTTAGAAGGAGGTGGCATACCTATTTTTCCCCAGGGACAGGAATATGCTTGATCAAGGGACATGGGACTGTCAAAAATCACCCAAGGAATGTAAATCCCCAGAAAAGCATTTATTTGTGTTAAATTTCTCTCCAAATATTCAAGGAGTCACCCCTGCTCTGTCATCTCCAAATCCTAGAATACACCAATGACTACTTAAGTTGTGCTGTGAGTGCTCACACCTTCAAGAGATGTTCACAACTATGAGAGAGAAATATCTCAAAACTCTCAACCAATATGAATACTTTGGAGGAAGTTACTTCGTAGAATCTGGGGGTATTATCTCTAGAGCTGCTGAATAAGTTTACATAGTGAGTGACTTTCCACAAACTATTCCTATTGCCCATATGGAAAAAATATAGTCAATATATTTTAGGAGTTACAAGATACATACTTTCCCCTCAATGTTTCTTTCAGGGACTATAAACTTGTAGTTTTATTATTATTTAATATTGATGTAGTGCCCAAAATGGAATTGGCGCAGATTGATTTTTTTTTTTTAGCTCATGCCAAAACAGGTAATATTTTCTAATTTTCTGCAACTGTGCTTAGGAGACAGAGTTGGAAGGAACCTTAAAGGTCATTTAGTTTCCACTTGCCTATGCATATTTTATTGAGAAGACTGAGGCTCAGCTAGATAAAATGACTTGCCCAAATTTACATAGTAATAGAGCTAAGATTTAAAGGCAGGCTCCATCTTCAGACTCTCTGCCTTTGTGTATGGTCCTCCCTGTCTGTCATGCACTCCTTGCTCATTACTGCCTCTTAGAATTCCTTTCTTCCTTCAAAGCACAGTTCACATCACCTCTTACATGTCTTTCCTAATTGGCTGTCACCTCTCCCTACTGCTATTTCTCTTTCTCTTTTATTTTAAATTTTATTTTTATTTTCAGTTACAAATTATCTTCTTCCCCATCCCCTTGAAAAGGCAAAAAAAATATTATGACCATTCTACATGTGAAGCCTTGAAAAACATATTTCTGCATTAACTAAAGGTTTTTGGGGTTTTTTTGGGAGGGGGGAAGGTGGGCAAGAAAAATAAAGGAAAAATACTTCAAGCTGCATTCTGAGTCTCTTAGTTTCTATCTGGAGGTTGATAGGTGATGCAGTGAATAGAGAGCTGGAATTGAAATCATGAAGACTCATTTTTCTGAGTTCAAATCCGGCCTCAGACACTTACTAGGTGCATGATCCTGGACAAGTCACTTAACACTGTTGGCCTCAGTTCCTCATGTGCAAAATGAACTGGAGAAGGAAATGGCAAACCATGCTACTATCTTTGCCAAGAAAACCTCAAATGGGGTCACAAAAAGTTGGAAGTGAATGAAAATTACTGAACAAAAGCATTGAGTCCTTTGGAGTTGTGGTGGATCATTGTGATAATCTGGATGATCAAGTCTTTAATAGTTGATCATCTCCACAATATTGCTATTACTGTGTGAATTGCTCTCCTGTTTGTGCTTCCTTCATTTTGCATCAGGTTTTCCTAAAACCATCCTTTTCATCATTTTTTATAGCACAATAATATTCCATGACATTCATATATCATAACTTGTTCAATCATTTCCCAATTGAGAGGTTTCCTCTCAGTTTTTCATTCCCTTCACTGCTTTACCACTATGAAAAAAAGATGCTCTAAATATTTTTGTACATACTGGTTTTTTCCTTTTCCTTTGATCTTTTTTAGCTATGGATCTGGTAGTGGTACTGCTGAGTCTAAAGGTATGCACAGTTTTATTGCCCCCTGGGCTATAAATTTATTTTCCAGAATGGTTGAATTAGTTCGCAGCTCCAACAATAGTGCATCAGTGAACCCTATTTTTCCTCATCTCTTCCAGTAATTGTCATTTTCCTTTTCTGTTTTCTAAGTCAATCTGATGGATATGTTGTGGTACCTCAGAATTGTTTTAATTTACATTTCTCTGATTATCAGTGATTAAGAGCTTTTTTATATGACTATTGACAGCTTTGATTCTTTCTCTTAAAACTGACTGTTGACCATTTATCAATTGGAAAGTGACTCCTATTTTTAGACGTTTGGCTCAGTTCTCTTTATATTTGAGAAATGAGACCTTTATCAGAGAAACCTCCTGCAAATCCCTCTCCCTGATCCTGCCACCAGTTTCTTGCTTTTCTTCTAATTTTGGCTGCACTGGATTTGTTTAAGCAAAAATATTCTAATTTTATGTAATCAAAATTATCCATTTTAGATCCCACAAATCTCTCTATCTTGTTTGGTTATGAATTATTCCTCTATCCAAAGATATGACAGGCATTTCCCCCCCATGCTTTCTTAATTTGTTTATGGTATCATCCTTTATATCTAAATCAAGTACCCATTTTGAGTTTCCCTTGGTATATGGTTTAAAGTGTTAGTCTACGGTCAATTTCTGCCAGACTAATTCCCAGGTTTTTCAGAAGTTTTTGTCAAATAGTCAGTTCTTGTCCCAATATCTGGAATCTTTGGGTCTATCAAACAGTATTCTATTGTGCTCATTTGCTTTTGAATATTACCTACCTCATCTATTCTATTGATCAACCATTCTATTTCCTAACTGTTACTAAAATGTTTTCATTACTGCTTTGTAGCATAGTTTAAGACCTAATACCACTAGGTCTTTCTTTCACATTTTTAAAAATTTCATATCAAGCCTTGACATTTTGTTCCTCCAGATGAATTTTGTTATAATTTTTGTTACAATTTTTTCTATAAAGCAATTCTTTGGTAGTTTGACTGACATATCACTGAATAAGTTAATTTATTTGGTTAGTATTGTCTTTTTTATTATATTGGCTTGACCTATCCATGAACAATGAATATTTTTCTAATTATTTATATGTCTTTATTTCTGCGTAGGGTGTTTCACAGTTTTGCTTATATAGTTCTTGTGTATGTCTTGGCAAGAAGACTCCCAAGTATTTTATACTCTCTGCAATTATTTTAAGTGTAATTTCTCTTTCTCTCTCTTCTTGCTGGGTTTTGCTGGTAATACGTAGAAATACTGATGATTCGTGTGGGTTTAATTTTATATCCTGCAATTTTGCTGAAGTTGTTAATTTTTTCAGTTAGTTTTTCAGTTGATTTAGCTTTTTGTTGATTCTTTATGATATACCATTATATCATTGGCTAAAAGTGATATTTGTTCCCTCATTGCCTATGTTTATTCCTTCAATTTCTCTTTCTTATCTTATTGCTATAGCTAGTATTTCTAGTACAATATTAAATAACAATGGTGATAATACACACACTTCCTTTACCCCTGATCTTATTAGAAAGGTTTATAGTTTACCCCCACTATAGCTAATGGTTGCTCTCTATTTTAGTTAGCTACTACTTATTTTTAAGAAAAGTTGCATAGACTACTATGCTTTCTAGTGTGTTTAATAGAAATGGATGTTGTATTTTGCTAAAAGCGTTTTTTGCATCTATTAATATGATTATATGATTTTTGTCATTTTTGTTATTGATATGATCAATTATACTTATAGGAATCCTAATACTGAACCAGCCCTGAAGCCCTGGTGCAAATCCAGTCTGCTCATTTATATGATATTGATGGTATATTGCTGTAATCTCCTTGCCGGTCTTTTATTTAAAAATTTTATGTTGATATCAATTAAGGAAACTAGTTTAGAATTTTTTTCTTTGTCTTTGGTCTCTATGATTTAGATATCAAAATCATATTTATATCATAGAATAAATTTACTAGTATTTCTTTACCTATTTTTCAAACAGTTTGCATAATATTGCAATTAACTATTTAAATTTTTTTGTGGAATTCATGTGTAAACCCATCTTGTCCTGGAGATTTTTTTTTAGGGAGTTCATTTATGACATTCAATTTCTTGTCCCAAGAGTAACTTAAGTATTTAACTTCTGTTCGTTTGGGCAATTTATATTTTTCTAAATATTCAACCATTTCATTAAGCTCATCCGTAGTGCTCTCTCTTTCTTGAAATTACATTGTCGGACTTTATATTTCTTCTGTGTACATATTCTAGAGGCACTATCCTATCTCTAGGAGGACATAAACTTCTGTCTACAGTGACTTATACCAAGTAGATGGTTCACACATGTTTTTCTGAATTGGACTGGTTCTAATTTAGAGGCAGTTAAGTGGAATCAAAAGACCTTGGTTCAAATCCCAGACCTTCTGATCTGCCCTTGGATAAGCCTCTTAATTTCCTTCAGTCTGAATTTCTTTTCTTTTTTTTTTTTTGTATACAAATTTATTTATTTAACTTTTTACATTCATTTTCACAAGATTTTCGGTTACAAATTTTCTCCTCATTTGTCTCCTCCCCCCACCCCAGTACACTGAGCATTCTAATTACCCATATCACCAATCTACCCTCTCTTCTATCATCCCTCCCTTCCCTTACCCCATCTTCTCTTTTGTCCTGTAGGGCCAGATAACTTTCTATTCCCCATTACCTGTATTTC